>CM067307.1:19036007-19663551 GCA_034231615.1 Meghimatium bilineatum
TGGTTACAACACAAGGTTACAACACAAGGTTACAACACAAGGTTACAACACAAGGTTACAACACATGGTTACAACACATGGTTACAACACAAGGTTACAACACATGGTTACAACACAAGGTTACAACACATGGTTACAACACAAGGTTACAACACAAGGTTACAACACATGACAATACACATTTGACATAAAATGCAAATAGTGTTCCAGAGTTAAGATGGCGTCACATATGATTGTGTAGTAAATGGTGGAGGACTGAATCTGCAGTCAAAACCTGGAGGCAGAGTTGGTGCCCATGTTGTACCAGTTTTCGCTGTAGATAAAGTAGTTGTGTCATTGGCATCAATGTCGTCGATGAATTCTTCTTCAGACACTGAATCAGACATCTAAAAATAATAAACCAGACACTGAATCAGACATCTAAAAATAACAGACCAGACACTGAATCAGACATCTAAAAATAATAAACCAGACACTGAATCAGACATCTAAAAATAACAAACCAGACACTGAATCAGACATCTAAAAATAATAAACCAGACACTGAATCAGACATCTAAAAATAATAAACCAGACACTGAATCAGACATCTAAAAATAACAAACCAGACATTGAATCAGACATCTAAAAATAATAAACCAGACACTGAATCAGACATCTAAAAATAACAAACCAGACACTGAATCAGACATCTAAAAATAATAAACCAGACACTGAATCAGACATCTAAAAATAATAAACCAGACACTGAATCAGACATCTAAAAATAATAAACCAGACACTGAATCAGACATCTAAAAATAATAAACCATACACTGAATCAGACTTCTAAAAATAATAAACCAGACACTGAATCAGACATCTAAAAATAATAAACCAGACACTGAATCAGACATCTAAAAATAATAAACCAGACACTGAATCAGACATCTAAAAATAATAAACCAGACACTGAATCAGACATCTATAAATAATAAACCAGACACTGAATCAGACATCTAAAAATAATAAACCAGACACTGAATCAGACATCTAAAAATAACAAAACAGACACTGAATCAGACATCTAAAATTAACAACCCAGACACTGAATCAGACATCTAAAAATAACAAACCAGACACTGAATCAGACATCTAAAAATAACAAACCAGACACTGAATCAGACATCTAAAAATAATAAACCTGACACTAAAATAGACATCTAAAAATAACAACACAGACACTGAAACAGAAATATAAAAATAACAAACCAGACACTGAATCAGACATCTAAAAATAACAAAACAGACACTGAATCAGACATCTAAAAATAACAACCCTGACACTGAATCAGACATCTAAAAATAACAAACCAAACAATGAATCATACATCTAAAAATAATAAAACCAGACTCTGAATCAGACATCTAAAAATAACAAACCGGACACTGAAACATACATATAAAAATAACAAAACAGACACTGAAAGATACATCTAAAAATAACAAACCAGAGACTGAATCTGACATCTAAAAATAACAAACCAGACATTGAATCAAACATCTAAAAATAACAAACCAGACACTGAATCAGACATCTAAAATAACAACCCAGACACTGAATCAGACATCTAAAAATAACAACCCAGAGACTGAATCTAAAAATAAAAATATTTGACACTTGAAATAAAAGAAATAAAAGACTTGAAATGACAGATCTGCGTGTGGAGAGCATGTTTCACAATTCCTAGGTTGTAACTATGAGTCCTTGTGCATACTCGTTTCAGTAGATCCAGCTATACAAACATAAGAGATTTATTCGTGGAAACAATGTAACAAGATAAAGGAATGGACAATGTGCGTCACCATGATAAGAATAGTTCTTTGTCAGCATTCATTCTTAAACTGCTTTCGGCTAGTAGAATATCGTTCGGAGAACGGATGCCTTGTGAGATAAGCAAAGACAGGCTATGATATCTACACCCTTCTGACACACCCGACATCTGCGCCCTTCTCTTCACACACTCGACATTTGCGCCCTTCTCTTCACACACTCGACTGGAGCATGCTTTTTCGGTCACTAACTTCTAGGATGTGACAGCCAACTCCTAAACATCTTTAAACGCCTCTGACTACAAGCATACCAAGTCACAATATTGCCATTTGTTTCTCCCTTTTCGGACTCCGGCAAAATACTGGCAGCTGTGAGTCGTAATGCAAGCATTTTGATACTTCTCTCATCGGTAGGTTGTTAACATTCATTCTGTTATTTCTCTCATCATTAAGTTGTTAATATCTTTGTATTTCAGTCTTTTTGTTCCCTGAGTTTTGCCTATTGTAGTTTCTTTGTTCCCTGAGTTTTGCATATTGTAATCTCTTTATTTCATCAGTTTTGTCCATTGTAATCTCTTTATTCCATACGTTTTGCCTATTGTAGTCTCTTTGTTCCCTAAAGTGTGCCTAGTTGCAATCATTTTTCCCCCTCAATTTAGCCTCAATAAAATATAATTATCCCACCAGGGGGCAGGGGAAACAAGAAAAGCGAGAACTTCTGATGTTAATGATGAATATAATCCGACAGCGCACTACTGTCAAAGTGGTACAAAGCGTATTTTACATCGCAATACTAGGCATCAGATTTCTGTAATAAGATGAGAGTATCAGTGGTTTTACATCCTCATTACGTTTATTGTACTCACTGTAACAACACGGTAACAATGTGTGCAGTTACGTCAACTGAAGTGTGCATTGTGCACATCCAAAACTGAATATTGCAATAAACCACACACACAGCTAATTGTGTTATCTACCATACACATAAAATGCAAACAACCACACACATATATACACGCACACAGACACAGTGGAATACAAGTAATCATACACAAAGAATGGAATATCACAAATATAAACTGAGATTGGAGATTTACCGTACTAATAACAGTAAATGTAGAGAAGTACCGTACAGATATCAATAAATGTAGAGAATTACCGTACAGATATCAATAAATTTAGAGACTTACCGTATTGATATTAATAAATGTAGAGACTTATTGTACAGATATCAATTAATGTAGAAACTTACCGTACATATATCAATAAATGTTACCATATCAATAAACTAACAATACTGACAACAGCAAATGTAGAGACTTACAGTACTGATAACAGTAAATATAGAGACTAACCGTACATATATCAATAAATTTAGAGACTAACCGTACTGATAGCAGTAAATGTAGAGACTAACCGTACTGATAGCAGTAAATGTAGAGACTAACCGTACTGACAACAGTAAATGTATAGACGTACCGTACATATATCAATAAATGTAGAGACTAACCGTACTGACAACAGTAAATGTATAGACTTACCGCACTGATAACAGTGAATGTAGAGCAGCCAACACCATTAGCAGCTATCGTTTCCTCATACACAACTCCGTCTATGGCAAATGAGAAGGTGATCTTCTCTTTTGGTTTACCGCTGAGTGTGGCAGCTATGCCAGAGCTTGTCTGCCAGATGTGGGCTATGCGGTTCGCAGACGTGGGAACATATTTACTCAAGTCTCCCAGGATAACAACTTGATGAAGCCTAATGAATGACAAGTATACATTCGCTGTTATATAAGACTGCTACAAATCAAATATTTATGTTTTATAGTCTCTTCTTCTTCTTCTGCAATCGTTCTCAAACTCCAGCAGATTAACAAATATTGTCCAGAGAACGGAATGAGTCATCTCATGGTTTACAGCTTGGCTCGGATATATGAGTTTTTCGGCCTGAAAAATCAGATCAGCATGATTTCTGAATCACAAACCTTCGATTCAATGAGATAACCAACCCACCGGAAGCTATTTGCTCTGTCACGCTTTAAACCGTTGATATTAAGCAAGCTCACTATCAACCAGGCTACCACACTCCTCATTAGTAAAGTTCAGAACTAAATTTCAGAATTAAAACTGGGTTAAATGCTATTATTTACTATTATTTACATAGTTGAAAACCGGGACCAACTGGGACAAATTAATGTTAAATTTTGAATTGTACTAAATTAATTATACTATTCATGAACACCTGTAAGGACATGTACACTTGTACCAGGCCTGTATACATTCTTTCCTTATTAAAATAAACTTTCATTTCTGATGTCTCCTTTTATTTGTATATTCTTGGTAATATCGTTGTTCATCATGTCTGTACATCATACACATCATCATCATCCAGTGCCACCACTTGGTGGCGATGTTCTCATTAGTTCCGGTTCATTGATTTAGCATAATTGTTCCCGCTTCGCACCTCACAGTGACAGTCTAGTGGTAATATTTGACAGTACTATAAGACCTCTGTTCATAATTAATTAGGACTTTGTTTATTGCGTCTTTGATTGTTGTCATGATTTTCGATGGTCAGTATTGATATACTCATAGTCGCATGCCAAAAATAGTCAAGGCCGACCACCGAAACGTAACAACAATAATTAAAGTCGCCATTCAGGTCATGTTTTCGTTTTCTATGCACAAATCTTCTATACTGGAGGCAGTCATGGTCTATCTCATGCACACCTTTGCACATCAAATTATGCAGAACTCAATAGCGACCTAATACAAACCGCTATACGCATGACTAATATTGGCCTGGGTACATAGTGCAGTGATTGATCGGAGAAAAGTATCTAGACTTCCACCACATTTCGCAATCTTAGGTCCATTAGCGGAATCTCATCTATATTAATAAAATATACGAGCAACATTATTATCAATAGGTACTAGTAACATTAACAATAATAATAATAGGTACTAGTAACATTAACAATAATAATAATAGGTACTAGTAACATTAACAATAATAATAATAGGTACTAGTAACAATAATAATAATAGGTACTAGTAACATTAATAATAATAATAATAGGTACTAGTAACATTAACAATAATAATAATAGGTACTAGTAACATTAACAATAATAATAATAGGTACTAGTAACAATAATAATAATAGGTACTAGTAACATTAACAATAATAATAATAGGTACTAGTAACATTAACAATAATAATAATAGGTACTAGTAACATTTACAATAATAATAATAGGTACTAGTAACATTTACAATAATAATAATAGGTACTAGTAACATTTACAATAATAATAATAGGTACTAGTAACATTTACAATAATAATAATAGGTACTAGTAATAGGTAATAGGTAACCAAAATAATGCGAAGTTAGAAACTGACCCAAAGGTAAGGACTGGAGCAGTATAAAATAGACAAAATGGCTCCCCATAAGTGACACACTCGCTGACTTTGATGGTGAAGTTGCTAATGGAGGTGAATGAGTGCAGAGTTTTGTTTTCACTGTTGTAAAGTACACTATCTGTGAACTGAAAACAAGACGTACATTGTAATTAGAAATATAGTTTTGGTGATTCTGCTCAATATACCTGCAAAATAAGAAACTACCCCTTTTGTTCTATAAATTGTGATTCTCAACGGTTTAGAGTTACGGTTATCGCTATTTGAAGTATTACATTTTTTTTAGCAATTCCAAAGTTAAAAACTTGGATCAACTTGGACATAATGTTGTTCGTTAGTCACAAGTGATGATGACCATTTGTTACATCAACTTTGTGAAATTCACTTAGAGTTATGTCCTTGATTCTGAGTTCGTAGATGGCTAATAAGCTCTATTCTGGTTACAAAAGGGCGTGGTCAGTTCGGGCTTAGGATGACCATTTTTTATGGTTTTTTATCTATAACCTTCTAGCTTCTCTGCGCTGCTGAGCTGTGGAAAGAGGAACAAAATAGTGTTGGCATTTTGGATTTTTTACATGTAGATATGGATGTTTTATTAACACTGGATGTAACACTTAAAAAATACAAACAAACATATTTCGGACATGTAAAGAGACACGACGGTTTTGGGAGATTAATCATGAAGGGCAAAGTTCCAGGAAAGAGAACAAGATGCAGACCAAGACTGCCATGGACACAGGACATCGAAGACCTTCTGAACATGACACTGAAATAAGCTGGGCAGCTTGCACAGAACCGAGAGCTTACAGAGTGGCAGTGAGGACAATGTTCTGAAAGGAAACGTAATATATATATATATATAGAGAGAGAGAGGAGAGAGAGATAGAGAAAATATAATATAATGTTATCTATACGTTACATGTAATCTATATGGCTGTTATACGTTGTTTTTTAAGCTGCTAGATGTTTAGAAATGTATTTTCGGTGTAAAAATGAAGATTGAGTTGAAAGCAAAGCACTAGAACAGAAACACAATTATTCTCCCCACCACCTAGAGGAGGTTGAACCTGACAGCTATGTTTATATTCACAGAACTAGAGTACAATATTGTCGAGTGATTTGTTTTGTTTCACAAAACTAGAGTGTAAAATATTGTCACGTGATTTGTTTTAATTCACAGAACTAGAGTAAAATATTGTCACGTGATTTGTTTTGTTTCAAAGAACTAGAGTGTAAAACATTGTCAAGTGATTTGTTTTGATTCACAGAACTAGAGTGTGAACATTTCCAGTATAGTCAACATTTTATTGTACATTGTTAGTGCTTCAATATTTGTCGTATAAGACAGCTTTTCTCAAAATATTATTATTGTTTTTAACTTTGTTAAATCAGTAAGAATGCCTTTCCAGAATTTCTACTTTCGTTTACTAATGTGATATCATAAGCAGTACGGTCCTTTAAAATTCGGCGTGTACTGTGTTCTGTTCTTGATAAAGGATTTTAAATCAAAACGTCGGTTATGTGTGTTTTCCTGTGTTTCCTTTAATTCACGAAACTTCATGACCTTCTGTCTTGAACGTTCTCCTCCTGTCTGACCTATGTATAAAGGTATTGGGGATGTCTTCCCGCTTCTATTTGTTGTCCTGTACCACGGACCTCTGAATACGAGGATATGTTGCGGGATATGTCACTCATGGTCTGTGAACTGTGGAATCATTTGGTTTGGCCCGCCGAAGACAACCGAAGTTGAACTAAAATCAATACATCTATTATCTTGTTTCATAGCACATTATATCTATGTTAAGTTAATAATAATAATAATAACGTACATAATAACAGACGTATTGTATATAGTACACCGACTTCATGGTTAATACAATATTGAAATCCAAGTAAAGATAGTCCGCCGAAGACCGATGTATTGGACCGTTTGTGCAAATAAACCGACGACACAACGCATTTCCATTCTCTGGATTACATCCTGCTGGAAATCTAGTAGGATCATGGTCCTGCTACAAGAGAGATCCAGCGGGATTTTGAGAATGAAAGATGAAGAAGAAGAAGTAGAGATAACATATGTCAATGGCGATTACTATATGATATATGTACGTGCAGAATTTTTATTACATATCGCAACAAAGATAACTAACTGTTCTGATAAGTAAATGCTAAAATCGCATATAATTCATCTATTAGTGACAGCTGTTAGAAATTGGCCACTTGGTGTCAATATGTCATCACGGACCAGAAGCGTGAAAGACCATATTAATATCACCAAACACAGCGTGGGAGACAGCGAGAGTGGTAGTGATAGCCATTGCTATCTAGTCGCACTTATCAAAGTTCCAGTTTTTACAAACCAATTCCAAAAATCATCATCCTTCACTATAGCAACATCTGTCAACAACAAGAATACTACACACTATTGAAACCATTGTTCCTAGTATCCAAAGCAAAATAACACCCAAAAGGACACTGTATATTGCAAATAAATCTCGTAAAATAAGTTACGAGATAAAAAATAAACTGACCAATGTCCATGTCAAAGTGGTTCCCAGACTCCAAACACATCCAGCAGACATTTTCACTCTTTTAGAACATAGGAATTAAATACTGAAGAGATAAAAATTGGAGATAAGCTGTAAGGTACCGTCGGGTACCTCTAATTGATGACTGATTTCATGGAAGCTCATGTCAGGTCATACTTTCTCTAGCTGACAACTGAAATCATTTAAGCAACCCACCTACTTGTATAAACTGCGCAGGACAGATAATTGTTCACAGAAACAGTCGATATGTGAAAAGAGGAGAAGCAGAAACAAGAGTCAAGGGTAGACCTAGAGTACGTTGGTTCGACAACATCAAAGAGACATTGCACGAACACCAAATAACATTATCTGAAGCTGCCAGAAGAGCGAGAACAAGAACACTGTATCCCTCTTGACACCCGTAAAGGGTAAAAGAGGAAGGAAAGAAGAAAGAAGAAGAAAATAGTGGTTATGAACAGTCGTCATACATAACTACTACCATCAGGTAGTAGTTCGAATAGGGCTCATTAGCCATCTACGAACTCATAATCAAGGACATAACTAAAATTGAATTTTCAAAAGTGGATGTAACAAATGGTCATCATCACTTGTGATGGAGGAACAACACAAAAACACACACTACCATCACAGCTTCTAACATCAGCAATATTCAACAACCAACTAATGTCATCAGTATTTCTTTCACCCACAATGGTTATCATCATCAAGTGCCGTCTTCGCAACGAAGGTCTCTTGTTTTGGTAGTGCACTCTGCTAGATTGAAACCTATTCATCTTGTAATGTTACTCTCCCACTTGTATCCCTGCCTACCTCTCGCTAGCTTCCCTTCGACTTTACCCTCAAGTAAGGTCTTCAACAAGGTGCCATGCCTTTAATGTGTTCAAAATATTTTATTTGTTTGATCTATACTCCCTTTAATAATTCTTTCTTCATGTTAAGTGTTGTTAGAACATCTTTTGTTTGTTGTCCTGTCTTTCCGTGATGTTCACCCGATTATTCTATATATGTCCACATCTCAAAGACAACAATTTTGTCTTGTAGTTGTTTGTTTATTGTCCATATTTCTGAGCCATACATTAATATAGAATATATTTAGCATTTTATAATTCTCATTTTTAGTTGTTTATAATTTGTTTAGATGTTAATATTTTCCTCATGTCATTGACAATACTTTTAGCCATTCCTATTCTTCTTTTAACTTCTGTTTCACATCTGTTGTAATTTGTGATTACATCCAAGACATTGATAAAGTTCTGCTTGTTGTAGTTTCTCTCCATGTATTGTTATGTTTAGTACCTGTTTTTCTCTGATTGTGCTAATTATGTATCATGGTTTTTGTTTTTAGATGTTTATCCGTATTCTTTACTTGATTTATCGGCTTCATCGATTAATTCTTGTAGTTCATGTTCACTTTCGGCTAAAAGAACAGTGTTATCTGCATATCTCAGGTTGTTTATTATTTTCCCATTGATCTTGAGTCTTTGCATTCCTTCTATATGTTTAAAGATTTTCTCTGTGTAGATATTAAATAGGCTGGGTGATCAAATACATGCTGTATTTGATGTATAAGAAACATCCTGTATAAAATACATCCATAACCCACAATGGTTAGCTAGTTAGTTTGTTCCTTTCGTGTCGCAAGCGACACATAGGGCAGAGGTTTTGGTTCTCCATATGATGCGGTCCTCTGCCTGCAGCTTTAGTTCCTGGATGGTCTTACAGCTTATTAATTCCCATTCTTTAAGAAAGGTGTTTTTAAGGGTTGTTTTAGGTCTCCCTCTTTTCCTTTCTCCCTCATGTGACCACATAAGGGCTTCTTCGTTTATGTTTACATCTAGTCGTAAAACGTTACCAAGATATTTCCATCTTCGTTTTCTTATGATGTTTGAAACATACTCTAGATGTGTTTTGTCTCTTAGATCACTATTTGTGACGAAATCGCTCCATTTTATGTTCATCAGTTTGCAAAGACAATTGTTTTCGAAGCTGTTTAGTTTGTTGTCTGTTGTTTGAGTTGATTTCCAGTTTTCACTACCATACGTTAACACTGAGACAATACATGAGTTAAATAGCTTTAGTTTGGTGTTTGTCCCTAGATCTTTTGATTTCCAGATATTAGTTAATTTAGCAAATGTGCTAGCACAATGGTTACCGACATCAATATTCATTTCATGATGAATCGGCATCAAATTATATTGCTATCAGTATTCATATGTCATATATAATACACAACAAAGCCATCATGACAATTTATACACTTAAAATCTCAAATCTTACATTGGGAGCTGTAGCTGATATAAATCCTGCTCCTTGAGGTGTAATAACGTAGTCCCTGGTCAAATTTGCTGCAAAAATAACACCATAGAGGAGGTCAGCATTCTTTGAGTAGGTAGTCCAGACCTCGCCAGCGACACCAGTTCCATTAGCAAATGCCATCTGAATAATTAAATACATCAAGCAAAGGTTCGGGAAGCCATTTATACACGACGTGCACAAATTTGAAAATGTGTTATACTAACTACTCACGACTATGGAATTATATGTTGTAGAAAGATACAACGGTTGTATGGTTTAGTTCTCATTTCTACTGGAAGCGTTTCAATGAACATAGTGATCATATTTATACACTTGCCTCGACATGAATTAATAAGAACATAACTTGAGTTATAATCATTGATAAATTATAATCATTGATAAATTATAATCATTGATAAATTATAATCATTGATAAATTATAATCATTGATAAATTATAATCATTGATAAATTATAATCATTGATAAATTATAATCATTGATAAATTATAATCATTGATAAATTATAATCATTGATAAATTATGACCTATACACGATATGAGATATAATCATTGACAAATCATGACTTAAGCATGATATTATATATAATCATTAATGAATAATGATGTATATACGATATCAGGGCCGGCCCTAACAATTTCGGGGCCCAATGCGAAACGGATTGGGCGGGGCCCAGTCTGGGTAGGGAAGAGGATAATAAAATAAATTATAATATTAATTTATTGGCCTATGAAGTGCGGGGCCCAATGCGGCCGCATAGGTTGCAATGACCTAAGACCGGCCCTGTACGATATTAGATATAATCATTGACAAGGCAGATCTCAGCTTTTCATTGGTCATTGCGTTTATTTTGTGCCGTCAACTAATGAAAGCATCAGCTAACGGATAGACGGTGGAAATGACAAATTGGAAGGCCTTGTCGGATGGTTTCTGTTAGAACCTACCTCTATTAACTGGTCATCTATTGCTCGTGCCGGCTTGGATGGTTTTAGAATTAACCCACCTTCATCGCAGCATCTGTACAAAATTTTTTTAAAAAGGTTAAAATACAATATATTTTACAATTGAATGTACTCTTACTGTGTGGCACTATCCTTTCAACCGTAGACATGAATCCAATTTTGTTATATCAGAGTTGTGACCATCAATAATAATGTAGATTGTGGTTCAGGTAGCCATGCCATCACGTCCTCCGACGTTAGTTCACATACCTTGTTATATTAATAGACGACAATGACTAGCATAAATTAGTCAGACAAGAAATTAGTGTGTACAGAAGTTCTATAAAACCTTCTATGTTTACATGCAAGACATGAAAAAACCCAAAGAATTGTACATGTAGGCCTACTAGAGTTTAAAACCAGTATTATCCACACGGTCGTCATCATCGACATCATTTTCGTTCACATTATTGCATTAAATATTCACATATTGCAATATTGCAGCTAATATTATGTTTGCACTCTACGAGAATTCATATTATGTCTGCTGTGCGTTTTTTCCCAATTAGGAATAATCTCCTCAGTCATTTGTGACATTGGTCGTTTACGTCTGCATTTATTTTCAGGAGATCACAGCGTAGCCACCAGACTAGGAACCTAGTCCTCACTAAGTTCTTACTAGAGCCAACATTTTAAACATTCCTACAATGTTGAAGAAGGCCCAACTGCGATGGTTTGGGCATGTTGTGCACATGCCTGACAAACGTATCCCAAAACAATTGATATATGGTGAGTTCCTTAAGGAAATGTTACTGGACAGAAGAAGCGCTTTAAGGACTCTCTCAAAGTCTCTCTAAAGAGCTTTAGCATTCACGCCACATCCTGGGAGTCTGTTACTCATAGAGTAGCGCAGCAGCACCAGCAAATGTGTTGTCTAGAAGCATCAAATCTTAGAGACACAAAGAAAATATGTTGCTGGAAAAGATACAACAAACGCACGGACGCCCATTTCTGATTATGCTTGTACCGTCTAAGACGGATGTGTTGTGCCATTGGCACAAATAAAACTACGATGCAACGCATTTTCATTCTCTGGATACGTCCAACTGGAAATATTATCCTGTTACAATAGAAATCCAGCGGGAGTTTGAGAATGAACGCTGAAGAAGAATAAGAAGGTTATTCGTGTCAATCATCATATATGTGATTATTTCAATCACGATATATGTGACTATTTCAATCATGATATAGGTGACTATTTCAATCATGATATAGGTGACTATTTCAATCATGATATAGGTGACCATTTCAATCGTGCTATATGTGACTATTTCAATCATGCTATATGTGACTATTTCAATCATGCTATATGTGACTATTTCAATCATGCTATATGTGACCATTTCAATCATACTATATGTGACGTGTTCAATTATGCTATATATGACTATTTAAAGCATGATATATATATATATTTCAATCATACTATATGTGACTATTTCAATCATACTATATGTGACTATTTCAATGATGCTTTAAGTGACCATTTCAATCATGCTATATGTGACGTGTTCAATCGTGCTATATTTTACGTGCTTAAATTTGCTATATGTGATAGTTCAATCATGTTATATGTGACTTTTTCAATCACGCTATATGTTACTATTTTAATCATAATATGTGTTACTATTTCAATCATGATATTGGGACTATTTCAATCAAGCTATATATGTATATTTCAATCATGCAACGTGTGACTATTTCAATCATGCTATCGGTGAAGGATGGCTCACTTCATCAATATAGAAACGTTGGTTCCGCCGATCATATCTCCAGGTCCAACCGGTCCACAGCTCAAGGTTGCCACTACTACTTGTAATGCTGGGTAGGGTTCCGATTTATCTGTCAAATAAATAACATTATTCCAGAACGAGGCCAAGACACATGACATAATTCAATAATAACATAACAAATTCTGTAGAAGTAATGTAGGTTTACAACATAACAAATATTGTAAAAGTAATGTAGGTTATGTGTCATTTTTTATCCTCCCCTCTCATGTTTTTTTTTTTAATTTGATAGAAACACACTCAAAGAATTGTAAAACGTTACTGCAAATAGCTCGCAAAATAGACTATCAATAAATAAATCTATTGTCTATTGTCAGTCCCCAGGTGAATGATGGTTTATCGTATTCACACATGCTGTTAAGCGTAGGGGTGGCAGCTTCAGCTGTCGTTCCAATGCCAGATGAGTTGCCTTGGTTGCATTAAGTCCATGTTTGTTCAAGGCTATCTTGATGTTTTCTATCCACCGTTTTCTTGGTCTACCTTTAGTCTTATATTCTTTTGTTATATGTTCTTATTGGTATTTGGTTTGGATTCATTCTCATAAGGTGGCCGAACCATTTTAATTGCTGTCTCTCAATATGACCAATAAATAAATGTATAATATAAAAGGGAGGCTAAATTTTATTTTGCGTCTCAACTATTGTTGCCGTTTTAGACTCCAGTTGTTTCAGTGTCATAACCAGTGCAACGTGGACGGCACGATTTTCGATGTTCGTTCTCTCGAGCCTCATCTTAGTTCGCCCTAGGTTGGATTGTAAGGGTGCAACACTAATCTCTTCACCTGATTTTGGTAATCTGGAATAATGCCCCTGAATTCTTGATAGCTATTGACAGGGGATGGGGGAAGTTCAAACATTGGCACCAAAAATTTGTTGACGTAATGTATGATAGGCCCTTATCGCAACACATAGAAAACACATTTCAGTTGTAATATTTCAGAGTTTGCGGTTCGGCGAACCATAGTTTCCATTATTGTTGACAGTGCACGATTTACGTGTCCCCAAAAAATTATTCGAGTGAAAATTGTCATATATTACGTATAAAAGACGTATAAAGGACCCCATATCTCAAACAGCTTAGGGCCTTATCAAGTCTAAATCCGGCCCTGATTGTTGATGATAAGTATCTCTGATATAACTAAACTGGACTAACGCCTGCGGTTGAAAGAAGCGTGCTTCACAATGAAAGGTACATTTTATTTTAATAATGAAAAAATGTTTCCAGACTGTAAACTAGTGTAAGCCAGACTCAACAGCAATTGTACTGCGCCTAAACTGAAGTTATCATCATGTTGCCACCACTAAAGAAAGAGCTAGTAATGAAACTGCTGTTAACGTCGATGTTGCCACTACTATTAATGCTAAAGAAAGAGCTAGTAATGAAACTGCTGTTAACGTCGATGTTGCCACTACTATTAATGCTAAAGAAAGAGCTAGTAATGAAACTGCTGTTACCGTCGATGTTGCCACTACTATTAATGCTAAAGAAAGAGCTAGTCAAGAAACAATGGATATAACTAAGGCGTATTCACATAACACAATACCAGATTTTAATTTAAATTATACAGTCATGTGGACTCACTGGGAAGCATCCTTATAAAGTGACGATATTTATCTTTTCCCGTGATTTTCATTGGCCACTTTGTCGACAGCCAATGAACATCACGAAAAACATCAAATTGCGTCACTTTAGAAGGACGATTCATAATGAGTCATCTGGATTTTGTTGGCTACGGACACACTATACTCACTATAAGGATTTCCATTTTGAACAGAAGTTGTCCAAAACGTGTCCTTGAAAGGAGCTACACCCATAGCATGAGCAAAATGCGAAGAGACACCAATCTTCCATTGGTTAGCTTCATAATGATAGTCACTGGACACACGTGCCTGGTCATAAACAATGTTAGAAAATACTGACTATGATTCATTGTTCTGATTATTGATTATGAGTCGATGTTACTGCACTCTGGCCAAACCCATAGATTCTCAGTCTCCCCAAGTAACCAAGTAAATATCGAAGTGTATGCATACTTATGATTGCTCTGACTCGCTGCTTGAACACATTTTTTTCATCTTGCCTCTTAGATGCCAGTCCTACTCATGTCACACTAAAAGCCAAATTCTCCCAATCCTAACCTAGATGTATCATCTATAGTAGTATTTACATTCAACAGCCGTATCCTTGATGCATCATTTATAGTAGTATGTACATTCAACAACCGTATCCTTGATTCATCATTTATAGTAGTATTTACATTCAACAGCCGTATCCTAGATGCATCATTTATAGTAGTATTTACATTCAACAGCCGTATCCTTGATGCATCATTTATAGTAGTATTTACATTCAACAACCGTATCCTTGATGCATCATTTATAGTAGTATTTACATTAAACAACCGTATCCTTGATGCATCATTTATAGTAGTATTTAAAATCAATAAGAACATCTTGTATTTAACAACATGTTCACTAAGTGCTAAGATGTACCACTATTCGAACAAGATTGAAACAACCGATGTGTGCTTCGGAAGTGCAACTCCTAGTATTGTTATTATAACTAAAAAAAGAAGTTTACTTAATTAAATTGTGCTAAACAATTATTGCACACATTTTAGTTGTGTAAAATTATCACGAGCTTCCTATTTAAATATATCCTACATATTGATTTTCATTTTAGTCCCACCTTGGTTACTCTATGTTGTTACAGTGGTTACTCTATGTTGTTACGGTTGTTACTCTATGTTGTTACAGTGGTTACTCTATGTTGTTACAGTGGTTACTCTATGTTGTTACAGTGGTTACTCTATGTTGTTACAGTGGTTGCTCTATGTTGTTACAGTGGTTACTCTATGTTGTTACAGTGGTTACTCTATGTTGTTACAGTGGTTACTCTATGTTGTTACAGTGGTTACTCTATATTGTTACAGTGGTTACTCTATGTTGTTACAGTGGTTACTCTATATTGTTACAGTGGTTACTCTATGTTGTTACAGTGGTTACTCTATGTTGTTACGGTGGTTACTCTATGTTGTTACAGTGGTTACTCTATGTTGTTACAGTGGTTACTCTATGTTGTTACAGTGGTTACTCTATGTTGTTACAGTGGTTACTCTATGTTGTTACAGTGCTTACTCTATGTTTTTAAAGTGGTTACTCTATGTTGTTACAGTGGTTACTATATGTTGTTACAGCGGTTACTCTATGTTGTTACATTGGTTACCAAAAGGAGAATAGGAATGGCTAAAAGTACTTTCAATGACATGAAGAAAATATTGACATCTAACAAATTATAAACCAGATAAAAATGAGAATGATAAAATGTTATTCTATATTTATGTATGGCCCAGAAACACGGAGAATGAACTAACAGTTAGAAGACATAATTGGTGCCTTTGAGATGTGAATATATAGAGGAATTGGGAGAGCATCATAGAAAGAGAAGAAAACAAACAAAAGGGTTCTACAATACGTCGTATGAATAAATAATTATTAAATAAATAAATATTAAGCATATAAAATATTTTGGACACATTAAAAGACATGACACCTTGTTTAAGACCCTTACTTGGGGGTAAAGTCAAAGGGAGGGGAGCAAGAGATAGGCAAAGATACAAGTGTGAGCGTTATATCACAAGACGGACAGTTTACAGTCTAGCAGAGCACGACTAAAACAAGAGACAGGTGTGTTGGAAGTCTGTTACAACCAACCTTCATTGCGGAGACGGCACTTGATGATAATGATGATAGTTACATTATAATAAAGAGTAAAGATTGATGTTGATTTTAGTCTCTAAGTGGTTACTCTATGATGAGAAGTACAGGTTGCCTATTGGAAAAATCAAATAATTAAATTTTCATTCAGGTAATTTTCTCCTGTGCTAGAATTAACACAAAAGAAAATGTTTAGCAAGAGTAGAACATCACGGGAACAATGAAAAATATCATTCGAAGAGGAGTATGTGGCAAGAGAAAAGCATTACTCGAAAAGTGTGAAACAAGAGAAGAACATTTCTCGAAGAGAAGTGTGCGACGCGAGAAGAACATTACTTGTAGGGAAGTGTGCGGCATGAGAAAAACATTACTTGTAGGGAAGTGTGCGGCATGAGAAGAACCTTACTCGAAGAGAAGAGTGCGGCATGAGAAGAACATTACTTGAAAAAAGTGTGCGGCATGACAAGAACATTACTCGAAGAGAAGTGTGCGATGCGAGAAGAACATTACTCGAAGAGGAGTGTGCGGCATGACAAGAACATTACTCGGAGAGAAGTGTGCGATGCGAGAAGAACATTACTCGAAGAGAAGTGTGCGGCATGACAAGAACATTACTCGAAGAGAAGTGTGCGTGCGGCATGAGAGGAACATTACTCGTAGGGAAGTGTGCGGCATGAGAAAAACAGAGGAATTAAGTAAATTCAGTGTTCATATTTGACTGACCATGAGATTAAGTAGGTTTAGGGTTACCTAACCTACACTACCGTTTCTACCATACCGAGATTTTTAAATATGTGACTATAGATATATATCTAGCGATGTCTTGCAACAGACTGGACAACCACCACCCCCCCCCCAGTGTATAGCGCGCATATCGTCTGATAGGGAGCTCTCATTACTAAACGTGTAAAACGTTGACTGTTGTAATATGTGTTTTTATCGGATTTCGTTCCGTTTAATTATGTTAACTTTTTGTTCCGTAGAAACCTGTCCACTGATTCTTGTATAGTGCCAGTGAAGTAAATATGTTTGATTAAATGTCTTACTTGGGTGACAGTTGGGATCTCTAAAGTTTGGTAGGCATGTCTCGGTAAGGCCATGCAGTACTGAATCTTGACACCACGTCTGTTTGCTGCAGCACCCATCTCTGTAAGCCAGAGTCTTGCCAAGACAAGATCACTTGTTAAATACTCCGACAATAGGAATTGATGATCCAACCCATCCTGAAACAATATTATATTCAGTGTGATTTATATATGAGAGATCATACATTATATACAGTGTGATTTGTATCAAAGATATTTGATGTTTCTTCTATTCAATATTGTAACCCTTGTAACAACCGTGGCCTGGACTTATAGTTAAGGGTGTTAAGTACGGGGGCCACTGTTTTCTTTCTATGTGTGTTGTATGAAGCGATTAAGGAAAGTTGGGAGATATGCTGACAACCAATCGTCTGTGAAAAAAAGCATAATTGTCACATCTTGTCTCAATTTCTTACTTTTCTCTTCTATGAAATAATCCCCATGGATGACGAAGAGATGCAGACAGGCTACCATTGCAGCTTTATATTTTTATGGCAGAAACTTAGGTGTTGGGTAATGCTAGAGGTGCCATCACTCTATATATGCCATCACTGTAGATGTGCCATCACTGTAGATGTGCCTTCACTGCGGATGTGCCTTCACTCTAGATGTGTCATCACTGTAGACGTGTGAACAAAACTGACAGAAAAACGATGACGTCGTTGGCACAGATGTGTATGTTGTGCCTCTGGCAGGACTTGGTAATATTGAGATAGTAACGCACTGCTGGAATGTCTTTCCTTCGGGGAGACATTGATCAAAGGTACTTTTTACTAATCCAAAAAGCTATTATTTATTGTCTATTCCCAGGTGGTTGTGTCGTAACTTCCACACTTTCCGTTGAGAGTAGGGGTTTGTGAAGGTGATGTAGTCTGCGTTCCAGAGCCAAGTATGTTGCTCTGGTTGAGGTATAGTCATGTTTATTTCAGGATGTTGTCTATCAATCTTTTCCTAGGTTTGCCCTTGCCTCTGTATCCTGATCCCATCTTGATATAATCTCCTATGAGAAATTGATCGTTCATCCTCATAAGATGTCCAAACCATTTTATCTGTTGTTTCTCTATATATTCGATGCATGTGGTGATACCACCAAGTTAAACTCTGAGAAATGTGCCCACGTTATGTACTAAGAAAAGACTGACGAAATGTGTATATGATGCAGTTATTTGCTGCACTGAGAAATCGATGTGATAAGTACATAAAGCTTGGTGGAAATTAGATGGAGGAATAAATACATTAATGTTAGTGGAAATTAGGAGGGAAAAAAATAAAGCAACTATATGAATCTAATATTATATAGTTTTCATGTTCACATTTATTTATTTAATTTCCAGTAGCTTGTAACTTACTGATTTCACTTATTTGAAACTAAACAGTACGCAGGTCAAAAGTTTGTACACATGTCAAAGTGTATGCACACGTCATAGTTTGTATAATAGATATTTGTTGAAGCTTTAAATACGGATTACCTATTCGTAAACAATCAGATCCCATCGCTTACCTGTTCGTAAACAATCAGATCCCATCGCTTACCTGTTCGTAAACAATCAGATCCCACTCCACTCGACCATGACCAAGAAGAAACTCCCAGAAGAACTGAAATGAGAGACCGATCAGATCAATATATTTGACATAGCCGTTAATTCACTATTTTCACTAATTTTAACATTACCCTTGATTTTCATTGGCTATTGATGCGTGACTCGAAGTATACTTATGGAGACCCAAAAAAATCGATGTAATACTTAAATAAGTTATTTTAGACCACAGATTCCCAAAGTGAGCGGTACAGCCCCCCCCCCCCCCCAGTGGGCATGTGGGTTCATTGTGGGAAATATGGATTCATTCAATCTTCTACGAACTAATTATTACCGATGTACTTGATTTGTCAAAAAGTATTTTCAAATGAATCAGTGAAGCCTTCTAGACTACAAGAGCATTTCACTAAAATGCATTCTAACAAAAATAATTCAGATTTGTTCTATTTTCAAGGACTAGAAGAAAAACATTTTAAGCGTCCAATTACATCAACACATTTTGTGTTATCCCCTAAACAAGATACTGACGGATTACAAGCTTCTTATAATATTTAATTGTTAATCGCAACAGCTGGGAAACCACACACAATTGGTGAGGAATTAATATTGCCAGTAGTAAAAAAAAGTTA
This sequence comes from Meghimatium bilineatum, assembly GCA_034231615.1. Classification (NCBI taxonomy): domain Eukaryota; kingdom Metazoa; phylum Mollusca; class Gastropoda; order Stylommatophora; family Philomycidae; genus Meghimatium; species Meghimatium bilineatum. The sequence goes on from CM067307.1 coordinate 19,055,867, forward strand.
TGAATACTACTTCATAATCCAGCGTCAGATATCCGCAAAATGTTTTTGAGCAATAATTCAGTGCAAAGAAAAATCGATGAAATAGCTGAAGACATTGAAAAATCATATTGTGATTATTTATAGATATGCACATTTTCTATTCAATTCACAATGAAGCACTACTCTTATCATAAGTACGGTTCATAAAAGATTAAAACGTTTGTCAAGAATTATTATTTGCTAAAATCTTGGATGTGGACACAAAGGGAGAATCTATATTTAATATCATGAGTAAGTTTTTTCAAGATAAAAACATTCTTATTTGTAATATTCTGTATGCTGCTACTGATGGTGCTCCAGCAATGACAGTGCACCACAAGGACTTCATAGTGCTTTTGAAACTAGATGTACCAAATGTACTCGCTATACATTGTGTATTCATCGTCAACATTTGGTTGCGAAGAATTCAAGTGAACGCTTGCATATGCCACTCCATTACGTTCTTAGAGCAGTCAATAAGATTAGAAGAAATTCATTGAGTGATAGATTGTTTAGACAACTTTGCAGTGAAAGCGATGAGGATTTCAATCCTTTGCTGCTTCAAACAGATCACACAGAAGTTCGTTGGCTTTCAAAAGGTATTTCTGAATCGATTGCACAATGTATTTGATTCAGTACAAGAATTTTTAAAAGCAGAGACAACAGATTGACAGCCAATCTGATTACATCCAAAAATGACGCCGCTTATTTGACATACTTATATAAAATATTTAATGAAGTCGATCTATAATTACAAGTTGATGAATTGAATTTAGTTAAAACAAATATCATTGCTGGCGCTTTTGTGGGGAAACTTCTTCTGCTCAAGCGGAATTTAGGCAGATGGGTAATATAGTCACTTATCAAATGTATCAGGAATGTCTTCACACTGGAAAATATGCTTACAAACTGTCAAAACTTGCAGTCAACTTCATCTCAAATTGTTCGTGGTCGCATCTTGCGACATCTAATGGAACGCAGACGTGTTGTTATGTACAGAGGGCGCCGGAGCCACAGTTTTCATGGAGAATCAACATCCGGAGTATCGATACTTTACTGTTGTTAAGAACAACCTATATGATCCTCTCATTTGCATAATAACCTGGACCTTACCTGTTCGTTTGGCAAAGACAACTGTTTCCCGATAGCAAAATCAAAGAAACCACCTCGTTGTTTAGCATATGTTGTATTTACAGACCTACAAGATGAGGAATTCAATACAAAGTTAATATAATGTTGACAAAGTCAGTAGATTCTTCAACAAGGTAGTATAAATTAAGTAAAAATAGATGTTCATAAAGTGCGTCAACAACGTTCTTACTAATTAAGACACAGAGTGTCACGGCTTACGGTTCTATTTCTGTGTTCATTTATCAGTTTCTTCTTGTGTATATATATATATATATATATATTAAGTGATGTCATATGGATGTGAGAGCTGGAATCTTCAGAAAAAAAACTATTGAATTTCGAAAACAAATGTCTTCGTAGGATAATTAACACCCACTGGAGCGAATTCAAATCGAACGAAAAAATCAGAGAAGAGACACATCAAAACAACATCACAGATTTTATTAGAAAACGCCGTTGGTCCTACATCGGACATGTCCTACGCTCAGAAAATAACATAATACACTACCATTCTTTCGCATGGATATCAGCAGGCAGAAGAGGCAGTTGTAGACCAAAGGAAACATTCAGAAGAACAATACTTCGAGAAATTAAAACAACCACTATTCATAATATTCAAGAACTGTACAGAATAGTTTTGAACAGACAGAATTGGAGAGATCTGACATCTGCCATATGCTCTAACGTTAACACTAAATGAAAATGAATTAATGAATATATATATTCATATGAGTTTCGAAAAAAAATGCCTTCGTATGGTAATTAACACCCACTGGAGCGAATTCAAATCGAACGATAAAATCAGAGACACATTAAAACTGTATCAATTCATTCCATGCAGACTTCAGTGACCATGATACCCAATATGAAAATCTGAACGGTAAGTACCTCAGTGAATTGACTTTTGTCTCAAAACTTTGCGATCAGTTTTGTGCACCTGTTACATGATCAATCAAGGTAAACCAGAAGTCATCTAAAGTATTTGTAAGTCAACTGGTAAATATGGATAATAGTTGCAGTTAGGTATAACATAGCTACATATTCAGTGTCAAGGGGATATGTACATCAATTCTATTGATTTTACAGAGATCTTTGATCGCGTTTTTATGATAATCTGTGGCACATACTGAGACAATTTAATTTTGACACCGCAATCGTAGACATTGTTGAATCCCTTTAATGCAAGTAATAGGGCCACTTTGACTTTATGGGATGGGACAGTCCACTCCGTCCCCATGTATAAGTGAGTTATAGTCCAGTTTCATTGAACACGTTTTTTTCCTCCAAGTGTCAAGTGTCTAGTTAATGGTTACGCAAAACCACAGAAATCTAGATACCAGGGCCAGAACGCATCACACTTAAAGAGATATTTCCTCTGGGATTTCTTGTGTTGACATAATCCTCACTATTGGTAGCATATCATATTCAGGACACAAAGGGAGTAACAATGTGTGAGATCAGCACGCATACCTATACTGGAGAAGAACATGGCAAGTATTGTACATGAAAACCCGGATATTGTTGCTAAAGACTGACTCTGTCGTTTAACACACCTGTTTCATATCCATTTGTAAATATAAATGTTCATGACAGAACTAACTTGCCTAGTGTTGCTTTAGCAGTTACTCAGTAGCGATAATGACATTCCAAAATTATGAACAGTGATATTCATCAATCAAATTTTAAAAAACCGTAACCCTTCAGGGTCGTAGAGGTAACACATTGGATGTCTCAGCACACAAAGATCACAAAGAGTCCACCAGCGAATTATATCTTCAGCGATGCGGATGAGTGTGGAAATATCTTGCCCTGTCCATTCCTTGATGTTGTCTGTCCATTCAATTCTTCTTCTTCTTCTTCTTTCGTTCACTTGAAACATGTCTATATCTGTAATTCTGTCTCCTTAATAAAACTCACTGTCTTTTGTAGTTCATACAGTGTCCCATAGAGCTTTGATTCCAGTGTTGTTTCCTCTGGCCAATATGTCTGCCTCAGCATTTCATGCTCAGAACACTCTTGAAGTATATGTTTGGCACTCTGTGCTGCCTGTCCACATGTACACATGGCCGTGGTGCCAATCTTGAACTTTGTATACATGTGACTGCGGAGTCGGTTGTGTCCTGTTCTGAGACGTAGAATTATAACTTGTTCTGATCTGTTCATAATGTGATAGTCATCTTGTGTTGGTGTTTGTGGTTTTCTTATTGACTTGATCATCTGTTTTTTCTGATGGTAGGTGATTGGTATATCTGGTTGGTCTTCGGCAGCACCTTCTTTAGCCAGTTGGTCTGCTTTTTCATTTCCTGGTATTCCACAGTGAGAGGGTATCCACTGCATGGTTATGTCCATTCAATGATATTCATTTACTTTTGAAAATAAATGTCTTAGTTAGAAGACTCGGTTGGGAAGAATTCAAGTCAAGGATGCAAGTAAGAGAAGACACAAAACAGTAATATATATCTACAACAATAAGAAGAAAAGAATGGAATTATAGGAAATATGAATTTTTGAGAGGAGGTTAGTGAGGAGGTGAGAACGTGAGTGAGAGAGGAGGTTAGTGAGGAGGTGAGAACGTGAGTGAGAGAGGAGGTTAGTGAGGAGGTGAGAACGTGAGTGAGAGAGGAGGTTAGTGAGGTGGTGAGAACGTGAGTGAGAGAGGAGGTTAGTGAGGAGGTGAGAACGTGAGTGAGAGAGGAGGTTAGTGAGGAGGTGAGAACGTGAGTGAGAGAGGAGGTTAGTGAGGAGGTGAGAACGTGAGTGACATAGGAGGTTAGTGAGGAGGTTAGTGAGGAGGTGAGAACGTGAGTGAGAGAGGAGGTTAGTGAGGTGGTGAGAACGTGAGTGAGAGAGGAGGTTAGTGAGGAGGTTAGTGAGGAGGTGAGAACGTGAGTGCTGCGGTAAGTGAGTAAGTAGGTTAGTGATGACGTGAGTTAGTGAGAAGGTGAGAACGTGAGTGACATAGGAGGTTAGTGAGGAGGCTAGTGAGGAGGTGAGAACGTGAGTGCTGCGGTAAGTGAGTAAGTAGGTTAGTGATGACGTGAGTTAGTGAGAAGGTGAGAACGTGAGTGAGAGAGGAGGTTAGTGAAGAGGTGAGAACGTGAGTGAGAGAGTAGGTTAGTGAGTGCTGGAGTAAGTGAGTGAGGAGGTTAGTGAGGAGTTGAGAACGTGAGTGATTGTTGGAACGAATAAGGAAATGAAGGAGAGCATTAGTGATTGAGTGTCGGAGCTAGCGAGAAAGTTAGTGAGGAGAATCGTGCGGGAGGGATCTAATGAGGGAGTAAGGGAGGGAATAAATTATGGAGCACGCGAGAGAGTGAGTGATAGAGTAGGTATATGTACTTACCAGTATTTGTTGTGTGCTACAAGAGGTAATTGAAGCTTGCTTTGGAAATCTCTATAAAGCAGAAGAAGAAATGAAACATGTGAAAATCACTGATCAAATGATTTCCTAACAAATCGATATTGTCATCTGTGAACTTCTTGATATATTAGTAAACAACAAACTGAGACCTCACAGTTAGGGTGTGGTGGGGGGGGCGGTGCAATTGTCTTCGATGTTTTCTGTTCTGAACTAATTCTCACTTGTATTGGTAGAAAACAGGTCCTACTCTATGACAAATGTGCTCTGATCTGATGTAGCGTCACTTTATATTGGCACATCGAACTTTTCTCGATTTTCATTGGCTGCCGACACATGGGATACGCAAAGCGTCAAATTATCTATCTCATCGGCCAAGATTAATGACGCTGTGTGAGATCGGTACGCAGAACTAATCTGATTACTGGCTTGTTAAATGATGTACATGAAATTAAGGCAATTATTGTTGAGATCCGTGATGTGGCGCTTGTAGTTTGTCCTTCTGTATATTTATATGTTTGTTATAGCAAGCTGTACAGTATTGAACATGAAATGAATGTATCTTTAATCACTGGAAGAACACTTAAAATTAAAATTCTTTGATATCACTGGAAGAACACTTAAAACTAAACTTTTCATTATCACTGGAGTAACACTTAAAACTAAATTTTTAAGTATCACTGGAGTAACACTTAAAACTAAATTTTTCGTTATTACTGGAGTAACACTTAAAACGAAATTTTTCATTATCACTGGAGTAACACTTAAAACTAAATTTTTCGTTATCACTGGAGTAACACTTAAAACTAAAATTGTTTGCTCTAACTAGACAATCTTAAAACCAAAATTTCTTTACCTGATTCCAAATGGGAAAATATCTTCGGTTGCATCCCAAGTGGTCACATATTTATTGTCATCTTTAGGGTAGAACCAAGAATCTAGTTGCAGGTACCTGACAAATGAATACACTGACTAAATGTGACAATACATACAATTTACATGCAAGTTGTAACTGACTAAATGTGACAATACATACAATTTACATGCAAGGTGTAACTGATTAAATGTGACAATACGTACTAGACAGAGAAAAAGTAGAAAAGTGGAATTCTGAAAATACTGAAATTAAATTAAGGATGTCTTCTGAATACAATCATCAGAAAGAAGCTACAATATTATTTACACTTAAAAAGACATTATGGCATGGAAAATATCATTCTAGATGGTAGAGCACCAGGAAAGTGAAGACCAAGAAGACGATGGACCAGCGTTAACGAAGAATGTTTGAACATGTCTCTGACCAATGCAGGACCGCTCGCCCGGGGCAGAGAGGTCATCAGAGTATCCACAATGTAGACAACTTTCTAGAAAGAATACGTCACTTGATATAGGCATATATATATATATATATATATATATATATATATATATATATATATATATATATATATATATATTACTATTATTATAGATTATTCTCTGTCTGTATTTCCTAGATAAAGACATTGTGGTAGAAACATCGATCAGTCTGTTTTATCAATTGACATGTGAGATGAAGTGCTCGAGGAAGGGTTGCAAGTGCCACCAGGTTTTACATGTTCGAAATGAAGACATCAGGGAAATAATATGTATAATACCTTTCACAGAATACACAGAATACATCACGACAAGTTACCCGTGAAGGCATATAACCAAATCATAAAAAGGGTATAGAAGCCAGAGGAAGACCACGAAAAAGATGGATAGAAAAAGTCAGGGGCATTTTGAACAAACACGTTCATAGTACAGCCAAGGCGACACATCTGACCTTAGAACACAAGCTCGAGCTCCAACCACTCCCAACGCTTAACGGCAAGAGTGGATAAAAAACCACCTGGGAAAAGGCAATAGACCTAATGGAAATATATTACAATATTTACTCATATTTGTTCCTTTGATGCAACATAATTTTTTTAAATTGCATAATCTCATACAGACAATTCACATTCATAATCTTATAGTTACAGTCCTATAAACTAGGCAATATACTATTATAGATTATATACCACAATATGCACTATATACACTACACTACACTACACTACACTACACTACACTACACTGCACTGCACTGCACTGCACTACACTACACTACACTGCACTGCACTACACTACACTACACTACACTACACTACACTACACTACACTACACTACACTGCACTACACTGCATTGCACTGCACTGCACTACACTACACTACACTACACTACACTATACTATACTATACTATACTACACTACATTATATTATAGATATTAATAAAGTACATAAATTTCCATGGTTTGGACATGTACGCAGACATGATTCCTTGTCAAAAACAATACTGCAGGGAACCGTCGAAGGTGGAAGTAGCAGAGCAGGAAAATAAAGACATGAGCAGACAACATGAAGGAATGGACAGACAACATGAAGGAATGGAAACGACAAGATTTTTCCTCAGTCATCCGCATAGTTCAAGATATCAATCGCTGGAGGACTCTGTGTACTGAAGCATATAATGGAGTACCCCTACGACCCTGACGGGTTATGGGTTTATAGATAGATAGATAGTTAAACAGTCTACGCTCATAACCACATACAAACAATCCACACTCATAACCACATACAAACAATCCACACTCATAACCACATACAAACAATCCACACGCATAACCACATACAAACAATCCACACGTATAACCACATACAAACAATCCACACGTATAACCACATACAAACAATCCACACGTATAACCACATACAAATAATCCACACTCATAACCACATACAAACAATCCACACTCATAACCACATACAAATAATCCCCACGTATAACCACATACAAACAATCCACACTCATAACCACATACAAACACTCCACACGTATAACCACATACAAACAATCCACACGTATAACCACATACAAACAATCCACACGTATAACCACATACAAACAATCCACGCTCATACCCACATACAAACAATCCAATCTCATAACCACATACAAATAATCCACACGTATAACCACATACAAACAATCCACACGTATTACCTCATACAAACACTCCACAATCATAACCACATACAAATAATCCACACTCATAACCACATACAAACAATCCACACCCACAACCACATACAAACAATCCACACTCATAACCACATACAAACAATCGACACCCATAACCACATACAAACAATCGACACTCATAACCACATACAAACAATCCTCACGCATAACCACATACAAATAATCCACACTCATAACCACATACAAACAATCCACACTCATAACCACATACAAACAATCCACACTCATAATCACATACAAACAATCCACACTCATAACCACATACAAACAATCCACACTCATAACCACATACAAACAATCGACACCCATAACCACATACAAACAATCGACACTCATAACCACATACAAACAACCCACACTCATAACCACATACAAACAATCCACACTCATAACCACATACAAACAATCCACACCCACAACCACATACAAACAATCCACACTCATAACCACATACAAACAATCGACACCCATAACCACATACAAACAATCGACACTCATAACCACATACAAACAATCCTCACGTATAACCACATACAAATAATCCACACTCATAACCACATACAAACAATCCACACTCATAACCACAGACAAACTATCCACACTCATAACCACATAGAAATAATCCACACGTATAAACACATACAAACAATCCACACCCATAACCACATACAAACAATCCAAACGTATAACCAGATAAAAACAATCCACACTCATAATCACATACAAACAGTCCACACTCATAACCACATACAAACAATTCACACTCATAACCACATACAAACAATCCACACTCATAACCACATACAAACAATCCACACGCATAACCACATATAAACAATCCACACTCATAACCACATACAAACCATCCACACTCATAACCACATACAAACAGTATTATACAAGAAACTATAAAATATAAAATTCTAACGCATATGGTATCTTTTTATCTGTCCATTCTTTCTTGGCTGCCAGAAGAGTATCCTGGTAATTCTTTCCTTTCTCTGTGTTGTAGTAATAATACGCCCCTGCAGAAATACATGTCATGTTTACTCGTATTATTAAATGTCTCTTCAATATCTACAACTAGCTAGTGTCTTATATTTTGTTTGTTGTTCGGTTATCTGCTAGCAGATTGTCATAGTTTGCTTGTTGTTCAGTTATCGCTACTAGAGTGTCATAGTTTGCTTGGTGTTCAGTTATCGCTACTAGAGTGTCATAGTTTGCTTGGTGTTCGGCTGTCTGCAATAAATGTTATATCAATTATTCTCTGGTATCGATTTCAAGAATCATACTAGGGCTGGCAAAGGCAGCATTCCTAAAAACGAGGTGCTGTGTTATATGTTCTTTTTAATAAAGGTGATGAAGAGAACTCTTCAGAGCTACATAGCGCGGATTCCAATATAGGAATGAAAGTCTTGCATAATAAATAAACACGATGGTGAACAACATAGATGTAGTGCTATAGAAGAATACTGAGAACTAGACATACCACAGACAACTAGAGAAACTAGCGAGGAGGTGTTGAAAGAGTCAAAAGAGAACTAGACATACCACAGACAACTAGAGAAACTAGCGAGGAGGTGTTGAAAGAGTCAAAAGAGAGACGGGGGTTACTTAATAGTATAGGAAAGAGGCAATCTCAATTTTTGGGCAATGAGGTCTGGAGAGCATAATTGTAACTGGCAAGATAGAAGGAAAGAGGCAATCTCAATTTTTGGGCAATGAGGCCTGGAGAGCATAATTGTAACTGGCAAGATAGAAGGAAAGAGAGATCTTGAACGCACGTAAATGACATGCCGTTATATTGAGGTTCGTTTATGGAAGCTTTGTAGCATGTCATGTATACAATTATAGACTCCCTCTGAGTAGAAGGTTACTTCAATATGTATTGAACTAAGCGCGAAAGCTGAAGACTCCTGGGTATGAAAGAAAGCTAGAAAACCACCAAACTGCACATAGGAAGTAAGAGCTAGTCGCTCGCAATTCCTGGAATTCTCAATCACTCATTCAATACCCGTTTATGCATTGCAGAGTCAAGGATAGAAGCGTTCGTTGCAGACGGCCTTATTGTGTACGTCCTGTATGTTTGCTTTCGTTAACTCTTTTATTTCATTTCTGTAATCCATCTTTTGCATGATCTGCCCCTAGCTTGGAATCCATCTTGTCTGTATAGCAATGCTTTTTGATAGGCACTCTCTGATGGGAGTCTGGTATGTAATCTAATGTTATTGTTGCTAAATATTTGATTTAGTGGACCCGTTTGAGTATTGAGCCATTTTACTTCGATCCGATTCGAAGAGATGTCTGTTCATAACTGGATCACACATCCAACATGAACAAACGGCATCATACATTTGACTCAAACCTGTACCAACTCGTTACTAATGTTATCTTGGAGGTCATATAATTCATTGTCAACTGTGAGGAAATAGTAAGCACATAAATGGTTCCCATCGAGATCAGCAACTTGCCGAGAAGATAGGTATTAAGTGTGCGTTATATTTTGAGCGGCTGAAAATACGTCTTTTGACATGTCCTTCTACACGCGAGCATGACGACAGTCTGTCCTAGCAAGGACAAGTGCTAAAGTAACAAGCCAGGAGGCACACTATAGCAGCCACGCTGCAACGGACTAACGAAATGGAAATATGTTTATATCTGATTTTGTTTGTTCAAGTATCTGCGTTGTGACGAACGTTCAGGACTGTGCCATGCCAATGCCGAGACATGGTCAATCCCAACTACTAGAAATTACAGTTGCTGTAACAATTCACGAGTCATGAGAATAGAGCAATTCAAAAATTATATGACTAACAAAAATAATATACCGAAATGCTGAAGGCTTCAACAACAAAATATTGGAGGTCGAAAACATCACAAAGTAAAACGTATGCTGTGTGCAAGAAACTCATCTCAAAATATTGGAACTCGAAAACACCCCAAAGTAAAATGTATGCTGTCTGCAAGAAACCCATCTAAAATTATTGGAACTCGAAAACATCCCAAAGTAAAATTTATGCTGTTTGCAAGACACTCATCTAAAAAAAAAAGACGTATCTTTGACAAATCAGAGGCGTCTAGTTCTACCAATGAGACTGAATAGATAGGGGAAAGAAAGGAGAAATACTTAATATTGTTAAGATCAACATAAGCTCTTGTCAATCAGAAGCATATATGGAGAAGGGTAGAATACCAGACAAGTTAGAAACATATATGGAGAAGGGTAGAATACCAGACAAGTTAGAAACATATATGGAGAAGGGTAGAATACCAGACAAGTTAGAAACATATATGGAGAAGGGTAGAATACCAGACAAGTTAGAAACATATATGGAGAAGGGTAGAATACCAGACAAGTTAGAAGCATATATGGAGAAGGGGAGAATACCAGACAAGTTAGAAACATATATGGAGAAGGGTAGAATACCAGACAAGTCAGAAACATATATGGAGAAGGGTAGAATACCAGACAAGTTAGAAACATATATGGAGAAGGGTAGAATACCAGACAAGTTAGAAACATATATGGAGAAGGGTAGAATACCAGACAAGTTAGAAACATATATGGAGAAGGGTAGAATACCAGACAAGTTAGAAACATATATGGAGAAGGGTAGAATACCAGACAAGTTAGAAACATATATGGAGAAGGGTAGAATACCAGACAAGTTAGAAACATATATGGAGAAGGGTAGAATACCAGACAAGTTAGAAACATATATGGAGAAGGGTAGAATACCAGACAAGTTAGAAACATATATGGAGAAGGGTAGAATACCAGACAAGTTAGAAACATATATGGAGAAGGGTAGAATACCAGACAAGTTAGAAACATATATGGAGAAGGGTAGAATACCAGACAAGTTAGAAACATATATGGAGAAGGGTAGAATACCAGACAAGTTAGAAACATATATGGAGAAGGGTAGAATACCAGACAAGTTAGAAACATATATGGAGAAGGGTAGAATACCAGACAAGTTAGAAACATATATGGAGAAGGGTAGAATACCAGACAAGTTAGAAACATATATGGAGAAGGGTAGAATACCAGACAAGTTAGAAACATATATGGAGAAGGGTAGAATACCAGACAAGTTAGAAACATATATGGAGAAGGGTAGAATACCAGACAAGTTAGAAACATATATGGAGAAGGGTAGAATACCAGACAAGTTAGAAACATATATGGAGAAGGGTAGAATACCAGACAAGTTAGAAACATATATGGAGAAGGGTAGAATACCAGACAAGTTAGAAACATATATGGAGAAGGGTAGAATACCAGACAAGTTAGAAACATATATGGAGAAGGGTAGAATACCAGACAAGTTAGAAACATATATGGAGAAGGGTAGAATACCAGACAAGTTAGAAACATATATGGAGAAGGGTAGAATACCAGACAAGTTAGAAACATATGTGAAGAGGGTAGTATACCAGATACTTCACCACAGAAGGTTCAGAATTCCATCTCAATCAGCGCTAGCACAAAACACAATCCCAAAATAAGCAGGACTGATCGCGTGTGGAAACTAATAGCCATCCTTAGAACTGAGACTATGATCACGTGAACTGAAGTGGTAAGCAACGTAGAAATTGACAGGATGAAAGTTGACTTATTAGCCAACCAATCGATACACTAACCTTCTACTTCAGATCACGGCATACTAATTCTACACTCGATCTGGCATACCACTTCTGCACCGAATCTGGCATTTCACTCACCAAATCTGAAGTGGAAAAAAAAACTCGTGTTTTCGAAAACAGCTTGGAGACAGTGACCCTTGGCTAGTCTTTCTGTCTGTACAAAATGAATACATCAATTAAAGCATCTATGTGTTTAGGTCTAGGTAGAACTACAAGGAAACAAATTGGACAACGAACCAATACTACACCAGAGTGCTAGCCAGAGACTTACCTACAAACAAAGCCACCAGTAACACAAACCACTCTATACGAATCCACAATCTGACTAGATACACAGTGATAGATCTCACGAGAAGAAGGTAGCTAATGTATCTTACCATAGTCTGTCCAGTATCCAATATGTGTCAGGGACAGGTCCTGCGTTTGGTGATATTCTCTCTCCTCGGTTGTTTTGTTATACAAGCGTCTCATCGTCTTACCCCAACCATCTATAGCCTGGTGAAAAATAGGGATTATTAAGTTATTTATATATACTCCTTTATCGTTATTATACACTAGGGTGATCAGAATCACGCTGCCTGCCATACATTACTAGAATTGTTCTGGTATCTTAGGCTCATGAGATATCAACCGTAGTGCACTGGGATTCCTTCTCCTCTTAAACGTAATAATGCCCGCTGTGCTAGACTAAGGAGTCATACAATAAGTAGACCCACTAGACTAGGGAATAATGCAATAAGTAGACCCAATAGACTAAGCATCAATGCAATACTTAAACCCACTAGACTAAGGAATAATGCAGAAAGTACAACCACAACACTTAGGAATAATGCAATAAGTAGATCCACTAGACTAATGAATAATGCAATAAGTAAATCTCACTAGACTAAAGAGTCATGAATAAATCACTAAGAGACTCGATACACTAAAGAATCATGAATAAATCACTAAGTAGACTCACTATACTAAAGAATCATAAATAAATCACTAAGTAGACTCAATATACTAAAGAGTCATGAATAAATCACTAAATAGACTCACTATACTAAAGAGTCAGGACTAAGTAGACTGGCTATACTAAAGAGTCATGAATAAATCACTAAATAGACTCACTATACTAAAGAGTCAGGACTAAGTAGACTGGCTATACTAAAGAGTCATGACTAAGTAGACTCGCTATACTAAAGAGTCATGACTAAGTAGACTCGCTATACTAAAGAGTCATGCACAAATCACTAAGTAGACTCGCTATACTAAAGAGTCATAAATAAATCACCAATAAGACTCGCTATACTAATGAGTCATGACTAAGTAGACTCGCTATACTAAAGAGTCATGACTAAGTAGACTCGCTATACTAAAGAGTCATGCACAAATCACTAAGTAGACACGAAATAGCTAGTGATATGTAAATATTTACCATAAAGAGGACTCCCATAAATTACATAATCATCTTTTGAACATTTTTTATTTTAAAAAAGACTTCCCCCTCCCTCCCCCCTGCTGGTAACAGTTAAGATTCAGGGATTCGGGATCTCTTTCGTTTAATTATGTCAAATAAATGTATCCCCCCCCTCCCCAACCATGACGCCAAGAATATCTTAGCAGAAAAAAATCGCTAATTCACACGTTTAGACAATGTTTCCAATTCAAACATATTAATTGGTTTATAGAACACAGTTCTGTCGACTTTTATCAATTCCCTCCCTCCCCCAGCCCAATTTATGGATAACCTGACGATAATTTTAGTATTAGGTTCTAAGTTTCAACTGTGCACTTTGACCTTTGACATACACATGAACTATGTTTCCAATAGGTTTTTTTTTTTTTTTGAAGCAAGAGAAGTCACCCGGTAATTACTGGTACATTTAAAAACTCAGAGTTATACTAAATGAATAACCGAGGCCAGCTTTTCCAAATAAAAAGTTGTGGTGTACTAAGTGCGCTAAAGTGAGTTATGGTCATGTTTTTGGTAATTCTAAATGAAAAATTGAGAACGTGAAGAGGATTGACGCCACTGTTCTTGGGTTACCCATATGTACTACGTATATCTTACAAAGTGACACACCGTCTGCCGAGTGTACTACTCTTAGCATAAAATTGTGTAGCTTCAAGCGACAGGACACTCCGACAAAATCCACATTGTAAACAAGAGCTCGAACTCGCAACATCTTTAGTACAAAGTGAGCGGCTTAACCACCATGTCAGGAGAGATCCCTTATTTTAAATATCTACAACAAACAGTACACATGTATGTATGATCGTGACCGTTCGACTGTATAGGAGACCTGTCTACTAAAACGTAAACATTAACTAGTTTTCGATTTTCACGAAATCTATTAGTTGGCCAAGGATATTTGTGGCATATGACTCCAAATATGTAAATAGCGACCTATTAAAAGCCAAACAATAATCAAAATCGTAATGAACGGGGTCAAAATTAATTCAGTTAGACCTGTAGTACCGACGATAGCTACGGTATTGCTCTTGGTAAACAGTAACAACAAACAGTATGCATGTACGTATCATCATCAGTTGTCGTGCCGGTTTGCGTAGGCGATCATGGCTCTCCACATCTCTTTATCACTAGTACTATGTATTAAGCTCGTTGTTGACTCTATACCGCGCTATGTTGTTAAACTGTCCAATATTTTATCCATTGTCGCCCTATCTTTCGTGCCCTCAATCTTGCCTGTTGTAACTATGTTCTCCAAACCTCCCTTTCTTATAACGTGGCCACAGAATGAAGATTGTATTTTCCTTATATTATTGATTAAGCTTCGTCTTGCATTTGACTCTTTCAACAACTCCACATTAGATTTTCTAGCAGTCCATGGTATTCTCAGCATTCTTCTATAAAACCACATCCTTACTATCTCTAATTTTTCCACTGTTTTCCACTAATTTTCCACTGTTTGTTTATTGTCCAAAATCCGCATTCCTATGTTAGTAAAGAAGTAATGTTGCACTGCAGTGCTCTCGTTTTCACTTCTAATGCTAAAGTCATATTACATAATATGATATTTTTTTGCATTTTTCTGAATGCTGTTTTTGTCTGCCTTATTCGGCTTCTTGTTTATTTTATTTTTTTTCCATCTGATATTATCGATGTACCTAAATACTTGAATTGTTGGACCTGTTTTCAGCAGACATGCATGAATGACTCTTGGTAAAAATCAACAACAAACACTAGCCATGCACAAACGGCTCTTAGTAAATAGCACAAATGAACAAGAGAGAGAGAGAAATAAGATAGAGCCAACGTGGAATAGAACCCAGACTCCCTAGATTTTGAAGAGAAAAGTTTATATTTTACCATCTAGACTGAAGAGATGGTTTATAGAAGAGATGGTAAAAGACCCTTTTATATCATTGAAGTAAAAGGCGAATATAACGTTAGGTTCCAATGTTTTATGAACACTGAACAATTAGTGTGATGTGGTCAGCAGCATGCCGAAACTCTTACGTTACCTGATATGTTCGAGTAACAATTAGCGGAGACCGGGAAAGAGTATGTAAATTATAGAAAAAGTTTGTAAGTTCTTTCTTATCAAGGAAATGAACTCAGAACCGTCGATTGTAAAACCAAGTGCACTAACAACTACACTGCCCATATTGATTTAATTTAGAGGAATAAAACAATTTTACTTACATCTCCAATGCCAGTATTAGAACAAAAAGCGATAGTCCTGTACTCAAACCCAGGAGGAAGTGAATCAACGCCTCCCATTATCCCATAGCTCACAGTTGTTTTGTTTTTGTTCGCCCAGACGGAGGCAG
Organism: Meghimatium bilineatum; assembly: GCA_034231615.1. NCBI lineage: Eukaryota > Metazoa > Mollusca > Gastropoda > Stylommatophora > Philomycidae > Meghimatium > Meghimatium bilineatum. The sequence goes on from CM067307.1 coordinate 19,071,913, forward strand.
CCATGAAGTTGTCTAACGCTGTGATTACCATAGCATTTCCTGACCCATCAAATAGTACCAACGGTCCAGATCCTTCCAGTCCGTCATTTATTTCTGCCTTTGAACCCCACCTGAAATATGAACCAGTAGAGGATACTTAACTACCTTGAAATATCGGATGTCCACCAAGCTTCTTAAGTACAGTTGAGTCATTCCACACAGCTTGAAATATCGAATGTCCACCAACCCTCTTAAGTACAGTTGAATCATTCCATACAATTACGACATTTATTCGTTTTTCTTTGTGGGTGTTTGTGATGTAAAGTATTATCAATATTAGTAGTTTTTGTTTGTGGGGGTTTGTGATGTAAGGTATTATCAATATTGGTAGTTTTTCTTTGTGGGGGTTTGTGATGGAAAGTATTATCAATATTGGTAGTTTTTCTTTGTAGGGGTTTGTGATGGAAAGTATTATCAATATTGGTAGTTTTTCTTTGTGGGTGTTTGTGATGGAAAGTATTATCAATATTGATAGCGTTTTTTTGGGGGCAGTTTGTGATGAAAAGTGACATAAAAACAAGGCTACATTCTTGCCCTTATTCTTGATAGAATATACTTCTCCTTTTGAAACATTATTTTCGCAGCCAAAAGGTGATATATTCATCAATTCTCGTACAGATGGTGGTCTATGCGATGCTTTAGGGTTGAAAACCATAACGAAGATAATGATCCTGATAAGATAGTTGCTTATTGTAGATGATGCTGCAATAATGACATACACAGAGGAGGAACTGCACAACTTGCTAGCTGTTTGTTCTATTGTCCGCCATGAGTTTGGACTAATAATAAGCAAACAATAAGGTACAAATTATGACGGAGGTTGTCTTCAAATCTGGATCAAGAAATATGCACCAGGAATGGCAAGGCGTCTACAACAATAAACAGTCTTACAATAATGGTCTGGGGAAGGGTCGTAGGTATGATTACCTTAATGAAGGAGTTTGATAATTCGTTCGTTTTAGTGCGAAAATTTCAATGTTTGACGGGAAATTTGAAGACTTTTTTTTTTTTTAATCGGTAAGGAAGGGGTTTTACGGAACTTTTTGTTCGGTAAATTCCCAGTACTAAAATACATGCTCAGATTTTCTAATAAGGGTGAAGGGGACTAAATATTCCAACCACCCGCCTCATTTCGAGCCTGATCTGGGGAATTAGTTATTGATTATGCATAATTATACTCTGGGCAGACCCAATGGTGTCCAGTCTCCCCCAGCAGATGACTCTGGGTATGCATTCTGTTAGTTCCTGTGACCTGCTGATTAAGCATTCTTCTGGTTTTTCCCTTCAAGCGTTCAGTTCTACTACTACCACACGTGGATAAACAGAACATAACTATATAATCTGAATTCCGGGTTTACCAGGCTTGTGCGATCACAATATACATGCCGATATAATAAAAAACAATTCGAAGTTCAAGGCGACAATGATGTACGTGGAAACATGTAGTCATGGAAACGGATTTTGTTGAAAAATTGAACGGGATATGATAACAGATATCTTCTTCTTCGTACGCCTTGCGGCGGACACTCGGAAAGCATTCCACTGACCGTCCTGAGAAGGACGTACAAGGGTGATTTGCGTTGTGTCATGTTTTACAGCAAGCTGCGTTATCTGCGCCTTTCGACCTGACACATCCGTCTTCAGTCAGCATTTTTTTGGGCCGTGTTAGCATTCCCGTATATTAGATCCCTAGTACTTGGCCAGGCTACAGCATGGTTGCTGCACTCCTGTTTCCAGGTTCACTGCGTGGAAGTGTACTGAGGGTCTTGGCCAGCTGTGGTTCACTGACCCTGATGCTCGACCAGCTATTGAGCGCCGGCCGGTGCACTCTGGTGTGCATCGATAACAGATATAACAAACTATTATCCAATACAACATTGACAGCAAGACAGGACCACACCAACACAAATTTAAACAAATGAATGTTCGGTGTTAAGTCCAAAAGGCTTGAGGAAACCAAAATCAAAAATATCCCTACATTGATTGTCGTAAATAAATAGTAGGGACACTCCTTTAACTGTAAATGAAGCTGATGCAGCAGGAAAAGTAAGAGGTATAATTTTTACTATGCACAAAACTTGTAAATACCCGTACTGTTTTCATGTCTAGAGAAAGTTTACTCTCAAAATAACGCTAGAAGAGTTAAACGTAAGTTAGCAATAACATACATTTGTCATTGTGCAATGTACGAATGTTGATAGTTGGAGAGAAACAATACATATTTATAGAATTTTGATCTTGAATTTTGATCATGTTTTAGCAGTTTATCCAGACATAGACAACTTTTTATGGTCCAAAGGCCGGATGAAAAAAGACAAACCTGGTCATGGACCGGGATACACGTAAAAAAAACTAACCAGGTAGATTAATTGCTAGTTCGTACTAATTTTAAGTGCAGACAAATTGATACAATTTATTAAAGTCGAGTGGTTCTAGACAACTAACGAAATAAGCACTTGGATTATTATTTTTTTGAGAACGTGGGTCAGAAGTCACAATTTATCAATTTTTGTTTGAGGACTTTCGGACCGTGAAATTTGGGTAGGCTGGCCGGATCCTTCCCGCGGATCGTAGGTTGGTGATCCATGGTATACACAATTGAAAAATTTGAATCTTTTTCAATGTTTTTTAAAACCAACATTTAGATCCACCCTTCTGGCAACTCTAGTACAAGCTCGTTCTCCAATCCTGTTTGAGAGAATTAAAACAGATCAATTAATTGTAACGTTAAAAACGGATTGGCCATTGACGTCAATTTGTCGTCAATTGGTTAGCTTAATGTTGCCAATGTGTTCGTTTTAATTTGGATCGTATTAGTACATCTAGAAGTAAAATTCATTAATTTGTTTTAAAACTTTAATTCAAATCTAGTCTGGCATGGACACTCATAATACGATATGACACTATAGTTCTACAAAGATAATGATATTTGTATCAATAAAATTAAACAACATACAAAAAAAGGGATAATACGCCAACAGGTGATCCAAATCATGCACGATATAAGAACAGTGAAGCAGTCAAGGACAGTGAAGCAGCAAAGAACACTGAAGCAGCAAAGAACAGTGAAGCTGTCAAGAAGAGCAACAAAGAACTGTGAAGCAGTTAAGAACAGTGAAGCACACAAAAAACAGTGAAGAACAAAATAGCATCAAATCAGTCAAAAACAATGAAACAACAAAGAACAGTGAAGCAACAAAGAACAGTGAAGCAACAAAGCACAGTGAAGCAACAAAGAACAGTGAAGCAGCAAAGAACAGTGAAGCAACAAAGAACAGTGAAACAAAAAAGAACAGTGAAACAACAAAGAACACTGAAGCAGCAAAGAACACTGAAGCAGCAAAGAACAGTGAAGCAGCAAAGAACAGTGAAGCAGCAAAGAACAGTGAAGCTGTCAAGAAGAGCAACAAAGAACTGTGAAGCAGTTAAGAACAGTGAAGCACACAAAAAACAGTGAAGCAAAAATAGCAGCAAATCAGTCAAAAACAATGAAACAACAAAGAACAGTGAAGCAACAAAGAACAGTGAAGCTGTCAAGAACAGTGAAGCAGTTAAGAACAGTGACAATAAAAACAAACAAACAATGAAGCAGTCAGGAACAGTGAAACAACAAATAACAGTAAAGCAGCCAAGAACAATGAGCTAACAAAGATCAGTGAAGCAGCCAAGAACAATTAAGCAATCAAGAACAGTGAAGCAAACAATAATAACAGTAATTCAACCAAAAACAACGGAACGAGCAATAACAATAATTCAACTAAGAACAAGAAATAGCAGTAAATCAGCTAAGAGCACGCAGCCACGGAACAGGTACACACATACACACTACTTGACTTACAGTCCGAATTTCTTTTTCGTGTCACCAAACATTAAACCTCCATAAGATAAATACCCAAGAGGTGGTGATGTGTCTTGTAGTTGAAAAGTAGGAAATTCACTTATTATACTGTTGACGTCTGTACTGCTTCCCGTCAGACCTTGAGGAAATCTCTATATTTGGTAAGGATGAAATGTCATTTTCATTATAATTATTATTCCATTATAATTAGGTCTTTGTTTGTTTGCTTGTTTTTCGTTCGCTCCATAGTAACCATCACGGATATCCGTGCGATTTCCGCCGGGAGCGTGATTACGTTGTGCCACCGTTATGCGCCTTGTAGGCCTAGCACATCAGATTTCTGCATGCCTTGACAATTCGGGTGGGCTACCCTTAGTCTGTGACAGCCTCTATATCTGTCTCCAGGCACGCGTAGTGGAGACTCTTCGCCCAGACGATTTTTTGCTCTCGTCTGACTCGAACGAGGTGTTCCACTGTCTATGAACTTGCCTCGTGTAATTGGACGTGCTGTGCCTGTGCCCATTGAGTACTGAACCGTTTCTCATCCGTGAGCCTGGTTCCTTAAGGGGAAGAACTCAACAGAGGAGTTGGACCCTGGCTCTTTCGCCCTCTTAGCCGAGGTGTCATTCACCGACATCGTGTACCCCTTGTCCAAGTTCGAGTCTCACACCACGCGTTTGAGAGCAAGGCGTTCTCGAGCTGAGCGTCCTTGTCCCAATAGCGCCTGAGCCCATCAGGTACTGAACCCTTTCTCTCTTCAAGTGTATTTCCGGTGTAGGAAGACCTGACAGTAGAGTTGGGCTAGGGCTAAATCGTTGTCCCTTTTGTGCCTGAGCGCATCAAGTACGGAATCCTTTCTCTTCGCGAGCATATTTCCGGTTTAGGAAGGCTCGACATTAGAGTTGGATTAGGTCTTCTTGCTTTACCAAACGCCAATGAATGGGTCTGTGTCTCTGCCTGTAAGGAACACAGGTAACTAGAAGCTCGTCTCGAGCTGACGGAGCTTGTAGGAACTTTTCTAGGAACTTTTCATTTTCTATTTGCAGTTCGCGCTGCCCTCTAGCGCTGTTCTGCCCTTTCATTGTTTCATTGTACTCGGTATGAAATCTACTTGTCTCTCGCCATGCATCTACCTTTACATGCATTTTACATTGGCCGCCCCTCCAATGTTCGGACTGGACTGACTAGCTTCACTGTATGTCGACAGTGTCGCTATTAGGTCTTAAAATTAGATATTTTTATTAGTACATAGTGTGATAACTGATTCACTTTGTGGAGCCAATCAGCACGTGCAGTAATGTTCTGTCCAGCAGTCATTGAATCAACTCATTGGCATCTCCAACACATTAATTAAATAGCTGTTTCCATATTTCCATATGTCCATACGGACTCTTCCGGTCAAAATGGCGAGTGAGAATGTATGTGTTTTCCTCGGTGTCAGTTTAAATCGGATGTTCCTCCTGAAAGCAACGGCAAACTAAAGGAGTATTGTACCAAGATATTTTCTATGGATGTGGTGAATAACCAAAACGCCGTTGGACAAAAGACATTCAAGAATGCCTGCGCATGTCACTGGAAGATGCAGGGCAACTTGCTCAAGACCGCGGAGAATTCAAGAAATCCATAGGAAAGACTACGTTCTGGAAAGAATATGTCACTTGGTGATATTTCCATAAACAATAATCGGATCAGGGATGAATAAGTTAATAAACTATATTAAAGTGTTAATAAACTATATTAAAGTGATAATAATAATGAAATAATTATTTTTTCTAATAATAGTGTTGCGCTGGTATCTAAATATTATTTGCATTTTGTTTAGATTTGTTAATCTAATATTTCTCGAGCCCTGCATAAAGATAAATGGCGTAGTACTGAAAGATGTGAATAGATTTACATACCTGGGAAGTACTTTATCACAAAATGTCAACGTTGATAATGAAGTGTATACAAGGATTGACAAGCAAAGCAGCACTTTCGGCAGATTGTATGCAAATGTGTGGCGTAGAAATGGCACTAACCTACAGACTAAGATTAAATTTTACAGAGCAGTGGTACTTTCTGTGCTGTTATACGTTGGGGAAACATGGGCTGTGTATAGACGTCATGTGAGGAAACTCAATCACTTTCACACAATTTGTCTCAGAAAAGTTATGAATATCAGATGGCAAGACAAGATTCCAGGTACCGCTGTCCTTGATAGAGCTGGTATCCACAGCGTTGACACTATCTTGATAATGACACAGATTCGTTTTTGCAGGTCATTTGGTGCGTATGCCAGACCATCGCCTGCCAAAGATACTTCTCTATGGTGAGCTGGAGAAGGGAAAACGATCTCAAGGTGGCCAAAAGAAGCGCTACAATGACTCGTTAAAGACATCACTGAACGTCTTTGAAATAGACCAAGATACATGGAAAGAACTATCACAAAATAGAGGCAAATGACGTTCTCAATCAGAAAGGGTGCATCATCTTGTGAAAAAAGGAGAAATGCAACAGCTTAACAGCGAAGACTAGCTAGAAAGTCATGAATAGACCAATATCCGTCTACAGGGGTCATTCCATGCTCGAAATGTCCAATGGCATTTGCAGCTCGAATATGACTTATTAGCCATCTACGAACTCCTAGGCAAGGACATAATTCTAACTGAATTTTCAAAAGTGGATGTAACAAATGCTCATCATCATCATGTGATGGACGAACACACGTTTCTTTATAATCTAATAATTATATTCTAAAGTGCATTACCTAAGGGAGAGAATAAAGCGTGACATGTAACATAATCTTAAAAACAGTAATCGAACTTCCTTGATTTATGATTAATGAAGCTTCAATGTGAACGTGAACACCAAAACTGCACTATATGAAACTTTAATCATACCATCAATATGATATCAATGTCAAACGTGGACGTGGACTAGCAACAAAAACCAAAAGAAAACTTGTTTCAACAGAAAAACTTGTCTACGTGGAATCCCAGGAGTAACATTAAAGAGACAGAACCAGAAACGAAAACATCAGAAGTCTAACAAACACAATGTCAATCCTGGGTTATATCAGAAGGCAACAGATTAAGTGGTTTTTACATGCTTCCAGACTACCACCAGACAGCGTCCCTCAGATAGAATTGTTATACAGACATGATGGGTACAAAGCCAGGGGCAGACCATTCAAAAGATGGATTACAGAAATAAAAGAGTCAACAAACATATATGAAGCACACAAAAAGGATATCTCCAGAGAACTCTTCTTCCCCTGACATGTAAGGCATAAAGGAGAATAAAGTAAACAGGGAAAAAAGAAGCTTCAACGAATTATTATCAATATACAAAATATGCACACAGAACACATATCCAATCCTTAGAAGCTTGCACACAAGACTAACACCTAAACCTTAGAAAATTGCATGCAAAACTCAAACTCAACTCTCAGAATGTTGCACAACAGACTCAAACACAACTATCAAAAGCTTGCACACAAAATTCAAACAACATCATCAAAACATCCGATCAATGACAGGCGATTTGGTAATCTGACAGCTTAAGCGATTAGGCAAATACTTCAAAACATATAGAAGAATTACTATCAGAATTGCAGTTAATGTTATCCTATCAAAGCACTAGTATTATCTATGATGTTGTATGGATGTGGAAGTTTGACACTCGCGGTAGACCTAGAAAGAAAGATCCGCGATGCTGTATGAATGTGATACATTCGCGGTAGACCTAGAAGAATGATACATGTCGTTGATCCAGGAATAGGATAATAAAGTTTTGCTAATTAGAGACAAACATAATAGCACACACAAATCGACGTTTCTACCAAAGGACCTATTTCAAGACAACAATTGAAACAAAATTAAAATATATAGCAGAAAACAAACAGTAGTGACATCGACGGTCACATTGGTATGCCATACATGTCGTTGAACATATATAATATAGGTATACACTACGGATTTACTATATGGATCATATAACAAATAAATATGTCTGAAGGTGTAATATGTCACACTGCAACATGTTCAGAACCCAACATTGGTCTCCTTAGCCATGTAAGGACTCACAAACATCGAACCTAAATGACTAATAAAAATGCTACACTCATTTGTCACATTCGTCCATTCTTCGCAAGTGACCCGTTCATCGTATTATATTTGTTCTATTTCCATGGTACATATGGTAACTGAAAAGTGTAAATACTTCAGTATATTGTGCAGCATGATTTTGATATTCACAATTATACAAGTACCTGTATATATACGATCAAAGGTATGCTTGTATCTGGGTAATTCCTGATGGCAGCTTCCATTGTGAAGTTCTCAGCAGTTAAAATCCATTTGCCTTCTTGATAAAAGCCTATTTCATCAGTACCTTTGTGGTCATAATAATTAGCAGTTAGTCGATGGGACAAATAAAAGCAATGCGAAATTAATATAATTCTACTAGATCTGCATGTAGAGTGAATTGAGTGTAAGGGAACTGAACATATATGTTTGACTGATGATGTGAAGGTAAGGGAAGATTAGTTTCCGTGATGATGTGACTAATTTGGTGTTTTTTCCATTCCATGATATGATGTTTCCATGATAAGTGAATTCTTTCACATGTTTAAGTTGTTGATCATTGATTAGAATAGTGATGTTTCTTTCAGTTTTTGCGATTGACATTACCTCTTTTTTCTGTTTTACCTTCGTGTTAAAACAAGTGACAGACACAGAGGGCGACAACATGAGGAAATATTAGACAGTTTGTCAACCTGGCAGGCAGGGAAACAACAACGATCATGATACATAATACTGGATACAGACAACTGTGGAGAGCCATGATCGCCTACTCCAGCTTGCATGGCACCTGATGATGATGATGATCTTCATGTTAAAGTTCCTGAATGCTGTGTGCTGTTTATTTATTAGTTGTATGTTTTGTTTTGTTTTTTGATATTATTGTTTGATCGTCTGCAAAAAGAAGTTCGTTCATGAGGTTGTTTTGGTTTTCTTCTTCATTAGTTTTGACAATTTTACACATACAATCGATATATGTGATTAATAACAAGGGAGAGAGAACACACCCTCGTCGCAAGGTCAGTTTATGTTGAATTTATCTGAAAGCCCTACACTCGTTCTAACTGCACATTGACTACTTGTGTAACTACTTCTACACAAGTTGATTAGATGTTGTGGAACCCCATATTTTGATGGTAATTTTAAAAGATGTTATTTGTTTACTCTGCCGATGGTTATTTCTTGGTCGACAAACGTGATATACAATTCTTTGTTGCTTTCAGTTGTTGTTTCATTGTAGAACTAAAACGTTCGCAGAAAATATAAAAACTCTACACAGATATCATATGTGGTCTTTGTCTTTATTCTTTTTGTTCCGTCATTTACTCACCTTTTTGTTCGTTTCGTTTCCACATATATTTACGTTTTTATGTACTTTCTGACCTTCCGGTATATCATTTCCATATTTCCGTTGGACGTTGTGATAATTTTTCTATTCGTCGTCTTTTAATGTTTTGTTTGTGTCTTGATAAAGACCTTTTGGTTGAAACGTTGAATATGATTTGTGTGAATATGATTTGTGTATTGTAATTTTTATGATTTCTTATGTGATCATCATTGCCCATCATTACCCACTAGTGTTAGATATAGTCTATGGTGTCCCATTGAGACGATATATAAATCTGTGTTTTACGTAAGTCTAACAGATATCATAGCGGGGAAATAGTAAGTCAACGAGCATGGATCGGTTACACATTAAAAAAATTAAGATAAGCACTATCTGAAAACTTACAATAGAAGAGCTGAGATAAAAATACAAGAGTGGCAACAATGCAATTTACACGATTAAGCCGTGATTATCAGCAATATAAGCTAAATTGGGTAAAAGACTTCCAAGTTGACAAATTTTATTGTTTTCGTGATTTCGTTTGACTGTCGACACAAAGCTTCATCAATGCGATTAATGAAAATCATGGGGAAAGTCAAATGAGTCACTTCAGAAGGCGGATTCCAATTATCCGACTGGTCTGATATTGTAAATAGTCTGAATTAAGTAATACAACAGAATACAAAAGACACGTACTTTAAAGGTCAACTAGTGTCTGATATGAGAAAGTGTGAAAGGTCAGGAAGTTATTTTTATAATGAACGTAGATAAGCGGTATGTGATAGTGATTATTGATTTTCTACACAGACGGCGGTACACTACGAACATCAAAAAAAGATCTCCGTCCCTTTCAGCACACGAGAAAGAGTATGTGTATCCTTGATAGTTCCTTAACTCATTGATTAAGACCTTACTTGAGGGTAAAGTTGAAGGAAGCGAGCAAGAGGTAGGCAGAGATACAAGTGGGAGAGTGACATCACATGATGGACAGATTACAGTCTAGCAGAGTGCATCATCAAGACAAGAGACAGCGGATGTTGGAGATCCGTTGCAGCCAACCGTCGTTGCGGAGACGGTACTTGATGATGATGATGATAACTGATTGCATAAACATTTCATCATATCAGCATATCTTCCCCTCCCACTATCTCCCTGAGCTATTCCAAACTCCTTCAACCTCTTAATAACAGCATCGTCCACCAATGTTCTCAAAGATTGATACATAGAACGCCCGTGTGTTGCCGGGGCATGGAAAGGGGAGCAAAGAATAGCAACACTGTTTACCTTCCACGCATGTCGTAAAAGGCGACTAAGGGGGTTATGGAATGGAGTTGGCTGTCCCATCCCATATAAGGCCAGTGACCCAAAGCCATGCTGAAGTCGAATGTGTCAGGCCGAAAGGCGCAGATATCGCAGCAATGCTGTAAACCATGGCAGAACGCATTCCGTTCTCCGGACTACATCCTGCTAATCTGCAGGAGTTTGAGTACGAACGCAGAAGAAGAAGAAGAAGAAGAAGAAGAAGGATGCATAGAAAATATAAAGTGTTCCAATTATCCATTGTCATCTGTCCTGACACCTGTGCTCTTAAAAGCAGTCAGTCACATCTTTAATCTGAACTCTAGTGAAACAGTCTAGTGAACCAGTGAAAGATATCCCTGAACTCTAGTGAAACAGTCTAGTGAACCAGTGAAAGATTTCCACATAAGTCCCTGCAGGCGTGTATCCCCAATATGCTTCATCTACTCATGGTGCATCAACCCAGTCTAAATCATGCGGATTAAATGTGCATCAACCCAGTCTAAATCATGCGGATTAAATGTGCATCAACCCAGTCTAAATCATGCGGATTAAATGTGCATCAACCCAGTCTAAATCATGCGGATTAAATGTGCATCAACCCAGTCTAAATCATGCGGATTAAATGTGCATCAACCCAGTCTAAATCATGCGGATTAAATGTGCATCAACCCAGTCTAAATCATGCGGATTAAATGTCAAAGACAACAAGTATTTGGAAAGACGTCTTTCATCGTCTGCGTTCGCTCTATGATAACTAGCAGAAGGGTAAACTTGGAGAAGGGTAAACGATCTCAAGGTGGCCAAAAGAAGCGCTTCAAGGACTCGTTAAAGACCTCACTGAAAGCGTTTGAAATAGACCAAGATACATGGGAAGAACTTGCACAAAATAGATCTACATGGCGCTCTCCAGTCAAAAACAGCACATCATCTTGTGAAAAGAGGAGAAATGCTGCAGCCCAACAGAAGCTAGAAAGTCATAGAGATACCAAGATCCTCCTACAGTGGTCATTCACTGTACGAACTGTCCAAGAACATTTACAGCTCGAATAGGGGTCATTAGACATCTACGAACTATGCATGGCCATAGTTCTAACTAAATTTTCAAAAGTGGATGTAAAAATGATTATCATCATCATGTGATGGACGAACACATACATCATCATCATCATGTGATGGACGAACACACACATGATAACCATCACAAAATCGTGAGATTTCTACTAGGGTTCGTGAAGTACGCTGTGATACTGGTTTACGAAGAAGCTACGTTTTGCAACTTCCGGTCCAGCACTTCCATTTTCAGGTTTTTTTTAAATTTCAGGTAGGCTTCCCTAGTCTGTGACAGTCTTCCTGTCTGTCGCCAGGCACAAACGACTGAGTAGCAAGCAGCTATACTTCACTGAGTTCTTTGACTTTGCTGGCCTAAAAGTGTCCCTCAGTGACAGTTTTCGAGGAGATGGTTAAATCTCTGATCTATTGTGTACAAGGTGTTCTGCAGCCAGTGAAATTGTATAACTAGACTCAATTGCCCATTGTGGTCTTGTTACTGACCTTTATCTCGATTATGAGATTGGTCCAATATTTAACTTGCTCAAACAGTAACAGACTAGTGTTGGTTCGTCCTCTTTCTTCGGCGTTCATGACCCTACACATCCGTCTTCGGCGGATTATACTAATTCAAAACCATCATAAATCAATCCGAAAACACACCGCGAAATAAAACAACTGTAAACACAAACCGAAATAAATAATAGAATTGACATTCATGATTTGACACAATCAATCATACACACACGCTTACAAATTAATGAAATCAACGCACCAAACAGCACACCAATAGTCTGTGCACTATAGAAAACACCGTTAACATTCCATTCTTTGACCATCATTGTAGAACTTTTCCAAAAGGGGCGTCACGTTATTAACTTCTGCGGTTGTCAGATTAAGCAGGGCCATATACATGTGTGCTCGCGCTAGTGTGTGCGTATCTGTGTATTTCAGAAAACTACAGCTGATAGGGGGGAACGTGCAATTTCTTGAATCAGCATATCAAATATTCCATGAAATATATTTAAAAACCAAGACACATCTTGTATTATCCTCATTCATCTTGTTTTACCCACGTAAATCTTGCTTTGTCCAAGTACATCCTGCATTGCCAAAGTACATCTTGTATCACAACACATATGTTGTATTACCAACACACTTCTTGTATAACAAAAGCACATCTTGTATCACAACACATATGTTGTATTACCAACACACATCTTGTATTACGAACACACACCTTGTATTACCAACACACACCTTGTATTACCAACACACACCTTGTATTACCAACACACAACTTGTATTACCAATACACATCTTGTATAACAAAAGCACATCTTGTATCACCAACACACATCTTGTATTATCAGCGTACCTTGTGTGCGATATGATATGTTCCCAACAAGCAAGCTTCCGTCATCTGTTGATCGCCTTTTACCGTTCAGATTAAATGAGAATGGCCCACTGTTTAACCAAAAGTTGGCGTCGACAGGAGAAACGGAATAGCTGCCACTGTTGATAAACTCTGTGTGACCTATAATATAAGGTTAGTAAGTCAAAAATAAATAAAATAGAATAGAATGTAAACAACATGTTCATTATTTTTCTTGTATTTTGTCTGATCTGTGTTTATTATATTTTGTCTGATCTGTGTTTATTATATTTTGTCTGATCTGTGTTTATTATATTTTGTCTGATCTGTGTTTATTATATTTTGTCTGATCTGTGTTTATTATATTTTGTCTGATCTGTGTTTATTATATTTTGTCTGATCTGTGTTTATTATATTTTGTCTGATCTGTGTTTATTATATTTTGTCTGATCTGTGTTTATTATATTTTGTCTGATCTGTGTTTATTATATTTTGTCTGATCTGTGTTTATTATATTTTGTTTGATAAATGAACATTTATTTAAGTGTAGGAATTTAAATATCTCGGGAGCATTTTTACAGCCAACGGAAGAATGGATAGAGAGCTCGAGACAAGAAATCAAATATCCAAGAACGTAAATTATCCACTTACGCAAATTTTGAAACACACATCTATCCCGAAAAAAGCCAAAAGGCAATTCATAAATTAAATAGTCATCCCAACATTATATTTTCAATGTCAGACATGGACACTAACTAAAGGAACAAGAGAGAAAGCTTACTACGTGTGAAATGAGATGTCTAAGAAAAGCAGCAAACAGAGGAGATCATGTGAGAAATGAGATTACTAGAACTGTTGGGACAACATCAGTGGTCAGGTATATTGAAAAACAGAGACTGAAATGGTTCGACCACTTAATGAGAATGAACCCTTATTTGCTGCGGCAAGTGCACACAACATGAAAATGGAAAGAGCAAGATACAGAAGAAGAACAAGAAGACTGTGGATTGAATGAGTTACCAGCTTTCTGACACGCCACAGTATCACTGCATACCAAGCGATCAAACGTACATTAACCCGAAAATCATTCAATCCTGCGACGCCTCACAGCATAAGCAAAGAAAAGACAATAAATAGAGTGATAGCGAATGTTTCACAGAACTGCCCAATGTAGGCATAAAATAAGAAGAAAAACACAGTGATCAGAAACAGCTCTGACAGAGAAGTTATACCGCCCTGTCACGGGCTGGTGCAATAGTACAGTTCATTGAAGAAATGTAAATCACTGTCTGACTCCGACTTTTGAACGAGGAGAAGACGCAGAAGCGTGATAAAGGCATTGTAGCCTAAACGTAGGTTTTGTCTGCTTTTGTGATTTTCACAACCACAATACTTTGGTGTTTTTTTCCTTCATATTTTGTCCATTACAAATATCCATGTTTTATTTATCGCAGCTATTGAACAGTGGATATCGCCGAAGACGGATGTGTCGGGCCATTCGCGCAAATAAAACTGCGACACAACGCATTCCATTCTCTGGACTACATTCTGCTGGAAGTCTGGTAGGGCCAATGTCATTCTACAAGAGAGATCCAGCGGGAGTTTGAGAATGAACGCTGAAGAAGAACAGTGGATGTGTAATTCAGATCATTCATCATCATCATCAAGTGCTGTCTCCTCAACGAAGGCTGGCTGCAACAGACTTCCAACATCCCCTATCTCTTGTTTTGGTGGTGCACTCTGCTAAACTGTAACCTGTCCATCTTGTGGTGTTACCCTCCCAATTGTATCTCTGCCTACCTCAACTACATATCTATAAGATCTAATATAAGAACCTCTATAAGAAATTTGTTTTCTTTAATAATCCTTTCTTCATATTAAGTCTTGTTAGAACCTCTTTGTTTGCTTTCTTCTCCTTCCATGATGTTCTCCCTATTCTTCTACATGTCCACATCTCAAAGGCAACAATTTTGTCTTATAATTGATTGTTTATTGTCAATATTTCTGAGCCATGCATTAATATAGAATAAATGTGGTATTTTATAATTCTAATTTTAAGGTTTTTTGTAATTTGATTAGATGTTAATATTTTCCTCATGTCATTGAAAGTACTTTTAGCAATTCCTATTCTCCTTTTAACTTCTGTTTCACATTTGCCATCATTTGTCATTATTTGTCCACGATATTGATAATGTTGTACTTGTTGTAGTTTCTCTCCATATATTTTTATGTTTAACTCTTGTTCTTCTGTGGCTTTGTTGATTATTATGGTTTTTTTGTTTTTTGAATGCCCGTATTCTTTGCTTGATTTATCGACTTAATATATTAGTGTTTGTAGTTCATGTTCACTTTCTGCTACAAGAACAGTGCCATCTGCATATCTCAGGTTGTTTATTATTCAGATCATTAACCAGGGGATACTCTTAGGCAACTAGTAAAGAAAAACTAATCAACTAATAAAGGCAGACACCCGAATCTAGTTTTCAAGAAACTGGTACAAGAAAGGCATTATTATATTTAAATGTTCATTAAATTGATGAAATAACCTATACTTGACGTAGTGGTCAACCCTGCATTATTTTTGCAGGAGTGATTTTCTAGGCAATAAGTACGTCACGTAGCATGCAGCTACTTTCTAAATGGCCTAGATGAATGTTCTAAATGATCTAGACCTAAATCGGAAATTGGACCTGGTACCTTGACAGTCCGAGGCGGTGAGTACTTCGCCGCCACAGAGCAGAACTACGCGGTAAATCACATTGTGTTTTACACAACAGAACTACATTGGTAAGTCATAGTTTATCACAGAGCAGAACTTCACTGGTTATTCACATTGTTTGTCTGTTTTGTGCCCAGTCCAATCATTATTCTTATTATGATTATATGTAAACACCTATCTAAACTATATATATATAAGCTATTTATCTATCTAAACTATTTATCTGTCGATCTAAACTATATCTATCTATCTATCCATCCATCTATCCATCCATCCATCTATCGATCTATCTATATATCTATCTATCTATCTATCTATCTATCTATCTATCTAAGCTATTTATCTGTCGATCTAAACTATATCTATCTATCTATCCATCCATCTATCCATCCATCCATCTATCGATCTATCTATATATCTATCTATCTATCTATCTAAACTATTTATCTGTCGATCTAAACTATATCTATCTATCTATCCATCCATCTATCCATCCATCCATCTATCGATCTATCTATATATCTATCTATCTATCTATCTAAACTATTTATCTGTCGATCTAAACTATATCTATCTATCTATCCATCCATCTATCCATCCATCCATCTATCGATCTATCTATCTATCTATCTATCTATCTATCTATCTATCTATCTATCTATCTATCTATCTATCTATCTATCTATCTATCTATCTATCTATCTGTCTCTCTGTCTGTCTGTCTATCTATCTATCATTTGTGTGCAGTTTTGTTTAGTACTGTTCTCGAAATTTCAAGGCTGACGTGTGTAGAAACTAAGTGCTTGTAATGGGAATATATTTTCTTTCATTCCAAATACATGTTGGATATTCTCAGATATGGTTAGACATGGTCACTACGGTGCAAAAAAGACGTTAGGTGAAACTAATCTAGAGTCTCGACGGTAACGATACTTACATGTTCTTATAAAAGAGAATCTCAACGGTTCTGATACTTACATGCTGTTGTAACAGAGAGTCTCGAGGAAAACATTATTCCAATTTGAAACACAAGCACCCACATTCTCATCTATTCTGTGGTTGTATTCCTTGGCTTTTCTTGAATAAGAAAGATTCACATAATACAGTAAACAATGAATGAAATTGATGAATAATATCATAAAAATAGTCTCAAGACTTTTGCCCCCTTTTAGCCCGTTAATGTTTATCAAGCAAAACTTTCATTTAGTTATATTTCAGTAATAACTACTTAGTTCAGGGGGCGTGAGATGTTCGAGTCCTGACAAGAAATTGACAGTTGGTTACTAACAGAGGTTCTAGTGTTGTGTTTGTTTGTAACCACACATCTTTAACAAGCATATTTCATTATACCTCATTGTTTTGTTGTATAAATAATGTTTTGTTAATTCTCCGGCCACAACCGGTGTACATTGTCGAATTTTTGAAGAAGAGATATAACAACTGTATCCTTTGATAAACTCGTAAAATGGTTTGAGATGATAGTTTTTGCTTGCCATACTCTTGCAACTACAACTACTGCTACTCTTGCTACTACTGCTACCACTACTACTACAATTACCATTATTACTACTAATTATTAGGAAGAAACGTTATTTGTTTCTGATAAAAAATTTGCTTTCTAATCTGAATGTGATAGATTAAAACACAGTGTAACCATTCGGAGACTGAAGCGGCACTATGACGGATCTAACAAGGCGACAGTGGAGACTGAAGCGACACTATGACGGATCTAACAGGGCGACAGTGGAGACTGAAGCGGCACTGTGACGGATCTAACAAGGCGACAGTGGAGACTGAAGCAGCACTGTGACGGATCTAACAAGGCGACAGTGGAGACTGAAGCAGCACTGTGACGGATCTAACAAGGCGACAGTGGAGACTGAAGCGGCACTGTGACGGATCTAACAAGGCGACAGTGCAGACTGAAGCGACACTATGACGGATCTAACAAGGCGACAGTGGAGACCGAAGCGACACTATGACGGATCTACCAAGGCGACAGTGGAGACTGAAGCGACACTATGACTGATCTAACAAGGCGACAGTGGAGACTGAAGCGACACTATGACGGATCTAACAAGGCAACAGTGGAGACATAAGCGGCACTGTGACGGATCTAACAAGGCGACAGTGCAGACTGAAGCGACACTATGACAGATCTAACAAGGCGACAGTGGAGACCGAAGCAACACTATGACGGATCTAACAAGGCGACAGTGGAGACTGAAGCGACACTATGACGGATCTAACAAGGCGACAGTGGAGACCGAAGCGACACTATGACGGATCTAACAAGGCGACAGTGGAGACCGAAGCGACACTGTGACGGATCTAACAAAGCGACAGTTGAGTCTGAAGTGACACTATGACGGATCTAACAAGGCGACAGTGGAGACCGAAGCGGCACTGTGACGGATCTAACAAGGCGACAGTGGAGACTGAAGCGACACTATGACGGATCTAACAAGGCGACAGTGGAGACTGAAGCGACACTATGACGGATCTAACAAGGCAACAGTGGAGACTGAAGTGACACTATGACGGATCTAACAAGGCGACAGTGGAGACTGAAGCGACACTGTGACGGATCTAACAAGGCGACAGTGGAGACTGAAGCGACACTGTGACGGATCTAACAAGGCGACAGTGGAGACTGAAGCGACACTATGACGGATCTAGTACTCACGTGTAAAACAGGTAATGAAGTCCTACTGAATGATGACTAAAACACTACACACTATCACTAACGGATGTAAATATGATACATATAACAAAACAAAACACAGAATATAATCTACAGATGACAGTACACAGGACAAAGTCGACGTTTCGGACCAATAGGCCTTTTTCAAGACACGGACATAACATACAAACATAAAAAAACCACAAGTAAAAATGAATGCTATCCGAGTGAAATGTGGTACTAAGATAGATACCGGAAGCATACGAACAGGAAGTACACAAAGATGATAATACAGGTGGAACGAGAGGAACAAAACGATGACGTAACAAAGACCAATACGGCCGAGAACTAAGCGAAAGAGTGGTCGGAATTGAGTCCAAATGGCTTGATGGTACCCAACTCGAAAATGAGACGATTTTCGAGGGCGTACCTAGATCTATCATCGGTGGTGCAGGATCTGATGGCAGTGACCTGAATGTCAAGGACACCACGGTGGCCATCGCCGTTGAAGTGATTGGCCACAGGAGTGGGTGTTCTGTGTTTGATAGCATGCAAATGGTTGCAGAAGCGGTCGCTCAGTCTAAGACCAGTCTCACCGATATATTGCTTTCCACGGCGTTTACATATGATCACGTAAATAACATTACGGGATTCACATGTAAAGGCCTCATCGATGGAGAAGCTGGCCTTGGGGAATGAGATGGAGCGCATCTGAACCACATAAGGTCATGTGAAACAACGACCGCGTGAGCACCGCACGGTACCAAAATGGTCAGGTGCAGAGGACCTGAGGTGGCTGTGGACCAAGATGTCCTTCAGATTTTTGTCGCGCCTAACGGCCACCAGAGGTAATTTGTGGAAAGCTTCACGGGTGTCAGAATCAGACTGGAGAAGGGAATAATGTTTAAGTAGAATACGACGGACAGTCGAGTTATGGGGATGGAAGGTAAGAACCAGTTTAACCCTATCAGAGGAGGAGGAAGAACCCTGGGAATTATTCAAGGTATCAAGGCGAGATACTTAAACTTATTCTACTTAAACATTATTCCCTTCTCCAGTCTGATTCTGACACCCGTGAAGCTTTCCACAAATTACCTCTGGTGGCCTTTAGGCGCGACAAAAATCTGAAGGACATCTTGGTCCACAGCCACCTCAGGTCCTCTGCACCTGACCATTTTGGTACCGTGCGGTGCTCACGCGGTCGTTGTTTCACATGTCCTTATGTGGTTCAGATGCGCTCCATCTCATACCCCAAGGCCAGCTTCTCCATCGATGAGGCCTTTACATGTGAATCCCGTAATGTTATTTACGTGATCATATGTAAACGCTGTGGAAAGCAATATATCGGTGAGACTGGTCTTAGACTGAGCGACCGCTTCTGCAACCATTTGCATGCTATCAAACACAGAACACCCACTCCTGTGGCCAATCACTTCAACGGCGATGGCCACCGTGGTGTCCTTGACATTCAGGTCACTGCCATCAGATCCTGCACCACCGAGGATAGATCTAGGTACGCCCTCGAAAATCGTCTCATTTTCGAGTCGGGTACCATCAAGCCATTTGGACTCAATTCCGACCACTCTTTCGCTTAGTTCTCGGCCGTATTGGTCTTTGTTACGTCATCGTTTTGTTCCTCTCGTTCCACCTGTATTATCGTCTTTGTGTACTTCCTGTTCGTATGCTTCCGGTATCTATCTTAGTACCACATTTCACTCGGATAGCATTCATTTTTACTTGTGGTTTTTTTATGTTTGTATGTTATATCCGTGTCTTGAAAAAGGCCTATTGGTCCGAAACGTCGACTTTGTCCTGTGTACTGTCATCTGTAGATTATATTCTGTGTTTTGTTTTGTTATATGTATCATATTTACATCCGTTAGTGATAGTGTGTAGTGTTTTAGTCATCATTCAGTAGGACTTCATTACCTGTTTTACACGTGAGTACTATTTTCCATTATGTTCTACTAGCAGTACCACCTTCTATTGATTATGACGGATCTAACAAGGCGACAGTGGAGACTGAAGCAGCACTGTGATGGATCTAACAAGGCGACAGTGGAGACTGAAGCGGCACTGTGACGGATCTAACAAGGCGACAGTGGAGACTGAAGCAGCACTGTGACGGATCTAACAAGGCGACAGTGAAGAACAAAATCTCTCCACTGGAAAGAATCAATCATAAACATCATCAAATGCCGTCTCAGCAGCAAAGGTTAATACAGACCTCCAACATCCCCTGTCTCTTGTTTTGATGGTGCACTATGCTAGACAATAAAACCTGTTCATCCTGTGACGTTACTCTCCCACTTATAAGCCTATCTCTACCTACCTCTTACTCCCC
Source organism: Meghimatium bilineatum (assembly GCA_034231615.1). Classification (NCBI taxonomy): domain Eukaryota; kingdom Metazoa; phylum Mollusca; class Gastropoda; order Stylommatophora; family Philomycidae; genus Meghimatium; species Meghimatium bilineatum. The sequence goes on from CM067307.1 coordinate 19,092,651, forward strand.
TCCCTTTGACTTTATCCTCAAGTAAGGTCCTCAACAAAGTGTCATATCTTTTAATTTGTCCAAATTTTTTTATTTTCTTGATCTTTATTTCCTTTAATAGTTCTTTCTTCATATTAAGATAACATTCTAAATGTTCTTATTAGGTTCACGTTTCGCACTAGCAACCCCCGATAACATTTGTTGGTAACCACTGTAGCACACACCTTCATGGCCTGTGTTATCGTTTAATTCCGTTGATCATTAGTAGATATTAATTAGGCTGTACAATGACCCACCGCTAAGAAGACCTCTGCACAGAATTAATTAGGCCTTCATTCGTTACTTTTTTTATTGTTGTTGTGGTATCCATTAATCATTATTTATATACTTAGAACTAGACCGTCGTCAGTGTAGAAGACTTTCAAATATAATTAAGTAGGAAACCATTCGTTACGTTTTTTTTATTATTGTTGGGATTTCGGTTGCTCCTATTTATATACTTCGAGTCGCCTTGGCTATTTTTGGCATGTGATTTCAAGTATATAAATATTTACCAACGGAAAATACGGGAATAATCAAGAAAAGGAACGCATGAAGGCCTAATTAATTCAGAGAACAGGTTTTCTACTGCAGATCGGTCGGGGTTAGGGTTAATAAAAAAAACCGTAACAAATGAGTTCCTAATTAATTCTGTTGGAAGGTCTTTACTGAAGACGGTCATGCATGGAATCGCATGCCAAAAATAGCCATGACGACTCTAAGTATATAATTATTGACCAATGGAAACCACAACAATATAAGCGTAACGAATGTAGTTCTAAAATTAATTCTGTACACGGGTCTCCTATACTGTCTAAGGTCACGGCTTTACGATAACCAATGTGATATAAGAATGTTTGTGGGTATAAACAAATATATGTGTGCGTGTTAGAAACATATATCTGATAAGTGATTGATACTACCGGTATTCAAGACATATCGTATATGTCAAGGTAATAAGGAAGAAGACGGTGAAATTGATAACGAAGCCAAAAAGCAACGGAGGTCGTGGTTACATATACCGCTAATTCTATTAATTTTTATTGGTTATACATTCTAATTAATCAATTTGGAATCCCTCAGAGGTTGAAAGTACTGATCCTTATCATAGTAATTTCATGTCAGAGGTTGAAAGTGCTGATCCTTATCATAATAATTTCATGTCAGAGGTTGAAAGTACTGATCCTTATCATAGCAATTTCATGTCAGAGGTTGAAAGTACTGTTCCTTATCATAGCAATTTCATGTCAGAGGTTGAAAGTGCTGATCCTTATCATAGTAATTTCATGTCAGAGGTTGAAAGTACTGATCCTTATCATAGCAATTTCATGTCAGAGGTTGAAAGTACTGATCCTTATCATAGCAATTTCATGTCAGAGGTTGAAAGTGCTGATCCTTATCATAGTAATTTCATGTCAGAGGTTGAAAGTGCTAATCCTTATCATAGTAATTTCATGTCAGAGGTTGAAAGTGCTGATCCTTATCATAGTACTTTCATGTCAGAGGTTGAAAGTGCTGATCCTTATCATAGTAATTTCATGTCAGAGGTTGAAAGTGCTGATCCTTATCATAATAATTTCATATAAAAATAATGATAGTTTGTTACTTTGTCTTGCTATCTTCTTCTTCTTCTTCTGTCCGTGTGATATCGGGTCTAAAAGAGGGATAAAGAATAGTACAACTGAAATCTGCAATGTATGTCTTTAAAAAAAAGGATACGGATATCGAGCTCGTGGTTAACTACACCATTCTTTGTTATCAAATGTTGTGAAACTTGCTGGAGACCCGTGAAACCCATGTCTGAAACTTGCTGGAGACCATAGAACCCATGTTGGACTTGCTGGAGACCCATGGAACCTATGTCTGAAACTTGCTGGAGACCATAGAACCCATGTTGGATTTGCTGGAGACCCATGCATGAAACCTATGTCTCAAACTTGCTAGAGACCCATGAAACTCACGTCTGAAACGTTCAATGAGTCAAGTCATTTATCTGTAGTATGTCAGGAGACTGTAGGAAAGTCAATGCAGAGTCTCTTTCATAATAGTTGACTTCCGTACTCGTGGTAGTCCACACCAGTCACGTTGACTCACACACTGATAGGGCACAAGCCCTATAACATCTCCCCCGTCAAAAAAGAATGCCATTAAAAGCTATATAACATCTCCCCATCAATAGCCCTATAACATCTCCCATCAATAGAGAATTTCATCAATAGCCCTATAACATATCCCCATCTAAATCTCTATAACATCTCTCCATCAATAGCCCTATAACATCTCCCCATCAATAGCCCTATAACATCTCCCCATCAATAGCCCTATAACATCTCCCCATCAATAGCCCTATAACATCTCCCCATCTATAGCCATATAACATCTCCCCATCAATAGCCCTATAACATATCCCCATCAATATCCCTATAACATATCCCCATCAAAAGCCCCATAACATCTCCCCATCCACAGCGAATGCCAGAAGAAATAAATGAGCAGCTGAAAGTAAATTATAACATCCAGAACATAGAAAAGACTGACAAAATGTGGGTTCTGTCATCATCAGCACCATCATCATCCTTATCATTTTCCTCATCATCAGCTCCATCATCATCCTTATCATTTTCCTCATCATCAGCACCATCATCATCCTTATCATTTTCCTCATCATCAGCACCATCATCATCCTTATCATTTTCCTCATCATCAGCACCATCATCATCCTTATCATTTTCCTCATCATCAGCACCATCATCATCCTTATCATTTTCCTCATCATCAGCACCATCATCCTTATTATTTTCCTCATCATCAGCACCATCACCATAATCACTTCTACATGCTCTCACCCATACTTCAAATATTGACACAATGCACAAGAAACTGGAAAAGAGATATCCAAGAAAAGCATCAAACAGAATAAGAACATTTGATATGATGAATAAAGGGATTACAAGAACTGTTGGAACGACATATGTAGTCAAATATATTGAAAAACTTCGACTTGAATGTTCGATCACTTAAGAAGAAAAATACTTTTTTGGCAAGAGCTTACGCCATGAAAAAGTAAACACCAAGAGGCAAAAGAAGACCAAGAAAAGAGTGGATTGAGGCAGTATACCAACGTTTAAGACATCACAGTATTACTGCCTATCATCGACCAAAATAGAAACCCAAAACCTATCGGCACTCAATCCTGCGACGTCTAACAGCGAAATCAGAGAAAAGACAATATAATAGATATATACGAAACCTAAGACAGGTTGATCTTCCTATTTTTTCCTGTTAGACGACATTTGCTGATTTCAGCTGTGAATCATGGATAATCTGGATTGAAACGAGATATCTTCAGAAGGCGACGCCAGCGCTAAATAGATCATGATCAATAAGTACAAATGGGGGGAAAATGCTACTTTTCAGTTGTATAATTTGAGTAACTTCATTAGTCTGTTACAAATAGAATGCCATTTCAATATGCCACGCTGAACCACGTGGATATATATATATATATATATATATATATATATATATATATCTATCTATATATATATATATATATATATATATATATATATATATATATATATATATATATATATATATATATATATATATATATATATATATATATATATATATATATATATATATATATATATATATATTTATATGCTATTGTAATCCAGATTGATGTGCCTTCCCCCGCATGTGTGGATTTAATGATGAATCAGATTTCTGAACTGAGCGGACTTTATGGGGGAAAGGTTACAAATGAGCAAATTGTAGATATTGCAAAATGTGATTTACATCAGCAGAATGTTCGTAGTTAGCAACAATTCGCATTATTTGCTCAATTTTAGCAATGAGATAATAAACAATATACCTGGAATCTTCTCCTGTCCGTGCTACAATGGTCTGTAACCATATGTAAGAGTAGATGTTATAACTGACAGAGTAAAGATAAGTGTAGGTGTTATAACTGACAGAGTAAAGATAATTGTAGGTGTTATAACTGTCAGGGTAACAATAAGTGTAGGTGTTATAACTGACAGAGTAAAGATAAGTGTAGGTGCTATAACTGACAGAGTAAAGATAAGTGTAGGTGTTATAACTGACAGAGTAAAGATAAGTGTAGGTGTTATAACTGACAGAGTAAAGATAATTGTAGGTGTTATAACTGTCAGGGTAACAATAAGTGTAGGTGTTATAACTGACGGAGTAACGATAATTGTAGGTGTTATAGCTGACAGAGTAACGATAACTGTAGGTGTTATAACTGTCAGGGTAACAATAACTGTAGGTGTTATAACTGACAGAGTAACGATAAGAGTAGGTGTTATAACTGACAGAGTAACGATAAGAGTAGATGTTATAACTGGCAGAGTAACGATAAGAGTATATGTTATAACTGACAGAGTAACGATAAGTGTTGGTATTACCCTGACAAAGTAACGAAAAAAATTAGGTGGTATAACTTACAGAGTAACGATAAGAGTAGGTGTTATAACTGACAGAGTAACGATAAGAGTAGGTGTTATAACTGACGGAGTAACGATAAGAGTAGATGTTATAACTGACGGCGTAACGATTTATCATTGTTTTATTATACGTAAGATTGTTATTGCGAAGACCACTACTTTCAACCACTGACATATACGTCCAACTTGGTTATATTAGAATGTATTATCAATACAATGTCAACAAGAGAAGATGTTAACTACAGTGTAGTATCCATGAGTTCGGCCCAAATAAAGTGTAAGTGGGGGCTAAAGAAGTCATAACTTCGTATTTGGGGGAATGTTTTAGGAGGCAGGAGAGGGAGTAAGGGAAAAGGGGAGGCTTAATAAGTACCCAATGTCGGGCTATACTTTTCTAAGAAGGGAGAAGTTTGTATCACACAGCCTTCTCCACCTTTCTACATGATTAATTATCTAGCACAGTCGATTGAATAAAAAAGTTTAAGTGGCGAGCAATAATAACTTGCTCGTACTTGTGTTTCGATCAAATGTATTTTGTCACTCTCAATCAAGCAGCATTCATACTGACGAGAGTACCAATCATAGAACGTAACTCCGTAGCTAAAAGCTATAATCACTGACATTTCCGAATAAAATCACTTATCACATAGGACGTTGCGAGCCGGATTCGATGCTGAGACCTCTTAAGTTCACAGCGAACGGCTTAACAACTGCGATACGGATATCCACTACTAGTCCAATTAGGACTGTACAAAATTACAATGAGATTAAGCTTAAATGGTAGAGTCTATATTAGAACTTCAGGACAAGCTGAAGTGTTCATACTACTTCTAACAATAAATTAATATTTATTAATTATGTGAGTGTTATTACACTCTAGCTATTGCCATTCCTCTACTGTTGTTGTAAGTTGTCGAAAAAAATTGAAAGGCAAGCAGATTTGGCGCTGTGGCACTGTTTTGTCGATTTTATTAAATAATATTGTGACACATCATGACGAAGGTAACTCCTTCAATCCACCTACATTTTGGTCTTCCTCTGTTTCTTGATGTTTCAATTCAGATATTGTAGGATCTTGCTTCTGACCAATAAGGATTCACTCTCATCCCAACTGCGTAAATTATGAACCTAGATCAATTTTAAAACACAAATCTATCCCGATGGAAACAACAACAACAACAAATAATAAATTCAATTTTCATACCAACATTGTGTTATCCTTGTCAGACATGGACTCTGACAAAATAACATGAGAGAAAGCTTAATACGTGTGAAATGAGATGTCTAAGAAAAGTAAAAACAGAACAAGAAGAGATCATGTGAGAAATGAAGAGATTACAAGAACAGTTAGAACAAAATCAGTTTTAAAATATATTGATAAACAGAGACTGAAATGGTTCGGCCACCTAATCAGAATGAACCCTTATTGGCCAGCGACAGTTAGACAGACAGACAGACAGACATATAGATAGATAGATAGACAGACAGACAAACAGACAGACAGACAGATAACTTAAGTATAATGCCATCATAAATTTATCTGTCTGGAATATAAGACTATTTCTGTTATATTTGCATGTGTACATATATTTTATTACGTATTACTAGATATAAACGGACGCACCCTCTATATTAACAATGAGAAAAACATGTTCAGTAATCTCGGCTTTACATGATATCTTACTGTACGTTTCTACCTAGTTCTCGAAGTAATTCAATATCGATTTGTTTTTCACTGAAACTTCAATGACATAACTAAGGTATCTGGTGTTAGGATTTCATCAAAGAAAATCAATTAAAGTTAGCGGGAGTAGGTGGAAGCTTCACAAATGACGGAGTCGTTTTTAAAATATATATATATATATATATAAGATGATCCTCTTTGTTCCAATTTTCCTTCCCCAGACATTTACGGATCTATTTTCTTTCTTTGGTCGTTCTAAGTATCCCAATAATCCAAGTTAGCTTTCATGAATGTGTCGAGAGTTCTTTCTTTATGTTAACTCGTCAAGGTATTTTGTTGCTGTTTCTTCGTATTTTTCTTTCGTTCTCAAACTCTTGCAGATTAGCAAGATGTAGCCCGGAGAAGAGAATGCGTTGTGTCATGGTTTACAACTGTACAGCGATATCTGCACCGTTCGACATGACATATCCGAATTGCAATTGGTTTCTGGATCACTTCCACCTAATATGGGAAGGGGGAGGGGACATTCAACTCCAGCAAATTTCATTATAAGTCGCCTCTCGACATGCGTGGAAGGTAACCAGTGTCACTAGTCTTTACTCCCTCTTCAGGCCCTATCAAACACTTGGGCATTAATGTCTTATAATTATCCAATAAATGAGCGGAGCATGATTATGACTAATGAGCGGAGCATGTTTAAAGATAATTGCAAAAGGGTACTGTTATCGCATCCTAACACCCGTTTTCGTTCTTGTTTCCCAGTAATGCCTACTTACGTAATGTGTGGTTAATCGATCTAAATATTATATTAATTAATAATCAATAGTTTAATGAAATATTCATCTTTTATGGTTAGGGGTTAGAGTTAGTTATGTGTTAAATAACTAATCTATAACTTTCAAAAGTAATAAGAACAATAACAAAGGTAAAAATTGTCAGAACTATGTGTGTCCTCTATTATTTTTGATACATTCAAGGCACTCTATCACATGAAAAAGATGCGCTTGTGAATAACATTGAGGTACATCCTACCACTGATAGAGAAGTGAAACCTGAGGTACCGCCTACCACTGATGGAGAAGTGAAACCTCAGGTACCGCCTACCATTGATACTGAAATGAAACATGAGGTACCGCCTACCACAGATACTGAAATTAAACCTGAGGTACCGCCTACCACTGATACTGAAGTGAAACCTGAGGCACCGCCTACCACTGATACTGTAGTGAAAACTGAGGTAACGCCTACCACTGATACTGAAGTGAAACCTGAGGCACACCGCCTACCACTGATACTGTAGTGAAAACTGAGGTAACGCCTACCAATTATACTGTAGTGAAAACTGAGGTAACGCCTACCAATTATACTGTAGTGAAAACTGAGGTAACGCCTACCACTGATACTGTAGTGAAAACTGAGGTACCGCCTACCACTGATACAGAAGTGAAACCTGAGGCACCGCCTACCACTGATACTGTAGTGAAAAATGAGGTACCGCCTACCAATTATACTGTAGTGAAACCTGAGGTACCGCCTACCACTGATAGTGAAGTGAAAACTGAGGTACCGCCTACTACTGATACTGAAAGGAAACCTGAGGTACCGCCTACCACTGATACTGTAGTGAAAACTGAGGTACCGCTTACCACTGATACTGTAGTGAAAAACTGAGGTACCGCCTACCACTCATACTGTAGTGAAAACTGAGGTACCCGCCTACCACTCATACTGAAGTGAATCCTGAGGTACCGCCTACCACTGACACTGTAGTGAAAACTGAGGTACCGCCTACCACTGATACTGAAGTGAAACCTGAGACACCGCCTACCACTGATGCTGAAGTACAAGAAACAGATCATGTGGAGTTGCAGGATATGGCTCGAGTATATGTCCTTACGAGAGCACAAGGTTGGGAGCGCATGTTCTAGAATTTTGCAACGTCATACTCCGAAATTTTGACACCCCTCACTTCACATAAGCTAGCTTCATTTCTGTTCTCGCACGCTCAATATTACTTTTGCCGCTTCCACTCTAGGTGGCCATTCCCGTTGCCCATTCCTAGTTGTTTTTTTTAACTGTTTGTTTGTCTTCTGGAACATTCCAATATTTGTCCATTTGTTATTCTTCTTCACGGACGTACGACTTGCGGCGGACCCTCTGAAAGTATTCCGCTGACCGTCCCGAGAAGGACGTGTGAGGGTGATCTGCGTTGTGTCATGTTTTTACAGCAAGCTGCGTTACCTGCGTCTTTCAACCTGACACATACGTCTTCAGCCAGCATTTTTTTGGGCCGGGTTGGCATTCCCGTATCTTCTATCCCTAGTACTTGGCCAGGCTACAGCAGGGTTGCTGCACTCCTGTTTTCCAGGCCCACTGCGTGGAAGTGTACTGAGGGTCTTGGCCAGCTGTGGTTCGCTGACCCTGATGCTCGACCAGCTATGTAGCTCCTGCTGGTGCAACTCTAGTGTGCATGTGATCTCTGGGCCCGTCCATTTGTTATGAAACGTATTATTCAGTAGGATTGTTTTATTACCTTCCTATGGAACGATTCTTTAAGATTGTTTCACTATCTTCGTGTGGAAACGAATGTTCTGTAAGATTGTTTCACCAACTTTCTATGAACAAAATGTTCCGTAAGATTGATTCACTTGCTTCCTATAGAACGGACTGTTCTGTATGTTCTGTATGTATGTTCTGTATGTATGTTCTGTATGTTCTGTATGTTCTGTATGTTCTGTATGCTCTGTATGTTCTGTATGTTCTGTATGTTCTGTATGTTCTGTATGTTCTGTATGTTCTGTATGTATGTTCTGTATGTTCTGTATGTTCTGTATGTTCTGTATGTTCTGTATGTTCTGTATGTATGTTCTGTATGTTCTGTATGTTCTGTATGTTCTGTATGGTTGTTTTAGTAACTTCCCGTAGAACAAACAATTCAAAAAGTGACACAGTGCAAAAAAAAAGAAAAGTAAACAAATAATAAGCAAAACAACATCATAAGGTGTTTCCCCCCCCCCCCCCTCCCCAAATCAAAATATGGCTACAACGGACCTCCAACACTCTCTCTCTCTTTCTCTCTTGCCTTAGTAATGCACTCTGTTAGGTTGTATCATGTCCATCTCATGATGTCTCCTTCCCATGTTTATCTCTGTCTACCTCTAGCTCTCTGCACCACTCTACCTTCAAATGGGGGTCTTCAACAAGGTATTATCTCTTTTACTATGTCCAAAGTATTTAATTTGTTTGACTTTTATTTCCTTTAATAGTTCTTTTTTTCATACGCAGTATTGTCTGGACCAGTTTGCTTTCTTCTCGTTCTAGAAACATATCCCTATCTCTACACTTCTCTGAATACCTGACCATAGATGTTATGCAGTAATTTTTGTGCTGATTCCAGCGTGGCTCCCTACGACCCAGAGTGGTTATCTGCTTTATTATTACATATAAAATAACACACATTAAAATAAAATTACACAATCATACAGTTTTTATTAATTTATTTTATTATGATTCATGAAATAAACCACCAGAATCGTATACATTTTATATAACTATTCGCTGAACCTTTACTCAAAATTCTCAATAAATAAATTAAAGTACAATTTTTTCATATCATTAAAGAGTATATAAAACGGTTTTTACTTTGTTCTTGACATCGTCACGATTGTCATCATATGGTCTCACCATATTTATTCAAAGACTCCCAAATAATATATTTTTATATGAACAGCTCCTGGTATTACCCCCAATGAAGTCTTCAATCTTATTAGTGTTAGCAACCATACAGAAGAAGAACTAACGTGATCAGCTGATTGAATAATGCATAAAATACGTTATGGCTATCCAGGCTGTCTGGAAATTAGACTCCTTTTGCTATAGGGATCAAAGATTATGCATATGCAGATGTGTTCTGTCCCCCATGATTACATGGATCAGATGGTTGGAGAATGACTGTACAAGGAATGTCCAGGTTTTCAAACAACAAATCTGCAAATAGTACTGCATATAATCTAACCAAGAACCATTTCGACACGATGTCAACACAATAATATAAAATCCATCATCAGAGAGAAGACGCTGGTGTTGAATTGGACACGTGTTATGCATAGAAACTAGAGCCATCACTGAAACTGCTCATAGATGGACACCTTAATGTAGAGGGAACCTTTGAAGATCAAAACCATTTAGAGAAGAACAGTGGAACCGGAACTACAGTCATTGAAACAGTTGAAAAATAATACAGAAAATAATCAAGGATTGAATAGTCTTCTTTCTTCCTCTTTCTCCTGTTGGGGTCAAACGTTTATATAGGGTTTTTTTTAAAATAAACTTACAATGTAATCACTGACCCTGATATTGGGTCGTATAAGTTATTTATCAGAGCTGCTTCAAGTCGTCACATATTTATTTCTCTATCACATATCGATGTCGCCACTCACAAACATTCTACACAAATGATATTTTATCTGTTGTGGCATGTATTGATGCTAAAAATGAGTGTTCCTTTCTTCCAAGCTTCAGGATGATAATGTTTATTACCAATGGTCGAGCGAAGTCCATTTCATGCATAAGAAGTTCATGATGGACTTCATCTCAACAATTTGAGTGGAATTTAGTTTTGTGTTTTGCTTCTCTAAGCTCCAGGTTCTTCGTGATTTTCTTCATCTTCTTTAACTTTCATTCTCAAACTCCAACTGGATCTCTATTGCAGCAGGACAATGACCCTACTAGATTTCCAGCAAGATATAGTCCAGAGAAAGGAAATGCGTTGTGTCGCCGTTATATTTGCGCCAATGGCCCAACACATCCGTTTTCGGCGGAAGTTCAGGTTCGTAATAAATTAAGTGATCGTGATAAATGATTTAATGTTATCATACATTGTGACTTGAAAATATTTATATCATACACCGCTGGTGTATGATGTGTCGGGGCATTGGCGCGAATAAAGCGGTGACACATCTCTGTTCTATGGTTTACATCTACACGGAAATTTAGTAGAGCAATTGTACTGTTCCAAGAGAGATCTAACGAGAGTGTGAGTAGTCATATGTTGTAAGAGTTTAGTAAATTGTCTTTGTAAATGTGTTTGTTTCTTTAACTGTCAGTAAAAGATCAATACTTACATATCATCAAAATACTCACGGGCAAATTGTTTTAAGGTGCTTACAAGGAGCAATAATTTCATAAGAAAATAATTAGCACTGTCTAGCTCTCAGTACCTGGTTTTTGCAAATCTTTTCGGTTGTTATAAAGCTGTGCTAAAAGATCTGCCAAGGGGGTGCTCAGTAAAGAATCTTTGTTCATTACAAGATTGAATTCAGATATATGATTTCGTTTTGTCTTTGAACTTCTTATTCTGTTGTCGAAAAGTTCTGTTTGCGTGTTAAATGCATCGGAGACCTTTATTACTTTCAAACTTAAACCCAGTAGTAAAAGGCAACTCTTTTATGTCTTCGTTAGTTTTATTGTGCAAACGTACTTCTCCGTTGTCGCCCTGTATAACCATAATCTCTACTGTTTGATTCAATAACAAAATCTCCTGCGTCTTTCGTTGGTCTTATTTCTTCATTTTTAGAAATGTTTATTAATGGCTTTCTCAAGTTTTTCATTGTAATTACCAGATTTCTTTATCCAAACAATTTCAGCCTTGTCTAAATGATTACTTTTAGGTCTTTGAGCCATAAGACCCTGGAGAAATAATGAGTGCCCATAACTGAGTCTCTGTGGGAAAAGGCTGAGAATATACTTGTAAGGACTGTACCACTTCTTGTCAAACTTGTACTCCTGCTGTTCACTGTCTTGTAAGGAGCTCTTATATGGGGCATGATTACCCGGTACATGAGAGTTACGTCTAGAGTTAATTGTATTATGAAGACGTTTGATTTCTGGTATGTAGTTGAAAGTTCCATCATTTTGAGTATCAGACGATGGTCGCATTGCTGGAAATATTAAATCTATGATAGCTGAATTATTGCTCTGAGCAATATAACTATCAGAGTTCATAACACACTCTCTACATACATTCGTTAGAGTTAAATCATAGCAACACGATGTTATCCTGCAGGTTAGATCTTCGTTGAAACAAGTCTGACAAAACCATTTCAAGTCTGGTAGGTTCCCACAGTTGTAGTCAATTCTACGATTTTCATGTTGCCCAAAAGGCGTGTATATCTTGTTATTGCCTATGAGAGCTGCTGCTGTGGAGAGGCCAATTACTGTGAGAAATAAACAAACTGTTTATGAACATCGTAGACATCTCTCAGCTAGTGTCTGTGAAGGACAAAGAACAATCATTTAGTATGTATAATATTGTTATTCTCAACTTTCGGTGTTTTAGAAAATATTTCTATTGTTCAAGTCAAATATAAAGATGGCCATCTTTGTTACTTGTAGAAAGCTGAAAATACGAAATGATAAAGTTGTACATATTACTTAGAACAGACTAACTCGACGTTCCGAATAAAATAGGGGCCTACATATTTTCTTTCAATAAAAAGAGGAAACAAAGACACATTTGACAGAAAACAAGCGTGCAAAAAGAGTATGCTTTTTATATGTAAACAATAACGTTTATATTATACACATTCCAACAGTAAAAAAACACAAATCTTAAGAATTTCCCTGCGAAAAAAAACATACATTTCCAATGAGTATTTTTTTTTATTAATTTTCAAATTCACTAACAAATAAATGATTCAAACATATCTCCATTACTACTGCAACATCTACAGAAATGAATATAGATCTCATTTTTTTTATATTTGTGAGCGACTTTATTCTTCTACTTATCTGCAAATTGAATTTATTTTAGCAATGTTTTATTACTTTGTCAGTAACTATGAAAATGTTGGTAAGACATGTCCCTGAAGTTATATTACACAAATAAGGGACCTCTGAACGATACAACAACTTGTTTCTCTCCTGTATCAATTGAGCATGCTTAAAAGAGACAAGTCGTTCTGCATTTCCATTGTGAGAAGAGATAGAAATGAAGAAATGAGCAACTTTTAACCATTCTCAATTACATTAATACCTTTATATCTTTCAAAATATTGTGTCCATTTTTTATATGATAACTCATTCAATTCTTTATCATTCTTATGTTTTATCATGAATATTTTAAAATTAATCATTTGATGAAAACATTCATCATAATCAATTGGAAGTTAAATTTTTATTTGGTAATGGCGAGCTAATTCTGCATAACTCCATTGGGTACAATAAGGGGAGAAGTACCTATAATTTAACGTGACAAACCATTTAATTATTTCATGAAACAAAATATTGATAAAGACGAATTTTACAGTTGCCAGATGCATCGATCTGCTTCCGGATGCATCGATCTGCACGCTACGCACTAAGCGCCCCCCCCCGCGCCTTTAGGGTCATCAAAGCAATGCGCAACGCGCAGATCGACGCATCTGGAAGTAGTTCTAGCGACTTTAATTATTAAATTAACCATGTCGACTACAAGGTTTGATAAAAAGTTGGAATGTAGGTATTTCTTCCCGTACTGAGCCCTCCATTGTGTTACTTTCTTCAAGTGTTATCCGATTGAAACAATGAAAATATTTAGTTTTAGGAATAAAACAAAAATAAAAACAATAAACATTCCATAAATATTCATAGCAATAAGTTTGAATTGTTTTAGTTGAACCTTTTTTTTATATTCTTTGTTATAATATTAACAAGGAAAATTTGATTAAAACAATTTTACCGAAAGTGAAAACTCGGAAATTTTGGAATGTTTCAAAAATCTGTCGGACCGATATTTTAGACCTATAGTAAAGTAGACATGTCCCGAAAAAAAGGGGAAGTGTGGTAACTATTGAATAAATGGCTTTTATCAAACAGAACAAAGTTGACACCACTAATAGAAAATTATCTTTTCATTAATGTATAAACAATTATTCAGCATATATCCGGCTCTGTGACGGGCGAGGTAAAGAGTCCGTTTTTCACGGTAAAAATACCGTCGAATGCAATTGTGCATTCAGACCGCCTAGAAGCAATTTAACACTTCTAAACATGAATACTGGCAACAAAATCACTACAGTCCACAAATTATGGGATAATGGTTACGTCATAAATAGGATATGCTACCAACTTTGTTTATTCAGCATCAACAGACAAAATACATTTTTGTCTAAATCTACGTGCTTCCTTTGAAATTGATGAATTTAAGCCTTTAGTCAAGGAACCATCTTTTAAGCTTGGTTAAGTTATATCAAGAAGCTTATGTAAACTTAAGATGTATTATCACTAACACATTTAGACAGCAGACATGACCATAAGATCAAACAAATCTTCAAGAAATCAATGGATTAGTATCAGAAGTATACAGTGTAATCATCTCATCTCAAAATTGATACATACGGTGCAAAGTAGACAAGTTGGAAACATCGCGGACTAGAGTTCCAAAAGAAAATGTATGAAATGTGCATAATATCGCAGTTTTCTCTTCTTTAAAAGTAATTGGATATACTTGACCTCGTATAGTCAACATTTTTTACAAAGTAATAATAATATATATATATATATATATATATATATATATATATATATATATATATATATATATATATATATATATATATAGTAACATTATAGCAAACGTAGGCAGCGAAAAATGTTAACATTTTATCGAATTTAAGTGTACAATGCCATACATTTCTTCTACATGCTTCATCAACGTTTATTGAAGAATAAATTTGTGAAATGGAATGACAAGATTACCAATGAGGAATTTTATGCGAAGAACTAAAGAAACTTCAGTGTATGAAGAATTTAGGAAATTGCATTGAAAATTGATAGGACATAGATTAAGCACCAGAAAACATTGTAAGACATTAATTGTTCTGGAAGTCACATGGAAAGAAAACTATTACGAAATATCTGCAGGAAAGAATTAAATGTAGACACAAAGGGTTGGTTGAACATGGAAAGAGCTGGACGAAATGGCTAAAGACCATCCGTTCATACATCCATAACTCAATCATTGAATGGGTCTACACACAAAGTCCTCTAACAATTTCTGTCTTTAGCAATGCGGATGAGCGTAGAAAAATCTTACTGTACCATTACTGTGGATGGGGCAACAGATCTGAGAGAAGAATGATGAACGTGTTGGCCCAGAAGTGTATACTACGCTCCTGGCGGAACGTGACGATCTTTGTATACTGTGCACTTGAATGCATCCTTTCGGGGACAAAATATACATCCATAAACTATCCTAACAGAACTGTCTTCCGGACCCAAAAAAAAACTCAAACAAGTTCGGGTGGCATTTGGATGTGTCATCTCGGTTACTCATCTGAAGAGAACATGTGCTTTTGTTGGAAGGGCTGTGGGATGTCAAGAGCTACCTGCTCACAGCTGAAGAGATTACTTCCGGGTCATCCTTATCGCAAAGCAAGCGGGCCTTAGAACACCACACTCTTATTGCATACTTATCTGGCGTCCGTGATGTGCTTTCCTGGAGACCCAACATAATCAGATGCGTTTTGCCTTCATTTTAGTTTAACTGCTATATACTCGTCTACGGTTGTTTTGTTGTTTTACACATTGAAGTTGGTGAAGTTTGAACTTGTTGACATGTCTTCTTCTATGAGACGTGTCCGCTATATAACGTTGTCCTCACTATAATTCCGTAAGACTCGGTTCTGTGCCTGCTGTCCTGTTTATTCCAGTGCTGTATTTAAAATGCCTTCGATAACCCGTGTCCATCAACGTCTAGGTAGTTTTATTTTTCTCTTTACTGGAGCCATTCCCTCATTGATTATTCTTTCTAGCGACAGGTGTCTCTTTATAAGTCCAAAATACGTTTTGCTTGCGCTTAATGCATCCATAAATCCAAAATTTTACCTACTTAAGTTTTGTAATGGTTTTACGGAGCCAGAATTCTTTTACTTTCATGTCCTTGCAGACGTTTGTGTTCGATCGTCTCTCAGTCAGTGATATTCTCAGAATATCACCTTTTCTTTAATATTTCATTTCAAATGCTGTTATTTTATTTTCTATCGTTGAAGGCTTTGTTCAAGCCTAACATCCATATGTCACCACTTGGAAAATACAGCTTCTTAATAGTTGTAACTATGTTTTCTTGTCGGCATAGGTAGAAAGATAACTCAGTCCAAACGGTGAAATGAAAATATTTCGTTGCTAAAACGTTATTAGCAACATTGATATACGATGTGCAAAGAACACATACGACCACACCACATATATTTAATGGTAAATAAGTAGCGTACATTTAACTATAATTTTAGAACTGGTATAAAGAGCGAATAGTTAAGTTCGTTGTTACTGGCTGAATCTTCTCAATAGTCCCGTATAGTAGAAATCGAACAGTAGAGACACACATAGAACGGCAAAATGAGAGTAAATCAAACACTATAATAATATCAGTAAATAGTATGTCGATAATGCCAGCATTTCCCGTGCGCGGGACAAATAATCTACCGCCGACAGACAGTCCTCTGACCAACTGAGGTTTTGATTGACAGTCTCGGTGTTGCAACTTGCAATATACCGTTATCTTCATCACATCACATTGGTTCACTGTTGATATGTTTACACATAACCTTATTGCCGATGTTATCAATTTTTCACCTTTGTATTTTTATTTCCCCACTTCTACACTTATCATCGTTTAGAAAATATAAACCTTCAAGCTAACAGTTCTAGAATAAAATTCTGGAATTTTTCATGCTGAAATTTTAACAACACTCGTAATCAATCATGTAGATAAGAAAGGGACGAGTCCTTGGCTGAAGGTGAGTAGTGAGGGGAATTAAACCTTGGGCATTTGTATCATGTTATTTAGTATTAGCAAGTAATTTAAGAAACGAATATTTCCACACCACTATAAGAAAACAAAGAAATACTTTTCTTTAAAGTAACTACCCCCCCCCCCCTTACTCAAAACTGAAGACATATCTACGGCACTGCAATTGGAAAAAGATAGATAACTTTTCCTACGTCTGTATAGATATGATATCAGATGGAGATACAGCAAAACATGTCAGATGGAGATACAGTAAAACATATCAGATGGAGATACAGAAAAACATATCAGATGGAGATACAGCAAAACATGTCAGATGGAAATACCGCAAATATATCACTTTTCCTACGTGTGTATAAATATGATGTCAGGTGGAGATAAAGTAACAGATGTCAGATGGAGATACAGTAAAAGATATCAGATGGAGATACAATAACAGATATCAGATGGAGATACGGTAAAAGATATCAGATGGAGATACAGTAAAAGATATCAGATGGAGATATCAGTTGGAGATACAATAACAGATATCAGATGGAGATACGGTAAAAGATATCAGATGGAGATACAGTAAAAGATATCAGATGGAGATACAGTAAAAGATATCAGATGGAGATACAGTAAAAGATATCAGTTGGAGATACAATAACAGATATCAGATGGAGATACAGTAAAAGATATCAGATGGAGATACAGTAAAAGATATCAGATGGAGATACGGTAAAAGATATCAGATGGAAATACCGCAAATATATCACTTTTCCTACGTATGTATAAATATGATGTCAGGTGGAGATACAGTAACATATATCAGATGGAGATACAGTAAAAGATATCAGATGGAGATACAATAACAGATATCAGATGGAGATACAGTAAAAGATATGAGATGGAGATACAGTAAAAGATATCAGATGGAGATACAATAACAGATATCAGATGGAGATACAGTAAAAGATATCAGATGGAGATACAGTAAAAGATATCAGATGGAGATACAGTAAAAGATATCAGATGGAGATACAGTAAAAGATATCAGATGGAGATACAGTAAAAGATATCAGATGGAGATACGGTAAAACATATCAGATGGATATACCGCAAATATATCCCTTTTCCTACGTGTGTATAAATATGATGTCAGATGGAGATACAGCAAAAGAGATTTCTACCAGAATTAATTCAACCATCTAACAAATATCTTTACATCAAAATTAATAATTAAATATGTCAATCTACTATTGTTCAACTCCAATTTAATGTCTATATCAACAACAAGCGAAAGCTGCAAAGTAAGAAAAGCACTGGAGAACACATTAATTCGACTGGAAATAAATGTCTTACAAAACTAATTTTCTCAAATACAAGTCAAAGAAGCAAATAAGAGAAGACCCAAAACAACGATACATTTCTACAACAATAAGGAGAAAATGATGGACCTATATCGTACATGTATTTATTTGACTGAAATTATACTGCCATCATAAGCATTAAAATGTGTACCAGATGACAAAATAAAGAGAGGAGGATCAAAGGAAACTCTTCACAGAACAACCATCTAAGAATGTATGACTATGGATCTCGATAACATGCAAGAACTACACACAGCAGCATCACATTGCTCAAACTGGAGAACTCTAGTTTCTACCCTTATATTCGGTGCTGAAGAAACATAGATAGATAGACTTTGATCTTTTCCCGAAATGAAGTCCGTCTTCATAAGTTACATAAACTTGAAATGGAACATAACGCACCCATGCAGCCAAAATGATTAGGTAATCCGCAATCTTTGAATAAAGGATTAAACAATCTTTTATTATTATTATTATTATTGAGAATATGCCACAACAGACTCAATCACATGTATAAAAGGATTGAAATTTGCGGCACCGATGTGTGCTCCTGTGGACAATCTGCAGATAACACAGACAATATTTTACAAAACTGCCCACTGTACCACACCACAAGAAGAAAGATATGGACATCTCTAAAATCACTGATATTGGCAATGACTTGAAACTTTCAACCACAGTTCAGTTCATTGAAGAAATTATATTAGTGTATGCTTCCAACGGGAGGAAAAAGTAGAAAGAAGAATTTTACATATTTCTATTTCTTACTGATTTACAATATGCTATCTTTTAGTACATATGTCTCCCATCTGTTGTTGGTGCTCGGAAGAGAAGTAAAGTTTACCAACAGATCAACTTTCATGTATGTCGTAAGCGGAGACTAAGCAGGTTTTGAAGTGGAGTTATCCGCCGAAGACGGATGTGTTTGGCCATTGGCGCAAATAAAACGGCAACACAACGCATTTCCATTCTCTGGACTACGTTCAACTGGACATCTTGTAGGATCATTGTCCTGTTACAAGAGAAATCCAGTGGGAGTTTGAGAATGAACGCTGAAGAAGAAGAAGAAGTGGAGTTAGCTGCCCCATCCCATATAGGGTTAAAGTAACACAGAAACCATGCTGAAGTCGGATGTGGCATACCGAAATGCACAGATATCTCAGCAAAACTGTAAACTACAACGCAACGCTCTCTTTTCTCCGGGCTACATTCTGCTAATATGCAGTAGTTTGAGAACGAAAGCACAAGAAGTATATATGTATCACTCACAATGTTCTATGTTACTTTTCCCAACAGGGACTCGGTTTTTCTGGGTTTAAATTGTTCAAAAGGAACATCTAAACTTGTTATGACCTAAACTAACATATGTATTATTTTTAGGGTTCTTACATAACTAACATGAAATTCGCTGTTGAAAGAGAAGCGTCACACCAAAAGAGACGTTTTTCTTTTAAAATTTATTTTAAACAAATTTAAAAAACAAAAAACAACAAGATTCGGGTATAAAGCCCATAATATGTAATACACTTAACCTCTTTGTCATGACTCTTATGGTCCCGGGCTAAATCCACGGTTTTGACAGGATTTTTTCTTTCAGAGGTACAATCAAAATTCTTCCTATACATGTCGTCGCGTCTACTATGGCAAAGCGGCCTTTATGTCCACAGCCCATAGAAAGCCTCACTGCACTTCCTCACAGGAATACATACAGCAATGAATTTTTTTTAACCCCTAGGTCGGCCATATTTTGTTTATTCAAGTTGCATTTCTGAATTTTACAGAAATGTATTAATCGTGTTTTGACAAAAATGGCCGAAGCATCCAATTTCTGCGGTATAAATCATTATCGTGACATGCATATCTGTTGCCCCCTCTACATATTTGTTTAGGAACTGCGCCGTATTAATACGTTTTAGTTTATCGATGTTCCAACTCAGGTATTTTTAAAAAAATGATGAATGTCAATACATCACATCAACATCATTTTGCCAATTACCCCCCCCCCCTCCTTATTTTTTTCTTCAACTGGCAAGAATTCAGGATGTAGTCCAGATAACAGAATGCGTTGTATCATGGTTTACAGCATTGCTGCGATATCAACGTCTTTCGGCCTGATACATCCGACTTCAGCATGGTTTTGGGTCACTGAACCTATATGGGATGGGACAGCCAATTCCACCACATAACCTCCATAGTCGCCTCTTACGACATGCATGGAAGGTAAACAGTGTTGTTATTCTTTGCTCCCCTCTTGGGCCCTGGCAACACACGGGAGAAAAGCTGGGTTCATTACGGGGAGTAGTGACCAGATTTCAACTTTTTAATATTATGCGTAGTTTCACTCAACTTTCAAGACCTTGCAGAACTCAGATTAAAAAGTAGATACGTCTGCATCGAAGTGTCATCCAGGGCACCCACTCATCCCCCCCCCCCAAAAAAAAAACGTTCTCCCCCAATTGTTTTTTTTAACAGACGAAGAACGGGAAATGATGAATAGGCCTATGTTGTTTCTCCATATTTAGAGATATGTTTCCAATTCAAACAATTTAATTGGTCTATTTAAAAACCCAATAATGTTATCTTCAACTATTGTCAACCCCCACCTCCCCCTTGTTAACAACTGTCAAACTTGTTCAGACTCCAGGGATAAATGTTCCAGTGTCTGGTAACGATCCAAGACCCTATACATGAAATATGTGACTGGTGTAATACAGTTTCAATCTATAGACAATCCCTTATCCACTCTTTCAAAAATACGTTCAAGTATAGAAAAAAATCCCGCACTGAAAAATTAAGATACATAAAAGTATTCCTTCTATTTCCTTACGTTCTGTCATATCTTATAATTGAAACTTGTTTCAGTTCTATTAATTAATGAAGACCTATGCCGTAGCTCAGAGGCTTAGCTTGAGTTAGCTCCAGCTAACTTCTGAATTGTACCGAAAACATAGTAGTCGTCACTCGGGGGATGAGATTCCGTACAACATGCTCGTTAATGAACCAGGAGTTGGTCAATCGATAGAATAATACATTTCATATTGCTTTTCGTCTTCTCTCAATTAACCAACTAAATCTTTCGTAAGATTATGTCGGTGAGCTTGTCGAATACGCTATACAACCCGATTACTTTACGCCGTACGGGCTATTAATCAGGGCCGTAGATACGTCATCGGACCTTGGAAACCCGTTAAAAGCTAAAGGTGGGGGAAAGGGGTTTTACCCACCTTTTAACTAAATTCCTAGTAATAAAAGTATATTCTAATTTCCTTAGGTATGGCAGGGAAGTTGAACCCCCCCCCCCCCCCCGGTTTGTGACAATCTTTCAATCTGTCAATAAGCGCAAAATCTAGCCATAACGGTCTATCGCACACAATAATCGTGTCCTTTGCAACTCAATTTACTCTAGATTTCAGTTTTGTATATGTAAACAGTAGCCAGTTTGACTTAGATTGGCCACATCTATCTAAGAATATGCTATATGTTCGAGATTCCGTGTAAGAATACAATACATTGCCTATTGTGTACTTATGTACTTTATACTTTATCATCTGAGAGCATGGTTTCTATAAAGGAAACGTTTCTATAAAGTAGCTTTGCATATGTTGCTTATTCCTCTTATACGAGCGTCTGCTCAACAGATTGGATGTTATCAGATATAAGTTTCTACACTCTCTCTATCTATTCCCTGAAACCCTTTGTTGCTTTTTGGCCTCAGGGGTAAAAAAGTTTTCTGGAGACGGCCCACTTGTGTGCTGAGTATATTGTGGAATTTGTCGCCTCTTTTATTTCAGTGGTCCATCGTTTTCGTGTCGGCCTCTAGGTCTGCTTTTGCTGTATCTGTGTAGCATAGCTTGCTGTGGTATGCTGTCTGATGGTAGTCTGCTGATGTGTGCAAACCATTTGATCTGTTGTCTCTTGATATATTATAAGATTGGGGTGGTGTCGGTTTTTTGTCGGATATCCTTATTCCTCACCCTATCTCTTAGCGATATTCCTAGGATTCTGCTAATCATGCCATTTCAGCTGTCACATGTTTACATTTGTCTTGTGCTTTCGTTGTCCATGTCTGGCATGGTAGCACAGTGTTGGCATAATAATCGTTTTGAGTAGTGTTATTTTGGTGTTTAAATCTACGTTTTTGTTTCTGAAGATTGGTGTTATTTGCCATAGGGCTTGGTATGCTTTACTACATCTGTTGTGTATTTCTTTGCTGCTCTTGCCGTCTGCTGTTATATTACTTTCTAGGTTAGGTATGTGAATTTTGTCACTTGGTTAAGTCTGTTGTTTTTAATCTATATATATATATATATATATATATATATATATATATATAGGTGTTTCTTTCTGTTCTTCGTATCTTCATTACTTCGGTCATTTATATATTTATCTTCATGTTAAAGATATGCATGTTTGATGTAATCTGTCTATTTGTCTACACTCATTCGTCTGCGGTATTTAGTGTGTAGTCCTGCCATAATTGTCGTTAATCACAATGAGATATTTGACGATAACAAAGAAGCATGATTTTCACCATGAACGCTGCTGTAGTTCTGACTGTCATGTTTCATTGTCATGAGTACACCAACACTTGCACATAGCGCCGTCTCTAACGCTGTGATACCTATTCGGTAGCGATTACCATGTTGTACTCAATGTATTTCTGCGACACTTCACGTGGCCATTGACTATGAAAATAGGCTTTTATTGTCAGTTTTGGAGAAACTATATGCGCCATTGTTGTCATATGTATAGAGCGCATGGTAACGGTTTAGTGCAATGGAGATATTGTTTGAAATGGTGCAATGAAGATATTGTTTGATTTAGTGCAATGTAGATATTGTTTGACTTGGTGCAATGGAGATATTGTTTGACTTGGAGCAATGGAGATATTGTTTGACTTGGTGCAATGAAGATATTGTTTGACTTGGTACAATGAAGATATTGTTTGACTTGGTGCAATGAAGATATTGTTTGATTTTGCGCAATGAAGATATTGTTTGATTTTGTGCAATGAATTATCATTTCATCTTAGCAATACACACTATACGTAATACACACACATATCTAATAGATATATGAGCATACCTTTAAAACACACATTTTAAAACTGATTAAAAAGGGTAAAGGTATGTCCCATGGCAGCAACCTGCCGTCGGGGATGAAGATTACTCTTCATGTACTAAGCCTCAGCAACTATTAGGTGAGGTGGCCAGTTCACTTCCTTGCTGTCTTTACGTCCCCTAACTCATGCGTGGGGTACTCATTTACAGATGAGTAGACTGGAGGAATGGTCGTGTCAAGCGAGAAATCACAACCCGGAATTTTTTTAGTCTGGACGTGGTTTCGAACCTGGCACGCTGTAACCTGGTGATAGCAAGCAAGCTCATTATCAACCAAGCTGCCGCGCTCAGTCAAAACTGATTATGACTGATCCAAAACTAGGACATTGTAGGCATTACCTTCTGCAGCTTACATTGAAGAGTATCATTGATTAAGTCATCACAGAGAGCATTTATCAGGAAAGAAGACTGAAAACAAGCGCTGTCCCCGGTAAAGTGACATCTGGGACTAATAGAGGAAACTACTTTAGTCCAAATTTACCCTAAAGAGCAGCATACCTAAAGAAGGATAAATAATAATCTGCAAGTCCATACAAGAACTAAAAGTACAGGCAGAGAACCGCAATGCATGGAGAATCAAAACCTCTGCCGTCTGTGGCACGAAAGGAAAAAATATAACAAAACTAACTAACTATAGTCCCCTTATAGTCGAATTATATGTATATATTCTATTTTTGGTAATATTCGTTTCACAATCCTATTTTTTAAATTCTCCGGATAAATAATTACGGAACAAAATGGCCGCCTCCTTGAGGAGAGCACTAACTTGGAGGACATTTAAAATTAGTAAATGTTGGTTATTTATTTAGATGTCGCTTGTTATCAGTTTATATTGCATATTTACTTTAAAACTGTTTATTCGAACAATGCATTAGACATGCTTCAGGTATTCACTTGTGTTGCACCAGAACATACTATTTTATAATAATAATTTACTTTCGATAACCTATTATCGATATTGTTTTCAAAATAATGTAGCATCGTTGAAATTAGCGACTATAACAATTGTTACCAGGGGATTCTGGGATGTTTTTTAAAACTTTATATTATTAATACACTAGTCTAATAACATAAGCTTCTGCTAATTCTATTATAATGCGTTCATTTTTATTTATATAATTCAATCACTGAATCAGCTGTTCCAACAAGTCTTACTTGTCCAGTTAACCTTTAGTAGGGCCCTGAATTAAAAATTAAGAAACATCCCCTTGGTCCTTAATTCTTTTGTTGGAAAATTTTCGTTATTGATGGTGGGTGTTTTGAAAACGTGATAACTTTTTTATTTTAAAAGATATCAAAATAATTTTTGCATATCTAAATAAAGGAGTGAATAGTGAATATAGTCATGTTTTTGTTGTTGTTGTATGTGTGATATATATGACAGTTGTGAGCAAGTTGTGAAGTTGAAAATTTGGGGGGAAAAATCACAAAACGCAATTTTCAAATCGCACATGTAACGTCTTGACGACCTTAATACTTGAGCAATGCGTGGAATCATTGATAAAATCCTCATAAATACCTATACTTATTGTATATATATTGTTTTATATCAAAACTAGTATAAGATGAACTAAAAAACTAATAAAACGTGAAGTAATTGCATATAACGTCCGTCCGGTAAACACTAGGCCTAGCCCGACACGCAGTGTAATTATTGTCTATGCACTCACATGGCACCCCTGATACATATTATTTTTGTGTTTTTGAACGACTACACAAACATTCTTATCAAATAACAACATATTAAACACAAAAAACAACAATTAAAACATGTAGTTTATAAGAAATCGCATATAACGTCCGTCCGGTAAACACTAGGTCTAGCCCGACACGCAGCGTAATTATTGTCTAAGCACACACGTGGCACCCCTGATATATATTATTTTTGTGTTTTTGAACGACTACACAAACATTCTTATCAAATAACAACATATTAAACATAAAAAACAACAATTAAAACATGTATTCACGATCACTTAGCCTTGCCACACGGTACTCAATTTGATAGTAAAATATGGCTAAAAAATGGCCAACGTCGTTCCAGAAATTCGCTGACAGAACCAGCCGGTTTTCTCTTTTCTTGCAGTCGTAATGAGTAAAGTAACTTGACCTTTAAACTGCGACGTATTCCTAGCGTCGTTTGGCGTGTTTTATACGTCACGGGATCATTACTTTGTGAAGTTCCGTACTCGGGAATCGGGCGATATCCTATGTAGCGGGATTGCGCCTGCAGGCACAATGGAGCTGTTCTCATAGGTGCATTATTGCGACCGCAGAGTCGTAAAGGTTAACCATAAAAGTAGTAATAAAAGTAAAGAATAAGTCTTCACTGTGCTATAAATAGCACATTGTTTACACTTTTAACTAGACGACGTCACGGATTTTCGTAAACTTATAACCAATGTGCATGCGCAACAACAGCTACACATTCAGCTACTAATGCAACACACGTTCATCAGATACGAGATTTTAAAGTTTTCTTTCTTTTCCGCTGATTTTGTACTGCGTGTTCATTATTTTTGCCCGCTACACACAGAGAGGGGCGTGTGATTGACCAGCTAAGATAAAATGTGTCTTAATTCTAAATAGTAGTTATCCTAACCTTAGCACGCACATCCAAAGGGTAGGAAATGCCTCAAAACTAGAGCAAGGTCACAGCGAAGACTTAAACTTTACTGGCGCCCCATTGGTAATTTGGCATTCAGTTCATTCATACTGATTAACTTCAATTAGTTTCATAAAGTTATCAGGGCTATCTTATGCATTTTTTATTTATCTGTAGCCATCTCTAGTTTGTTCCAAAAAGTAGTCCAACCTTGACTTCCTCGTAGCTTTCTATTAGCCTAGACTAGACCTATAGGTTAGGACTTCTAAATAAATTATATTGTTGGGCACAAATTATGAGCTATTTAATTCAATATTCCTTTCAGTAATTTTGATAAAAATCAGTCATAGCATATTATAAGGCCCAATGCAAAAGACTAGGATTTAAATAAGTATAAGTATGCCTCTTCATGCATTTGTTTTTGTACATATTTTCCATCTCATCAGCTTTAAGAGAGTACACCTTCTTTATCTTCTCTAGTATCTCTTTAGTCTGATCTATTTTCTTTTCACATGGATTCATTCATTCATTTTCCTTTTGCGCTGAAGTTAGTGCATAGGGCAGAGATCAGATCTCTCCAATTCTGTCTATTCAAAGCTATTCTGTGCAGTTCTTGAATAGTATGAATATTGGTTGTTTTACTTTCTCTAAGTATTGTTCTTCTGAGTGTTTCTTTTGGTCTACCCCTTGCTCTTTTGCCTGTAGGTATCCATTCAAGAGATTGGTGATGTATTCTGTTGGTGTCTGCGCATAGGACATGCCCGATGTAGGACCAACTGCGTTTTCTGATAACATCTGTGATGAAATTTTGATTTGTCTCTTCTCTGTTTTTATCATTCGATTTGAATTCTCAGGGATTGCCTAATGCAATTATTTTGGCTTTACTTAGATCAGAAAAATAGTGAAGTGAATATAACTCTAACAGATACAATAACAATACAATAGTAAAAATTCAAATTATGTCAAATCATTGATGTTAGTTAGTTAGTTATTTCTCCAGGGCCAAAAACAGCACATGTCATAGATTTTCATGTCTCGTTTCAGTGCAATTTGCTTTAGGTCTTCACTGTTTCTGATACTAATGGTGAAACATTCTCTTGTAATAGTTCTACATAAAGTTTCTTTTGGTCTTCCTTGTTTTCTTTTGCCCTTTGGTGACCACATCAAAGCTTGACAGGGGAGTCTTTCAGTATCCATTCACAGTGTGTCCGAAGTAATTCCAGCGACGCTTTCTAATATAGGTGGATTAATATTCTTGTTCTGATTCTTGTCTGACAACTGTGTTTGATTTGAAGTCTGACCAACGTATGTTCAGTAGCCTTCTAAGACATTTATTTTCAAAGGTGTTTAGTCTTTGTTCTAAGTTTGATGTCCATTCAAATCATTGATGACCACAAGTGGGGAAATTGTAAGGTATCAAAGTAATAAGCTTACCCTAATATTATGTCATTTTTAGTTTGTTTTGATGTTAGTAGTTACCTCTTGTCTATTGTCTATTCCCAGGTGAATGATTGTTGATTGCATTCACACTTGCCATTAAGCATAGGGGTGGGAGCTTAAGCTGTCGTTCCATGGCCAGATGTATCACCATGGTTGCATTTAGTCCATGTTTGTTCAAGGCTATCTTGATGTTTTCCCTCTTGTCATTGAACATAATTTTGGCCTTTCCTGTTCCCGTTTTTTAAACTGTATCACATCATCCATAAACTGTGATTATGTGTCCAAGATATTAGAAAATATTTATTTTTGCATTATCTCTCCATTTTTATAGTTTGTGTTATGTGTCTCAACTGTAAATATAATTCCAGCTTGTTCTAATTCAACACAAGTGGTAAGATTCAACCTTTACAATCCTATCACGGGGCAAAACCGACTAATCAGCACAGAAGCTGTACTAACTACAAAGTTCTCTGATCTGCACAACCAACAGAGTAAGTAAAAAAACCTGCTGAAATTGTATATCATAAATCTGTTCATTCATTGACTTGTTTTGTCTTATATTTATGTTTTTGTGGCATCACTTCAAAATGTTTTTATTTTCAATATATATCCCATAGGCAGCTTGCAAATCAAATGAGGAGGAATTAAAAAAGTCAAATGCAAGAAGTGGGTTACTTAACACCAGAAAGAGACAATCTTTATGTTTTGGACACCTTATGAGACAGAGAGGTCTGGAGAGCATAGTTATAAAAGGCAACAGAGATTGAGGATGAAAACATGAGAAAATATTAGTCTGACATCATGGCATTGCAAAGAGTAAACAACAATCCTGATAAATGATACTAGAAATAGAGAGTTGTGAAGATCCATAATTTCCTATGTCAGTCGGCACTGCACCTATGAAGATGATGATCCCTTAGATTGTAGTTAAATCTCTCATTCTGTTTTGGAAAATTACTGTTCTTTCTAGTTCTGCCTTAATTAGCTTATGGCTTATTTTCTAGCATATACCTTATGCTTGGTTAAAGTATCACTTCATTTACTTCATTGAGAAGAACCTGTGTTTTTTTCCAGAAATGCTAAGGGCTGTCACAAGCTACCAGCTGACAGCTAAAGGTATTACATCATCATATGACTTTTGAAATTTGTTTTGGATCTCAGTCAACAAAAACAATATAATTGCTAATAAAAGGGAGAACAGCTGATTCCAAAGTCAAATCGTTAACTCAAGACGTAAAAAGCATTCACTTTTGTGTATAAATATAGCTCAAATACAATTTTTAACAGAATAATAGAAGTTATCAATTTTTTTCAAGCTTCTCACCTCATGCTTTGGAAAAATTTGGTAGTATTTCATGTGTAATAAAACAGTATATAAAGGAACAACAGGATTGCGGTTAAGATAAAAACATGCAAAATATTAGTTTTATAATATTCAGAAGCCATTATTCTGCATTTCAACCTAAAATATCCCTAAGATCTGGGTTTTTTGTGTGTTGGTAATAAGTTGTATTTTTATCTAACATTCTGTACTTAATACTTCGCTGAAGGTAAATGTTCATATAGGCATATTCAATAAATCTGAATATTTTCTATACAGTCTGATCTCTGAATCTGGCACAGACCTTCTTTCCCAAGGATAGTATTATTCTTGTGCTATACAGAATATAATTAACAATATGTGGTGATGATTGATTTTACTCACAAGACCAATCTGAGCCATAAAGAGTCAGTCTTCCACAGCACATAACCGTTAAAGCAGACAGAATGTGGCTGTTCAACACCATATTGGCTGGAGACTGCCCTGTGTGAGGCAGGTGTTAGTTAATCATTTTAATTATTTGTGCGATTTAAAAAAAAATGTAGTTTGAGATTTTTTCCCCCATTTTTCAACTTCACAATTTGTTCACAACTGTCATATCATACATACAAGAACAACAACAAAAACTCACAATTATATACATTATTCACTCCTTTATTTACATGTGCAAAAAATAATTTGATATCTTTACAAACAAGTTATTGCGGTTACCAAATACTCACCTAAAATAATGCACATTGTCAAAAAGAATTTGGGCCAGGGGAGAAATTGCTTGATTTTAATCTGGGCCTCCTAAATGTTAAGATGCCAATCTTTCTTCTATGTTCAGGACTTTTCCGGCGACTGCATTGGTTTATCTTTCTGTCCATGATATTCTTAGGACCTTTCTATACTATTTCATTTCAAATGCAAATATTTTCTTTTCCATTGCAGATGACATTGCCCACGTCTCACAATAATGTGTTTATTTCTTGTGTTAAAAGGTGACCACTGCTGCCCATAATGTACCTTTTTTCTATTTAAAATCTTCCATTATCCCAACAATTGTCATTTTTTACTTAAGTTCAAACTGCTTTAAAGGGTGAAGAGAACTGACTTCATTGTGCATTGGTTTTCCCACATCCCAGCAAACCATGAATTAACACATCCCATTCTCTGAACTTCATCAAGCTAACTTGCAGGAATTAGAGAATGAACTCAAAAGAATGAGAAGAGGTTGTAAAGACATAGAGTATTGACTTTATTGTTTCCCCATTGAAACGGAGTTTCTCTCAATGAGGAGTTGCATGCCACCTACTGAATGTGTTACTCATAACATGTAACTCTGTAGCTGCTATACTCCCCAGGGATCTCAGAAAAAAAAAGGAAAATAAGGAGAGTAAGGAGTATGTGGTGGCTTCACTAGGTTCTCAGCAATTTTAGTGAGTGTAATCTGCATCGCAGTGGTATTATTATAATCTATTTTCTTCTTCGTGCGTTCTAAAATTCCTGCAGATTAGTAGGATGTAGTCATGAGAGCAGAATGAGCTGTGTCATGGTTTTCAGCTTTGCTGTGATATCAGCACCTTTCGACTAGACGCATCCAATTTCAGTATGGATTCTGTGTCACTATGACCATATACGGGATGGAACAGCCAACTCTACCCTGTAAAATCCTTAGTCGCATCTTATGACATGCATGAAAGGTAAACAGTGTTACTATTCTTTGCTCTTTTTAGGCTCCAGTATCACATTGGCATAGTAAATTGTATTTTGTGTTTATTGCAGAAGTTGATCACTCCTACCAAAGACCTGAACCAGAACCACTTTCAACGGTAGAAGCTGCAATACAGCATGATGATTATTTCAATTTGAAGGAACTTGTCACACTACGTGATCTGTTTAAAGTAAGTTCCCTTGTCACACTACATGATCTGTTTAAAGTAAGTTCCCTTGTCACACTACATGATCTGTTTAAAGTAAGCTCACTTGTCACACTACATGATCTGTTTAAAGTAAGCTCACTTGTCACACTACATGATCTGTTTAAAGTAAGTTAATTTGTCACACTATGTGATCTGTTTAAAGTAAGTTCCCTTGTCACACTACATGATCTGTTGAAAGTAAGTTCCCTTGTCACACTACATGATCTGTTTAAAGTAAGCTCACTTGTCACACTACGTGATCTGTTTAAAGTAAGCTCACTTGTCACACTACATGATCTGTTTAAAGTAAGCTCACTTGTCACACTACGTGATCTGTTTAAAATAAGTTCGAATTTATAATTAATGTCTTACTCCCTCTGACGCCCATGTAGAAACAAGTGTCTGGACTTCTAGTTCAAGTGCAAAGAATACAGTCAGTCTTCTTACTACGCATGTAGGAAGAGATTGTTTTATTTGTTGTTCATTCATCATAAGTGATGACGACCATTTGTTACATCCATACATTTTTGAAATTCAGATGATTAAGGAAAGGCTGACAACCTGTCGCCTGTAAAAAAAATCATTGTCAGTACATGTCTTGTCTCAACTTCTTACTTTTTATCTTTTATTAAATGGTCCCCATTTAATGACTATGGCATGCAGGCTAGCGGACATTGCACCTTTGTCATTTTGTAGTAGACTCCTAGTTTGCGGGGAATGCTGTTTGTGCCATTACTGCAGATGGACAACAGATCTGACATAAAAATGATGAACTAATTTACCCAAATATGTGTGCTATGCTACTACTAGCAGGACGTGATAATCCTGAGAAACTGCCACACTAAAATGTCTCCTTTCGGAGACTAAACGCATCCATAAAAACCCTAATACAGCCATGTCTTTGAGACAACAAACCTTATACACATTTAGGTGTCACCTCAGTTACTCAACTAAGAACCTTTATTTTTGTCCAAAAAGTTATGGTCTGTCGAGCTATGTGCTCACAGCTAAAATAACTTCGTCATCATCATCGCCCATTCTGAGAAAATGACTTCTTATCAAAGCATTGCTGAAAGAGTGATCCTGTTTGATATGGAGTGTGATAACTTGCAGACTGAGCTGCAAAACTGTAGATATTAATATCAAATTGTGTATGTAGCCTTTTATAAAGTCCTTCATATTATGTGATATCACTGGAAAGGTGGTTTACGTCATTCGCTTTTTGCTCAAGAGGTAGTGGTTTCAAATTCCAACTCACAATGTCATGTATGTTGTGTGATTTTTTTCTATGATCACTGGGGATTATCACCTGAATCTACAGAGTATAAAGTCAATTCTCTACATCTTGTGCACTATATTTTTTTATACCTTCAGATTAGCCTCTTTTTTTTCTTTATTCAGAAGACAAAAATGCAGGATATATGTCATGTCATGTGACGTATTCTTTCCAGAGCGTTGTCTTCCAATTAACTCCCTGAGCCCTTCTTTGGCCATTAGTTTGTTTTTTCCTTTCATGCTGTAGGCATGTGAGCAGGTAGCTTGACAGCCCATAACTTTTCTGACAAAAACAAGGGTCCTCCTCAGTTGGGTAACTGAGATGACACCCAAATGTGTATACGGTTTGTTGTCTCAAAGCCATGGTTGTGTTAGGGGTGTTTATGGATGTATGTTTAGTCCCAGAAAGGACACATAGGGCAGATGTTTTGATTCTTATGTGTTGCGGCCCGCTGTATGCAGTTTTAGTTTTTGTATGGTCTTGCAGCCTATTATTTCCCATGGTGTTTGTTTAGGATTGCTTTAGGACTTCCTCATTTTCTTTTACCGTCACATGGCCACATAAAGGCTTGTTGGTTTATTCTATTTTCATCTAGTCTTAAAACGTGACCCAAGTATTTCCATCTGCAATTTATGATGATTGACACATATTCTTGGTGTGTTTTGTTTCTTAAATCACTATTTGTGATGAAATCACTTCATTTTAGAAGAATGCTTTTTCCTTCAAAACCAGATAAACGTAACACCCCAATGAAGCAAGGCTATGTGATGAAGAAATACATTGCTCTCCTCGTACAGCGGAGGTACCATATTCAAATTCTGCTGCAGACAATTTTTCATCTTGGCCATTCAGAAAACAGTGGCAATCTTCTTCTTCTATGTGACATGTCTTTTGCAAAACGTTTTCTTTAATGTCACCAGATAAGCCTCTCAATTCTGTGCAAGATGCACTGCTTCTTCCACTGTCATATTTTAACCTTTAGCACCCTCAGGGTGACACATTTAGCTCGAATTGTGTAAATTTTTGAATCCTGAAGATGAAATCTGTCGCCCAGTGTGTGGAACATGATTCCAAAAAAAGCCAGATTTATAAATTTAAAAAAATATGTTATGGCAACTCTTAGTAGATATATTATTTAACTTTCTGTTTCTATTACTACAATGGCGACAGGAGATGTCGTGTTATTATATCACTTTATGACACGTCTCATATCACACACGCACAAACAAAACTTACACCAATATATGCAGAATTAAATTTTTTATTTATATGTGCAAATATTATTTAAATATCTCTAACAACAAAAAAGTTATCACGATTTCAAAACAGCCACCAACGATTGCGTAACGTTTTCAAAAACTAATTCAGCGGCAGTCAGCTGCAGGAGACAAATTGCGTAATTGTAAACAGAGAGTGCTAACGGTAATATCCTTTATCCATCAATGTTTTGGGTAACCTCTTGTTCTCCTTTCTAGGACATTTCCCTCCATGATTAATTTTTCTAACCCATTGTGTCTTGTAACATGCCTTAAATACTTGCACTTGTTTTTTTTGTTTTGAGGAGCCAATTTTCTTCTATGTTTATATCTTTGTGGATGTCTGTGTTGGTTTGTTTCTGTCCATGATATTCTTGTGGACATTCTGTAGGATTTCATTTCAAATACTACTTTCTTTTCTATTGCAACTGTCATTGACCAAGTATCACAACCATATGTTGCCACTGGGAAAAAATATAGCTTCTTAATAGTTGTTACTTTTTTTCTGTTTGCTTCTTGCCATAGACTTTTCATGATGGACTTTTTATCTGTGATGCTTTTTTGTAGGGACATTGCTAATCTCTTTCTGATTTCTGTTAAACAATTAACATCATGTTAATGATTTACTCAAGATGTTGAGAGCGGTTGACATTTTCTAGTTGTTAATTGTCAAAAGTTATTATAAGTGGTAGTTTGTTTTGTTGATCTGCATTATTTTGGTCTTATTTTGAGTAAAAGATATTTAGCCTCCCATTGGTGTTTCTGTCAAATTCATTAGATCTAGATCAGTAGGGCTTCTTGATATGACAGTGTCATCTGAGTGTCTATTTCCTGGAATCTATTGACATCCGATATTAAAGGAGGTTGAAATGCATAGTTTGAGTCTTGTACATTCTTCATGATGATGGCAATCTACTGAATAGAAAATTACTACAGCCAGAATGTGTTGGGTTGATCACTACATGCTGAATAGAATATTCTATTGTTTAGAATATTCTACAAACCTTTAATATAAACCAACGCAGCGAGCTCACAATAACACTCATATATCATACAATGGCATTGAGTCAAATAGCAGAAGTCCATGTGCTGTTGGATTAGTAACTAACTAATAATCCAGTATCTTCCATAGAATGGGGATCTCCCTGGCATAGTGGTTAAGCTGTTTGCCTTGTGTTCAAGAGGTCACAGGTTCGAATCCGGCTCGTGTCGTCTTGTTTATAAGGTGGATTATTTTTCAGAGATCCCTGTGGATTATCACTTGAAGCTACGGAGTTACGTGCTATGAGTGGTACTCTCGACAGGCGGCGTGCCGTTTATAACATGGGAAACCGAGTACAGTGAAGTCAATCTTCTACAACTTTTAAACCCGTTAAACCTTCCAAAGAAACAGTCAGCTGCACAATTTACTGTTATACTCACTCTACCGTACAAGTATACACTCTTTGTTTGGTTAGATGTCAATTAAAAGTGTATCCCTGTTATAACAACAATATCTTAACTGTTTATCACAGTCCAGAGTTCATCTTGGTCACAACAAGGGCCTACGGCATGCAACTATGAGTCCATTTATATTTGGAACTCGTCAAGAAGTGGACATCATTAATCTTGAGTACACTCTGCCATTGCTTCACCATGCCATGAATGTCTGCGCTCAAATTGTGTACCGTGGTGGCTTGGTTCTTTTCCTGTCACGGAATATGCAGGTGCTACCTTTTGTAGAGCGTATGGCCAAGGAAGTTGGAGAGTTTGCTCATTGCCGACCTTGGAAAAAAGGTAGAGACTAATTATACAGTTTATTTATTTTTTTATTTTTTTCTCACATACATTTTGCATTTGGTTGGTTGGTTGGTTGCTGATCCAGCGGTCCACAAGCCATACCCTGGTCTCATACCCTTTGACCCAGTACCATTATGTGATATATGCGTGTGTTTGTGAGCTGTTGTTTTGTTCTATATAATGTGTTCCATTTATCTGGCCCTGGAGGGAGAAGCATTTTCCTGATGTCATCCAGCGCTGGGCATTCAAAAAGGTGGTGAACAGTTTCACAGGGATGAGTGCACAACTGGCACCCTCTGGAGTGTGTTGTGGTTGTATTCTGTACAGGTGATTGTTAAGCTGTATATGTTGTGTGCGCAGTCGGAAGATGATACTCTGGTCTTTCCTTCCCAGGAGCTTGATGCTGTCTTTAGGATTTGGGCTGGTCATATATTTATAGATTTCCCTCCCAGTGTTTCCCATGACCCATCTGTTCATCCAGTTTTCTTTGTTCACAGATTTCAATATCATTTTAACTGTGCATGGTTTTGTGTATATGGCTGTTGTTGTTGAGCTCCCATCTTTGCTAGTCTGTCTGCCTTGTCATTGCCAGGTGTATTTGAGTGGCCAGGAATCCACTGCATAACAATGCTGACTTCATAAGATGTAAGCAGATGGTTGGCATGGTGATATATTACATTTTGCATCTAAAAATGTTCATTTAATTACAAGCAACTTTGGTATGCAATCCTAAAATAAAACCTGACTGGGAATGTATGTACATGGGTTTCTAAATAATATAAAGAACTACATTTAATACATTGAGACACTCAACAAAATTAATAATAATAACACTGTCAATAGAAAGAATATTAAATTATTTATTTAATAAGTTGCATTCACAAAAGATACATTTAATAAGCTGAGGCACTAAATAAAATTCATCATTATAACACTGCAAATAGAAAGTAACAAATGATTGATTTGTTTACAACCAGTAGCATAACTGACACAGAAAATAATGTGTGCAAATTAACTGTAGCCTCGCCTTTTTATGCGTATTCGCGGCACTAAGCCTAGTATGTAACTTAGTACAATGGTAACCCATGTACATACATTTTCAAAGTTTGGGTTTCCTTTAGGACCACATACTAAAACTTTGTAACTAAGTAAAAATATTGTGACTTGCTTATCTGTCAACTGCCCGTAAATCGCTGTAATTTTTACTGTTTTTTCCAAGCTGTACGGGCGTACACCAGCATTTACGGGTTTTTACGTGAATTTCTGCAGTTCTGTGCGTTTTGGGTTTTTTAAAATTAAATTTAGTGGTGACACTGATATTTTAGTATATATTTTAGTGGCAACAGTGATTTGTACGGGTTTTATTAACAATGGTGTCGTTTGCAATTTTTATTTTATCTGGTCTTGGGGCGAAGCATTGTTGGAAACAATGCTTTTAACACACTACCCAGTACTTTAATTATTCTCTGTGCTATGGACGTTGTCTTTATACCGAATTAGGGAATATTTGTCCACGTGCATTGACAGTGTTACTCAGTGTATCTACAGTACACAAATACTAGTAACACATGTATTTTGTTTCTAGGCCTACTATATACATCGTTTAATTTATATTGTAAATTTTTGTTTGCCTCCTAGACCTAGGTAGTGTAGGTAGGGTAGGCCTATAGTTAAATAATAGAATATGTTATTTGTTTATGTAGGCCTAAATCTGATCTTTAGAACTTATCTTAACCCAATATTTTGTTGTCACTTTATGTTTCTTTTTAGGAATTACAAACGGAAAATGAGAAAATGATGCCGCTGACTGAAAATGAAGCTGCCGCTGCAATAGATGCACGATCCCTTCCGATCACAGATGCACGATCCCTTCCGATCACAGATGCACAATCTCTTCGGGTCATAGTTGTACGCTCTCCGTCGATAATAGATGCACAGTCTCCGCTATTCATAGATGCACGTTCTTCTCCGGTCATAGATGCACGATCTCTGCCGGTCAAAGATGCATGATCTCCGCCGGTCATAGATGCATGATCTCCGCCATTCATAGATGCACATTCTCCGCCGTTCATAGATGCACATTCTCCGCCGGTCATAGATGCATGAAAGATGCTGGTCATAGATGCACGATCTCAGCCGGTCATAGTTGTACGATCTCCGCTGATCATAAATGCATGATGTGCGCTATTCATGGATAGTTAAAATTATTGTCGAACACTTTATATATTATATATAGAGCACTCCAACAAGTTGTTATAGTTTCAAACAGAACTAAGCATCCATTCTCTGTATTAATTTTTTGTTCCATATTTCTTTTTTGTTCATTTTTCGTATTAAAGTTATGTAAAGATGCATATGCCTAGTCTTTGTGCTCTATAATTTTCCCACGCTATGACTGTCTATGTTAAACAAAGGCAAACTACCCGTAAAAAACCCAAATGACTCTTTTTTTTTGCTGTGCGCGGTTGGAGCCCCCCCCCCCCCCAACATTGTGTATGATTTTACGGTTTTTCATGCTCTATTACGGTTTTTCATAACTTTTTTTATGGTTTTCAGTCTCAATAGGTTGACAGGTATGGACTTGTGCCTTATGGTAACTTGGTTCCAATGAATTATCTGAGGTGGCTCCCTGGCCTCAACTTTTTAAATGTCCTCAGCCATGTTGTAACCACAGCAGGCACACATCCATGGTTGAATGGATAATTCCTCACCAAGAAAGTAGTTTTAATCCCGTAATTCCATCACAACCACTAGTTATTGATACATCTTTTGTATACATTTTGTGTATAATAACTGAGAGTGAGCATCTTTTAGTTGTCATGTTAATGAATGTAGCTGTTGCTGTAGCAGTGTACATTGTTGATCTAGTGTTGTTGTTGATAGAGAAGTGTATGTTCTTGAGCTAAGAGCTTCATTTTTGTGGCTGATGTGAAGGTAGTGATGCTAATTTAGATGGTGATGTTGATGTAATGGTAAACGGTAGGTCCCATGGCAGTAACCTGCTTGTCGGGGATGAAGATAACTCTTCATTTATTAAGCTGCAGGAGATATTAGGGGGTGGCCACTTCCCTTCCGTGTTGTCTGTAACCTTCTCTAACTCATGAATCAGGTACTCATTTACAGCTAGGTCAATTTGAGGAGCAATCGTGTCAGGTGAGTAATCACAAGACTGATTTATTTATTTTTTTGGTGGGGTCCGGATTTGTTTTTGAATTCGGTGCGCTGTGACCCAGTGATAGTAAACAAGCTCACTATCAACTAGGCGACCGCACTCCTATGTTTTGTAGGTGGTGATAGTGATGTGTAAATTGGTAGTGTATCTTATTCCAGGCGTAGTCACCAACCCAGCATTATTTGGCTATTCTAGGCAATAGAAATATATCAGTAGTTTGCCATTGCTTTCTGAACAGTCTGAAATGTCTCGGATGCACAATTGCCTGTGGTGGAATGTAGTTGGTGATATTGATGTTGTAGTCATGTTGATGTACCGGTAGTTGGTGATATTGATGTTGTAGTCATGTTGATGTACCGGTAGTTGGTGATATTGATGTTGTAGTCATGTTGATGTACCGGTAGTTGGTGATATTGATGTTGTAGTCATGTTGATGTACCGGTAGTTGGTGATATTGATGCAGGTGATGATATTGATGTAGTTGGTGTTGGTGATATATGACGTACTATTTTGTGATGGATGTGGTGATGTTGATGTAACATCAGATGTTGATATAGGTAGTAATAGTAATATATTTAAGTGGTAGAAAATGATACTAATATACTTGAAGTTGGAGATCCGAAGACCTACGTACGTGTCCGGAGGGCAATGATAGTCATCTGACGATTAACTAATTAGCATCTGCCATGTAATGCTTAATAAAAATAGACTACAATAGCATGGTATTGTTCCCAAGCAAGTAATATTAGTGAATTTTCAAAAGGGCATAGTAGATTACTTTTGAGTCACAGTGAAATCTCATTATAATGAACCGGTCGGGACTGACTGAATATTTACGTAATAACCAAATTTTTGTATATATGGTTATAACAGTAATTAACAAGTTGTGTTCCTTTCAAATATTATGTGTTATGTCCCTTGTTCATTATTTTTTCCTTGACATAATCACTGAGAGAATGATCTATCAATTTTCACATCTCTTCCAAGTATCAGTTTTTTGTGTGTGTGAATTGGATAAGCATATGCAGTCTTTGTGCAAATTAATTTCATTGTATTTTCGTATTGCTCTTTGGACCTCTTTCAACAAGGCGAGACTTAATTTAAAGTCAGTATGATGGCCTAGGATTTAAGCAAACTCTTCTTTTTTTTCAATAAGAATAGGTCATAAAATAGGAATATTGCTGCTCTTAGCTTGCTGGGACTCTGTTGATTGCAAAGTGCATTTAATGTCTTTGTGTATCAGTTTCCTAATTTGCCTTCTCTTCTGTATGTAGTTGACACTTGTAAATACAGACATAATGTTGTCTGCTTTCAGGATTGTTTGTTGTGTGCTGAATGAAATATTGTGTTCTGCATTTTTCTGCTCTTGATTTCATTTTTTTTTATCCACTATATCTATTTCGAGAGGTAAATATGTATGTTTTACAACAGTGGCAAAAACCTTTGTAATAATGAGACATTTTTCAAACATGAAGCATTGTGTGTTTACTTGTTTACTTCAGCTTTTGGATGAATAGAATGCGAGATAACCTGTTCACACACCTCATCTTTAACCCCCCCCCCCCTTTTTTCAGCACATTTAGTTGTACTGTGACTATCTGCAATAGCACAGCGAGGTTTCATTTTTTAAATTTGAACACGCCTCGTAAAACCTGTGGACTTAACTAGGAATAATCCTTTCAACTCAACACATTTGACTTTCCCTGTGTCTTTTAATGACTGTTGACACAAAGTAACCAATTAAATGAAAGTCAAATGCCTTACTTTAAAAGGATGGACTGGATAAGACAGGGATACTGTATATTCTATGCTTGACTATGATAACACATGTGCTGAATAGGGTTTTGTCTGAACACACTGCCAGTAAACAATGTGTCATGCCGTTTCTGGTTGAATGCCTCACTGGCACATGGCGTTGAAGTCTTTTGTGCAGCTTTCCAAACACACTCTCACACAGGGGTCAAAAGATCAGAGATTGAACTTTTTTCTTCTTCGAGAAACGAATTGTAAATGGTGCTGTACAGGGATATGTCATTAAATTAATGTGTTAGAATGTTTGTTTTCATTAAGACATAAAGTGAAAATAATTTGGGATTTTGGGTGTTGTTAAAGAGGGAAATTCATTAAAAACACATTCTTTGTCACAGGTTTCCACTGTAAAAAGATATCTTAATCATGATTAATGGATTTCTCTATTGACTCTAAAAGTTATAAAACGCTTTCTGATGATTATATTCATTCATTCATTTTCCTTTTGCGCTGAAGTTAGGGCAGATGTCAGATCTCTCCAATTCTGTCTGTTCAAAGCTCTTCTGTGCAGTTCTTGAATAGTGTGAATATTGGTTGTTTTACTTTCTCTATTGTTCTTCTGTTTCTTTTGGTCTACCCCTTGCTCTTTTGCCTGTATGTATCCATTCAAGAGATTGGTGGTGTATTCTGTTGGTGTCTGCACGTAGGACATTCCCGATGTAGGTCCAACAGCATTGTCTGATAACATCTGTTTAATATTATAATGAATTTCTTGAGAAGTAAGTTTGGTTATAATGTGTTATAGTTAACTAGATCGGACTGTACGACAATTCCACGATGATAATGAAGAGAAATCACATAGACCTATCATCATCAAGTGACATATTCTTTCCAGAACGTAGTCTTTCCTATGGATCTCTTGAATTCTCTGCGGTCTTGAGCAAGTTGCCCTGCATCTTCCAGTGACATGCATAAGCATTCTTGAATGTCTTTTGTCCAACGGCGTCTTGGTCAGCCTTTGCCCCTGTTGCCTTCTATCATCCCCTCCATTAACACTCTATTATTGTCATATGCTATCATGAATATCCAATGTTGTAATACACAGTGTCACAAAATAATTCATTTGAATGGAAAAGAATTGGAATGAACTGACTTCTGTTACACACATCAGTCTGGACTTCATGATGTTAGTTGATTAATCCAACGACCGACGGAATTACCCAGACTTGATTAGAGAAACACCCTCCATCAACGGATGTCACTACCGGAAGTCGATGATTATATTGCCTGGAAACAAATTTGACATTTGTGGGCAGAGTTGTTTAGAGAAAACTATGTTGAAATGGAGGACAAAAAGATGCAAATACAAATGTATTGTGACTAGTAATCTGATCGCATAGTAGGTTCAATCATTGGGGTTGCTGCTCACTTATTTATTTGTTTACTTAATGACTTTCTACAAGACAAAAATGTTCATATAATTATGTTTTCTAACAGCTTCTCATGGGAATAGTGATGTTTTATTAATAACTTGAATACTATTTCTACTTCAGGTACTTTTACTGATGCACAAAATGTATTTGGAACTCTGCCACTCTACCCAGATCTATGCGTCTTTTTCAACACCCAAGACACTGTCTTTGAGACTCACCGAGGTGTAACAGAAGCCTCAAAGTTGTTAGTTCCAACAATTGGAATTGTTGATACCAACTGTGACGCAACACTCTTGACATATCTTATACCAGGCAATGATGACAGCCCTGCCTCCCAACTTCTGTTTATTGAGCTCTTCAAACAGACAGTTCTTAGGGCAAAGGAAAAAAGGAAAGAGGATGGCATTGCATGATTAATAAATATGTGATAGAGCAAATAAAATTATGTGAGAGTTTGGTTTAGATACATTTACTTTTATGTATGATTTCTGGAAAGAATGAAGATTGTTTCCTTAATATGATTAGAGATTGACATATTTTGTGGTTAGTCTCTAATAAAATTATTAAATTATAATTATTTGTTCACTTTTTTTTGGTAGGTTGGTGATTGGACTCATTAAATAGTTAGTTAATTAGTATTCGGATCATCATCACTGCAAACTGGACATGTCCATAGTTGCTCCAGTCTCT
The DNA here is from genome assembly GCA_034231615.1 of Meghimatium bilineatum. Lineage (NCBI taxonomy): Eukaryota > Metazoa > Mollusca > Gastropoda > Stylommatophora > Philomycidae > Meghimatium > Meghimatium bilineatum. The sequence goes on from CM067307.1 coordinate 19,134,711, forward strand.
CCTTGAGTGTATCCACCATTACACTTCAACTGACATTACTGGTCCTATGCTGGTTGACTATCATTCTTCTGCGCCCTCCAAATGTTCACTTCCAGCAACAACGCATTTCAATCCCTGATCTTTAATCCTGGCCATTGAAAAGGAATCATCATCCACACTAGTCTCACTCTCGTGTGTTATATCTCTTATGAAGTTCAAAACGTCAGCTCGATCAATTGCGCATGAGGCCATTTGATCTGCTCTTTCATTGCCTCAAACTCCCACAGCATTGACACGAAACTAAATGTAACCACTTTTAACCTCACCTTTCTCAAGGCCTCAATCCACTGTTCGCGAACGAGACCCACTTGTACCATCCTGATCATACTCATAGAGTCACTCAAGATGCAGACCTGCATTACCTTCTGGGTGCATACCCACTCAAATGCCATGGTCACCGCTATAGTCTCCATGGTCATGCTACTCGTCGTAACTGCAAAGACACCACTCTCCTCCCTAATCGTGTTACTTGCGCACTGAGCTGTGAAAGCCCAAGCACTGCGAACATGTCTAATCACAGACCCACCAGTGTATATAATCATATCCCCCTCTTTGGCATTATCACTGACCAAAGCCTGCACTTCTTTCTCCACAGCTGTGGGGCACCATTCTCTGCATTCCCTGCTACTCATTAAATGTTCAGATTAAAGATTGTAATTTAGTAAAATGTAGAGATCTTGGATTTAAAAAATGTTGAGATCTGAGCTTGGATTAGTAAAATGTTGAGGTTTGAGCTTGGATTAGTAAAATGTTGAGGTTTGAGCTCAATGTTGTGACATATTCTTTTTAGAACATAGTCTTCTTTATAGATCTTCTGTGCTCCTCAAGATTCTGGACGAGTTGACATGCCTCAGTTAAGGGTATATTTAAACAATTTGAGATGTCCCTTATCCATCGTCATTTTAGGCGGGCCTTGCTACCAGCAGCCATACCTTCCATTACTAATTTTACCCTGCTGTTCATGTTATGTCTCTTTATATTGCCAAAAAATCTCAGTCTGTGACTAAAAGAGACTATTTGTATGGAGACCGAATATATAGTCTGTGACTCAATGAGACAGCATTTGTATGCAGACAAAATCCTAAAATTTACCAAAAGCAACACGTATCTAAAGAGATCAATGATCGTGTTTTACTATGGCCCAAAAGGGGAGCAATGATGATGTTCGTCCGTCGTGATCGACGATGACCAAAAACTCAACCATAATAATAATAACAATAAATAATAAAATAATAAAGTTAATAGTGCGTTTTTAAATGACTAGCAAGTCCAATGCGCGCACAAAATGTTCTTTTACAGAATTGACAACAATAGAAGGTATCTGTGTGAGGTTGAGATGTTTTTTCTTTTCTATGTGTCCGCTTCTGTCTTGCAGTATCTTGTCTGAATTCTTCCGCTGCTAGTGCTCCCGTTCTAATGCTGTAACGCCATGCTGTTCTATCCTGAGCGAGGCTCTCCCAAGCGCCTACGTCAATGTTAAGATGTTTCAAGGATGACTTGAGCGTGTCTTTGAAGCGCTTTATCTGTCAACCAGCTTTTCGAAATCCTGCCTTGAGTGCTCCATAATATATTTGTTTTGGCAAACGCGAGTTTTCCATACGCACAAGATGGCCTGCCCAGCGTGCCTGCGCCTTCATAAGTATTGTGTGGATGCTTATTGAGGTTGATTTTTCCAAGACCTCGTAGTCTGGTACTTTGTCCCACCAATGGATGTTTAGTAATTTACGTAGGCAGGTAAGATGGAAATGATTTAATTTTCTTGCATGTCTAGCATACACTGTCCACGTTTCGCAGGCGTATAGTAGGGTTGGTATAACAGCAGCATGATATACTTGTAGTTTGGTGGTTGTTCTTATACCTCTTCTGTCCCATACATTGTTGCGTAATCTGCCAAATACAGCACTAGCTTTTGCCAGTCTATTGTTAATTTCCACATCAATGTTGACATCGCGAGAGAGAGTGCTTCCAAGGTAAGTAAAATTGTCGACTACCTGCAGTTTTTCCTGATTGACGATGATGGAAGTAGCAGTATGTTGGCTATTTGATGTTGCTTGGTGCATGACTTCTGTTTTTTTGGTGTTAATAGTGAGACCAAAGTTGTTGCAGGCCTGTGAGAAGCGATCTATGGTGCTCTGCATGTTTACGACAGAGTCAGCATGCAATGCACATTCGTCAGCATAAAGTAATTCTCTAACAGTACTCGATTTAGTTTTCGTGTTTGCTTTTAGATGACGATAATTGAAAAAACCACCATCAATACTGTTACGAGAGTGTGTTACAGGTGCTCGTTGTCATGATTTCTCATACTGTCATAGATTGGACAATGATATCTGGGAGTAAGATAGTGGTATCCAGTGCGGTCATGGCTCTCCACAGCTCTCTGTCCACAGTATTATGTATCAAAGTCGTTGTTTCTTTGCCGTGCCAGGTTGTCAAACTGTCTAATATTTTCTCACATTGTCGAACTCTGTCTCTGGTGCCTTCAATCTTGCCTGTTGTGACTATGTTCTCTAAACCTGCCTGTCTCATGAAGTGGCCAAAAAAAGAAGATTTCCTTTTTCTTATATTGTTGATTACGGTCCGTTTCGCATTTAACTCTTTTAATACCTCTACATTAGTTTTTCTGTCAGTCCATGGTATTCTCAGCATTCTTCTGTAGGACCACATCTCTGTTGCCTCCAATCTCCCACTTTCCAGTTTGTTTATTGTCCAAGACTCGCACCCATATGTTAGTATAGGGGGTTATATAGCACTGCAGAACTCTCTTTCTCACCTCTAATGACAAGGTCATATTACACAGTATATTTTTCATTTTTCTGAATGTTGTTTTTGCCTGTCCTATTCAGCATCTTATTTCTGTTGAACTTCTTCATATTCAAGAGGTAACATGCGTGCTCATCTAATGTGACTGACTGTATGTGTCTCAAGATGATAGTGGGCATGGTATTGTCTCTGATTAAAAGTAAAGCAGAAAGAACAAAGAGGAAGTTCTAAGGACAGGCAGTGTTTGAAGAATATGTACCTTATCAGATGGAATATGTTGTGCACAGGTGGGATTTTAAATTCAGGAACAATCATTAGACAATGTAGAGGTTTTCTTTCTCATACACCTAGTCAGCTTGATGTAGTCTGAAGAATATCTTACAAGGAACAGTTGAGGGTTGAAGAAGAAGAGGGTATAAGAGGAAAACTATTGGTATTACAGTACCAATAACTTCAGTCAGTTATGTTACAGTGCCAATAAATTCCAATGAACTGTGTAATTCGTTCCAGGTCATCCATGGAACCTCTCAGGTTTGTAAGTAGTGTCATTTCAGTAGGCTATATTTTCTCCCTCTCTTCTTGGTAGAGTTAACATGCATGTAGAATGTATTCTAAAGTCTCTGGGCACAGTTACACAAGTCTGTCTCGTCAATCTTGAGCTTTCTATACATGACTTCTCAGTCTGTTCTGGCCAGTTCATAGTCTTAAGTTAATGGCTTGTTCCTGGTGTGACATTTGGTGGTAGGAGTCATTTGGCTCTGCAGTTGGTGCATCTGCTTCCACTTTTTATTTGATTCTGCTTTTAACTGATTCTTATATTCATAGTATGTAATCTCATTATCTATTTATTCTATTGATTTTCCTTCCTTTCCCAGGAGATCAACCTTTTCATTTCCAAGTATTTCACAGTGACCAGGGCTCCACTGCAATACTATTTATTTGGTGGTAGTGCTCAGGTGTAGAAAGCAGGACGCGAATTTATTAATGCTCATCTTCTTTGGATCTTTTAGTGCTTGCAACATTTTTTGTGTGGATCTTTTAGTGCTTGCAACATTTTTGTTTGGGATCTTTTAGTGCGTGCAACATTTTTTGGGGATCTTTTAGTGCTTGCAACATTTTTTTGGGATCTTTTAGTTCTTGCAACATTTTTTTTTTGCATCAGTTAGAAAGACATCATGTCTGTTGTGGCTCGGCAAGCTGTTTATGAGCTTTTTTGGCTGCCTCTGTTTTGGCTTCCATTTCTGCTTTGAATATGTGGAATCAATCAATCAATAAACCCATAACCCTTCAGGGTCGTAGGGGTACCACATTGGATGCTTCAGCACACAGAGTCCTCCAGCGAATTCTATCGTCAGCGATGCGGATGAGTGTGGAAATATCTAGCCCTGTCCATTCCTTGATGTTGTCTGTCCATGTCTTTATTTGTCCTCCTCTGCTTCTTCCACCCTCGACAGTTCCCTGCAGTATTGTTTTTGACAAGGAATCGTGCCTGCATACATGTCCGAACCATGCTAGTTTTCGTCGTTTCACTATTGAAAGCAATGGCCCCTGGACACCTGCACACATCTCTACTTTATTTCTTACGTACACATTGGTCTTATGTTCCCTATAGGAAATTCGTAGAATTCTTCTGTAGCATTTATACTCGAAAGCCTGTAATCTTCTCTCCATGTCCGCAGTGAGTGTCCAACTCTCACAACCATACAACACAACAGAAAGCACCAGCGACCTATACAGTTTGATTTTCACTCCAACACTGATGTTGCTTTTCCAAATATATGTGGAATATTTGCATATGAGTATGGATTTTTCTATTTCTTTTCCATCTGGTTTTACTATATATATATATATATATATATATATATATATATATATATATATATATATATATATATATATATATATATATATATATATATATATATATTCCTGCTCCTCCATCTAATGCCGCTTTTGTGCTTATCCGTTTGTATATACATGTTTCCATATATCCTTGCAGTATGCTTCCTGTATGTAGTTCTTAGTTGTCTCTTTAAGAATTTGTATTGAAGTTTTTGTAATAATGCCTGGTATATTGTCTATAATCCTTTGGAAGTTTTTCCTGCCCCAAGTTGGGTATGTCATGAAGTTGTTCAGTGGTTTTTATGTATTTAGATTATTTGTGAGTGATTTCTGAAGCTCTTTTATGTCAAACGAAGCTACTTTTGCCACTTCACTACCACTCAATGTTTTTTGACATTCTACAAGCGAGAGACCGTGGCGGTATAGAAGACCTTCCAACAAAATTAATTAGGAACACATTCTTTTAATTATTGTTTGGATTTTGAATGATCACTATTTATATACTTGGTGTCGCCTTATATATTTTCAGCATGCGATTCCATTTATGTAAATAGTGACAAACCGAAAGCCAAACCACAATTAAAAGACCTAACGAATTTGGTACTAATTAATTATGCTGGAAGGTCTTAATTGGAGACGGTCATACTGCAAGTGTGTCTATTTATTCACCATCGAGTATGTTTGTCTTATGTTCGACATACCTGATCTAACTTCATCCTATTCAATGGTTGACGACAAGAATCATGGCTCACGATCCATAGAAATTACGAACGGCTGTGATAAATGCTACATATTGTCCTTGATGTGCTACATGATGGTGAAGAGGGAAAGAAGGGAGCTAGACAAGAAAAGCCATATACACAAATGTCTATTCACACAGTTATAATGATGTTGAAATAAGTGAACAAAGAGAATTGGATGAACAGATGAGCAATTGAAAACGCTGGGTGGAATATCTATAAATATATGGCCATCCTAAAGATGACATCAACTTCCTGGAAAGGAAAGACAAGAGTATCATCGTCTTCCGACATCCACATAGCATGTACAGCTTAACAATCACCTGAATAGAATACAACACACTACAGGGTGCCGACTGTGCAATCATGGACAATAAACAAACAATTGATGCCTTTGAGATGTGGATAACAGGGGGAACATCATGGAAAGGTAAGATGTTCTAACAACACTTAATATGAAGAAAATTATTACAGGAAATGATAAAGCAAATAAAATATTTTGTACACATTAAAAGACACCTTGTTGAAGACTTTACTTCAGGGTAAAGTCGAAGGGAGGCGAGCAAGAGGTAGGCAGTGATACAAATGGGAGAACAACATCACAAGATGGACAAGCAGAGTGCACCACCAAAACAAGAGACAGGAGATATTGGAGGTATGTTGCAGCCAACCTTCGTTGCGGAGACGGCACTTGATGATGATGATACACGGGGATACGGATGCTTCATACAGAACCACCTTCCGTTCAATTTCCTATTTTATTAATATCCAGACATCTTTCTGTCTGTCTTACCCTATGCAGAGTTAGAAATACATTTAATAACACACAAGAATAAGTCTTAATATCTCTTTATAGATTCGTTATTGATTCCTTTTACACAATAATCAATTTCTTCATCCGTTTATTTAACGCGGAAGGCGATTAAATTATTTTCAAAAGACAAGAAACTCATCGAAGACCTGTCTGACTTGCTCCGTCAATCTTTGCGGTCGTCTCTAAGCCAGAAGGTCTCAGTAGAGACCAGAATCTGTGCTATGAGTGTTTGCTGGGGTGGCCCCTAGCGCGTGCGAAAGTTAATTGGAGCGATAACGAGTAAGACAGGACAGTCGTATTTAACGGTCTAAGTTCTCTCGCACGCCAGTACTCACCACTCGAGAGAGGCATATGCTATGTCGTTAGTTTCGTCTGTGATGGGCTGATGCGAAATAGCGAATATAAATTTGTAATAGCATAATGGGTCCTATATACTTAATGATAAATGTGATAGTCCTACCCTAACACACACTGTCAGAGGGGTATTAAACTGTATTGGTGCTGTTAAACCTATTAGCGACTGTTAAACTTTATTCACACTATAGATTTTTGGTAAATCGGTTAAGTTTACCAATCTCTTGCTTACATTTCCAGAACTGAATGCCCTGCTCTGATTTTCTGTTCTAGGGGGGAGGGTTCAATCCCCCTCATCCGCGGTCTTGCATGGTTTTTTTTAGCTTTGCTTCCTTCCTGATTAGAAATCCGCGCCATGGTACACGAGGCATTCCCATAAGTGCGTGCTCAGAATTCCGTTCCAGCAACCATCTAAGAGTATGCAGACTTAGTCTCAGTCAGATGCTCATTATGTGACCTTCTGACTTTTCTACAGAGGACCCACTTTCTTCGCTCACCTGTGGGCATCACAATTTTTGACATTCTTGTATATTAAGTATCTATTGCACGTTAACACCCGAATCATTGTCTTCTTAATTCTGTAGTAAGTCAATTACTTCCATTGTTAGGTCGGCAATATTTTTTCTCAGCACTGTGCCATCATCCATAGTATTCTCAGCCAGTGAGTCTGCTTATTTAATTGCCTTTGATGCCCCTCCCTCCCCCCATGACCAAAGTAGTACATTCTTGTAATACTTTGGACAACTCTGTTGTTCAGAAACGTGTACCATTCTTTTCTAAGCATACACCTTTCTATCTGACTTCTATAATTTATGAGTCGGCGAGTACCACCTTGTGAGTCTATAATTTATGAGTCTGAGAGTATCACCGTGTGAATCTATGAATTATGAGTCTGAGAGCATCGCCATGTGTGTTTACACAGATGGCTCTGTTAGCAGAAACACAAAAGCGGTTGGGGTTTTGTTGCCTACTGAAATGGCGTGAGGTTGGTTGAGAAATCTTCAGCATATTCTACTGTCACATCGAGCATGAGATGGAGATAGAGGGAGTTACAGCAGCTCTTAATTGGTTGATAACTGATACATCAATACACGCGGTAATACTCAGACTTTCAAAGCATGTGCAAGACAGAAAAGTTCATGCTAAGAAAAGAATGGTAGGACTTATTGAACAACTCAGTTGTCCAGAGCATTACATGGATAAACTGCCCTGGTCATGCTGGGGGTAAGAGGAAACGAGAGAGCCGACTTCTTGGCAGGCAATGCGGCGATAGACGGCACATTGCTGAGAAGAGATAAAGCAGATTTAATAAAGGCAGTAATAAATTCATTTCAAGATGCAGATGATGTCAATGAGGTTGAGAACGTACACATACAGAGAATGTTAGAAATGGGAGTATTCAGAGGTGAGGGGAGGAAAAGTAAATTTTTTTGGAAAGTCCCGAAGATCACACAATCAACACCTGACCGGAACTATGAGTCTACATACACTGGGATGGCTGCTGGAGCGGGGGGAGGTGCACTTATGGGAATGTCCCGCGTGCTGTGAAGCCAGTTTCTAATCAAGAATCAAGTTTATATATCAGCCACCAACTAACATAGTGCCTCCATCACTGCTTATATTATCGAATGATCACTTCGGTCAGTACTCGATATTTATTAGTTCTCTTTAATACACGACAGGGATTATCATTTGGTGATGCATTGTAGTAGTTGTGTCTTTTCTAACGTTTTCTTAATCGGCCAGTCACTATAGTCGAGTGAATGTGACAAGAATAGTATATAGCGGATCTGTTATCAATCCATGATTTTTTTTCTGCCGCCTATTCTTTCAACCTCGACTTTTTCTTGGAAAATACATTTAGAAAGTGATTCATGTCTCGTTACATGTCCAAACGATATAATATATATGTTGTGTATATATGAAGACCTTCTTTCCCTGGAAGTCCCACAGAACGTCATCTATAAAATCGGGTTCGTAGATAGGGGAGGAGGTTGTGGTGTTCCCCTCCCATAGCGATTTGTCACAGAAAGGTCATCACATTTCTTTATCAAAAACACCATCTGACAGGCAAAAACACCATCTGACAGGCGAAAATACCATCTGATAGGCGAAAACGACATCGTACAGGCGAAAACGCACGAATATATTTATTTTAAAAATTTAGGTAAAACCTCTGTCCCACCCATTGAGGGGACAATATTTTCCGGCCCTGTATACAATATGTTGCCCCTTCTGGATAGCAGATTTCTTTCTCTAAGCATTACACGCCCCTGAGAGTTGGAATCTTCTAGATATGAAGTAAAGATCTGTATAAATCATCCAATTACACAAACTGATACAAGAGCATTATTTCTCGTAATTACTGGGAATGGAGAAAAAAAACGCATCACATTTAAGTGTTGTTTTCTATTCGTCAATTTGTTGTCCATATTCCTAGAAGACGATTGTATATGGTTGGTAGTCGTGCTGTTTAATTGGTGAGTCGCATTGTGTTGGTGGTGAGAAAGGGGCCACTTGATGAACCTGACGACTGAGCTCTTTACGTGCTGGCGAGCACTTGACGAGGTTCTTAGCGCACGAGCCATCGCGTGTCGTATGTTCGTGGGATTAGCAACGCTCATAGAGTGGTGAGGGTATCTGATGATTGGGGTAGTGTAGGAAACTGACACAGAGAAGTGAGTGACTAGAATTGAAGAACCGGCAAACGGAGTCCGAAAGAAGATGGCGAATCGAAGAATGCAAGTCGAAGAGAAGTGAAACAAGAATATGTCAAATATAGTCACAAGTATCGTTTGTAGAGACAAGATAACTGTCGTCTTCTCTATGGTTCCATTTCAAACTCCCACAGGTTAACAGAATGTAATCCGGAGAACGGAATACGTCGGCTTATGGTTTACAGCTTGGTTTGCGATATCTGCGGCGCGACGCCTGATCGTCCCCTTCATCATAACATCTAGGTCCCTTTGACCCTCTATTAGATGGCAGTCATCTGTACCCTGAAAACCTCCGTAGTCGTCTTTTACGACGCGTATATCAGCTAACATTGCAGTTAACATATCAGTTAACATTGCAGTTAACATTGCAGTTAACATATCAGTTAACATAACAGTTAACATTGCAGTTAACATAGCAGTTAACATAACAGTTAACATAACAGTTAACATTGCAGTTAACATATCAGTTAACATTGCAGTAACATTACCGTTATTATTTAGTAGTCATGTGTCGTGTGTTCACAAAATTGTGGGTTCAAAACCGGAAGACAGCACAGAAGATTTGAATCGAGTCTATTTAGCTGACACCAATTCGCCTCGCAATTTGAATCACCACATTTTACGAATTCGACAAATACACACCCATATTAAAGACGCTATTTAACCAATAATTTAAACTTGCAACGCTTGTATTCTCTTGTTACTATGGAGATAGACAAATTCATCCCAAAACACTTTATATACGGAGATAAATAACGAAACTGTCAAATTATATCCAGCAAGGTGGAGAGTGCAGCAGAAACAGAACCAAGTATGGTGAGCTCCTTAAAGAGAATTTGCTTTTTTTCCCCCATTTTTTGATGATTGTCATGTTTTGTCAACATGAGACAGACTGAGGGACTTGCCTAGGGGTGGACAAGGAAAAATTGACGAAGAATTGGTCCTAATACTAAAGTCTGATGTTCGTTATTTTGCTTAGATAGTACTTTTAAAAGAAAAGAAAAATAACAGTACAAAAATAACTGTAAATTTTGACGAGATGATGTTATTGACAAGTTAGCTAGCGTGAATATTCAACTAGCCTTGACCGAAACACGAGACTGGACGAGGAGAATGGAATTGTTAAGAAAGGATGTGTATAGAGTAGAATATTCTAGTAAAATTTGTTGACAACTTTAATGTCTCAAGATAAGCCAAAAACTGGATTAGTAGCAAAACATTTGTGGGCAAAGGCGTGAGTACTCATAAGTGTTCAGGAAGATTGTGATCCAAAAATACGTCTAGAACGTGATTGTAACGGATTGTAATCAATCTTGAGTGATCAATCGTTCATTTGGCAGCAACCAAGTAACATCTCAGCAATAGAACGAAGGGTTAATCTGGGAACTGTCCATAGATTAGGACATGGTCCCTCGAACACTGTTGTTTTTGTAAAAAAGATGTTGGAACACAAGATGTACAACGAAGTGTCGGGAGAATTCGACGCTTGTTGGATTTATTAGGAGCTCCTATGTTATTATCAAAAGTGTTAGAGCGAAGTGTGTGAATTTCAGTGTCTATAAATAGATATTAGAATTAGGAGTGAGTAGATGTAGGTTGTGATAAAATCTTACGTGCTAGACGTAAAATAGTAGAGAGTTATTAATCTATTTACATAAATTGAATTAATTAGATAGGTCTTTGTGTAGGTCGTCGAAAACCTGACACCATGTATAGTTCACCTTCATGGAATCGTTTCAGAAAGAATTGTCCCAGAATATGAGATATTCTGATGTGGTGGCAAGACAGGGTCACTTATAACACCAACAGAAAGTTCAGATTTGGAAACCACTATACCGAGAAGGAAGAAGATGAACCACAAACCATAACATCAACAAAGATAACAATTAAGGAAGACATTAAATAAGATATTTGTGTGACAAAATCGTTGGACAAAGTTGAAAATAGCACCCACAACTCTCACCCCCCCCCCCTTCCACCCTATACAAACACAAAATTACTAATAAGACTTACCGGGAAAAGTCACTTAAGAAGGATGAATCTATATGAGTCTATACGACTGTATGTTCATTGGATTGGCTAAATTCACATATCTAGTAGGGATGTCCAGATCTGTGAACGTGATACAGAGTGTGTCTGTGACTGCCAAGGTACCGCGTTCGAATCTCGCCACGGGCAATTGTGCATCTCAACCGTGATGCCCAACTCTTTAGAAAGCAATGGCAAACTACTGAACGTATTCATATTGCATAAAAAATCACTATAGCAAAAATAAATTATGGACTCATAGCTACGTCCTGAATATGATATGCTAAAAATTTAATAGGGATGTGATTTGAAGGGTGGTCACTCAAATTGCAATGTCGATTGGGTGCTAGCTGAACGGATCTGGTTCAAATCTCGTGTTACTTTCTGGTATTTTAATTTTTCTTCGTCTTCTGCGATTCATCACTATAATATCTGATATTGGTCATGTATAGAATGAGTTCGAAATCTGGCTGATGTATATTTAAAAATGGTCTCAAGCGGCGTATGGGATTGACTTCATTGTAGCCGCGTTAGCGCAGTGGTTAGCGCACTGGCTTCGCATATGAGTGGTCCTGGGTTCATTCCCCAGCTGAGGCGGAAATGTTTTCAGATCGCAACGGCTCCCAGGTCGACCCAGCCTTAAATGGGTACCGGATTAATCCGGGAAGTAAAGACTGCGAGGGAGAGGAGATGGCTACCGCCCTCATTTGCAGAGCCTGTGAAATGTGAGATCGCTAACATCTCACACCCCTACGGCATTAATAAATATTATGGGTTACTTTACTTACTCGTGGTGGCCCATATGCACTCCGTCCCTCTCAAAGGATTGTCGAGAGTATCAGTTATATAAAGTACTCCATAGCTTCAAGTGATAATACCCAAGGATTTACCCACTGCATCAGGGAGACCCCCATGGCCGATGCGCCTTGTACATTCTTCCATATGTCTCTGGATATTCTTTCATATGTCTCCGTACATTATCGCTAACTTGTACATTCTTTCATATGTCTCTGTACATTATCGCTAACTTGCATTCTGTCCTATGCCTCTTGACATTCTTTCATATGTCTCTTGACATTCTTTCATATGTCTCCTGACATTCTTTCATATGTCTCTTGACATTCTTTCATATGTCTCTTGACATTCTTTCATATGCCTCTTGACATTCTTTCATATGTCTCCTGACATTCTTTCATATGTCTCTTGACATTCTTTCATATGTCTCTTGACATTCTTTCATATGTCTCTTGACATTCTTTCATATGTCTCTTGACATTCTTTCATATGTCTCTTGACATTCTTTCATATGTCTCTTGACATTCTTTCATATGCCTCTTGACATTCTTTCATATGCCTCTTGACATTCTTTCATATGTCTCTTGACATTCTTTCATATGTCTCCTGACATTCTTTCATATGTCTCTTGACATTCTTTCATATGTCTCTTGACATTCTTTCATATGTCTCTTGACATTCTCTAATATATATCTGGACATTCTCGCTAACTTGTACAATCTTTCATATGTCTCTGGGCAATATCGCTAACTATCCATGGGACACAACAAGTAATCGCTAACTATCCATGGGACACAACAAGTATTCGCTAACTATCCATGGGACACAACAAGTAATCGCTAACTATCCATGAGACACAACAAGTAATCGCTAACTATCCATGGGACACAACAAGTAATCGCTAACTATCCATGGGACACAACAAGTAATCGCTAACTATCCATGGGACACAACAAGAAATGAAGAAGTAGGTTTACAACCAATCTCCCCCTCCTCACTACATGAGTTAGCCAGTTAAAAAAAACAGAACATTAGTTCAAGACAGCTTGCTTTGGAAAATCCCCACGCCTTTTGAAAGTTCTATCTACGTCCATGACAAGCCCTTAGATAACGCTAATTGTTGGGATGTGTCACCCTTCCCCCTAGGAAATTAGAATATGACTGTTAGTGCTAGAAAATTAGCCCCAAAAGGTGGGCAACTCAACCCCCCCACTCAGACGGTTTTCTGTGAAAAGATAATTTAAAAATTTTAATCAAAGAGGAAATTGCAATGAAAATGACCTCTACTCAGGCGTATAGTCGTTCCAGTCCTGGTAGTTGTAAATGTGTTATCGTAACAGATAATCGATGGGGTCTTTGTTACCTCTAATATTTTATGGTAGTGTGTTCTGATATAACCTAATTGGACTTTGTCCGCTGGTTGAAAGGGGCACGCCTCTCCAAAAGAGAGGCAAACTCATTAACTACTACCAGTTGTAAATGTGTATCCAAGAAATACATTTCCCACGTTAATTTGACATTCGCGTGTGATTTATATAATGGGGTCTGGAGTCCCTAACATTGTCCTCTGTTTCCTTATAAACAACTGGCAAGTTCGCATATCTAAGGTTTTATTTAATTTTTTAGAAAACCAGTAAAATCGGAGAATAATATACCACACCCCCTTTTTAAAGATATTTTCCCCTAAAAAGAAACCATCAAAATTCTCCCACCCCAGAAAAAATAACAAAGATTCAGTTATTATCAGTTATGTAGAAAAATACACCCATTACGAAAGTCGCGTCTGGGGTCCCATCAGCAGCATTACTTGAACCACTACAACTGAACAAAAAACGAAAGTTATTTTCATTCGTAAATGTACAGTATACTCATAGGACCTGAGATACGATTTCAGTGGGGGGGGGGTGGGGTGGAGAGGGTAGTGGTTGCATATAAAAGAAAATTATGCCAGTCATTCACCCATTATCGTTAAAATCGTTAATGGGAGGGATGTTTTTTTTACACACAGTTTGGCTACATTACCTGGTACTATATGTCGAGTCTGATTATCATGGTGGGGTTATCTGATTATCACCTCTCTCCCCCTTTTTTAAATTACGGGCTTACATACTCGTTATTAACATCAAATGCTGCAACAAATGCTCTTAGCTGTTACAGTTTGTTTTTTACAGAACCTCAGGCCGGAATGAAGACAGGTCCCCTTAGAGCTGTCAATAAACGACTAGCGGGCCCTCAAATTATGCTAACCACATGGATACTTGGAGACCTCAGTCAATACACATTTCCACGCTCGCCCAATTACCGTGTCCGGGCGTTAACGATCGTAGTCACAATTTGTCCCAACGTACCCCTGGAGCTCCTCGGGCCAAGAGATTGGTTTGATCAGGGCGCGTGTTGTGACCAATCAAGGTTCGTGATGTAATTTATTTGGTGGTCTCCGACCAATCGGATCACGCGTCTCAAATAAGACACGCCACGTGCTGAAGTGATCAGGAGTGGTCGATCAAACGCTTTGATGAAGAGAAAAAAAGTAGGGGAAAAAATGGACATGAGCGATTGAAAAACGAGAAGAAGAATATAAGAATTTGGTTGGCTTCCAGACTTGCTTGTGTGGAGTCATGGTTAATTATTGAATGCCTGTAACTGACGGCTTCCTTAACCTGCTGTTAAATAACGGAACTTTGTGCTTAGAGAGCGACGTTCTTCACTAGTTTCTAAGTAACGTTTATCTGTTGAACTATTTTGTTCAGTTTATCTCAAACTTAAACATGTTTTAACCAGTAGTGTAATCATTATCTTATATACACATATCTATTCTGACATTAATTGTATTTTAAAAAGCAAATATTATTATAAGAAATTACTCCAAAAAAACAATATTGAATATTGACATATGATCAGACTTGTTGTTTCAGGACATAGCGATCAACGCGGCATTTTTGAGCTGTAGTGATTTTATAAGAAATGTACATAAGTCAGTAGGTTATTATTGCTTTCTGAACGATCTGGATACACAGTAGTCTGTGGTTGACATTGAATCTGATATTCCCAGCGGCCCGAGACTTGCTCTGTACGCTTACCGCCACAGAGCCGGACCACACAACACATAACAACCTTTAATTTAATATAAAAAAAGTGGAGTTTTATATCAACACCTTCAATGAACAGATTAAACTCTAACGGATCTGATCATGTGAATAATTTTAGTTACCAAATTAATGTAGTTTAAAATTAAAAAATATTCGTAGTTGCCAAGAAATCAGAAGTCAACATGGACTGAATTGAAGTGAACAGTGAATACAAATTTTGTTTTTCACCAATTGTTGAATAGTTAAGAGTCACAAATATATCTAATCACATCATTCACGTCTCTAGCAGAATATGAACGATCGACTTTAGGACCACGAGTAAGTCACATATATTTGTGTTTGTGGACCACGAGTAAGTCACATATAGTTGTGTTTGTGGACCACGACAACCGGCCACTCTGCTACCGAATCCATCATTTAATTAAATATTCAGAGTTGAAAACGTGTGAGTGTAATGAGTTTACAGTAGCATCTACATGTAATTGTAGCACATATTACCGATGGTGTGTGACGTGTAAGTGTCTCGGAGTAGTATGTAAATGCAATTTTAGTATGTATTAAAGAAATGTGTGTGACATGTTAGTGTCACAAAGTAGCAGGCTTGTAGATAAGTGGGGGGGGGAGTTGGGGTTAACACACTCCTAAGCAAACCTGAATATGATTTATTAGTACTAGAAATTGAACCAAAATGTTGAGTAAGAAATACGTCCAATAGAGATTTTTTTTTTACAAGAAGGTCTGCAAATGTTTTCTTCAAATAGTGCAATTTATCATGAAATCTGACCCCTTAAAAATTAATTTTATTTTGTTGTAAAATCCCCTTCTTTAGGTAATCATATCTACGGTCCTGCAAGGTAGTATATAAAGGTAATTTTTAGCATATATTGCCCATGATGTGTGACGTGTTAATGGCTGAGATGAGTAGATACAGATAATTTCAGCTCATATTAGCCACGGTGTGGTAAGTCTAAATTAATGTCTTATATGAGTGACCGTTGCATTTAAATGAACATGGTTTTTGACAGACGTGAATGAGGCATAAATTATATATTTTAAGATTATAGGAGTATTTGGATCATTCTTTTCATTATTACTTCCAGCACCATTTGAAATATAAGCACGTAACAGTTCGGTTCATTTGCTGCTCCACCTTCATCAAATTTATAAACTAGGTCCCAATTGATTTGGTCAGTTCTATTGATCTTTGCCATTCTAACGTGTCTCTTCTCTTGTGCCGTACAGTTATCTAGTTATACTGTCATGTTTTTTTTTCTGATGATGTGTCCTATGTATATTCATCGTCCATCTTTGATCATTGCTGTGCTTGCTAATTTTTCATAGTTTAGCGTATACAAGTGCATTCAGCAATTTGATGTGAGGCAGACATCGTGTATATATTGTTGATGAAGTTTGACAGTTTTTATATGACCTGTTGTCTCTGGAAGTTCTAGAACCATATAAATACATTTGTAATGAACAATCTACGGGTACCTTTGTTTCCCTGTGCAATACTAAGAAATTCCACATCGGGAGATGCACGCTGAAATGAATCTTGAACTTTTCAATTCTGCTATCTACATCCTGATCAGTTCCTCCATCTTTGCCCAAGTTGCTAGGCAATACTACATTTCTTTAATAATCTGACCTTTTTATTTTTAAAGAATATATTTTTTTAAAAATCAGCTTTCATTTCTGACTTCCTTTGGTTAAATGTTTTTGCAGGTTAGTTTGTTTCCGTTACTTTTTCTACTAGCCTGTATTTTTGTTTTTCAAAGTCCCGCTTTTTGGACGATGGTAGACAACACTTAATCCGCAAAATCCTATTCGTCATTTGCAACTGAAATATCCATGGTATTCCTGTTTTTCATGTTTTAATTGTACATCTCATTATCAACTGACTCCTGTTGGAAATATTCACTGACTCCTGTTAGATTTATCCACTGTTGTTAGAATTATCCACTGATTCCTGTTGGAATTATCAACTGAATAATGTTATAATTATCCACTGAGTCATATTAGAATTATATACTGATTTTTGTTATAATTATTCACTGACACCTGTTAAAATTATCCACTCACTATTATTGGAATTATCCATTGACGCCTGTTAGAATTATAGATTCACTTCTGTTAGAATTATCCACTGTGGTCTGGTAGAATTATCCACTGATTACTGTTAGAATTATCCACTCACCCCTGTTAGAATTATCCACTGATTACTGTTATAATTATCCACGCACCCCTGTTATTATTATCCACTCACCCCTGTTAGAATTATCCACTCACCCCTGTTAGAATTATTCACTCACCCCTGTTAGAATTATCCACTCACCCCTGTTAGAATTATCCACTCACCCCTGTTAGAATTATCCACTCACCCCTGTTATAATTATCCACTCACCCCTGTTAGAATTATCCACCCACCCCTGTTATAATTATCCACTCACCCCTGTTAGAATTATCCACTCGCCCCTGTTAGAATTATCCACTGATTACTGTTAGAATTATCCACTCTCCCCTGTTAGAATTATCCACTCACCCCTGTTAGAATTATCCACTCACCCCTGTTAGAATTATCCACCCACCCCTGTTATAATTATCCACTCACCCCTGTTAGAATTATCCACTCGCCCCTGTTAGAATTATCCACTGATTACTGTTAGAATTATCCACTCACCCCTGTTATAATTATCCACTCACTCCTGTTAGAATTATCCACTCACTCCTGTTAGAATTATCCACTCACTCCTGTTAGAACTACAAATGTTGTGAATGTATAACAATTTGATTACCTGTGTATGACGTGCTTACAAAATTTCCGTAAAATGTATGTGGATGATCTATCCCCTGTTTTTGTCCAAGTCGAATAACATTGTTTCCCATATCTTCTTCTTCTTCTTTCGTTCACTTGAAACATGTCTGTATCTGTAATTCTGTAGTTCTTGTACACCTGCGTCATTTTCCTTACATTTGTGGGGTATTCTTTCATTTTCCTTACATTTGTGGGATATTCTTTCATTTTCCTTACATTTCTGGGATATTCTTTAATTTTCCTTACATTTGTGGGATATTTTTTTCATTTTTGTTAACAACTGTGTGTTTTTTGGGGGAAGAATCGTTAACTTATTGAAAAAGGGATACATTGTCGCTAAATCCCTGGTACTAAAAGTCATTTTCTGGTTTCCTGAGGGGGAGTAGAGGGGAGGGGGGGGTTTCGAACCCATACCAAACCAACCCCTCCACAATTCCAGGGGCTTGATATTGACCTTGATGTGTGTGTGTGTGTGTGTGTGCGTGCGTGCGTGCGTGCGTTCGTGCGTGCGTGCGTGTGTGTGTGTGTGTGTGTGTGTGTGTGTGTGTGTGTGATACAAGGGGTTACTTAACAATATCAAGAAGAGACTCGTTATGGGGCAGGAAGGTCTGGAGAATATAGTTACAACGTTCAAGATTGAAGGAAAGAGAAATCATGGAGGCCAGAGTCAGAAAATATTATAAGTTTAATAATGTGACTTTGAAAAAAAAAGTCAACAACTATCCTGATATTATCCTTGTCAATATACTGTTCTGATTTGATGCCTATGCTGACAGATCTCGCATTTTGTATGGATTTCATTTTTCTCGTATTTCATTTATCTATTTGTTATAATATAAATTGTAATGGACGAACAACAATATATCTTTATGGTTTTATATTCATTCATTTCCACTTTGCACTGAAGTTAGTGCATAGGGCAGAGGTCAGATCTCTCCAATTATGTCTGTTCAAAGCTATTTTGTGCAGTTCTTGAATAGTATGGATATTGATTGTTTTACTTTCTCTAAGTATTGTTCTTCTGAGTGTTTCTATTGGTCTACCCCTGGCTCTTTTTCCTGTAGGTATCCATTCAAGAGATTGGTGGTGTATTATGTTGATGTCTGTGCGTAGGACATGCCCGATGTAGGACCAACGGCGTTTTCTGATAACATCTGTGATGAAGTTTTGATGTGTCTCTTCTCTGATTTTATCATTTGATTTGAATTCACTCCAATGGGTGTTAGTTATCCTACGAAGACATTTGTTCTCGAAACTCAGTAAATTCTTTTCTGAAGATAAAGAACTTTTTCAGCTCTCACGTCCATATGATAGCACTGGAATAACGCAGGAATTAAATAAGCGCATTTTCGTGTGTGTGCTGATTGACTTTGATCTCCAGATATTACACAGTCTGTTAAAGGCACTTGATGCTAGTGCAATGCGAGTTGTAATTTCATATATACTTCAGCATGTAAAATGTTTGCACGAACTGATGCCAGATGAACGGGTCTGGGTCAAATCTCGCCTGATACCTTCGGATTTCTGTAATTTTAAATATATTTTATACATGTCAGTACATTTTTCTGCTGTCAGATCACGAATTTCATTTATCTATTTGTTACAATATAAGGAATAACAATTAATCACTTGTGTTGTTCAAAAGCTACAGACGAATTCTACGAATTTCCTATAGGGAACATAAGACGTAAATACGTAAGAAATAAAAAAGAGATGTATGCAGGTGTACAAGAACCATTTCTTTCAACAGTGAAACGACGAAAACTAGCATGTCTTAGAAATGTATGCAGACATGATTCCTTGTCCAAAAAAATACTGCAGGGAACTTTCGAAGGGGGAAAGAAGCAGAGGAGGACAAATAAAGGCATGGATAGACAACATTAAGGAATGGATAGGACAAGATATTTCCACACTCATCCACATCGCTGAGGATATAATTCACTGGTAGACTCTGTGTGCTGAAGCATCCAATGTGGTACCCCTACGACCCTGAAGAGTTACTGGTTTATTGATTGATTAATTTTTCATATATTAGAACAGTATAATTTATAACAGCTGTATATGAAACTTGGATAAGGTAATTAAATGGACAAAAGTGAGGGGAGGGGGAGGTTATCATTATTTGTAGTTGAATGTATATTTTGTTTTCCAATGGAAGGTGGAGACGGGGGTGGGGTCCTTATCTCTTAAGGCCTCCCTCCCCTGATAAACGTGCGGCTCTCTTTGATTTAGTTTTTCTAACATTAAAATATACTTTTTAAATTTGACAGATAAAGGGAAGAATCTACGTGAGACGTAAATAGAATCAATATTCTTATATACCCAACATGAGTGTTTGCATTGGGGACAAGCTAGAAGGTAAGCATTGTCTACCTACATACTTGGCTATATGTACCTCTGTTCACTATTTCAACCCACAATCGTGCAAGACACAACAGGATACCCAAATATCCACTCCAACAATCACCCACTCAGACATCTAGCTGAATATACAATGTATCTATCCATTAAGTGAGTGGTTCCCAAACAGGGGGCATGCCGTTATATGTTGTCTGACTGTGATCTAATAAGGCAGTGGTTCCCAAACAGGGGGCATGCCGTTATATGTTGTCTGACTGTGATCTAATAAGGCAGTGGTTCCTAAACAGGGGCGTGTCCTTCTATGTGATATTTCTGTGGTCTCACGGAAGGGGGGGGGGGCATTTGAGAGCATAGTGCATTAAAAACAGTACTGCATATCGGTTTTAAATCTAAACACCAAACATTGACAAAATACAAATGCAAAATAGTACCATCATTCACATGACTACTTTGCAAAGTGAGTATTATTTCCTTAATTGTAATTTACTGTTTCCTTAATTGTATTTATATTAATCGTGTGTTCTTAATGAAAGTAATGTTCATGATAAGGATAGAGATTGTATAAACATATCAAGACAACACACTGATGTCAGTTTTCACATTTGTTTGGAACTATTACATTAAGGGCTTCCATCTACAGGAATCAACTACAATAACACACGCTTGTGTACATAATCGTACGGCTGACCAAGATACAAGAGCGTTACAGGATCGCGTCCCTTGCGTCTTTTTTATTATGACAACGGATAAAGTGAAAGTACAAGCAAAGATAATAATTGATAATTTCAAACTAGAAACTGCAGCAAATTTTTGGTATTTGGGCACAAACATAAATAGTTCAGGAGACTGCGATGTTGAAATCAGGAGAAGAATTGCAATGGCGACATTGAAACTTGCGCAAACGAAAAAAAACTGTGGTAGGATAGCAGCAGTATAGTCAAACTATGTATGATCAGAACATTCGTATTTGCATTTGTATTATACGGTTGTGAGACATGGATATTAAATAAAACAGCTGCAAAGAGAATCTTTGCTTTTAAAATGAAATGCTACAGAATAATTTTACATATATCATGGAAAGCTAAATAGACAAATGAAGAAGTATTAAGATCAATACACGTCGAAGAGGGCTGGCTCGCTCCTTAACAACATCTTTACTAGAAAGCTGTATTCTTTTGGTCATATAAAGAGACATAACAGCTTGAAACGATTAATAGCGGAAGGCAGAGATCACGACAACAGGGGAAGAGGGCGTCCAAGACGACGATGGTGCAGTGATATATCATGCGGCAGATCAATTCGCTCAGAATCGCGGAGTGTTCAGAGATTCCATAAGGATGAACACATTCTGGAAAGAATATGCTACATGATGCGTCCTTTGCAAGCGTAAAAAATCGGTCACCCAAAATCGGTCGCCTAAAATCGCTTTGAGACGCGGTTCCACAGCAAACAGTTGGATCAGTCGAGATTACGAACGGATTCTCGAGCTCTTATTTTTTTTTTAGAACGACCTTACTTTTTTAGGTAAACCTCATCCCCCCTTACTGAAAATATACCTACGGATATGTATGTCCTCTGTTCACTGTCCATATTTTTGATCCATACATTAGTGTACATTACTCGTACATGTAACATTTTCACTTTATTTTTTTAAATCGTAGATGTATAGTAACATTCGGAGATTGTAGTAACATTCAGAGATTGTAGTAACATTCGGAGATTGTAGTAACATTCGGAGATTGTAGTAACATTCGGAGATTGTAGTAACATTCGGAGATTGTAGTAACATTCGGAGATTGTAGTAACATTCGGAGATTATAGTAACATTCGGAGATTGTAGTAACATTCGGAGATTGTAGTAACATTCGGAGATTGTAGTAACATTCGGAGTTTGTAGTAACATTCGGAGATTGTAGTAACATTCGGAGATTATAGTAACATTCGGAGATTGTAGTAACATTCGGAAATTGGAGATGGGAGATGATTTAGCTTGTAGTACTAAATATGTTATTTTTTTTTTTTAAATAGAGGTTTCAATCCGTGAACCACGTCACCACCCGCAGAATACTCAGTAGTTTTGTGCAAGTGATATTGGCATCAGGACATGACACAACAGACTAGATAGCTACTTAAATAGACTAAACATTGTTCCATCACATGTGTCCATGTGAGCAGGCAGAACAGACCGCGGAACATATACTGCAAGACTGTATTGTACTAAACATGTTAAGGGGGAGGAGCACTGACCCACAGAGACAGATATCTAAAAAAAGGCTGTATTGGAGTCTTGAGGGGCTTACAAATATTTGTTCTTCTTCTGTTCGCTTTATACCCCTTTATGCCCTACAGCGTCAGGGCTGGAAGAGTTCTCTGGAGATGGCTTTTTTTGCGTCAAGCAAAATGAATTAAACAGGTTACTAAAACACTTACCTTGCCTATTAATAAAAATATATTTTAAAAAAGTATATATATAAAAACATACAATAAAACTAAACAGGACAATTCTCCACGTATCGGCTCAAATTGAACCTTTTTCAAGAGACAAACAACAGAAAACAACAAAATAAAAAACAAAATTGATGACTAGATTTCATCAAGCCCCGTCTCCATAGAGACTTTTTACTTTTTTTGCGTGCTTCATATATGTTTGTTTTCGTCGACTCTTTTATTTTTGTAATCCATCTTTTGCAAGGTCTAACCCTGGCTTTGTATCCACCGTGTTTGTATAGTAATGCTTATGGAGGGACACTGTCTAATGGTAGTCTGGAAGCATGTGAAAATCACTTAATCTGTTATCGTCTGATGTAATCCAGGATTGACATTGTGTTTGTTAGTCTTCTGATATTTTCGTTTTTTATTATGTCTCTTATTGTTACTCCGAGGATTCTACATTGACAAGTCATTTCTGTTGTGACAAGTTTTCTTTTGTATACTGTTGTTAGTGTCCACGTTTGACATTGGTAGCATATAGTGATGATATACTTACAAATGCAGCAGCATTTATCAAGAAAGCTGAACACTGCAGACATGTTACACTGTATGGGAACCTTGAGGGTTTTTTCTTCTTCAAATACAGCAGCATTTATCAAGATAACTGGACTTACTGTGTAGACAGTATGGGAGCATTGAGAAGCTTTCAAATACAATAGCCAAAAACAAATACAATATTTAAAAAAAAAAAGATTTGCCGTGTAGACATGTTAAACTGCATGTGAGCCTTAAAGAGCTTTTAAATACAGCATCATTTATCAAGAAAACTGAACTCACTGTGTAGAAATATAATTATGATGCAGAAATCAAGGCAATTTGTGTGGCAGCTAAAAAACTGCTGAAATCCAACTCTGGCCTACAGCCTGTGGTATTCCTGACAGATGCAAGGTCAGTGCTTCAAGCTCTCCAGTCTGGAAAACTAACAGACTTGAAAAAACTACTTAGCGAATTGTCTTACCAGTATAGGGTAACCATGCAGTGGATACCCTCTCACTGTGGAATACCAGGAAATGAAAAAGCAGACCAACTGGCTAAGGAAGGTGCTGCCGAAGACCAACCAGATATACCAATCACCTACCATCAGAAAAAACTGATGATCAAGTCAATAAGAAAGCCACAAACGCCAACACAAGATGCCTATCACATTATGAACAGATCAGAGCAAGTTATAATTCTACGTCTCAGAACAGGACACAACCGACTCCGCAGTCACATGTATACAAAGTTCAAGATTGGCAACACGGCCATGTGTACATGTGGACAGGCAGCACAGAGTGCCAAACATATACTTCAAGATTGTTCTGAGCATGAAACGCTGAGGCAGACATATTGGCCAGAGGAGAAACAACACTGGAATCAAAGCGCTATGGGACACTGTATGAACTACAAAAGACAGTGAGTTTTATTAAGGAGACAGAATTACAGATATAGACATGTTTCAAGTGAACGAAAGAAGAAGAAGAACTGTGTAGAAATGTTAAATTGTGAACTAGAAGACATGTGATAATTCTGTGCGTGATAAATGAAGAAATATAATTTGATAAAATATTTGTTCATTTTAATTTACGTTTGATATTTTTTGTTGTTATTGGTAGCATTTCCTATTCTGGACGTACCTTTGCTTGTTTGTTTGATTTCCTATTCTGGATGTACCTTTGCTTGTTTGTTTGATTTCCTATTCTGGACGTACCTTTGCTTGTTTGTTTGATTTCCTATTCTGGACGTACCTTTGCTTGTTTGTTTGATTTCCTATTCTGGACGTAGCTTTGCTTGTTTGATTGACTCTTGGCAATATTTGCAAGCACTAGGTTGCCACAGTTTTGTGAGCAATTAAGGTGAAAATCTTATTGATTGTTAGTGTTAGTTTATTAGTTCTAGATAATATTTATATTTATTAAGTTGCCATTGTTGTCTGAACGATTAGGATGCCCAACTGCTTGTTGCGGTACTTGAGACTGATACATCGATATCTAACTGAATATGAATCTTGTAGATAGTGGTTGCAGTTATTGATTCTTGATCAGATACCGGCATCACTGGACAAGGGACATTCCAATAAATGCACTGTTTGCCATTCCGTCAGCTATCTAAAAGTATATACGCTCAGTGCCTCCGTCAGTTATTGGTTGTGGGTTCATCTGGTATTTTCAGTGAGGAGGTACTGAGGGAGTACCCTCTCCCCTGGTTACTCCCATTTGTATGATTCTCTAAACATGTGCATCGACTCTTTCAGCATCATCTTCATCCCTTTTTAGTGTAATCATAACTGCTCTAATTAACTCAGCTCGGTCTTTTCTCATCACTTTGCCGCCCACTATTGCATTGCTCGCCATTACATCAGCTCTTTCCTTGTCTGAACCTAGCAGGTCCCCTGAGACGTTAGGTTACTCTCTAATTTCAGTTCATGATGACAAGCATCAAGAACTATGCCTGGTTTGTGGAGACAGGGCATCAGGTCGACATTACGGCGTCAAAAGTTGCGACGGCTGCAGAGGTTTCTTCAAAAGAAGCATACGTCGTAACCTGGAGTATGTATGTAAAGAGAACGGAAGCTGTGTAGTTGATCCAGTGCGCAGGAATCAGTGTCAAGCTTGCAGGTTCAAGAAATGTCTGGAGGTCAACATGAACAGAAATTGTAAGTGATAGCATGTGCTCACGTTTTTTCATTATTACATTTATATTAATGGTGTGATTTTGCCAATTCTACCAAAGTGTCACCTCTTTTCATTGTTACATTTATATTAATGGTGTGATTTTGCCAATTCTATCAAAGTGTCACCTCTTTTCATTGTTACATTTATATTAATGGTGTGATTTTGCCAATTCTACCAAAGTGTCTTTTACTCCTCTCTCCTAAAACATAATTATCTTCCATTTACTTCTGCCTTCTCTGTGTTGTCTACTTTTACATTAATGACAAATATTGCTACATTAACTTGTTGTTACTGAGGATATTTCAAAAAACCTGTACGGGATGTTTGTTGTTGTAATAGTCCTTGTCTCGATTGGTCCGTTCTGGTGACTTTGTGTGCACGGTTTGAATGGCTTGATGAAATCGCATCTTTTTTTGGAGATGCGGTTAGTCAAGTACGGAAGAACGCGTGTTCAATTCCCGTTAGTCTCAAGAATTTTTTTTAATTGTCCTCTGGCTTCCTACTTAAATTTACATTTACTTCGTGCTCTCACTGTTTCATTATCAGCTTCTTGTGTTCCCCATAGAAATTGTTGATATCAGTTTGCGGCTTGTTGTGAATCTTCATACATGTATCATGTTGATATTTGATGGTTATTTTTATTGCTACTATTAGAACATCATCTAATATTGTCACGAAACACTCCACCATCTTTGCTCTATCTGTATCCAGGATAACCTTTACATATTTTTGTCAACCAATTATCTAATTTTAAATGTATCAGGTTGTATCTTCCCGATTACAGTATCATCTGCAGCATTCCTAACATATTCAACACTTCCATCTTCTGATTTATATTAACTAGTTTTATTTCGCGAACGAACTGGCACATTTTCATAGCAATGTTCTTAAGTTTAATTTCTTCTTTTTCATCTTAAATTTTTATATTTTTAATTTTTCAATAGGACCGACACGTAAAAATTCACTTTCTGTTCTTGATTCTTTTTGGATACGTTAATGGACGATTTAACAAATTGTCATTGTAAGACTCCCATTGTTTTTGTAACGGATTTATAGAAAACAAGAATATGTGACGAACATCATCAGAAAACGCCGCTTGACATGCATCGGCCACGTACTTAGAATGAAGGAAGACAGAATTCGACGACAAATCTTCATGTGGACATCAGACGAGGAAAACAGGGAAGACCAAAAACAACGCTCAGAAGAAAATCTATGAATGAATTAAAATCAATCATAAATGCACAAGACCTGCATTCCTTGGCAAGTGACTGACAGGCATAGAGAACTATGACATCCGTCCTATGTGTCAAACTTGACAAAAGAGAAACTGACTGACTGAATCAAGGATGACACTATGACATATCTCGGAAACCGGTAAAGTATTTGAATGTTCATGAAAACCTGGTCTAGATATTGTGCAAGAACTTAAGAACGGGCACTAACTAAAGAACAAGAAAAAATACTTATAACATGTGAAATACGATATATCAGAAAAGCAGCAAACAGAGCAAGAAGAGATCATGTGAGGAATTAAGAGATTACAAGAATTGTTGGAACTACATCTGTGGTCAAATATATTGAAAAACAGACTGAAATGGTTCGGTCACTTAATGAGTAGCCGTATTGGCCTGCAGCAAGAATATACATCAAGAAAATGGCAACAACAAGAGGCAGAGGGAGACAAAAATAAGGAAGGTGTATAGACGTAGTTACTAATGATCTAAGACGTCACAACATTATTGCATATCAAGCGACCAAACGTGTCATAGCACGAAGACCGATCGTTATTCAATCCTGCAACACCTTACAGCTAAAGCAGAGAAAAGACAATAGAATAGGAGTAGATTTCTTTTCAAAGCATTGCACACCGCTGAGAGTTAGAAATACACCCGGGTATGAAATACATTTCTGGAGACATCTCTGCGGTCTGTATTGTATTAAAAAAATACTTGAACTAAAAAAACATACCAAGCCCACAGGGGATGATGGGTCGACAAATAAAGATATGAATATGTAAACCTAATTATGAAACCTACAACCTGCCAAGATCGGAGGGTACTGTATTAGTTGCACCAACACAGACCTACCAATCCTACACAGGGTACTATATTAGTTGCATCAACACAAACCTACCAATCCTACCCAGGGTACTGTATTAGTTGCATCAACACAAACCTACCAATCCTACACAGGGTACTGTATTAGTTGCATCAACACAAACCTACCAATCCTACCCAGGGTACTGTATTAGTTGCATCAACACAAACCTACCAATCCTACCCAGGGTACTGTATTAGTTGCATCACCACACGAGTCCAAAAGTGACTTATATTTTTAGTACGCTGACATGGTGCCTCCAGGAAATGTACGAATAAAAATGTTAAGATATGGAAATGTGATGTCCAGAATACTGTACAAACACACGGTATTGAGCCATCTAAAGTCATGATTCTCAGCGTGGCATAATACTGCAGAAACACACTGTTTTATGACATCTAAAGTCCTGATTCCCAGCGTGGGCAAATCACACATACGGGTGCACGGGAGGGCGAAACACCAATTAAAAAGGGAAGGGGTGCAAAGAAAGAAGAAAATTTGAAGGAAAAATAAGATTTGCAAAGATAAACAACAAGCTTTATAAACAACACGATTTATAAATAAACAACAAGATTTATAAACAACACGATTTATAGAGATAAATAACAAGATTTATAGAGATAAATAACACGATTCATAGAAATAAAGCTTAGAAACCCCTCGATGACATAGAAAATCAATAGCATTTTTAGGTACAAAAAAGGATAAGAGAGAGTGAGAAGATTTGTCCTATAAGGGGAGGGGGGCATGGATCACAAATATTGAAAATCACTTATCTAGATCGTCATTATTCCTCCACTTATAGATCTCTTTACCATTCACACAACACGTCTGTATACCCGCCATATCTCTTCACCTACACGTCTATTCCCCGCTCACACATATACGTCTTTATTCCCGCCATATCCCTCCACCTAAACGCCTCTTCCCCATTCACATCTGTAATTCCGCCATATCCCTTCACCTACACGTCTCTTCCCCATTCACACATACACGTCTGTAATCCTGCCATATCCCTTCACCTACACGTCTCTTCCCCATTCACACATACACGTCTGTAATCCCGACATATCCCTTCACCTACACGTCTCTTCCCCGTTCACACATACACGTCTGTATTCCCCTCATATCCCTTCACCTACACGTCTCTTCCCCGCTCACACATGCATGTCTTCTGCAACACCTGAGAATCAAAATAATTCCTGAAACTTTCAACAGACCGGGGCACCGATCCTTCTCACGTGACAGGCTAGCTTGTGCGCCACCTGTCTGTTTCCCAGGCTCTGTTTGGAAAGCCAGGAGGAGATTACTTGCGCGACAAACACGTTCAAGTGGCCAATAGAAAAACGTGATAGAGGCGCGTGCGGAAGTGATCCGAAAGAATGGCTCTGCTATATAAATCTGCATCTCGAACGATTAGGAAGTGTGTACACACCGGTCTATGAAATGAGTTTCATTTACTGGTAATCAAAGTTCAAACGTTCCAGAGTTGAACATTAGGATCAGGGAGGTTTTCTAATTATACTGACACATTTAAATAAAATAAGACAGAAGTGAGACAGATACATAGATTTTTCATATTTTATATCTTCATTGTTGTTAACATTAGCATTAAGCGCCGTCTCCGCAGCTAAGGTTAGATGCAAGGGTACTAAAATATCCTCTATATCTTGCCTCGGTGGTGCACTATGCTATACTGTATGCTGTCCACCTTGTGATGCTTCCCTTCCACTTGTATCTCTACACAACTCTCGCTTAACATTCCTCCCCCCCCCCCTTTCCACTCTACCTTCCAGTAATAGTACTTACGTAGAACACAAGTTTTGATGACCTTTACAATGAGGATCGTAATAGAAAAGGGCGGGGGATTGAGATATTCAAAACCCCATCCCTTTAGCAAACCGAAACATATCTTTTAGCACTAGGAACTTGGTCAAAGGCGGGTAAAAAGCCCCCAAAACTTATCAGCAGCGGTTCTTTTACAAAAAAAGGCCATCAAATGTTACATTAAAAAAAAGCAACGATCTGACACCCATAAACACTAAAATGGCTTTCTTTTTTAAGTAACCCTCCCCCCTTTTTCTTTTTAAGAGATAATATCTACGGCCCTGTTTAAAATGAACGTACAGACATAGTACCTACATTCTGGTAAAGTAAATATTGAAAGAAATATCTAAAAATGTTTAAATAGTAGTTTTTCGTTGAACAAGATACAGAATCGACATTTTGACAAAATGGTTTTTATCAAGAATAGGAGGAACAAAAACGGAATAAAACGAAAAAATCTTGAGGATACTTTTTGGTCGAAACGTTAGTCCTGTATATTGCTCAATGCAAAAATACTATTTTAACCCCTTTATATCTTTATTTCAATATTTATTTACCGTGACTATGAGCCATAGAGTATGACAATGAGTCTCAACAACATGCAAGAACTACAAACAGCAGCAACACACTGCCAAAGTGGAGGGCATATTTCCGCCCCATGCACCGTATTCAGCGCCGAGGGAACATATATACTCGTGGATATAATGTTTTATAATTTAAAAAAAAAAGAAATTTGTATGCATTAGGATTTGTTTTCATATAGGCCTTTTG
The DNA here is from genome assembly GCA_034231615.1 of Meghimatium bilineatum. Taxonomy (NCBI): domain Eukaryota; kingdom Metazoa; phylum Mollusca; class Gastropoda; order Stylommatophora; family Philomycidae; genus Meghimatium; species Meghimatium bilineatum. Next base: position 19,164,907 of record CM067307.1, read on the forward strand.
ATCGAAACTTTGAATTTGTTTTGCTTTTAGTGAATTATAAAATTTAATTATTCCTTGTTATCATTCTTTATTGACCGGATTATAGTTTTTCTGCAGTCCCGCATGTTAACGATAATGAATTAGAAATGTCTGTCAAAAAATCGCAATTTTAATCGTAAGATCTCAAGCTAGTTCCTTGACTCGACTTACAAATTCTGACTGCAGTCACAAACGTCTTCTATCACTGCAAACAATGCTTGAATATTCTAGATAAACCCTCATCAATGCTCGATTGCTTGAACAACTCATGAAATCAATCATGGAACAAGGGAGATAATATCCAAAACAAACTCTCCGACTGAAGGAGTCAGTATCAGTCAGTTTTTGCCACCATATTGACAAATATATCGGTGAACAAATTCTACGGGCTGCTTCAAGGTCCTTGTTTGACCAGAGAATATTATCAATACTCTGCGCTGTCGATTAGAGTGATGTTGTTCTTGTGTGGTTAATAAGGGTAGTTGTTGTGGATACCAAGTTTTCAACTTCTAAATTTATATTCTTCAGATAGCATTGCTCATTATAATCAAATTCCACAAGCTCATAGATTTATTGTTTCTTTCTGGATCAAAATAGACCCAAAAAAGTCAGTGGGTAAAGCAAATATTCGAGATTAATCATTTTTATTGACTCCACAAGTTGATTAAATTTATTATATATAATGGATCCTGAGCTCACGAAAGTGTATTCTGTTAATGTTAAGCAGATGTGGCCTAATTTTTTTTTTACGGAACTAATCTCGCAAATTATTTAACGAAAAGAAATTTCGGTAAAAACATCGCAGCTTCCATCAATCTGCGCGTAACGTACTGTGAGGTCTCTTTCTCCTCCCTAAAACACCCTTGGCATGGGGGGAGCTTTTAGTGCGTTACCGAAGATTGAATTAGCGCTAGCACGCGCTTCGCGTTTTTGATCACCGCGCCACATAAGCTCAATGAAATTAAACTTATTATTAAAAAGATGAACTTCACATGATGAGGCCACACTTGCCTAACATGTATCGTGTATTCAAAATCAGAAGCTATAACATTCGAACTGCACACTACGATGTTAAACAGTTAAACAGTGATAAGGAGGAAATGATTACGTCAAACACTTGATGCGAGTTGAACAGTGTTCAAAACGCAAACACATACGACGTCTGTCTGTCGGCACCATTTGATGTTCGACATATCTTGCGAGAAAATACCGTTCGCTTTCTGCTCGAATGGTCGTAGGTTTGAAGATCACTGTGAATTACCAGCTTTTCTGGAGGGCATATATATATATATATATATATATATATATATATATATATATATATATATATATATATATATATATATATATATATATATATATATATATATATATATATATATATATATATATATATATATATATATATGGAAACTCAGACTCTCCAGTCTGATCCTGACACACGTGCCACTTTCCAGAACTTGCCTCTGGTGGCCTATATGTGCAACAAAAATCTGAAGGACTCTTGGTTCACAGCCACATTAGGTTTTCTGCTCTTGACCATTTCGGTACTGTTCGTTGCTTACGCGGTCGTCGCTACACATGTCCTTATGTGGTTCAGATCCGCTCTATTTCATTTCCCAATGCCCCCATCGAGGCCAGAACCTTGAAGTGGTGATGGGGCTTAGTTCAGCAATCAGAGGCTGGAAACTAAGACTGGTCGGGCACTCCCACTCGAGCAGGACCATAGTCCGGCCCAAGTAAGCAGAGTTCTGAAGACGGAGGCAACCAGCCAAAAGGCGCACAGATAATCAGGTTGCCACGCATAAAACAAAGCCCCATGGGACACTGTATGAACTACAAAAGACAGTGAGTTTTATTATGGAGACAGAATTGCAGATATAGACATGTTTCAAGTGAACGAAAGAAGAAGAAGAATTTCCCAAGGCCACTTTCTCCATCAATGAGGCCTTTACATGGGAATCTTGTAAGGTAATTTATGTGATCATATGTAAACGCTGTGGCAAGTAATATATCGGTGAAACTGTCTTAAGATTGAGCTTCGGGTCCTGTAACCACCTTCATGCCATCAAGCACAGAACACCATCTCCTGTGACCACTCACTTCAATGGCGTTGGTCACCGTGGTGCCCTTAATATTCAGGTCACTGCCATCAGATCCTACACCACCGATGATAGATCTAGGTACGCTCTAGAAAATCGTCTTATTTTTGAATTGGGTATCCTCAAGCTATTTGGATTCAATTCCTACCACTCTTTTATCTAGTTCTCTGTCGGAGTGGTCTTTGTCTCTATTAATTTTGTTCCGTAATTTACGTTATCTTTTTGTTCGTTTCGATTCCACCTATATTTATGTTGTTATGTACTTCTTGTTCTTATCTTTCCGGTATCTCACATCCATATTTCACCTGGACAAGTTTGTCGTGGTGTAGTCATATCTACTCTTCGTCTTTTTATGTTATGTGTTATCTTGATAAAGGCCATTTGGTTCAAAACGTTGATTATGTCCTGTATATTGTTATTTGTATGATTATATCCTGTGTTTTGTTGTGTGTATTATTTCACGTAAGCATCCTACAGTGATAGTGTCTTAGTCGTCATTCAGTAAAGCTTCATTACCTGTTTCCTACGTAAGTACTATTTTCAAACAGTTTTACTAGCAGTATTACCTTTCATTGATTGTCGATCTAAGAAACAGTTTTGGAGAAAAATAATTCCAAGAATATGAATTATAGAACGGACTATAGCACATTTTAGTCTACTTTGGTATGGCTCTTGGTTACTATGTCTGTCCATGATTTTCTTCTCATTCCACGAAATTCTCCATATACCTCTATATATTCCTCTATATACACATTCTCCCTATTCCTCTATATATTCACACCGATTCATCGAGCATCTACGAACTCACACACCAAATTAGTGAATTACCAATTTTAATTATTATATATAAATGTTTATTTTTTATTTTATTTATTATTTTGTTTTTCTCCATTTATTTAATGTTTTTTCATGTCATGCTCATCTACGCTTGCGAAGGAGGAACATCATCATCATATTCACACCTCAAAAGTATCAATTCTGTCTTCTAGTTGTTTGTTCATTGTCCATGTTTCTGAGTTATACATTAAATATGGAATAGAAGTAACATTTTATGCTCCTCACTTTTAGCTTGTTTGTAATTTCTTTATATGTCAATATTTTCCTGATGTTATTTAAAGTATTTATAACCATTCCTATTATTTTAACTTGTTTCACATCTGCCATCATTTGTGATTATGTGTCCGAGATATTGATAATGTTCTACTCTATGTTGTAGTATCTCTCTATGTATTTTTATGTTTAGCACATGTTCTTCTGCGATTTTGCTGATTATCATGGTTTTTGTTTTTTTATCATTGCAGTTCAACATGTCGCTGTTATTTGCTCCCTTTTCGAGCACTATAAACACAAATATTTCAAGTTATCTAATTTTTAATTAAGACTTTGCTTTTTCAAGAAATATTTTTTAGAGACGCATCGTTTCCAAGACGACATTGTGAGAAAGAACAGCAACACAGAGCTAGTTTAAACGCTAGTTTACGGTAATTAAACGCACTTATTCGTGAACTCACGTCCCACAACTTCGTCGGAACTGCTCACCTAATCTGTGCCAGTGAGCAAACACAACTTATTGGTGTGAGTCGATAACCCAGGACACCAGCATATCACGAGGGTCGGAGTTTGAATCATGGTCCCGTCACAACCTCTCTGATTGTTTGTCTAGGAAACTATTAGAGTGAATTATTCAGCAAATCGTTTTGTGTGTCTCCGTTTGATGGATGCTTACCGTTCTGGGGTCTGACATGAAAGAGACGCTGAACAAACTTGGGTAATTCCAAGACCACCTGAAGGCCTGTTCCGTTTAACTTTGTCTTCCTGATTGTCCCTGTTTGTTTTCTGTTTAACATGTTATCTCTGTTGTCAGGTGGTGTGCTATGTGGCAGGAGGGTGCATTGTCCAGAAAGTAGTTATTTGACTTGACTAAAGTTTCAGTTGCGTCTTCATTTCTTCTTCCATCTTATTTATTTTTTCTCTTCTCTTTCTCATGTTTGATTTTTACCTGAATCATCACAGGTGTGCAACATGAAAGAGCACCAAGAAGTAACAAACTGCCACGTGACTCTCCACCAACACCTGACAAACGATTTCCTTACCTGGACATGCCATCTACATCATGGTAAATAAATACAATTTCTAAAAAGAAAACTTATATGTACAGCATGTATCACAGCTTACAGCTTGGAGTTTGTGTTTCTCCGTAACTCTTTTATGGTTAAAAAAATCCGGATATAATCAAAGTGCGCGATTAAAAACAGCATACCTCATCACAAGAAGTATTTTGTACATTTAAAAAAATAAATCTTTGTGATTTTACAAATGGTATAGTATTAGTAGTTCGTTGACATTTTGTGTGTTGAGAAAACGTTACTATAACCTCGTCTCCGCTTAATCTATCTCTCTCCACCGCAAGATATGGGCTGTCGTCAAGAAAATGTTAACATTACATTGTCTTCACTTAATCTAATTATCTCAGCCGCATGATACGGGTTATATTCAATCAAATGTTAACATAACCTCGTCTTCACTTAATCTAATTATCTCATCCGCAAGATACGGCTGTCGTCAAGAAAATGTTAACATAATCTCGTCTTCACTTAATATAATTATCTCATCCGCAAGATACGGCTGTCGTCAAGAAAATGTTAACATAATCTCGTCTTCACTCAAATGATCTCATCCGCAAAATGTGGGTGCCGCCAAGAAAACGCTAACGTAACCTCGTTTCCGCTTAATCTATCTATCTCCGCCGCAAGACATGGGCTGTCGTCAAGTAAACGTTAATATAATCTCTTTTCATTTCATCTCCACTGCGTGATGTGAGCTGTCGTATCGAATTGTGCCTATATGCCGCTGGGGCCCGAGAGAGGAGCAAAGAATTGCAACACCATGCACCGTCCATGCATATCGTAAGAGGCGACTAAAGAGGCTATTGGGTAGTGGCTATATCATCCCATATAGGATCAACGTTACCCAAAGTCATGCTGATGTTGGATATGTCAGGCCGAAAGGCGCAGATATCGCAGCAATGCTGTAAACCATAACACAACGCATTACATTCTCCAGACTGCATCCTGCAAATCTGAAGGAGTTTGTGAATGAACGAAGAAGAATATGAAGAGGTTTCTAATTTTTAAAAGTAACATTTTAGGAACAGATACATTCAAAAGAATTCAGTGCCCAAGCACAATAATGAGAAAATCACAATAATGAGACAAGCACAATAATGAGACAAGCACAATAATGAGACAAGCACAATAATGAGACAAGCACAATAATGAGACAAGCACAGTAATGAGACAAGCACAATAATGAGACAAGCACAATAATGAGACAAGCACAATAATAAGACAAGCACAATAATGAGACAAGCACATTAATAAAACAAGCACAATAATGAGATAAGCACAATAATGAAACAAGCACAATAATGAGACAAGCACAATAATGAGACCAGCACAATAATGGGACAAGCACAAAGTGTATACATATGTGAGTATTTTTGTGGCTAGATTCCCTAGCTTATCACATCTACGCCCCTGAAGGTGTTATTGATAGACTAGTTTGTCATGTCACCTTAACGATTCTGAGGGTTTATTGATAGACTAGTTTGTCATGTCACCTTAACGATTCTGAGGGTTTATTGATAGACTAGTTTGTCATGTCACCTTAACGATTCTGAGGGTTTATTGATAGACTAGTTTGTCATGTCACCTTAACGATTCTGAGGGTTTATTGATAGACTAGTGTGTCACCTCGACGAATCTGAGTGATTATTGATAGAGTAGTCACTAGTATGTCACCTCTACGAATCAGATGGGTTATTGATACTCTAATGTGCCACCAATATGACCCTCAGGGATTATTGATATCCTAGTGTGTAATCTAAACGATCCTGAGGGGTCATTGATAGCCTTGTGTGCCACCTATTCGACATTGAGTGTGTTTGTTGGTTTAATTATGGTATTCGACATGTCTATTTCGTCCGTGCAATTATGAACTCTTGTGAGGGAATCAAGTCTTCTAACTGTATCGTACTTCCAGATTGCACGATGATTACAACAAAATACATTTGAAGTGAAGAACTATCAAACTCATGACATTTCACGTCACAGCAACATTGAACATCGAGTGATTTGTAAAAGTTCTGGAAAACCTGCCAATTAAAAAAAAACAGTGCCAGAGAAACATTAATCTGGATCTTAAAATCAAACTTTAACACTTTTTTTCTTGATTAGAAGCCAGCAACGTGCCACACTAGACATTCACAGTCTCCGCTCTTTTTCTTGATTAGAAGCCAGCAACGTGCCACACTAGACATTCACAGTCTCCGCTCTTTTTCTTGATTAGAACCCAGCAACGTGTCACACTAGACATTCACAGTCTCCGCTCTTTTTCTTGATTAGAAGCCAGCAACGTGTCACACTAGACATTCACAGTCTCCGCTCTTTTTCTTGATTAGAAGCCAGCAACCTGTCACACTAGACATTCACAGTCTCCGCTCTTCATTCCAGCAGAAATCCAAGAGTATGCCAACTCAAACTCTCAGTACTCCATCACCTGGTACAGGGAACTAGAGTTACAAACTCTCAGTACTCCACCACCTGGTACAGGGGACTAGAGTTACAAACTCTCAGTACTCCACCACCTGGTACAGGGGACTAGAGTTGCAAACTCTCAGTACTCGACCACCTGGTAAAGGGGACTAGAGTTACAAACTCTCAGTACTCCACCACCTGGTACAGGGGATTAAAGTTACAAACTCTCAGTACTCCACCACCTGGTACAGGGAACTAGAGTTACAAACGTGTACTCAATCGAGGTTTAATAATAATAATTTTAATAATAGCAATAACTATTATTATTATTATTATTATTATTATTATTGTGTGGATTTATTTTATTTTTATAACATCGCAGTGGAGGAAGAGAGAGAGAGAGAGAGAGAGCGAAATAAGAGAGGGAGTATGCATAATAGATGCTTAATGGCGGTATATTCGTATATAAAATTATAGAATATACGTATATTTGTATACAGTCATATCATACATGCATATTTGTATACAATCACAGAATACACGTATATTTGTATACAAAGTAACAGAATACACGCATATATGTATACAGTCATAGAATACACGCATATTTGTAAACAAAGTAATAGAATACACGTTTTTTTGTATACAGTCATAGAATACACGTATATGTGTATGCAAAGTCATAGAATAAACGCATATTTATACAAAGTTATAGAATACACGTATTTTTGTATATAAAGTCATAGAATACACGTATATTTATATACAGTTATAGAATACACGTATTTGTTTATACAAAGTCATAGAATATACGTATTTTTGTATACAAAGTCATAGAATACACGCATATTTGTATAATTAAAATCCTTAGTTGTACTTTGTGAAGAGATTGGTGAAGGTGTGACAGAAAACTTCGTACATGCTACTGCTTAATAAAAACATGATAGAAGAAAGGCAAAAGCTGCTCAATGTCTTACAGACTCATTTCATACATTTTGAGCAACTGGGTTTCCGTAAAATGTGTTCACAGTGGGTACCACGGTGGGTGCCACAGTGGGTACCACGGTGGGTGCCACAGTGGGTACCACGGTGAGTGCCACAGTGGGTACCACGGTGGGTGCCACAGTGGGTACCACGTTGGGTGCCACAGTGGGTACCACGGTGGGTGCCACAGAGAGTGTAGAGCAAACTCACTGAACATAAGGAAAGGCACAGCATGTTGTGAACAACTCCTGAAACTTGATCGGAAAGAAGATGACCATCTTTTAACTATTGTAACAGGAGACTTCGTCTTCTTCATCGTTCATTCTCAAACTCCCATTGAATCTCTCTTGTTGCAGAACCATTGTCTTACAAGATGTCCAGAAGGACGTATTTCAGATAATGGAAATGCGTTATATCACCATTTTATTTGAACCTGTGGTTCGACACTTACCTCTTTGGCGATTGATTACAGAAGAAAGCTGATTTTATCAGTATGATCCCGAAGATAAAAGAATAAAGCATAGAATATTGGCATTACGATTCACATACATTCAAGGCATGCAGAATAACAAAAAAACAATCTTCTGGATTCTGTGTTCTGAGATAACAAATAGGAGTATTTCACTGAGTGCCTGGACTCTGATATGCCATTTGAGAAGTCGTACATTTTAGTTTTCAGAAAATGGCTAAGTTGATAAATGTGCAATAGGATAATTATCGGCTGCATACATTGTATACTTCAGCCCAGTCACTTCTGAACTTGAAATAGAATCAGTTCCACACTCTACATATTTACAGGATTTGGCGCCTAGCGTATTTCATTTATTTCTGTATTTACAGTGGAACACTAAGGGCACTCACTGAACCAAGTTTCAAGATGAAGTGAAGGAACTTGTGGATATAGTAAATCAGATTGAGTTTTATATCTTTAAACAAAATGTCATTTCAATATCTAATTGTATATGCCAGTTATTAGTGCACAACCTTTCAGCAGAAACTTGTAACAGTAATGTACGCCATCTTCATTCACAGTTTTGAATACACCTACCCTCAACTGTACCCTCACCTGGTGAACTCACGAGGAGACCTTAGCTTCAACAATTTGCAGCATCCTTTATTAAAGCAACAACCATTTCCTACAAGTATTGAATGTTTCTTCTGTCTAGTCCTAAATTATAGCATGTATTCTAGTTAAATGATTTATTCTAATTTAGTTATTCAACACTATTTGTTAACTATTTATTCTAATTCACCACCAGTTTGTTCTAATGTAGCTATTCAACACAGGGTTTTTCTAATGTAATCATTCACCACGTTTGTTCAAGTGTAGCTATTGGATATCACAGTATGTTCTATGTAGTTTTTCAACACGTGTGTTCTACTGTAGCTTTTCAACACGTTTTTCTATTGTCAATATTCAACACGATTGCTTTGATGTAGCTATTCAACACGTTTATTCATATGAAGATGTTCAACACGTTTGCTCGAATGTAGCTATTCAACACAAGGTTCTTCTAATGATTCAACACTAGATTTTTCACTACAACATATGTAGCTATTCAAGTTTCTTAAATTGTTGCTATACAACACGTTTGTTTTCTCTAATATAGCTATTCCACACAAGTTTTCTTCTAATGTAGCTATTCAAACACTAGAAGGTTGTGATGTAGCTATTCAAACAATAATCTGTTCTAATTTAGCTATTCAAACAATAGTCTATTCTAATGTAGCTATTCAAACAATAATCTGTTCTAATATAGCTATTCAAACAATAATCTGTTCTAATGTAGCTATTCAAACAATAATCTGTTCTAATGTAGCTATTCAAACAATAATCTGTTCTAATGTAGCTGTTCAAACAATAGTATGTTCTAATGTAACTATTCAAACACTAGTAGGTTGTAATGTAGCTATTCAAACAATAATATGTTCTAATTTAGCTATTCAAACAATAGTCTATTCTAATGTAGCTATTCAAACAACAGTTTGCTCAATTATAGCTTACAATAAAGATGCGATATAATCTATCTCAATGGACAGAAAATCAAATTTAGAACTATTAAAAAGTTACATTGTTTCCAGTGACAAGGTATTGGTAGGAGATTTAAATAATGACATTCGTAATAGCAAATAAAATATAATTTGAAGTAACATTGTATATAAGGACCCCCAAGAATACACAGGACGGAAAAGCCAATGACATGAATCCGTAAAGAACTGAATATAGAATAATAGAGGCTCCTAAAAACAGTTTTTTTTAATAAAAAAAACCCCAAGGTAACATATTTTTCACATAAAAAAACGCAATGGTTTAGAAAAATTAATCATGGAGGGAAAGGTTCCAGTGAAGAGAACAAGATAAAGACCAAGACAACGATGGATAAAAGAAATCGAAGACCTGAATATGTCAATGGAAGAGGCTGGATAGCTCTGAGGAAAACGTCCTGCAAAGGCCACGTCAATTACATTATAGATATATGTATACAATTTTTACAAAAAAAATCATTTAACTTGTGAATATCTTTACCGCTGTGTATATATATATATATATATATATATATTACAAATGGACAATCAAGTTTGGAAAAATATGATGAAATTTTGATAATAATTTATAACACGTGCCAAGTGAGTTACTTGTTATTAGCAAAACGTCATCCCTCTTTCCAAGTTTCTTCTGGATTAGTTTCCTGCAAATATTGCATAAAAGGAACAATAATTATTATTTTCACGAAGTACCTCTGCATAGCTGAACATACTACAATCAAGCAAACTGTATAGTACATTCCCGCTCACGGAGGAGAGGTACACAGATAATATTTTATTTTTATATTGACACCTTTCAGGACTTCTGCACCCAATGATGGACAAAGCTCAGACACTTCATTTGTTCCCCAACTTACACGCTCCCATTATGGGCACACCTTTTTATCAGGACAGCCCAGACTCAACTCAAACGCGATCAGTTAGCATTGCTAATATGAATAGCAGCCCTAACGATCACAACACGGGAGTTAAGCACCTAAGCAGAATTGATAACTCTGTTCTCAAACGAAAACGGGAGGTTATTTCCCCTTGTCCTATTTCACCGGACGAGAGAGAAAGTTACAGGGCTGCCACTGCCGACTCCAGCAATGGTGAGTTTTATATTGTTCAAAATCATTGTTTGTAATCTTCTCTGTTGTCTGCGTTAGTTCTTATCAAACTCCTGTAGATTAGCAAGGTGTAGTCCGCGGAATTAAATGTGTTGAGTCCAGTGTTTCAGCTTAGCAGCGTTATATGCGCATTTAAACCTGACACATCCGATTTCAGCATGACTTCTGGGTTGCTTTTATCCTATATGGAGTTGAACTACCAACTTAACATAAAAACTTCCTTAGTCGCAACATGCATGAAAGGGGAAACGGTACAGTACAAGTAGACGCCACCACATGTTTAATTATTTCCATTGTCCATGTTTGTACATTTCATGTTCATCATTTAGTAATTGAAATATTTAGGGTTGGTGTTGAAGTTAGTTATGTAAAACACAACTATCTTAAACCAAACCCTAACCCACACACTAAAATTAAATAAATATGTAAATTATTACATGACGAACATGACATTTAAAAACATAAACAAGAGCATAAACATAGACAATAACTCGATGTGCTAAATATGTGCTAGACGATAACTAAATATGGTGGCGTCTACTTGTAATGTACCGGGGAAACTGTTCAATGTGCGAGTTCTGGAAAATGCAGCGAGCGGTATAGACTGTTATAATTATCTAAAGATACTTGTATTATCTATATGGAAGTATTAATGATGATTCAGAATTGTGTTAGTGACGAGAACAATAGTAATAATGCCGAGGAAAAAATTAAGCGATTAAAGATACAATTGAATTGTATAGTTAACTATGTATTATGTATTAGTAAAATGTGTAAAAATGGAATTTAATATCTGATCAATATGAACAAATTAAAGAAATTATGAACCGGAGAGTGGTTTTACAATTATACAAAATCTGAACATATTTGTAAATGACGCAATTAAAGACACATTGTTATCATTCTGAGTAAAATATTCATTCCTAGTTTTGTATAACCAAGTAATATTAATACAAGGTTGACATTGTTGTAGGAAATATACAAATGTGTACAGTTAGTTTTGTTATAAAAGCTTTAGTACATTAGCTCAGTACGGGTTGAGTATGCTGTTAATCACTGCTACAGTAGAGATTTACTCCTTATTTGAGCATTTGTGGCACTTGAATAAAGTCAACTAACACGGTGTCAAAGAGAGTAATGGTCGTACACTTCAATAACGTCAATTAACACAATGTCAAAGAAAGTAATGATCTTACACTTGAATAAAATCAACTAACACAATGACAAAGAAAGTAATGATCGTATACTTCAATACAGTTAACTAACACAATGGCAAAGAAAATAATGGTTGTATAACCGCCTTCTATCAAATAATGTTATCGGATGACAAAGAGATGGAAGCCTCTTTTGTCATTTTGTAACGGACTCCTAGATGACCAGAAATTCTATAGATTTGCTCTCACTGTTAATGAGTCACCAATTCGGACAAAAGAATGATGAGTCAATAAATCGGACAAAATATTGATGAGTCAATAAATCGGACAAAAGATTGATGAGTCAACAAATCTGACAAAAGAATGATGAGTCAACAAATCGGACAGAAGAATGTTGAGTCAACAAATCGGACAAAAGATTGATGAGTCAATAAATCGGACAAAAGATTGATGAGATACTTGACTTGCTGTGCTCCTGGTAGGACGTGGTAATCCTGCAATACTGGCACACTGTAATACCTCGATTTACGGACTAATCATGCATTCATAAACCCACTTTACACAACCATGTCACTGAGACAACCTTCTATGAAACCGGGTTTCGCCCCAATTACACATGAGAAGAATCTGTGCTTTTTTCCCCAGAAAGCTATGAGCTGTCACAAGTTACTTGCTCACAGCTAAAGGGATTATTTCATCATCATCCTGTGTGAAAGTAACTAAGTCGTCTTCACCTTGATTATGAATGATTTACATGTGTTATTTAATTGAAAGATTTTGACGGCCTTAAGAGTATGAAACCATCAACTTAAGACTTATAATCCAGTGACATCATCAACTTAAGACTTATAATCCAGTGACATCATCAACTTAAGACTTATAATCCAGTGACATCATCAACTTAAGACTTATAATCCAGTGACATCTTCAACTTAATACTTATAATCCAGTGACATCATCAACTTAAGACTTATAACCCAGTGACACCATCAACTTAAGACTTATAATCCAGTGACATCATGCACTTAAGACTTATAATCCAGTGACACCATCAACTTAAGACTTATAATCCAGTGACATCATCAACTTAAGGCTTATAATCCAGTGACATCATCAACTTAAGACTTATATCCAGTGACATCATCAACTTAAGACTTATAATCCAGTGACATCATCAACTTAAGACTTATAATCCAGTGACATCATGAACTTAAGACTTATAATCCAGTGACATCATCAACATAAGTCTTATAATCCAGTGACACCATCAACTTAAGACTTATAATCCAGTGACATCATCAAATTAAGACTTATATCCAGTGACATCATCAACATAAGTCTTATAATCCAGTGACATCATCAACTTAAGACTTATAATCCAGTGACATCATCAACTTAAGACTTATAATCCAGTGACATATTCAACTTAAGACTTAAATCCAGTGACACCATCAACTTAAGACTTATAATCCAGTGACATCATCAAATTAAGACTTATATCCAATGACATCATCAACTTAAGACTTATAATCCAGTGACATCATCAACTTAAGACTTATAATCTAGTGACACCTTCAACTTAAGACTTTTAATCCAGTGACACTATCAACTTAGCACTGTCATATAATCCAGTAGTTTAACCCACATGGACCATAACATTCTTCGACACTGCGCTAAATGACTGTACTAGCTGACTGCTAGTTCACATCGACTGTGCTAGTTACTCAAAAGGGACATTCGTGAGGATAGAAATAATGATTTATCAGTACTGCTAGTTCAGCATAATGTTGCATGGGTCAGAATCATAGACACCGTACTCAATTCACGAAAAGAAGCTACGGTACAGTACACGTAGCCTTCACCACATGTTTAATTATTTCCCTTGTCTATGTTTGTAAATTTTATGTTCATAATTTAATAATTGTAATATTTATTTATTTAGGGTTGGGATAGGTTAGTTATGTAAAACACAACTTTCCTAACCCAAACCCTAAAATAAATAAATATTTAAATTATTAAATGATGAACATGAAATTTACAAATATAGGCAATGTAATGAGCTCGATTATTTGACGTCTCCTTGTACTGTAACGAAGCTAAACTTGTTTCATATGTCAAATATTGAGCATTACATAGTAATACAACGTTACTAACATGAACGTTTTCCAGTGAGCCTAGATACCATCTTTTTACTTAGACATAGACATTAAATATGACTTGACTATGTGAAACTCCGTTAAACGATTACATTCCGAGAGAAATTCCGTTCTGATGGACGACAAAGGGGCAGAGCAGAACTCAGATATAAGAACATCTACAAAACTGAGATATATGAATATCTCTGAGACTGAAAAATAAGAACATCTCTGAAAGTGAGATATAAGGGCATCTGTGATACTGAAATAGGAGGACATCTGAAAAAAATGAGATATAAGGACTTCTGTAAAACTGAGATAGAATGAAATCTGTAAAACTAAGACTTAAGGACATTTGCAAAACCGACTTGGACGATTCCATGATCAACTCAAATTCTTGGGAAGAACTAGACGATGATCGTACAGTATGGAGAACTCCTGCTCCAAAGCATACGATCATCGGAGGGTGCCTTGAGGGAGAAGACAGAAGACACGAGACGTAGACGAAAGGAACAAACCGGTACATCATTAAACACACATTTGTTATGTATATTCCGTTCTTGCTTTTGCGGATTGAAAATTGTCATAACCAACCTCGAGAGATGATGTAATTTGAGGAATTTGAAGTCCATTTGTAATTTTTACACTGGCCTATTTCCTGACAACTTCATACAAAAGGCTATCATGTCAACACGGAGAGGTGGAGAACACATGCATGTCATATTGGAGATCGCATCGTTTTACTTGGAGGTTAGGATGGACAAACTGGACATCAAGGAACGACGTACCCATTTAGAGGGACCACAGAACACTTAATAATTTGAACATTTTAGAAATATTTTAGCAAGTCTTGAGGAAAGTTGACCAGATTTTGTATTAGGTCTCAGTGAAAGTCATCTAATATTTTTATTATCGAAAATGGGTGGAAGTCAGGAACTATTTTATGACAACACTATTACTATATTTTATCTTCTTCATTTTATGATGACCTGGATTGTTATCTCAAGATTCTATTCTACTGATATAATTTAATGTATGTACAGTAATCTGTGGGCGTGATTTTGATCACATGATATCTAGGTACGCCGTTGGTGAAAGAAAAATACTGAACTAAGAAGGAACTGTCGACATTATAGAAGACATACCAACAGAATTAATTAGGACCCCATTCGTTATATTTTAATTATTGTTTTGAGTTCGGATGTTCACTATTTATATACTGGAGTTGTCTTGGCTATTTTTGGCATGCGATTCAAAGTATGTAAATAGTGATCAACTGAAAGTCCAATATAATTTTTAAAAAGTTACGAATTGGGTCCTAATTAATTCTGTTGGAAGGCCTTTATTAGAGACGGTCATGACTAACATTACATTTCAAAATTCGACCAAATGACTTTACAACAGAAAACTACTTCTTTTTAAAAAGTGCACGTCTCTAGTGTCGTGCAATGCACTCACGCGCGCACACACACGCACGCACGCTCGCGCACACACATATACATATACACACAACTGTTTTGATATTACTTGAAGTAACGACATACCTGGTGAAACTGAACGTTGATAAATTGATACGAAAATGATTCTAATTTTTAATTATATTTCTGTTTCCTTAGATTCTCTTGGTTCAGTGACCACGGTCTCGCCAACACCCCCTTCTTCTAAATTTTATCTGACTTCATCTGGTTCTACTGTAATAGTACCTACTCCAATAAATCCGTTGCACCCAATCCATCCACCATCTTCCTTACAACTACAGCAGCAGTATCCAAGCAACATTCAAGTAACACCGCAGACTCTTCAGGCAACGTTTTCACATCCATGCTGGCAGGTAGGATATCATCTTATGTATATTTGTGTAAACTCGTATATATATATATATATATATATATATATATATATATAGACCAACGAAAACTACGACGATAATCAAAAACGAAACGAATGAAGTCATAATTAATTACGTGTAGTGTTCTTCTATACTGCAGACGGTAATGGTTTGTACTAGGAACCGTAGTCGTAACCTTCCATAACAGTTACCATGATGTTCCGACAGGCCGACGTTGTGCTTGAACTAGTTACGTGCACAGCGTGGGTGGGTGGAACAACAAAGAAACCTGTCGTAAGGGCCAGAGTTGTGCCCTGATGTCGACGTTTGTTTCAGCGACATTAAACTCGAAACACCATTGAGTCGGATGTCTGCTGGAACAGATGGCGGAACACTTATGGGAATGCCCCACTTGCTGTGAGGCCAGTTTCTAATCAAGAATCAAGAACTAGGAACGTAGCGAAAAAAAACAACTTCACAACCACTCCCCCATTTTCCATAGCTATTTTTGCCACAAAAGTCATCAAATTTCCCTTCAAAAGGCAGAAGTAGCGCCCGAGAAGGTACAAATTATTTGTTTAAGCTGAACCATACTCACGTCATAGAGAAACATGACTTCTACCCTATGTTCCGCCCTTGGCACCAAAGAAAAAAGCTAGCTAACTCCCTTCCCCCTCTTCGTAACGAGTACGTATATATAGCACTGTAGCGAAATCAAATAAGCAAACATAACTTTATACGCCCGTGTGTTCCCGGGGCCCGAATGGGAGCAAAGAATAGCAACACTGTTTACCTTCCACGCATGTCGTAAAAGGCGACTAAGGAGGTTATGGGATGGAGTTGGCTGTCCCATCCCATATAGGGTCAGTGACCCAAAGCCATGCTGAAGTCGGATGTGTCAGGCCGAAAGGCGCGGATATCGCAGCAATGCTGTAAGCCATGACACAACGCATTTCTTTCTCCAGACTACATCCTGCTAATGTGCAGGAGTTTGAGAATGAACGCAGAAGAAGAAGAAGAAGAAGAACTTTATAAACAGCAAAGATAACTTTATAAACAGCAAACATAACTTTATAAAAAGCAAGCTTAACTTTATAAACAGCAAACATAACTTTATAAACAGCAAACATAACTTTATAAACAACAAACAAACGTTATAAACAGCAAACATAACTTTATAAGCAACAAACAAACGTTATAAACAGCAAATATAACTGTATAAACAACAAACAAACGTTATAAACAGCAAACATAACTTTATAAACAACGAACATTACAAACAGCAAACATAACTTTATATGTAGAAAGCAAACGTTATAAACAGCAAACATAACTTTGTAAACAACAAACAAACATTACAAACACAAAACATAACTTTGTATAATATTCTCTGATATACTGATGATTAAATCTGTCAGTAATTCACCGGGATATGCTTTGTTTTCATCTATTCTTGTTGCAACTGTATTTTCCACAGCTGCTGTCATCGCATCTGTCCCATCCAGTTATGTCATTAGCAAACACTGCCGGCTGGTCAATGCACAGAATAACATCAGTGGCTGAAGAAATCGTCTTTGCATGCATTGCCTGGGCGCGAATGTTACCTGCATTCTCGTCGCTGGAAGAATCGGACAAAAGAGCCTTGTTCGAGGCTACATGGGCAGAGCTGTTCATTCTGGTCGCTGCAGAAAAAGGACTCAACTTTGATACAAGTAATGTCTAGCATTCACAGAATATAACATGTCTAGTCTAGCATTCACAGAATGTAACATGTCTAGTCTAGCATTCACAGAATATAACATGTCTAGTCAATTCAAATGCAAAGCAGTTGTCTGTGACCAATACTGTGTCTAGTAGGATTGTCAAACAGATGAAACAGATTTAAGCCCAATTTTACTTAAATGCGTAACGGAAACGCCAAAATTCCAAATTTATGTACAAAAACTATAGAAAAAGTTATTTTAAAAAGCGCAGAAGCACAGACTTCTTCTAGACTAGAGCCTAGCACGAGTCATATAGAAAAAGGCGGCTGTTACTAAAAATAACCGGGATTTCTTATTTTGAACGAATTCTCAGAAAGCAAGTAATTCTCTGACATAGTTTGTGCAGTGATCTCATGCAGGGTCCCTTGTCTTGGTATATACGACTTGCATGATTTTAATTGGCCAGAGACACAAAGTTTACTGAAATTGATCAATGATCATGCGCATTAGCCAAGATGAGTGATGCTGTGTGAGATCAGAGCTCAGGAATATTCTGGAAAGACTCTAAATATTTTACGTGAAATCTCGGTTATTATTAGTTACAGCCTCTTCTTTCTGTGACACCCTTGTCAAATCCATGCGTGACCATCGACATACTATAAGACCTAACTGCAAAAAAGTATACAGGCCTTCAATCGATACGTTTTTGATTATTGTCACAGTTTCCATTGGTTAATATTTATATAATTTGCGTGGCATTTACTATTTTTGGCATGCGATTCCTAGTTAATGTGAATCCCGAATTAGAGACGAGGTCATAGGAGAAAGAGTAGGTATCATATCAATTCTACAATACATACAAAATCAACAGATACAATGGTTTGATCATCTGGAAAGAATGCCGTGTAATTCATTAGTATATAAATCATATATGAAGAGAGGAGAAGCAGAAAGAAGAGCCAAGGGTAGCCTAGAGTACGCTGGATCGACAACATCAAAGAGACATTACACGAACACCAAATGAAAATATTTGAAGCTGCCAGAAAAGCGAGAATAAGAACATTGAATCTCCATCGACGCCCGTAAAAGGAGGAAGGAAAGATAGATAGATAAATTCCAAATATTTAAATATTGACCAACGAAAAACACGGGAATAATCAAGATAAGGAACGAATGAAGGCTTAATTAATTCAGAGAATAGGTCTTCTATCGCCAATCGGTCGCGGTCCATGTGTATCTAGAAGTCTCTGAATGAAGTCCATGTAACGTAATTAAGAACTGAATCCATGAAATGCGTGTAAAATAAATATCGTTCTGTTTGTGTGTGTGGGTGGGTGTGTGTGTCTATGTGTGTATGTGTGTGTGTGTGTGTGGTTGCGCGTGTGTGTGTGTACTTAGCTGTGTTTGACATAATAAGAAACAATTCTGCCAATGCTATTATTTACTCAAGTGACAAATATGAATGAATGTAAGACTGCGGCAAAACTGTATACCAAATGGAATTTGGTATTTTTAAGGAATTATTAGCTTGAACTATCACAATGGATAAACCAGGAGGTAATGTCCTATACAATGTTCCCTATAAGGTGAGCGGCTGCGGATGTCCCTGAAATTTAGTACCGCTCACTAAATGTACCACCCGAGCACATAAAGCACTGACGAAGACCTTTAATTGTTTTTTTTAGGTAGCAGACATCCACATGGAAATATCCACCGCTCAAACAACTTCAGATTTGCTCATGATATAACAGAATTAGACTGTATGTATAGCTCACGAAAGCGGAATCAGTGAGCAAACCTTCGCAGAAGTAAGGTCCGGCTATTGAATATACTGTGCAGGTAGTACAGAGCTAAAGGGAAGACCTCAAGTGCAAGCAGTGGTGCAGTCGTGAAATTGAGATATCAATCAATCAATAAAACCCATAACCCTTCAGGGTCGTAGGGATACCACATTGAAAGATTCAGCACACAGACTCCTCCAGCGAATTCTATCCTCAGCGATGCGGATGAGTGTGGTAATATCTAGCCCTGTCCATTCCTTGATGTTGTCTGTTCATGTCGTTATTTGTCCTCCTCTGCTTCTTCCACCCTCGACAGTTCCCTGCAATATTGTTTTTGACAAGGAATCGTGCCTGCATACATGTCCGCATATTACAAATACTACAATTGAGATATAAAAGCGATTGAAAAAAGCTGTTTTCATGCTCGAGAACAAGCTTCTAATTAACTTATGTCATCATCCTGTGGCGTGGGAAAATTAAAGTCATAAATCCACATCGACCAAATTCGCAAAAAATTGTATGTGGAAGCTCAGACTTGGATGTTCACAATGTTTGTGAACGACATCACGGCTAAAGGACGACCCAACCGTTCTCATACTCCACTGTTGAGTCTTTCCTATATTAAAACCACGTTCTCGGATAAGAATTTGTTAAATATCACTCGGCACAAGTGACAATGTGCCGTCAAATTACACGAAATAATTTTCCAGCAAGAAAACACCTCATACATGTTAGACATAGTCGATCCAAGTTCAACACTTTACCTACCGTTTCCATCAAAGAAAAAGATCACCAAGGGTCATGTTTAGACGTGCAAAGTCTAAGGACATAGTCAGTGGTAATCGATTCATCAAAGTATAACGTATTTCACTCTCCCTGGAGGAAACCAAAAAAAAATATTCTTGTTGGTTGCTTGAGATCGAACACAAACAAACAAACAAATAAATAAACTGCTATACCAAATATTTCTTTGAAACACAGAAAGAAACCTGTCATATAAAATATTTACTTGAAACCATAAAAAAGTATGCATTTTGATTGTGCAGTTCTGTCTATCATCTAGTTATATCACTACTTTAGAAATATAACAATTAAATGCATTACTTACATCAGATTCTCTGCTGTCAATCATTGATTTACTTACATCAGGTTCTCTACTTTCAACCATCATTGATTTACTTACATCAGGTTCTCTGCTGTCAACCATTGATTTACTTACATCAGATTCTCTACTGTCAACAATTGATTTACTTACATCAGGTTCTCTACTGTCAACCATTGATTTACTTACATCAGATTCTCTGCTGTCAACCATTGATTTACTTACATTAGATTCTATACTGTCAACCATTGATTTACTTACATCAGATTCTCTGATGTCAACCATTGATTTACTTACATCAGATTCTCTACTGTCAACAATTGATTTACTTACATCAGATTCTCTGATGTCAACCATTGATTTATTTACATTAGATTCTCTGCTGTCAACCATTGATTTACTTACATTAGATTCTCTGCTGTCAATCATTGATTTACTTACATCAGATTCTCTGATGTCAACCATTGATTTACTTACATCAGATTCTCTGCTGTCAACCATTGATTTACTTACATCAGATTCTCTACTGTCAACCATTGATTTACTTACATCAGATTCTCTACTGTCAACCATTGATTTACTTACATCAGATTCTCTACTGTGAACCATTGATTTACTTACATCAGATTCTCTACTGTGAACCATTGATTTACTTACATCAGATTCTCTACTGTGAACCATTGATTTACTTACATCAGATTCTCTACTGTGAACCATTGATTTACTTACATCAGATTCTCTACTTTCAACCATTGATTTACTTACATCAGATTCTCTACTTTCAATCATTGATTTACTTACATCAGATTCTCTACTGTGAACCATTGATTTACTTACATCAGATTCTCTACTGTGAACCATTGATTTACTTACATCAGATTCTCTACTGTGAACCATTGATTTACTTACATCAGATTCTCTACTTTCAACCATTGATTTACTTACATCAGATTCTCTACTTTCAATCATTGATTTACTTACATCAGATTCTCTACTGTGAACCATTGATTTACTTACATCAGATTCTCTACTGTGAACCATTGATTTACTTACATCAGATTCTCTACTGTGAACCATTGATTTACTTACATCAGATTCTCTACTTTCAACCATTGATTTACTTACATCAGATTCTCTACTGTGAACCATTGATTTACTTACATCAGATTCTCTACTGTGAACCATTGATTTACTTACATCAGATTCTCTACTGTGAACCATTGATTTACTTACATCAGATTCTCTACTGTCAACCATTGATTTACTTACATCAGATTCTCTACTATCAACCATTGATTCATATCCCGACGAAGACAAGAAGCAGGTGTCTACCTCTGCAAACATTCAAGGTGAACTTCAGGAGGTCAGAGACATCATCCTGAGCTTCCACGCGATGAAAGTTGACCCAACAGAATGGTCATGTCTGCGATCAGTAGTTTTATTCAGATACTGTAAGTATATTTTACTTTACTGGGTGTGTTTTGATGCTTCGTTGTTACTCCTCTGTTCACCAAACCTTCTCAAAACAGTTTCGTGCATTCTCAAACTCCTGAAATTTTTCAGTACAGAAAATATATAAAATAAACCAAAAGTAACTATCAAATGTCGTAAAAAAAGTAGATGGAACTACCTGGGACATACATCTTTAGACTAGATGAAAATAGATTGAAGCAACAAACACTCATGTGGACACCAGATGGGAAAATAAAACGAGCAAGATCGAAAACTACTCTAAAAAACACCATACATAACGAAGGGGAATCAATAGACTACAAGCCAATATAAAGACTAAAGTTGCAAGCTACGGACCACAATGCATGGGGAATCAAAACATCTGCCCTTTGTGCAGCCTGTAGAAAGATAGGAACACGGTAACTAATAAAGAAACTGAAATGAGTTGTAAACTATGACACAACGCATTCCATTCTCTGGACTACATCCTGATAATCAGCAGGAGTTTGAGAATGACCGCAGAAGAAGAAATCACACGTTTGTCACGTTCTGTCACAGCCAAAAGATATTATTGTTGATTACCAAGAGCAATTATTATGTTTCACATATAGAAATGTCCGGAAGTAGGGCCAAAGGTAGACAAACAAAACTGTGGATAGAAAACTTCAAGATAGCCTGTATCTAATTTGGACTAAATGCAACCACGGCAACACATCTGGCTTTGGAACGATAGCTTATGCTCCCACCCCTACGCTTAACGGCAAGTATGAATGCGATCAACCATCATTCACCTTAGGAAAGACAATAGACATGACATGGAAATGCCCAGGACAGCTTCGAAAAGTAAGGTAGAAGTCACCAAATATGCTGGAGTAAAAAGACATATTGTAACAATACTGGATGGGTTATATTTATTCAGTGGGAGAAGGTTACCAATTGAACCTATAAACAACACGAGACAGAAAGTTGTGGAATAACAGTATGGAGAGAGTGATATTGGAAAAGGGGGGGGGGGGGTGATAGAAGGTAACAGGGGTAAAGGCCGACCAAAAACGTCGTTGGACAGAAGACATATAGGAATGCCTGGACATGTTCTTTGAGTAGGCGGGTCAGCTCGTTCAAGACCGAGGAGAATTCATTAGATCCATAAGGACGACTAGGTTCTGGAAAGAATATGTCACATTATGATGATGATTACATAAATGCTCAATGCTCGACTGCAGCTTTTGTTTTCACAATCCTGTATTCTTCTTTCCGTGTTCACTGTAGGTGTTTCTGATGTTCCCTTTAGGTGTTTCTCGTGTTTACTGTAGGTGTTTCTCATGTCCATTTTAGGTGTTTCTCTTGTCCAACTGTAGGTGTTTCTCTTGTCCACTGTAGGTGTTTCTCGTGTTTACTGTAGGTGTTTCTCTTGTCCACTGTAGGTGTTTCTCGTGTTTACTGTAGGTGTTTCTCGTGTCCAACTGTAGGTGTTTCTCATGTCCAATGTAGGTATTTTTCATGTCCATTGTAGGTGTTTTTCATGTCCATTGTAGGTGTTTCTTGTTTCCAACTGTAAGTGTTTCTAAAATCCACTGTAGGTGTTTTTCATGTCCATTGTAGGTGTTTCTCGTGTCCAACTGTAGGTGTTTCTCATGTCCACTGTAGGTGTTTTTCATGTCCATTGTAGGTGTTTTTCATGTCCATTGTAGGCGTTTCTCGTGTCCAACTGTAAGTGTCAAAACTCTCACATTCGTACACAAAAATAAATATTATTAAAGATTATTTCCGAGGTCCGAAAGGGGAGCAAAGAATAGCACCACTGTTACTTGCATGTCATGCATGTCGTCCGAGACGACTAAGGAGATATCGGCATGACGTTGGATGACTCATACTATAGAGGGTCAAAGTGATTAAAATGTCATGGCGAAGATGGATGTGTCAGGTCAAAAGGCGCGGATATCACCGACCAGGCTGTAAATCATGACACACCGCTTTCTGTTCTCCGGACTCATCATCATCATATGACATATTCTTTCCAGAACGTGGTCTTCCTTATGGATTCGCTAAACACTCTGCGATTCTGGGTGAGTTGACCTTCCGCAGATAGAAACATGTTTAAACAATCCGATACATCACTGCATCATCGTCATCTTGGGCACCCTCTCCCCCTGTTGCCGTTAACTCTGCCTTCAGCTATTAATCTGTCCACGCTGTTATGTCTCTTTATATCACCAAATAAAATTCGGCGTTCTTGTTATGTTGTTGTTAAGGAACCAGCCTTCTCCGACACTTATTATCTTAACACTTTTCGATTTGGTTTTTATCTGTCCATGGTATACGTAAAATTCTTCTGTTGCATCTCATTTCGAAAGCAGCGATTGTCTTTGCTGCTGTTTTATTTAATGTCCAAGCCTCACAACCGTGCATAGCCACTGGAAATACGCATGTTCTGATCATATATAGTTTGACTGTGCTGCAAGTGCCTTACCAAAGATTTGGGTAAGTTTCAGTGTCGCCATTTCCGGACTAAATCCTGTTAATCTACGGGAATTTGAGAACGAATGCAGAAGAGGAAGAAGGCAGATTCACATAGTTTGACCTTTACTTATTCTGCTTTTCAATATAGTGTTAAATATGGACTTAGTAACCAAGACCATTCCACGTCTGGTCTTTATTTATTTGCTTCCAACGATGCATATACAAGACCCTACGTATTTAAAAGTATCCATTTCTTCTAGTCTTGTCCATTCACATGGATTAATAGAACTCTGACAATTCTCTCCATGCTAATATTTAGTAGAAAGGCGCGGTATAAAACATAACTAATCCTAACCACTAACCCTATCCCTAGCCGTAAAAAATGAATATTTAGTTATTGATATAATATTAAGATTAATTAATCCTAAAATAAACAAGGAGACACGGCTTCCACACCAGAACCGGATATGCTACCAGTCGTCCTGGTACGAAAAGAAATTTGTGTGGAAGCTTAGAGTTGTACGACGTGTTCACGATGTTGACTAACGAAACTTCGGCTGAGTACAAACCAGCCCAACTGTACCGCCGAACATTTTCCTATACGAGAACAAGACTCATAGTCGAGATAAAGCCCAGCATCTGAGGTTATTCTCATCACTATTTGAGCATCTATCACTATTTATATACTTGGTGTCGCATGCCAAAAATAGCCACGGCTGACCAACGAAATTCACGGAAACAATTAAATTTAGCCTTTCAAGTCATGTTTATATTTTCTGTAGAAAGTTGTTTTAGTACCGTCGAAGGTCACTGTATAATCGTATTTGAGTGACATGTGCTTAGTTATTAAATCAGTAATATTTATAAATAATTGTTACAATAATCTTACAGATGCTCGTGGGTTGCTCGGAGTATCAGATATTCAGAGACTGCAAGAGAAAGCCCACCTGACGTTAATGTCTCATTGCAGTAGAATGTACCCAACAGACGTGCTCAGAAATAATAGGCTGCTTCTTCTGTTGCCCAGGTAAGCTCAATGTCATTGTTTGATATATGCTTGTGTTTGTGAGCTGTTATTTTGTTCCATATAAGGTGTTCCATGTATCTGACCTCGGAGGAAGAATAATATTCCTGACGTCATCCTGCGCTAGACATTTAAAAAAATGATATTCCACAGTTTCATAGGAATGAGTGCACATTCGGCACCCTGGAGTGTGTAATAGTTGTATTCTGTGCAGGTGATTGTTACGCTGTACATGTTGTGTGCGCAGTCGGAATATGATACTCTGGTCTTTCCTTCCCAGGAGATTGATGTTGTCTTTAGGATTTGACTGGTTATATATTTATATATTTCCCTCTCAGTGTTTCCACGACCAATCTGTTTACCCATTTCCCTTTGTTCACAGATTTCAACATCATTTTAACTGTGTGCATGGTCATTGGTGTATATGGATGTTCTTGTTGTGTTCCTTTCTTTTGCTAGACTGTCTGCGCTGTCATTGCCAGGTGTGTTTGAGTTTCCAGGAATCCACTGCACAACCATGCTGATTTCATAAAATGTTATCAGCTGATTGGCATGGTGATATATTTAAATTCACTGGCTTTGCATATAAGTGGTCCTGGGTTCATTCCCCAGTTGAGGCGGAAATGTTTTTCATATCGCAACGACTCCCGGGTCGACCCAGCCTTAAATGGGTATCGGATTAATCCGGGAAGTAAAGACTGAGAGGAAGAGGAGATGGCTACCGTCCTCATTTGCAAAGCCTCTGAAATGTGAGATTGCTAACATATCACACCTCTACGCCATTAATAAATGCTATGGGTTACTTTACTTTACTTAATATATTTAAACTAGCTTAGACTTACAAATATCCATCACATTCTAGTGCTTGAAGAGCAGACTGTACAAATCACAATATTTTGGACATTTGATGGATTGGCGTCAAATATTGTCCAGGGGGTACAAGGCAACTTCTAGTGATGTTATTTCAGCTTCATAGAACATATCTCCCTACAGGCATCAAACAACTTATCAGATGTTTAGTCTGGATATTCTATATAGACATCATAACCTGCAGTTATAGTGGTTATGAAAGAAGACCAATAAGTATAGCCATTAATCCATTGTTCTGGGTAGGTGTGTATTGTTTTCTGTGTTGCTTTCATAAGACTTACTGGAACAGAACTTTTCATTTCATTGTCTCTTAATTGTCTCTTGCTTTCTGGCAATTTAAAAAATGTGTGTGTGGTGTTAAATATTGTGCTACTCTTTGCGTGTAAACATTGTGCTACTCTTTGCAGTTCTTGTCTCTTGTCTGTGATGTGATAATTGCCTATTATTTTATTGACATGTCTGAAAACTTACTTTAAATATTATTAATTTATATATTGTTTTGATCATCCTCAGAATACGAGACGTATCGACAGACACAATACGAACGGCATTCTTCAAGAACAGCTCTCTCGTGGACGTAGCTATTGAAAGGCTATTGTTTAATTACCTCCATAGGTCCAACTAAACAGCATCCCCTTACTTTCAACATTATCTCTTCCTACACTTCAGATATCAACATTTATTTTTCAATATTTTTTCGAGCTGTCAGCACAGAATTTATTCT
Organism: Meghimatium bilineatum; assembly: GCA_034231615.1. Taxonomy (NCBI): domain Eukaryota; kingdom Metazoa; phylum Mollusca; class Gastropoda; order Stylommatophora; family Philomycidae; genus Meghimatium; species Meghimatium bilineatum. The sequence goes on from CM067307.1 coordinate 19,191,934, forward strand.
GGTAAGGAGGTTGCCATTTGCTTGTGTGACACAGGTCGCAGGCAATTAATCGCATTAAATGTTAAATGTTGACAAAATTTTGAGGGACATATACAGAGACACATTATAGCATAAATTTGAAGCAGACAGTCCATTTTTGTGGCATGTGGTGGGAATATTAAAACATGAACATTTAGGAACCACCAGAAGCATCAAGGGGAGAAGGACAGAGGAAGAGAAAGAGAGAAGATGCTGGCGAGAGAGAATGTCACCCCCTGAACTTATTAGCAACACAAGAGACAGAGAGTTCAAGAGAGACACAAGAGAAACGTGATCACCTACGCTATTTGTCATGTAACTTGATTAATTGACAAATACTTCAGATCTTGCATATGTAGAGATGGAAAAATGCAAAGCAGAATTAGAGATACACTAGAGATGGCTTTAACTTCTATGTCCAAGCTAAACTTAATTTGAAAAATCAACATCAGTGTTGGCATAAAAATCAAACTTTATAACTCATTAATAATTTCTATTGTGCTGTATGATTGTGAACATGGTTGTATGCATTGGCTTCGCGTATGAATGGTCCTGGGTTCGTTTCCCAGTTGAAGGGGAAATGATTTTTAGACCACAACTGCTCCGGGTCGACTCAGCCTTAATTGGGTACCGAATTAGTCAGAGAAGTAAATAATGCGAGGGAGAGAAGATGGCTACCTCCCTCATTGAGCAGATCCTCTGAAATGTGAGATTGCTAACATCTCACACACCCCTACGATATTAAAATTTTATGGGTTACTTTTACTTTACTTACTACGGTTGTCAGAGTTGAACGCTCACTGCGGACATGGAGATATGATTGCATGCCTTCGAATACAAATGTTACAAAGAAATTCCACAAATCTCCTATAAGACAAATGTGAACGTAAGCACATACAATAGAAATACATACAGCTCTACATGAATCATTACTTTCAATAGTGAAATAACGAAAACTTGCATGATTTGGGCATGTATGCTAAAACGAAACGAGTCATCGGCAAAAACTGTGCTACAGGGAACAGTTCGAGGTGGAAAAAGCAGAGGGAGAGGGGTGATAAATAAAAACATGGCTAGAAAACATCAAGGATTAGACAGATTAATTTTTTTTTCGCACGGCCCGCATAGCTGAAAATAGAAATCGCTGGAAGATGTTATCTGTTGAAACATCCAATGTTGTACCCCTACGACCCTAACGGGTTATGGCTATCTAGACAGATAGATGCAATACGCTAGACGATGAACCTACTCATGACATAGACACTGAACTTGGTCTCATGACACTGAAAGATACATGGTCTCATGACATAGATATAGACACTGAAAGGTACATGGTCTCATGACATAGATATAGACACTGAAAGGTACATGGTCTCATGACATAGATATAGACACTGAAAGGTACATGGTCTCATGACATTGACACTGAAAGATAAATGCACGCATAATATAGACACTGAAAGATACATGGTCTCACGACATAGACACTGAAAGATACATGGTCTCACGACATAGACACTGAAAGATACATGGTCTCATGATATAGACACTGAAAGATACATGGTCTCACGACATAGACACTGAAAGATACATGGTCTCACGACATAGACACTGAAAGATACATGGTCTCATGATATAGACACTGAAAGATACATGGTCTCACGACATAGACACTGAAAGATACATGGTCTCACGACATAGACACTGAAAGATACATGGTCTCATGATATAGACACTGAAAGATACATGGTCTCATGATATAGGCACTGAAAGGTACATGGTCTCATGACATAGATATATACACTGAAAGATACATGGTCTCATGATATAGACACTGAAAGATACATGGTCTCATGATATAGACACTGAAAGATACATGGTCTCATGATATAGACACTGAAAGATACATGGTCTCATGATATAGACACTGAAAGATACATGGTCTCACGACATAGACACTGAAAGATACATGGTCTCATGATATAGACACTGAAAGATACATGGTCCCATGACATAGATATAGACACTGAAAGATACATGGTCTCATGACATAGACACTGAAAGATACATGGTCTCATGACATAGATATAGACACTGAAAGGTACATGGTCTCATGACATAGACACTGAAAGATAAATGCACGCATAATATAGACACTGAAAGATACATGGTCTCACGACATAGACACTGAAAGATACATGGTCTCATGATATAGACACTGAAAGATACATGGTCTCATGATATAGACACTGAAAGATACATGGTCTCATGATATAGACACTGAAAGATACATGGTCTCATAACATAGATATAGACACTGAAAGATACATGGTCTCATGACATAGACACTGAAAGATAAATTCACGCATAATATAGACACTGAAAGATACATGGTCTCACGACATAGACACTGAAAGATACATGGTCTCATGATATAGACACTGAAAGATAAATTCACGCATAATATAGACACTGAAAGGTACATGGTCTCATGACATAGACACTGAAAGATAAATTCACGCATAATATAGACACTGAAAGATACATGGTCTCACGACATAGACACTGAAAGATACATGGTCTCATGATATAGACACTGAAAGATACATGGTCTCATGACATAGACACTGAAAGATAAATGCACGCATAATATAGACACTGAAAGATACATTGTCTCACGACATAGACACTGAAAGATACATGGTCTCATGATATAGACACTGAAAGATAAATTCACGCATAATATAGACACTGAAAGATACATGGTCTCACGACATAGACACTGAAAGATACATGGTCTCATGATATAGACACTGAAAGATACATGGTCTCATGACATAGACACTGAAAGATAAATGCACGCATAATATAGACACTGAAAGATACATGGTCTCACGACATAGACACTGAAAGATACATGGTCTCATGATATAGACACTGAAAGATACATGGTCTCATGACATAGACACTGAAAGATAAATTCACGCATAATATAGACACTGAAAGGTACATGGTTTCATGACATAGACACTGAAAGGTACATGGTCTCATGACATAGACACTGAAAGATAAATTCACGCATAATATAGACACTGAAAGGTACATGGTTTCATAAAATAGACATAGACACTGAACATGGTCTCATAATATAGACATAGACACTGAACATGGTCTCATAATATAGACATAGACACTGAACATGGTCTCATAACATAGACATAGACACTGAACATGGTCTCATAAAATAGACATAGACACTGAACATGGTCTCATAACATAGACATAGACACTGAACATGGTCTCATAACATAGACATAGACACTGAACATGGTCTCATAACATAGACATAGACACTGAAAGATACATGGTCTCATAACATAGACACTGATAGTTGAGTGCTCTTACAAAGGATGCTATGGAATTAATTACAAACACTTAGGGGAACCAGGATCATTCATGAAAATATAAACAGAAAAAACAATAACTCTGTTTTGTTTATTAATTTGCGTCTCTCAGTGTCTTTAAGTTAACATTTCCGTACCACTGAGTCTTCGATCAAATTATGATATATTTTGTTGTAGCAAAATCGAAGCCGAGTTAACTATGCGAGTGCTCTAACGGTAACACTGAATTGTCATGAATGTATTGTGATTGTTCATATCCAATACAGGAATATGTTTAAATGTCAGTTTTTCAGACAATGGTCGTACAAGAAAGTGTTTAAATGTCAGTTTTTCAGACAATGGTCGTAAAAGAAAGTGTTTACATGTCAGTTTATCATAGAATGGTCGTACAGGAAGATTTATGAATGTCAGTTTTTCAGACACTTGTCATACAGGAAAGTGTTTAAATGTCAGTTTTTCAGACACTTGTCATACAGGAAAGTGTTTAAATGTCAGTTTTCCAGACAATGGTCGTAAAGTAAAGTGTTTTAAAGTCAATGTTTAGAATGTTTATAATTTAGGTATAATTTCTGTATTGACACAAACACTATTTATAAAACAGATACTGGCTATAATAAAAAATGAACTATAAAATAAAAAGGCGTCAGCTGAAGTAAAGTAATGGTACGAGCGAAGGTCATTATTTCATGCTAGCACATTTGTCTGTGTATTGACTTTCTTGGCAATATTTATGTTCAGGACGTTGCCATTGCTTAGTAATGTTCAAGTAATTAACATGTCCATCGCAACTGGTATTTTTCAGTTTACTTATTTACTAAGTACCAATGGTTCTTTTAATATGCACAAAATGCACACAAGGTCTTCGAGTGTGTCATGGTTTTCAAAATTAACTTAAAACAATTCAATAGGCGTAGAGGGCTGACTTCGTTGCACTCGGTGTTCCCCATAAGTACTCCATTAATCTCAATGAAACAGTACTCCACTTGAGAGTACCATATAACTCCGTAGCATCAAGTTATAATCGCTCAGGAATCTCTAAAAACATCCACTGTATAAACAACACGACATGAACCGGAATCGAACCAGTGACCTCTTGAACACAAGGCGAACAACTTAAAAACTAACATAGGAAGATCCAAATGTATTGTACACTTGATCACACAACAGCTTTACGTTTGAGCTTAGCAGTCATTGCGCAGCGCTACCCTACTTCATATGAAATGTGAAATGTAGTCTGTTCATATACTTACTATAAAACTGCCCAGAGAATTGCTTCGTCTTCCACAACCATTGTTGTTCATATTGATAATGAAGGCAATGAGAGATTCTCTAATTAATGTTACTAATATCTTGGTTCTATGAAGGCAAGTGATAATTCGAGTGATAGGTGATGTTTATATCAAACTATTTCATTTCCTTTAACAAAAAATTGATATGAACATTGTTATCTATTCTTGCACATGTGCCATTGTCATTTATCCTGACACATGTGCCATTGTCATTTATCCTGACACATGTGCCATTGTCATTTATCCTGACACATGTGTCATTGTCATTTATCCTGACACATGTGCCATTGTCATTCATACTGACATTTGCACTATTGATCCAGTTTGACAGCTCTCTCATTAACTTGAACTCCGATGTGACCCGGACAAAATGTTCACGTAAGAACCTTCGGATGTGAAACTCAGATGTATCGTGGTGAAATCATGTGTAACTTGGATGTACCGGGGTGAAATCATGTGAAAGTCGGATGTACCGGGGTGAAATCACGTGTAACTTGGATATATCGGGATGAAACCAATGAATCGATCGATTCATGACACATCCATCGATTTTTGAATCTAGCGGATCATGGATTGCGAGTTCAATATACCAACGACTGTTTCAGAGACCAATTTTCAATCAATCAAGTGCTATACCATGGGGCATTGGCTATTAAGATTTTCCACAACTCTCTGTCTCTCGTGTTGCTAATAATTTCAGTTGGTGACATTCTGTCATGTCACAGTGACAATCCATCCAGCAATTTCTCTCTTTGTCTTCCTCTGTCTCTTTCCCCTTCGATATTTCCAGTAGTTACTACATGTTTACGTTTCGCTCTTCTCATTACATGTTATAAAGTCTTGACTGCTTTTGACGTTTAAATTTTGTTATAATTTGTCTTTTTACTCCAACATCTCTGAGAACGTCTACATTTGTTTTCTTGGCTGTCCATGAAATTTTCATCATTTTTCTAAAAATCAACATCTTATTTGCCCACATCCCACATTGAACTCTCCTGTTTACTGTCCATACTTCATATCCATAAAGAGGCATTTGTTCGATATAACATCCTAGTACTCAATCCACATATGCATTGATTTTACTCCATTTCATAGAATATTTCTTCCCGCCGAAGACGGATGTGTCGGCCCATTGTCAGAAATAAAACGGCGACACAGCGCATTTCCTATCTCTGGACTACATCCTTCTGGAAATCTAATAGGACCATGGTCCTGATACAAGAAATATCCAGTGGGAGTTTGAGAATGAACGCTGAAGAAGAAGAAGAATGTTTCTCTCTTTCTTTAAAATGCCAATATGGCTTGAGGTATGTTACTCTATCTCATTAGAGCAATGCAGGCGCAGTATCACCGTATGTTTCTCGATCTCCATTCTCATATTGGAAATTTCCGTAGTATACTTTCCACACCTTTTGAACATGATTCTAATTCTTAGAATGCTAGGTAATCTCCCTACTGATCTTGACCCCCCCCCTCTGAACAGAACATATGTGCATATAATAAAATCTCTCTCTCTCTCTCTCTCTCTCTCTCTCTCCAGCAATGGTAAGTCTCAATTGTTTAATTTCTAGATCTTCTTTTCCATGCATCACTCTTTGGTCAGCGGGAAAAGCATACAACATGAAAATGGAAACAGCAATATACAGGGGAAGACCAAGATGAAGATGGATTGGTTACCAACGTTCCGAGACATCACAATATTATTACATATCAAGCAACCAAACGTGCCATAGATCGAAAACTGGTTGTTATTTAAAACTCTTCATAAGGCAGAGAGAAACATGACGTGGCGACAGCAGGGGCATGTAGCCGTTATCACACAAGCTACTTGAATACCCACTGTAACTCCCAAACGGGAACAATACAGTATGACTGTGGGAGGGGGGGGGGGGGTTGTGATAGTACAAGTCTCCAAACAGCTTCATATAGACTGTTCCACTAAGACCGGATGTTGATTTTCCGCTACTAAATGTACAGTAGCAGTAACTAATTGCGTCAGTATGTTTTAGGTAGCAATATTTCGGTATTTCGCCTTGTAACTTTCACAATCTCGTGGTGTACAGCCTATTGCAACTGCCTTAGAAATGGTTAATTATTGGACGCTTTACAGCAAAAGCAGAGAAGTGACAATGGATAGATGTAGACTCCCTAGATTACCTACCGGACTTCCGAAACAAGATGGCGAGAGAGAAAGCGTGTGTTCTCAATCAGATCATAGATATTACGATGTTTGTCCTGAAAGCAACGTAAGATTGAAGTAGTATAGTACCAAGAATTTCATTAAGAGAAAAACATGGACAATAAATAAAACTACAGCCAAGAGAATAGAGGCTTTCGAAATGAAGTGTTATAGAATAATCCTGAGAATACCATGAACAGGAAGGAAGATAAAACACTACTTGCTAAAATATCAATGTCCAAGAAGGATGGCTTTTAAACGCCATATTAACAAGGAAGTTGGGTTTTTTCCGGCCATATGAAGAGACACGATGGCAAGAAATGAGTGTTGCTGGAAGGGGCGATAGAAGGAAGAAGAGACAAAGGTCGACCAAGGCGTTGTTGAACAAGAGATGGTCGGAAATGCATGCACATGTCACTAGGGGAGGCTGGATAAGTTGCCAGATGACGCACGGATTTCATGAGATTCATTCTGAAAAGAATACGACACATGACAACATTCCCTGCTGAACATAATAATAACATCGGTAATTATAGGCATGTGGTTGCGTCTGTGGGTCTCACCAATGGCCCACTAGACAAACCACCCATGCAACAGAAAACCTTAGTGGATGACATGCCGTTATATTGAGGTTATCTTCTTAGAGAAGCTTCATGGTACGTCATCTATACAATTGTGCGTTTATTTTGTTGTTGAAATGTGTTTCATGTTTACCTGAATATATATGTATGCACCCTCTGTGGTTGGGAGGGAGCCAGAGATGTACTGTGCAGCACTGGGGAGGAGGAAACTGACAGCACTGTTTTTTCCTATGGCTTAGACCCATCATAGAGGCACAGTGACTCAGGACGTGACAATCCTTTTGACTTGAACATTTGGTTGCATGCCCGGAGCAATAGAAAAGTTCGGCATAACAAGTAGTCAATTGCTGGCGGGGAATGAGCACAGTGAACCCTATCTTGGCTACAGTGGCTGGGAGCAGTGCATAGGTTGAAACCTACCTTCCTGGAGGTGTGATAGTTATTCTCTGGCTCTGTCCCGGGGTGGGCCGAAAATCCACAGACTTCCCAGCAATATAATGCCATTAAATGGCATTAGGTCAAAGGGCATGAGCCCATGGATAGCTGGATCAGCAACCAACCAACCATCGATAACTATATATTTCCTCTCCAACGCTTAACCATTCTTCCCCATTTCATCGACATAAAGTGGGCAATCATTTTCTCAGCATATGTCATCAATGACACTTTGTTAAAGTTTTGAACCTATAATATCAGATATATTTCCATATAGGGGGTTCAATTTGTCGCTGGTAACTCAAAGAAATATCGTATTCGTGCCAATAGTTGTCTGGATGAGAAACTAACACCATCATGTGTCCCATCGTCACAATATGGATATGAGAGCAACATGAAATATAATAAAGGCAAACATACTATTCTATAATTAAAAAAACTTCTCTAAACGGGAATATGCTAAAGTTATTTTCTCTTTCCAATGTATGTTACTTTTCTCTATAAATTTGTGTAAAATATTGCACATTGTGACCACACTCATGTTTTTATTTATTTATTTGATTTATTCATGTATGGTTATGTCAATAAAATGCACTAAACTGTGAATATTTCAATTTTGCAGTACTTAATATGTGTTTCTATATTGTTTTCATAGTGTCTATAATGTCTGCATTGAATAGTTATGAGTTTAAAAAAACGGCGATACAACCATTACCTACAACATTCGGCTTGAAATCTAGTATGGTCATTGTCCTACTACAAGAGAGAGAGAGAGAGAGAGAGAGAGAGTGAGAGAGAGAGAGAGAGAGAGAGTTTGAGAATGAACGATGAAGAAGAAGAGTAGTTATGAAATAATAATTAACGAACACACAGATTATATGACAAACAATCCGATCTACCTGATCAACACATGATTACATCACGAGAACACAGGATTACATCACGAGAACACAGGATTACATCATGAGAACAAAGGATTACATCATGAGAACACAGGATTACATCACGAGAACACATGGTTACATCACGAGAACACATGATTACATCACAAGAACACATGATTACATCACGAGAACACAGGATTACATCCTGAGAACACAGGATTACATCATGAGAACACAGGATTACATCATGAGAACACAGGATAACATCACGAGAACACAGGATAACATCACGAGAACACAGGATTACATCACGAGAACACAGGATTACATCACGAGAACACAGGATTATATCACGAGAACACAGGATTACATCACGAGAACACAGGATTACATCATGAAAACACAGGAGTACATCATGAGAACACAGGATTATATCACGAGAACACAGGATTACAGCATGAGAACGCATGATTATATCAGGAGAACACAGGATAACATTATGGTGGAAAAGAACACAGAATTACATCAAGAGAACACAGGATTACATCATGGTGGAGGATAGTATAAAAAAATGAATGAATCTCAGTTGCTCGCGGAGAGTGTAGATTGATGGGTAGGAATAGAAAAATATACAATCAATGCACCACGGGAACTAGCAGCATACATATACTTGGCTATCTGCTGAATGAGATGGAGCTCCTAGGGGCACGCTCGGAGTGTACCACCGTCGGTTTAGACAATCAGTATTTGAAGATAAAGTTGAGGAGCGGTGGTGGGGGGGGGGCGGCAGACATACACATGGCAAGGAAATATGTTTAAGATTTACAGGACACAATCTAGCAGAGTGCACTACCAAGAAATGAAAGAGGTAGCGGATGTTGAAGGTTTGCGGCAGTCAACCTTCAATACGAAGACGGCACTGGTTGATAATGGTGCTCCACCGAATATGACAAAATTAAGTAAATGTTAACCAAAATCCACCGTTAAGTGGCATTATTTAAACACTAAATGTATACATTCTACTACCGAGGTCGGAAATGTCGGACTATTAATGAAAATAAAACAGTACAACGGCAACGCAAAGTATATCCGTTCTCTGGATTACATCCTGCTGGAAATCTAGTAGGGTTTTTGTTCTGCTTCAGGAGAGATCTAGTTTGAGTTTGTGAACTCTTTTGCAGGAGAGATCTAGTTTGAGTTTGTGAAGTCTATTGCAGGAGAGATCTAGTTTGAGTTTGTGAACTCTTTTGCAGGAGAGATCTAGTTTGAGTTTGTGAACTCTTTTGCAGGAGAGATCTAGTTTGAGTTTGTGAACTCTATTGCAGGAGAGATCTAGTTTCAGTTTGTGAACTCTGCTGCAGGAGAGATCTAGTTTGAGTTTGTGAACGCTGCTGCAGAAGAGAATTAGTGGGAGCTTGTGACTGATTTTTTTTTAAAGCAAGTTTGTTACGAAAGGAGATATTTCAAGACGTTAACAAAGAAAGCGACAAAGAATACAGTTAGAAAAAGTATCTTTGTCTCTTTGTTCAAGTGGCAATATTTCTACAACAAAGTCTTCTTTATGGATACCCTGAACTTCTCAAATTTTAGTCTAATTGACTTGTGGTAGCCAAGAGGAAATGTCAAACTATGACCGACTTTAATTAAATAAAACATGTGGGCTAAAACGACATAAAAAACTTAGGAATTTGATGAACAACATGGGTTTCCCGCTAAACCAATCAATCTCTTTAAAACAATGCATTGTGTTCATCATCAAGCAGCCGTGAGAGTAGATAGTGAAACATCTGATTGGTTCAGCGTGGAAAAAAGAGCCAGACAAGGATGTGTCCTGCCACCATATCTCAATATTTACCCAGATAACATAATGATGAATGTAATAATGACTAACAGAAATAACTTCAACCCAATCAAAATCGGAGGTCCTGAGATACCAGAACTAAGATATGCTGATGATACAACATTACTGGCACACAGTCAATCAGGTCTGGAAAACCTCATAAACTCCATTAAAGAACATAGTGAAAAACAAAACCTGTTTCTGAATTAAAACAAGACCAATATTATACCAAGCGACAAAACCACTAGCAAGTTCTCAAAAAGCATCAATAACAGCGAATTGGAAAGAGTCATCAGTTTTAAATACATTGGATCTCTTATCAACAGTAACGGTGATTGCTATTAAGAAGTCAGAAGGAGGTTGGCTATCGTATCAAAGAAACTGGTACAAATGAAAAACATATGGCTGAGCTGCTGCAAAATAACAAAACTAACATTCCTAAGGGATTTCCAGCTGCAATATATGGATGTGAATCCTGGACAATCACCAACCAAATGAAAAACAGAATAGCAGCATTTGAAACAAAATGTTACAGAAAAATCCGTAGAATACCCTGAACCAAAAATATCGTTAATATAACCATTCTGCGAGAAAATAATGTAAAGAAAACTGGCTAAACAGCATGGTTCTTTCCAGAAAACTATAATTTTTTGCCCATATCAAAAGTATGACAGCCTAGAGAAAGCCATAATGGAAGGGATGATGCCAGGAAGACGATCAAACGGCAGACCACGAGGAGGATGGACGCAAAATATCAAAGACCACCTGAACATGACACTAACAGAAGCAGTAAGACTGGCTCAAGATCGACAGAAGTTTCGAAAGGCTGTGATGACTGCTGCATCCTTTTCATGATATGCTACCTGATGATGATGTAGTCTAAACCATGTCCACGTTAAAAATCTGGGCTGATTCGATTGATCCTGGTCATTTTTATAGCCAGCCAATGAAAATACTGATACATCAAATCAGCCTAGAGTAGTGACTCGGACATCTGTTATTTAATCTAATGTCCGTCGTGGTTCAAACATTGAGATATTTCTGGTTTATCCTCTATTTGGTTGGCGATACACATTTTACCTGGAGCCACGTCCGATTATACATTTCTAGAGACTTTGAATTTGCTTCATTAAGAAATATGCTAATGTGTTTCCTGCTTCCTGGTCTGAGCAGGTGCACAGAAATAAACATAACCAGGTAAAGTGACTTTGACCTTTGAACCGACTTACCTTTTCTGTTTGTCATTGTCACAACCGCATACTACCGGGGTCATAAATTGGAGCAAATAGTGATAAAATTACAACCTGCTATGTATGTTTTAAGAGGCTACTAAGGAAGTTGGGAGTGGGAGGTTTGCTACATAACCCTCATGATATCTGATGTTTGAAAAATTAACATAAGACCATGCAAAGAATTCATGCAGAAACAACAAATAATATGTTTTGAACACATTATTAGAATGAGATGAAGGTAAAGAGGTAAATAAAAGGTAATTGTAAACGTAAAATGTGAAGGTGAGAAAGGAATGGTAACGTTAAGTAGTTAACGATAAAATGTTAAAGGTAAACAGGTACGGTAGAAAGGTAGGTGCAAAAACAAAGATAAAGATACGCTGATTTATGAAATAGCGTCATATCACACAATGTTCCCATAAGTATTCAGTTGCCTAGTCAGTGGATGACCAGGCACCGCCTGATTAGCTCCTCCAGTCGACCCAGCTGTAAATGGGTACCTAGCAGATGAGATAGGGGAGGTAAAGACAGCAAGGAATGGAACTGGCCACCCCCCCCCTAATAGTTACCCCGACTTAGTAAATAAAGAGTTATCTTAATTCCCGACGGTACGTTGCTGCCATGGTGACCTACCTTTATCTTTACCATCTGGAAGTTCTGAAGGCCTCACCAGTGGCCTACTGGCCTAACCACAATGCAACAGCAAAACCATAATATATATATATATATATATTGAGGCTGTCATATTGTGAAAGTATGAAAGCCCACATCATTTCACTGGAAAATGATGTTCTCACTACGCTCTGAATAGGGGACGTCTTCAAGCGTTGTGGACAGCTAAAGGTTTAACGTATTCTGAGCGCGAACAACTAATTCTGGAGAAATCTCTTCACTGCACAAAAGAATACAATAGCTCAATTGTTTGTAATGACTGGGATTAAAAGGAACAAACAAGTCAAACATATTTACGGAAACCTTCTATTGCAAGATTTACCCGGCATTCCTTCTAAGTTGTGTTAATGATTGGCCGCGCACGTCCACCAAAAAAACACACAAAAAACCGACGTCGCGCGAGGAAAATCAAAAGTTCGCACACAGAATCCAGGATTCAAAATAAATGAGCCCAGAATTGCATATAATGTTTTAATATCATGATACGCAGGACACATTTTAAAGGGACCCGCTGAAGGTAGGCAAGAAACACGGGAAACTTACATAAATAGAAGAGGAACAATAGAACAGGAAATAAGGGTAATGATCCACAGCTCCACAGCTGAAATACAAGACTAGTATTAAATAAATAGAGAAAAAATCATTTATTTAGATTTGGTTGGTGTGGGGGTCCTCGTTATACCGCTGTTCGTGTTGTTTTCAGGTATAAATTTTTTTTCATTCCGTTCTCATTTCCCGTTTCCTTTTTTAAATGACGCGACTCTTTGACAATACTTGTGTACACGTATGATATTGTCACATTGGACGTCAGTGCTGTTCAATGTCTGCCGTCTAGTGCTTCTGTGATAGTGCCATTACATTTACTGTTTTTAAGTTGTTTTTTATATTTACTTGTTCACTGTTTGTTTTGTATGTTCTTAAAAAAGACATTAAGGTTGAAATGTTGAAAATGTCTTGTATATTGTTATTTGTATTTTTTCGTACCAATATCATGTAATCCGATACTTTATGCAACATCATAAAACGTCGATAAAACTTGTGTTCTACGTAAGTAATAAATAAATAGAGTGTCCTCCATGTTTCTCTAATCTCCATGACGTATTAACAAAATAACAACAAGCTATTGTTAACTATGTACATTTTTATTTTCTTAACAGGTTCATTGATACCGCCCATTTCTCCTGGTCTATATATCACAATAAAAACTGTACTAATCCCACCATCAACCAAATGGAAATTCAACAGATGTTTTCCTATCTCGTGATGGTTAACTTTTCCCATGATGGTTAACTTTTCCAATGATGGTTAACATTTCTCGTGATGGTTAACTTTTTCAATGATGGTTAACTTTCCCCTGATGGTTAACTTTCCCGTGATGGTTAACTTTTCCCGTGATGGTTAACTTTTTCAATGATGGTTAACTTTTCCCGTGATGGTTAACTTTTCCCGTGATGGTAAACTTTCCCATGATAGTTAACTTTCCCATGGTGGTTAACTTTTCACGTGATGATTAACTTTTCCAGTAATGGTAAAATTTTCCCGTGATGTTTAACCTTGATTAAGCGAAAAAGGTAAACGTATTATCAAAATAAGTCAATAAAACAACCTAGCAGCGAGACACAGTGACAAATAACGTTTTGACTAAACAACCTTCATCAGAATAAACGAAATACCGTGGACACCAAATCTTACATAGAGACACACATATGATATGGCGGTGATAGGAATAAAGGGAGAGATTGGAAGAGAGAAGCGAGAATGAGACGGGAGAAGTACAGGAAGTTGAGCATGACAAGAGAAAGGTATGGGAGACAGGTGAGAGAAGTGAGAAGGTAAGGAGGGAAATACATGAAAAAGTAGAAGAATAGATGGAGGGAAAATGATATAAAAATGTACTTTGCTGGTGATATGCTGAGGTACACAGTAAATGAGGACAATCAACTTTTGTAGAGCATGTGATGAGAAAAGAAAAACCTGAGCATTTAGTAAGTGCACGAAAGATCACACAGGAAGACAAAGAGAGAAGTTAATGGGCCGATTGTCAGCTTGGTATGGGGAATGTCATTAACGTATTAACCATGTGAGAGAGAGAGAGAGAGAGAGAGAGAGAGAGAGAGAGAGAGAGTTGTTTAGAGACATAATCACCAATGCCAATTGTATCACTTTATAGAAAGAAAAAAAAAAATGTCAGAGGTAAAAAATCTGAGAGGGCCGCAGTAATTAATTTATCACTTTATAGAATGAATAATACACCGAGTGCTGCAGTAATAAATGTATCATTGTATACAATGAGTGATACACCTTCCATATAGTTACAGCTGGAGATCGCTCTTTAAACACCGCATGCCTGCAACCCGCAACTAACCAGTTTTTCTTCTTGTCGTGTGACTCCGGTTTAGCACTAATGACATGCATTGTCAGACATGGCACCTAATCATGATGGTAGTAAGGATAACCTGTCTGTACTATTCGCAAATACTTCTGCTTGTACATATCAAGAAAAGATACTTCCCTTCCAAGAAAATATGAAGTGGAATGGGTGTCACGTTTACCTGCATTGCTATATACGTTGATATACAGGTACAAGCAGCTTATCACTCATTACGTCATTGCTGTCCTGTAAGTGTATTCACCAAGTAAACCAGGAAGTGGCTGTACACAGAAAGGCAGATTTCTGAATACATTGTGGCAGCGGTTCTTAACGGGTTGTCAGTAGACCTATGGGTCTGTGGAGTCCTACCAGATGCTAGTGCAGAAAAGAAGAAATATTTTTATCCTTATATATACCGAGGCCTTCGACGATACTTGTAAGACATCTGCACAGAATTAATTAGGACTTCATGCATTACGTTTTATTAAATATTGTCATGATTTTTATTGGTCGTTATTATATAATTAGATCCGCCTTGGTTATTTTTTACATGCGGCTACAAGAGTAGTGAGCAATGAAAATCACGATCATCATCATCAAGTGACATATTCTTTCCAGAACGTAGTCTTTCCAATGGATCTCTTGAATTTTCCACGGTCTTGAGCAAGTTGTCCTGCCTATTTCAGTGACATGCACAGGTATTCCTGAATGTCTTTTGTCCAAATGCGTCTTGGGCGGCCATTGCCCCTGTTGCCTTCTATCATGCCTTCCAGTAACACTCTCTCCATTCTGTCGTGTCTCTTAATGTGACCGAAAAAAACTAGCTTTTTCTTTAATATGGTGTTCAGAAGCCAGCCTTCCTGTGCGTTAATTGTTTGTAACACCTCCTGGTTTATTTTCCTTGCTGTCCATGGTATTCTCATAACTCTTCTATAGCGCTTTAATACAAATGATGTTATTCTCTTGACCACTGTTTATTTAGTGTCCATGCTTCACACCCATATGTCGCCACAGGAAATACACATTTTCGTAGTAAACACAATTGTGTTCTTATGTTAGTACCTTGCCATAGTTTCGTTATCTGTTTAAATTTTGCCAGCGCCATTGCCGTTCGTCTCTAGATCTCAACTGCGCAGTCCCCCGCATTTTCCACGATATTCACGATATAAAGTTCACAAAAATCACGATATTAATCAAATACGACACAAATGAAACCCTAATTAGTTGTGTGCTGAGGTGTTCTACCACCAAGAGTCTCGCATATACAATTAAAAAATAAATAAATGGGAAGATATAAAGCTATAAAGATTGCGCACATTATTTATTCGAGAAATTCTTCACGCATAGGCCTATTTGCAGAGAGACATCTTTGAAAATTTGAATTTGTAAGGTTGGTACGGGATATAAACCAGAACCGGACATTGAATGCAGACTTATAAGAAGAACTCCAAGTAGCCGATTATCAAAGTGTGCCGACCAGAGATAGTCTCGATTACTTACCAGACAGCAATTGTTAATAAGTATGCTTATTGTTTATTAGCAGAAGAGTACCAATACATAGAAATTACAGACACAGTTTACTATCGTTAACGCACAGATAATTCATTACTAAATATTATCAAATATAAAATATTTTGGGGCTCTACGACAGAAAGAAAAATTAAATGGGGTCCATGTCAACAAAAAGATTAAGAACCGCTGCAATATGAAGTTTCTTACTTTTTGTTATATAATGTACAAGTGTGTGACCTCACCGTCTGGGCGATCCTACATGAGCTCAGTACCTTTCAGTGAGATATAGATGCCTGTTCTCATTCACCTTCAGTTTAACAGGGTGCAGTTGAGACAATGGAATACGGTGTGTTATGACTTAAACATTGACAGCAATACCTGCACCTTTTCACACCCCCCCCCCACACCTAGACATTCGATTTTAGTTTGGCATCTGGGACAATTAGACTGTTTATGGCATATGACAGCAAGCGTAACCTCTAAATCATCCTCAGTCGTTTCTTACAACATATATGGTCACGGTGTCGCTATTATTTGCTGCATTATTGGGCTCCGGCAGTACACGGGAAATCTATATTGGACATGCCAATTGATATGTGATATTACACATTACGTATTATCTATATTACACATGCCAATGTGAACGTCCATATCCTTAGTCCGTTTTCTGTTGTATGTTTTCATTTTTATCTTGATAAAGGCCTTTTGGTCGAAACGTCGATTTTGTGTGTGTGTCATTATATGTGTCTTTAATGATCAGTAAAACTTCATAACCGCATTCCTTGATTTACCTGTTGTTGTTGTTTTTTGCGCAATAAAAACATATTATCGATCATAACAAGAAAGCTGTGTTTTCTTTTGGTCATATAAAGAGACATTATAATCAAGTGCCGTCTCCGTAACGAAGTTTGGCTGCAACATACCTCGAACATCCCCTGTCTTTTATTTTGGTGGTGCACTCTGCTAGACTATAACCTGCCCATCTTGTGATGTTACTCTCCCACTTTTATCTCTGCCCACCTCTTGCTTGCTTCCATTTGACTTTACCCTCAAGTAAGGTCTTCAATAAGGTGTCATGTGTCAGGTTAATAAATAGACATAACAACATGGAAAGAATAATAGCTGAAGGCAGAGTTAACGGCTCATCGCCCTAGACGACGATGGTGCAGTTATATATTAGATTGTTTAAACATGTCTCTAGCTGCTGCAGGTTAACTCGCCCAGGATTGCGAAATGTTCAAAGAATCCATAAGGAAGACCACGTTCTGGAACGAGTATGTCACATAATGATGAATGCTATAATTCTGAAAAATTCATCATTATTTTTTTTAAAATTATTTTAATTACAATTTTTTCTTTTACAAAGTACAAAAAGTGCTCTTTAGGTCAATCGTGACCGATTAGCATTTATAGGACCTGTTCGCTAAATTAAGTTCGACTCCATTCGTTACGTGCTTTGAGTATTGTTTGCCTTTTACTTGGTTACTTTTTATATACTTGGAATCGCATGCCAAAAATAGCAAAAACTATTCCAAGTATATAAATAGTAACTAACTGAAAGACAAACAATAATCAGAACACGTAAGAATGGGACTCAACTTAATTTAGCGAACAGGTCTTCTATAAGAGCCGACGGTCTCGGGTCAACTCTCCCCAATCTTTGTGAGTCCGTGGCCAGATAGCAGACCAACCCCCCCCCCCCCCCAATGTTTTGCGAGAATTAATTTGAGCAAAATACATTGTCGCCCAATTTGGTAGTTATAACACACTATTCATGAACTCTATTACAAAACGTAAACAAATGGAAAATAGTGGAGAACATTGTTCAAGTCGAATTCCATTCACTAAATGATAACGCCATCAGGGGATAAAATTGTCTGCCGCCGTGTTCCGTCTGGCGTTAGATCTTAGGGTTAGAATTAGGGGTTAGGATTAGGCATTAGTGTTAGGTTTTGGGTTAGGGTTTGGCGCTAGATTTCCGGCCCACACAAGTGTTTTTGAAATCATTCTCCATTGCAAAATACAAACCTCCAGAAAATGTTTATTAAGAAAAAACCGTAATCCTAACTCTAACCTTAATACTTAACCCTAACACCTAACCCAATCCCTAACTTTAATCCTAACCCTAGCAGCTAGTCCTACCCCTAAGATTCACCATTAGCAAAAGACGGAACACATGCGGCGGAAATTTGATCCCACAATGACGTCATCATTTAGTGTGTGGAATTAATTTTATGTTTCAAAATTGCACACATTACAAACCCAAAAAACACACTTCGTTAGTGCGCAATGGGGATTGGTCTGTTATCATTGTACCCTGTTTTCTTTTTATTTACCCAGCATTATTGTAGCTCAATCCCCCCCCCCCCCCAGCTTGTTGTTTTGCAAATGATACATAATTTTGTTTACATTTAAATTAGAATTGGTGTTCCGGAAATATTTTATATCGCTGTCCCACATCAGGAAATAGTAACGAGAACCAGTATTTTTAGAATAATTCGAAAAACGCCGCTCCCTGAGAGAACAAAGTGCACCTGTTAGTTTCAAGAGAATTACACCGTAACGACTGGTGTAGTGATATATTTTCTTAATAACTCAGAAAAAAAGATGCTATCTGTGCCCTGAGATGGCACTCTAAATACACATCTGTGTGGTACACACCAGTGAAAGGTGTATTCTAAACTCGTGTTAGTCACCTGGCTAACTCGTTAGGGACCAACCCCAAGTTTACAAACTAATATGGATTGAGAATCGAATACATTTATACAAACAATATATTTCCCATCGGTATCTTTTCTCACATCCTACAGAATGTCCCAGCACAGTCCCAAAATTGGCATGGAATATCTTATGTCGTAGCCCGCGGCACGAAAATGTGCACAAGACCTACGTTGGGTGCAAATTGAAATTTAACGGAGTATAATATGTCTTTAAGTATGTTAGCTCAAATAGTACGCTTGGAACATCGAAATATTGAAATATTGGCTTCATCCATGTTCATGGTCATACTTTTATGAACAATTTCTTCGTTATTTCTTCAAGAAAAATCCCCAAAAAGTGTTAAAATTGAAACATTTTCAAATTGGTATAAAATATAAAATTTGGCAAAAGAAAAATTTAATGTGCATTGTTTAGAACATATTCTTTCCTACAACAGCGTACATCTCCGCACCAAATCATCAACCAACACTGAAGTTCGTCAATTCGTCAAGATTTTATGATGGATCGGTTACGTTTAGTTCTTTCTGGAACCATTGTCAACCTCTGCCTCCAATCGTACACTTTTGTTTAACGATAAATAAATATAGAGAAATAATTCTAATCAGCTTAAGTGACAGTTTCATGTTGAAAAAATGCACGAAATGGATGTTTCGTCCAAAAAGGTCTTAATCGTGCGATTGACGGTATTATTTTAGAGTCTGATAGAAAACTCTCATGCAGAAGCAAGTGCACTCCTTCGCTGCTCAAACATGATACAGAAATAAGAAGATATATGCTTAATCAGCATACCACAAAAACAAATAAGCGTCGATACACTTCGGCATTTGCTAGTAGACAACGGTTTTATAGAATTATGCATTAGTAGTCTGTCCATTAGCGCCGTATCATTATGAACCAGCCCATCAATGTTGAAGAACGCATTCAACATGATCTCGAAATTAGACTTGACTTGTTGTGTGTTGACGATTGTCATCTTTAAAAGAATTGCGTCAACCTTTGCTAGGTAATACCACTAATAGGTTGCTGATATACTTAGAATGTATTCTCAAAAGCATGATTGCAACATTTCACAACGATTTGGAACCACTTTTCGCAAGCCGAAAGCAGAAATAAATACACATACATTGTTGAAGATGAACGTCCACTTTTGAAATGCGACGAGAGAAACTAGATCGGGGGTGAAGATAACTCTTCATGTCGTAGCAACTATTAGGTAGAGTAGCCAGTTCCCTTACTTGTTGTCTTTACCTCCCCTAACGCATGCGACATGTACTCATTTACAGCTGAGTCGGTTGGAGGAGTGGTCGCGTGAAACGATACATTTTTTTGTCGGATTTTGTTTTATTCAGATGTGGTTTCGAACCTGGCACGCAAGCAAGTTATAGCAACCCGGTGATAGCAAGCAAACTCACTATCAACTAGGATAACTCTCTCCTCAATTTCGTGTAAGCTGGATTATATTAACAAATATAACATTCTTAATTTGTGGACACCCTGAAGACATTGTTTTGATAACCTAGATAGTAGTATTTCATGCAGCATGTGGGGATTAAAATGTGAATATCTAAATCGTATTTTGATTATCTTTTACGACTGCTTGTGAAACATTTGAATAGTGTGTATAAGATTTATAAGAATATATTGTGATGTGTTTCTTAGTTTGTTTCACAATATTTCTTTGTTGCCGTGTTATTGCTATATCTTCTAGTTATTTTTAGATAGAAGACAGTGTTAAAATGTATATAGTATAAATATGTCGGTCGGTAGATAGGTAAATAGATACTAGATGTATTGACTGGCAGATACACACATAAACAGATCGACATTATATATATATATATATATATATGGATGAAACGTCGGGCGGACAACTTGACTGACAATATGACGGACAGTCAAACGGACCGAACGCCAGGCGGACAGTTGGACGGACAAATTGACTTACATAATGATGGGCGTTGAGACAGAAGGACTGATCGGCAGACAAATGTAAATATTTATAGACATATTATAGACAGGCCGATACATAGACAACAGAAAGAGAGAGCGAGAGATAGACAGACAGATTGGAAGATGGATAAGTCGATAGATAGACAGATGGATGGATGGATAAATAGATATAAATCTATTTAAATAAAAGTACTATCAATATGCGATGATTTATTGAAGTGTTACAACTGTACACAAAACTGCAAACTTAAATGTAAGCAGCAGGAATACCAGAATCACCGACTTTAGAAAATCGCTAATTTACCTAACAACATTTACTGCAAATATGTTTATAGCCAGGCAAAATATATTTCTATACGGTCTAACTATTTGCATAATTGGTAAGTCATAATACTGTTTTATGATTTGTATTCTTCTTCTTCTTCCGTTCGCTAATAATGTCTATATCTGCAGTGTTGTTTCTTGTATAAATTGGACAGTGTTTCCCATATCTTGTTTTGTACCATAAAGTTTAACATTCATTGGTTTATCAGAAGGCCAGTATGTGCATCTTAATGTGTCAGTTTGCACATTCTTGAAGGATATGTTCTGAAGTCTGGTTGACTTGTCCACAATTACACTGTGCTGTTGTGCCAATTTTAAATTTTGTATACATATGGCTGTTTAGTCTATTGTGTCCAGTTCTCAGTCGAAATATGATGACCTGTTCTTGTCTGTTAAGTAGGTGGTAGATGATTTGTATAATTTTGGGTACTTCATTTATCCATTATTCATATTCGTTAATAGTTATATTTGTTACTACACACGAAAGATAAAGTGTCAATTGTATACCTTTATTACAACATTTAAGGTTTTTCATGATAAAAATATAATAACTGAATTGTTCATGAGTATTAGGTTCAGGTATGCATTAAAAAAATGGAAAAATTGTATATTAATATGTCTATGGGCGTGGTACCCTTTTTCTATAATGTGTTTTTGGAAGGAAAGGAGTATATTTTTTCAACAAGTAAATGCAGAAATAAACTAAAGTGGTGTAATGCTGAATATTTCATTTTAGAAAACTAACTAATGTAGAACTATATAATAAAAATATACCACGTAAAAATACAATATTTTTATTTACACAATTTTTTAGGGAAAATAATTTCTTTTACAAATTTAAAGGCATGTAGAATATCATAAAATGTATAAACCATCTTAAAAATGTCAGCAAACACCGAAAAAAACCATTATTTTAAAGGGAAACGCCGTTAATTGGGGAATGCAGGGAGGTTTCGAATGGCTAGTGTGATAAGGTACGTATTTCCTTGCTGTCGTCACAGTGTGTTTTTTTCTTTAAATTTATACTCCAACAGAAAAGACCCACTCATTATCGCACTCTGGACCTCACGGATCGGAGACCAAAGCTCTAACCTCTCGGCCATGAAAAAACACTGCACTAAAAAAAGGTTTTTTCAAAATAAAAAAAAAGCTTCGTCTCGAATAGGAAATGGCAGATGATCTTAACCCTTTTGTGTTCGCGGACCTCTATAAAATGTTTTTCCTCATCGAATTAAAATTTAAAAAACCATGTGACTTTCCATATTTGAAAATGTTCAAGACTGAATAATCTGTGTGTTTGACGATAGTAAATAATGTCTGTCAAGTGACACACTGTACTAGTAATGTGCTATTATATAAACAATTTACACACTGTACTAGTAATGTGCTATTATATAAACAATTTACACACTGTAATAGTATTGTATTATTATTATATAAACGAATGTGCAAAGAATAGCATCACTGTTTACCTTCCAAGCATGCAGCAAGAGGCTATGAGGTTGAGTTGACTGTCCTATCCATTATTGGTCCAAAGTAACTTAAAGCCATGCTGAAGTCGGATGTGTCAGGCCGAAAGACGCAGATATTACAGCAATGAAGTTAAACCATGACACAACGCACTCCGCTCTCCGGACTAAATCCTGCTAAAATGCAGAAGTTTGAGAATGAACGCGGAACAAGAAGAAATACTATACTAGAATAGGAATACAACAGAAAATTGGTAGTATATCCTATTCAGGACGTAGCCATGAACCCAGCATTTTTTTTTTTTGGCTGTAGTGATTTTCTTGACACTATAAATACGTTTAGTAGTGTACCATTGTTTTCCAACTGCCTGCGGCGGCAATCGAACCGATACTTTGGCCGTCATAGATGCGCTCTGTACAACACCGGCATAGAGTCGGACCAGAATAGGGAAACTTTATAAAAAGTTTCTATCAAAAATATTCTGACACTTTTGATAAAAGAAACATTAAAGGAAATAAATATCACATAAATTAAATAATAAGAACATATTGAAAGACATGAATACCTTGTTGAATATCTTGTTGAATACCTTGTTGAATACCTTGTTGAATACCTTGTTGAATACCTTGTTGAATACCTTGTTGAATACCTTGTTGAATACCTTACTTGAATGTAGAAATGAGGGGATACGGGAAAGAAGTAGACAGAGATACAAGTGGAGGAGAAACATCATGTCAGGACAGTTTGTCAGAGTGCATCACCAATGGCAAGGGACAGAGGATGCTGGCGGGCTGTTGCAGGCAATTTTCGTTGTGAAAACGGCACTTGATAATGATGAGTATGCTATAAACTGCATAATTTTTAATCTTTCTGTAAATCTTACTTAGAGAGCAATGCAATCACCTGTGGTCCACGTACATTGGAAAGTGACGAGGAATCTCGTGAAGACGGCGAATCTTCTGTCGAGGAGAAACAGTTTGAAAAACCATTACAACGTAAGTATGTTGCCATGCCAGTTCGTCTTTCTCTATTTCTTTCTTCATATCTGTGTCTCTCTCTATCTCGCTGTGTCCTCATCTCGATTTCTATTTATTCTTCTTCTTCTTCATCGTTCATTCTCAAACTCCCACTGGATATCTCTTGTAGCAGGACCATGGTCCTATCAGATTTCAAGACGGATGTTGTCCAGAGAATGGAAATGCGTTGTGCCGCCGTTTTATTTGCGCCAATGGCTCGACACATCTGTCTTCGGCATTTCTATTTTAATCAAATCTCCGCTACTTTAATTATAAGTTCACTCACACCGTTTTTCTATAACCCTTTGATCCCTATAGCAGCGTGACTGGTCACATTTTCTCTCTAGTTAACCTTTTAGTCTCTCTCTCATATATATATATATATATATATATATATATACACAACTCTATTTTTCTTGCCTTCTGTTCATCTCGCTAATTGTGACTCAATGTAACAGATGTTCAAAAGCCGTACTTAAATCGAATATGTCAGGCAGAAATGAGCAGATATCGCAGGTAAGCTGTAAACCATGACACGCCGCATTCCGTTATTTGGACTACTTCCTGTTAATTTATGCGAGTTTGAGAATGAACGGAAATGAAGAATCTATGCCAAGGTCTATACTAGATCTTGCTAACATGTGACAGATAAGTCTATAATAGTTCTTGCTAACATGTAACAGATAAGTTTATAATATTTCTTGCTAACATGTAACAGATAAGTTTATAATATTTCTTGCTAACATGTAACAGATAAGTCGATAATAGTTCTTGCTAATATGTAAGGTCTAGAATAGTTATACTAAAATGTGATAGGAGTAAACTTTAAAGATTCAGCGTTGCCACTCGACATTTTCTTAACCAGCAGCTACATATGGAATCACGAGGATGTGGTTCTATTTAGATTTCACATCTCTGACAACTATATTATTTAGTAACTTAACCATTAACTGTATTTAGATTTCACATTTCACATCTCTGGCAACTATCTTCTCTAGTAACTTAACCATAAACTTTATTTATATATCACATTTCACACCTCTGACAACTATCGTCTCTATTAGCTTAACCATAAACGTTTTAGCAATGGGTTGTACGGTGTTTATAGTGTAATCTAGTATTTCCAATTTATAGGGAGTACACCAATAGCTATGAAATAAATCATTCAGCATCTCAGCATTTCATTCCTTCGTTACTGCTCGCCACCAGCTGAGTATTGAAGATATTAAGAAATCAGGTATAGGTGTATACCTTCGGCATTTTTCACGAGCATGTACTTCCTTGATGGGTAAATGAATAGCACTCTATGGCACTTTTCACTAGCTTTGCTCTCAGACAAATGTAATTATCTGATTAACTGTCTAGCGTATTAATGTCATTTTTACATATGATGTTATTTTTGTTTAGAACCAATAAATATATACTTTATATTTGTGCACCATGTCCAGTTTTTATAAGAGAATTTAATCCCTTATCTTTGTTGATTTACTAATTACTGTGTCTCGAGAAAAGAAATTTTACCACTTTAGACATTACCAACATTTAACACCGTCTGTCTCGTGATCAATGGTACAAAATCGTGCAATTTCACGCTTAAATCATGCTAAATGTATGATAAATCAATCTTGTGTAATTTGGTGTCTTATAATTGATTGCAAATATCTTCAAATAATGTGAGTGAGATGTATGTTGAGAATTAGACTTTTGATATACTCGTATGTCGCAGATAAACGAAAACTGAAACCAATGACCACATTTTAATGAAATCTTTAATTCATATGGTCTATTCCATGTCACATTCACACACAAAATTAGATGCGTTATATATTTGCTGAGATACATAATTTGAAAGTTTGGCAAAGCTAGTGAAACGTGTTATACCAACAAAAATCGACTCAATCCAGGGTTGCCAGATAATTAATCATATTTATAGCCACAATTAATGTATAAAATGGACCAGATAATTGTAACTTTGAAAAAGTTTACAAAAGCTTCTAAAAACATTGTAAAACAAGCTTCATCTCATAGAATATTAAAAGATGTAACTAACAACTGTAGCTATTAGATTAAGGCATATCCTGGTTCTTCGTTGTGTTTTAACAGAATGTTTTAAATAATTTAATTTTGCATACATATGTTGTTATTTCAATCCTCAGTAATTAAAAACGGCTGGCTCTTACTTCCTATGAACAAAGGGATAGTTTCTACAGAACTTTATTTCATAGCCATAAAAAACAAACTCTCAGCGGATCCTCGATGTTTCCTATTCAGTGTGTCCTATTCAGAGGGGGTACATTCTAGGCTTTTTGTGGTTTTTCTACTTTCCCGCAACATGCAGAGTTGAAGGTATAAGCTTGAGCTCACCAAGCATCTTTTCCTGTCATGTATACATAGCAACACATCTCTGGACCATGGTCACTGGTATGAGTGGAGCAGTCCGTTATGCATTACCCACCATCCAAGGAGGCTCTCGCGTTATGCAGGGCTAACATGTTTTCTTGATTCTAAGACTCTAGGATTCTAGGAATCTAGGTTTCTAGGAATCTAGGTATCTAAGAAAAGAATCCATGGTTCTAGTGCTCCCACGGTGAATTGTCAGGTCCTGCACATAGTTGTTTTTCACAAACACAATGTGCCACCTGTTCGAAGTCGCAACACCATGTACACATTGACAGCAGCTAGAATCATGGTCAGGTATGGAGATTTTCTGACTCCCTGTGTTATCTGCAATGCTTTGTTCTATGAATATAGGAACACAAAGGAAAACATAATATGCAGATGAAATGATGTGGGTCCTCCATGCGAGGAAAGCCTCGCCATACCGAAATTTCATCAACTGAGAGTTTGCTGTCGCATAATGGGCGATCCGATTCGTCAATAGTAAGACCTTCAGACATTCCGCATGTGGAAAAAATATCTTAAAAGAGATCATCTTCAGTGTGAAGTGTCCTCGCCCGTGTGGCAACACTGGTCTCTAGTTCAGTGTGTCTTCACCCTTATGGCAACCCTGACCTCTAGTTCAGTGTGTCTTCACCCTTGTGGCAACCCTGACCTCTAGTTCAGTGTCTTCACCCTTGTGGCAACCCTGACCACTAGTTCAGTGTTTCTTCACCCTTGTAGCAACCCTGATCTCTAGTTCAGTGTGTCTTCACCCTTGTGGCAACCCTGACCTCTAGTTCAGCGTGTCTTCACCCTTGTGGCAACCCTGACCTCTAGTTCAGCGTGTCTTCACCCTTGTGGCAACCCTGACCTCTAGTTCAGTGTCTCTTCACCCTTGTGGCAACCCTGACCTCTAGTTCAGTGTCTCTTCACCCTTGTGGCAACCCTGACCTCTAGTTCAGTGTGTCTTTACCCTTGTGGCAACCCTGACCTCTAGTTCAGTGCGTTTTCTCCCTTGTGGTAGCCCTGATCTCTAGTTCAGTGTGTCTTTACCCTGCTGGCAACCCTGACCTGTAGTTAAGTGTGTCTTTACCCTTGTGGCAACCCTGACCTCTAGTTCAGTGTGTAAGAATAAGGACACTGTCTTATTTTCCAGACATGCCGTAGGAAACGTGTAAGCCAAGTTGGGTAAAAGGCTCACAACCTGTCACCTGTGAAAAAAATCATTACAACTTCGTCTTGTATCAATTTCTTACTTTTTATTTCTTCAAAATGATCCGCAGGGATGACGAAGAGATGCAGTGCAACGAACATTGCACCTATGTCCTTCTGTGTCAGACTTTTAGGTGTCGGGGAAGGCTAGGTGGAACATCACTCCCATACGAGTCAACAGATCTGACAGAAGAATGATGAACTAGTTGACCCAGGGGATATTCTACGCTTCTGGCAGGATACCGTTAACTGGGTGCTGTACTGGATTTCTTCCCTTTATGGACTAAACATACCTCGATAAACCCATCTAACACAGCCGTACATATGAAACAACAAACCTTACACGAATTCGGCTATCACCCAAGTTACTAAACGAGCAAACATGCGCTTCTTGTCAGAAAAGTTATGGGATGTTAAGAACCACAAGCAAACAGTTAAAGAGATCTTTTTTCATCATCATCATTTGACATGTCCTATACAGACCGTTGCCCTCGTTGCCTCTCGGTATGTCGCTTTGTTCTTTGCAAACTGTCCTGCTTCTTCCATTGTTATATTTATAAAGTCCTTGATATGCTGTATCTAACGATGTGGCTGGCTCTTTCTCCCAGAAAACGTTGTAAGAGGCACATTTTCAAAGTTACCAACACAAATAGTAAAATAGACGAACAGTATGGTCAGTGAAATTTGAAAATTACCTTAATTGGTTATGAAATAGTCAATATGGCAACCCTGACTAAAACTATAACGTATTCAATTTTTCTGTCAGCAAACATCTTAAATTCACAAAATATTCGTAACACTTATATTTGCGTACAAAAACATGTAAATCAACATCCGATTTCCTTGGCGGCGTAGCTACTGCGATAACCTTCACCTTCTGCATTCAGTCACTACGTATCCGGTTTGATATTTATCATGTCTAGAGTTGTTTGTTTACGATTGTTATGGGTTTGTCACAATACTGTTTGATAACATGCTCCAGATTATCGTTATGTGAACAAGAATGATGGTACAGTTGTGTAGTATATGTTCTAGTGTTTGTTTTGTTGCTCCACACACGGAAGTGTCTCGCTCTCACTCGAAATATCGTGACTTGTTCCCTAATGTTCAAATTATTGATGTTGCATTACTTAGTTATATTCTTCTTCTCCTTGAGCGTTCATTCTCAAACTCCCGCTGGATCTCTCTTGTAGCAGGACCATCGTTCTACTAGATTTCCAGCAGGATGTAGTCCAGAGAATGGAAATGTGTTGTGTCGCCGTTTTATTTGCTCCAATGGCCCGACACATCAGTTTTCGTTGGATCTTAATTATATAATTTCCGTGTGTTTTCTCTTCACTGAAGTCACAGAGAATGTTTTAGCAGAGGCTATTACATGCCTGAAATTTTGAAGTACGTTGTATTGTCGAAGTTTACCAACATTTTAATACTCATATCTTGAGTGAACTTGGTCGAGTTCGAGGGTTGCTTAAATCGTCATATTATATTTTAATAACTTTTCAGCTAGGAAATTGTGTAATCTAAACTGGAGTCGAACCTACGATGCCGAAACACAGGGTTATATTTCTGTAAACTGTGGACGGTGTACCATCTACAACCTGAACGTACTGGCGATGAGAAAGACTACATTTGATCCTAGATTGTGCGGGGGTTTGACTCCAGAATTGTTCACAAGCAGGATGGACTGCTTCTGGAAGGTAAGTCTAGTTCAAGTTTGTTGCAGAAAGATACAATCAACATTATTTGAATTAGATGTACAGTGATCTGGCACGTGGTATATGGCACGTGGTATATGGCACGTGGTATATGGCACGTGGTATATGTCACGAGGGTGAAATCAAACTGGTTTAAAATTATTATATACATACGGGGGAATCTTCCTGGCTTAGTCGTTGGGCAGGCCACATTGTATTAAAAAGGTGACCGGTTTACAACATGATCGCTACGTCTTGTTTAAATTTTTTTCAGAAATTTCCTGGGATTATTGATTAATGGTATAGTATTACCCGCTATGAGTTTCACTCTCGACAGGCAGTGTGTCGATTGGTAGAGAAGGGACCGAGTACATATTGGGTAACCATGGTACAATGAAATGAAGCCCATTATCGACACCCTTTCAAAATCTTTTTTAAAATCTACTATATGTGACATTTGAGTTGAGAGAATAATACGTCATAAGTTATCTGTCTAAACCTTTGTCGTTGATAGTTAAAAACAGTGTTCAGAACAAAATAGACTTGTGGAGACTATTCCCCCCGACACATTTTCATCTTCAATATTCAGGATGTACATAAATTGCCTCGATAATTGTTTGTTCTCAGAAAAAGATATCTTAAAATACGTAATATGTGTCATATTTGGAGAAAAATGTTTCAAATTCAAACAATATCAAATCCATCTGAGAACATGTCACACGTTTTCAGACACCCCCCCCCCTGACAATTGTTGGTATAGTGTAGATATGGGCTAAGTGTTAACGATAGCCGAAAATCGAATGGTAATGTGTTGCTAATGGGTCTGCCCCATTGGAGGTCACGGAAAAATGTACTTGTAAGTAAGCAGCACAAGAGAAAAATATTCGATGTTTAGTGCTTCGATGTCACTTCAATTTTTAACATTCAGTATTTAATGCTTTGATGTCATTTCAAGTTTTAACATTCGGTGTTTAATGCTTTGATGTCATTTCAAGTTTTAACATTCGGTGTTTAATGCTTTGATGTCACTTCAAGTTTTAACATTCGGTGTTTAATGCTTTGATGTCATTTCAAGTTTTAACATTCGGTGTTTAATGCTTTGATGTCACTTCAAGTTTTAACATTCGGTATTTAATGCTTTGATGTCACTTAAGTTTTAACATTCGGTGTTTAATGCTTTGATATCACTTCAAGTTTCAACATTCGGTGTTTAATGTTTTGATGTCACTTAAGTTTTAACATTCGGTGTTTAATGTTTTGATGTCACTTAAGTTTCAACATTCGGTGTTTAATGCTTTGATGTCACTTAAGTTTTAACATTCGGTGTTTAATGTTTTGATGTCACTTCAAGTTTGCAAAAATGCACCAACATCAAGCTAAAACTATTCAACTCCTGTGTTATTCCATCATTGACTTATAATTGTGAAAACTGGAAATCGACAAAGGCATCGTACCAAAAGTTAAACAGCTTTGAAAATAAACATCTCAGAAAATTGTTGAACATAAAATAGAGCTATTTTGTCACAAATAGCGACATAAGAAATAAAACACAACAAGAATGTGTTTAAAATGTTATAAGAAAACTCAGATGTAAATACCTGAGACACGTTCTTAGACGAAATGAAAACAGACTGAATCAGCAAGTCCTTATGTGGACATGAAGGGAAAGAAAAAGAGGAATCTTCAAAATTACCATAAAAAGCACCATACTTAAAGAGGGAGAAAGAATAGTTTGCAAGTCCATACAAGAACTAAAAGTACAGCAGCGGACCACAATGCACGGAGAATCAAAAACTCTGACCTATGTGCCGCCTGTGAAACGAAAGGTACAAACTAACTATGTTATTAGATTACATTTGCCATGTTATGTTGTGTTATGTTATATGATTACCTTTGCCATGTTATGTTGTGTTATATTATTAGAATATCTTTGCTATTTTATAGTTTGTTATGTTAATATAATACCTGTGCAATGTTATGTTGTGTTATGTTATTAGATTACCGTCAGAAAGTTATGTTGTGTTATGTTATTAGATTACCTTTAACAAGTTATGCTGTATTATGTTATTAGACCACCTTTACCAAGTTATGCTGTATTATGTTATTAGATTACCTTTACCAAGTTATGCTGTATTATGTTATTAGATCACCTTTACCATGTTGTATTATGTTATTAGACCACCTTTACCATGTTGTATTATGTTATTAGATCACCTTTACCATGTTGTATTATGTTATCAGATTACATTTGTCATGTTATAACTGTTGCTATCCGTACACAAATCCAACTCAATGATTTCAGAAAAATTGTAATTTACGGTACAAGCCAACAGATATTGTCTGGTCTGCGCCTATTAACTCACAGAAGCATCCTAGTTGTCTTGGTGAAGAACCAGGCACAGTGGATGTAGGCTACTCGTGTCTTGATCCAGGTATTTTCGTCGTTTATTTTTGTCACATCTTCTTTCGTTTCTTTGATTCTATCTGTGAATGTACATATACGAACTAGCTAGTTGTCCGATCTTCAATCTGTTAATGTACATATATTAAATAGCTAGTTGTCCGATCTTCAATCTGTTAATGTACATATATTAAATAGCTAGTTGTCCGATCTTCAATCTGTTAATGTACATATATTAAATAGCTAGTTGTCCGATCTTCAATCTGTTAATGTACATATATCAACTAGCTAGTTGTCCGATCTTCAATCTGTTAATGTACATATATGAACTAGTCAGTTGCCGGATCTTCAATCTGTTAATGTATATATATATATATATATATCAACTAGCTAGTTGCAAACTCTTCTAATAAGAGACTTTCAATTTTAATACGCTTCTTTTTCATTGGATTAAAAAATATTAAACATTTGATTAAATATCTTGGGATATTCTTTGATAGAAGTCTCTCATTCGACAAGCACGTCACAAATATGATTCAGAAGGCTAGAAGAGGGATCAGTGTTATCAAGGTATACGACCTTAAACATGCAGCTATGGGTACTTTTTCTGCTCCTGCAAGTGGTGGTGCTATCTGTAATATACTATGGCCTTTTCCTACTAACTTTGTCACAGACACAAGTCGATAGATTGGAAAAAGTTCAAAATGAGGCAATGAGAGCAGTACTGGGGTGTACTAGAGATACACCCATCTCTGCTATGAGATTTCTGCTTGATCTCCCCAGCATTAGAGTGCGACATCAGGTAGCACAAGTTAAGTCGTACCTTAAAGTGACAAAATACAACCACCACCCATTACACCATCGCCTAGATGAGTCAAAGGGAAAACGTATGGAGCGTGGCAGATCATGGATGGCAGAGGCTGAAGACACACTGCGAATAGTATGTGAATTGGAAGAAATAGGAAAGGGCAGTGAATTGGTGGAGGTAGACACTGAGACGAAATCACTGACTAAAGTAATAATACAACTAGATAAAGCGTGTCGAAAATGGACGGCAGTCAGGGCTCAGGATACAGTGCAAGAACTCGCCCAACTACACTCGAAACCACAAGACATAATTATATACTCAGATGGTTCTGTTAGCAGAAACACAAATAAAAGCGGTTGGGGTTTTGTTGCCTACAGAAATGGCGTGAAGTTGGTTGAGAAATCTTCAGCATATTCTACTGTCACATCGGGCATGAGGATGAAGATAGAGGGAGTTACAGCAGCTCTTAATTGGTTGATAACTGATACATCAACACACGCGGTAATACTCACAGACTCTCAAAGCATGTTGCGCAAGATAGAAAAGTTCATGCTAAGAAAAGAATGGTGGGACTTATTGAACAACTCAGTTGTCCAGAGCATTACATGGATATACTGCCCTGGTCATGCTGGGGTCAGAGGAAACGAGAGAGCCGACTTACTGGCAGGCAATGCGGCGATAGACGGCACATTGCTGAGAAGAGATAAAGCAGATTTAATAAAGGCAGTAATAAATTCATTTCAAGATGCAGATGATGTCAATGAGGTTGAGAACGTATACATACAGAGAATGTTAGAAATGGGAGTATTCAGAGGTGAAGGGAGGAAAAGTAAATTTTTTGGAAAGTCCCGAAGATCACACAATCAACACCTGACCGGAACTCTGAGTCTACATACACTGGGATGGCTGCTGGACCGGAGGGCGGAGCACTTATGGGAATGTCCCGCGTGCTGTGAAGCCAGTTTCTAATAAAGAATCAAGAAGAATCAAGAAACATTTGATTCGCATAGATTACTGTTTGCATCATTTAGAAAATATGATTACAGTTTTCACCGTTTGGTCCACGATAACACAAAAACGATACAATAGTAATACATAAGTATAGGAATGTCATTTACATCTTCTTCTTCTTCAGCTTTCATTCTCAAACTCCCACGGGATCCCTCTCGTAGCTGGCCCATGGTCCTACTAGATTTCCAGCAGGATGTAGTCCAGAGAATTGAAATGCGTTGTGTCACTGTTTTATTTGCGCCAATCGCCCGACACATCTGTCTTCGGCGGTTCCTTTTACATCATATTTGATATTTTTTAAAATTTTCACAGACACACCAATCCACGACGTCATGAAGGGACATCAGACAATAGAAAGTGTCCAGGGACTATTAAAATCTCACGGTTACGATTCAAGAAGTAGAGTCAACTATAAGAAACACATGAACAAGTGAGACTAGTTTCGTGTAGTTTTACTAATTTCCTCATATTATAGTTCTCGAAATAAATGACAGAACATAGTTACAAATCTCGTCATGGTGTACCATTCGGGGGCAAATTCCACTTCACCGTTAGTTAGTTAGTTAGTTAGTTAGTTAGTTAGTTAGTAAATTAGTTATTCCTCTAGGGCAGGGGTGGGCAAACTACGTCCCGCGGGCCGCATGCGGCCCGCCATTGGATATTTTGCGGCCCTCAAACACATTTTTAAATAAACGGACGATCGTCAAAAATGATTTTTTTCCCAATTAATATTACACAGAAATCCATTGGAATTTTAATTCGACTTTCTTATATATTATATATACAATATTTTTCCCAATTTGACATTATATATATATATATATATTGCCAAATATACATAATATTATATGCGGCCCTCCAATAGCTTTACAATTTTCAATACGGCCCTCTGCACAAAAAGTTTGCCCACCCCTGCTCTAGGGTCAAAGACGGCACATAGGACGGATGTCATATATTTCCATGTCTCTCATTTCATTGCAATTTGCTTTAGATCTTCATTGTTTCTAATACCGATGGTGAAACGTTCCCTTGTAATAGTTCTACGTAAAGTTTCGGTTGGTCTTCCTCGTTTTCTCTTGCCTTTTGGTGACCACATCACAGCTTGACAGGGGAGTCTTTCAGTATCCATTCGTAGCGCGTGTCCGATGTAATTCCAGCGACGCTTTCTAATATAGGTGGATACATATTCTTGTTTTGATTCTTGTCTGACAACTGTTTGATTTGAAGTCTGACCAACGTATGTTCAGTAGCCTTCTAAGACATTTATTTTCAAAGGTGTTTAGTTTTTGCTCTAATGTTGATGTTGCTTTCCAACTTTCGCATCCATATGTTAATGTTGGAATTATGCAGAAGTTTAAGATTTTGAGTTTTGTGTTATGTCTTAGTGTATTTTAATACCAGCTATTTGATAGTTTATTGAATGAATCAGCAGCCAGTGCAATACGGTGTGATATTTCTGTTGATGAACATCCATTTCACCTTACTAGACCTGAATAATAAGTATTATTACAGTAACGCGCATAAGTCGTCAGCGTAGTAGAGATGCCTCTTTGGAGACATAAGTACAAAAACACACGATCCATGCAAAGCCGATACTCCAATGAAGAAATGTCAAAAGGATGAATTTAATCAATTAATTAAATATCGCTTCTCCGAAACAATGTTTATCGGTAAATATAAATATTACAATTGTCATTTTACTGGAAGTATTGTATTGTAAGTGCAAATATCACAGTAGAGCTTTTTGGTTGGTATTGAGTTCACGTGAAAACTTCATCACTTCTCGATATGCATACAGTACTATTATGTCAGTATAGTACTATGAAGTGCACGTGTCTGTGGTGAAGCGCATGGATGTGTGGCTGGAACGCCGTTCTCAGACCCTTAAGGTTTCTTTCGGAGGTACAATCAAAATCCTTCCTGTAAATGTCGCTGTGTCTGCTTTAGCAAAGCGGCCTTTATTTCCACAACCAATAGAAAGCCTTCCTGCACTCGTTCACATGAAAACATGCAGTAACAAAATGTTTTTTTTACAGAACTATGATGTCTGTCCAATTGTCACATAACTAATAATAAGGCGATATTATTTTATGTTACGATGTCCGTCATTAGGTCAGCAATTTGTTCTGGACATCTTCTTTAAGTTGGCATTGCAATGGGCCAAAAAGATCACACATCTCAACATGACTGTGTTACAGTGGATGCAGTAATGAAATGGTGGATTCTCGTAAAATAGTCTAAAGTAGTCTGAAATAGTCGTAAAATAGTATATGACACGTACGAAGTGTCATAGCATAGTATCCATGAAAACATTCTGCAAATGTCCGACATTTATAACCAGCGGAGAATAAGCAAGTGTTACACTGTGCCTGCTCCGCTAGACTAGGCCAATAGTGCTCTGTCACCTATGTTTACTGAAACAGTTCGTGAAGTGATGCTTTTATTTACTGGGGTAGTTGGTAAAGTGATGTTTCTATTTACTGAGATAGTTCGTGAAGTGATGCTTTTATTTACTAAGGCTATTTGAAAAGTGATGTTTCTCATTACTATTATAGCTTGTGAAGTGATGCTTTTATTAATTTCTATAATTGTGTTAAGTGATATTTTTGAATATGTACCATTATATCTCATATCTTGTAGACATATCATGGACCTTTCCCCGCCCGCTGATTTGAAAATATCCTGGAAGAATTACTATCTACTGCTACATGTTCTAACTTCAGACATTCATAAAGGTACGATTATTCAGGTGTTATATTTGAATCAGTGGCGTAGCGAGGGGGGCGGAGGTGTGGACCGCCCCGGGCTGCATCATTGGGAGGGCGGCAAATTTATCAATTATCAAACAATCACTGACATATTCTTTTAATGTCACAAGGGCGGAAAATTATGATTCGCCCCGGGCGCCATTGGCCCCCCGCTACGCCACAGATTTGAATGATATAACAACTTGTAATTTTCTGTTGGAATTTTGCATGAAGTCTCCTAGCAGGATT
The DNA here is from genome assembly GCA_034231615.1 of Meghimatium bilineatum. Taxonomy (NCBI): domain Eukaryota; kingdom Metazoa; phylum Mollusca; class Gastropoda; order Stylommatophora; family Philomycidae; genus Meghimatium; species Meghimatium bilineatum. Next base: position 19,228,333 of record CM067307.1, read on the forward strand.
TCTGTTGTATCCGTCGCCTTATTAAATCTTGTTAATAATGTGATACACTAAATAAAACATTGGCCAAGAGAATACCATCATTTGAATTAAAGTGCTATGGAAGAGTTCTGAGAATATCATGGACAGCAAGGACAACAAACCAGGAGGAGCTAAGCACAATCAGCGTCCAAGAGGATGGCCTCTGAACACCATATTAAAGACAAATTTATGTTTTTCGACCACATTAAGAGACATGACGGTATGGAGAGAGTTTGTTTGTTTGTTTTGTGTTCGCTCCATTGTAACCATCACGGATATATGTGCGATTTCCACCAGGAGCTTGATTACGTTGTGCCACCGTTATGCGCCTTGTAGGCCTAGCACATCCGATTTCGGCATGCCTTGACAATTCGGGTGGGCTACCCTTAGCCTGTGACAGCCTCTATATCTGTCTCCAGGCACGCGTAGTGGCGACTCTTCGCCCAGACGATTTTTGCTCTCGTCTGACTCGTACGAGGTGTTCCACTGTCTATGAACTTGCCTCGTGTAATTGGACGTGCTGTGCCTGTGCCAATTGGGTACTGAACCGTTTCTCATCCGTGAGCCTGGTTCCTTAAGGGGAAGAGCTCAACAGAGGAGTTGGACCCTGGCTCTTTCGCCCTCTTAGCCGAGATGTCATTCACCGACATCGTGTACCCCTTGTCCAAGTTCGAGTCTCACACCACGCGTTTGAGAGCAAGGCGTTCTCGAGCTGAGCATCCTTGTTCCAATAGCGCCTGAGCCCATCAGGTACTGAACCCTTTCTCTCTTCAAATGTATTTCCGGTGTAGGAAAACCTGACAGTAGAGTTGGGCCAGGGCTAAATCGTTGTCCCTTTTATGCCTGAGCCCATCGGGTACGGAACCCTTTCTCTCTGCAAGTGTACTTCTGGTATAGGAAACCTTGACAGTAGAGTTGGGCCAGGACTACCATCGTTGTCCCTTTCTTGCCTAAGCCCATCGGGTACAGAACCCTTTCTCTTCGCGAGCATATTTCCGGTTTAGGAAGGCTCGACATTAGAGTTGGATTAGGTCTTCTTGCTTTACCAAACGACAATGAATGGGTCTGGGTCTCTGCCTATGGAGAGAGTGATATTGTATCGGATGATAGAATGTAATAGCGATAAAGATCAACCTAGTGGCCGGTGGACATAAGACATATAGGAATGTCTGCACATGTCCCTAAAGGAGGCGAGACATCTTGCTAAAGACCGAGGAGAATTCAATAGATTTATAAGGAAGACTAGGTTCTTGAAAAAACATGTCACGCGATGATGATGAATATGACACAAGACTAGAGTTGTTACTGGTCAGACATAATAATGTTACTAATGTTTTATGTTTCTGGCTTCATAAACTATTTCCAAGTAGTTTTGGTATGCTCTCTAACCTTTTAATAGATTGTGTTTTGTATCTAATGTCCAAATATCACATTTCCAACCCCAGCCAACACTTTCCTTATTTGTGGGTTCCAACCCCCGTCAACACTTTCTTGCTTTGTAGGTTTCAACCCCCCCCCCCCCCCCATCAACACTTTCCTGCTTTGTAGGTTCCAACCCCCACCAACACTGTCCTGCTTTGTGGGTTCCAACCCCCGCCAACACTGTACTGCTTTGTGGGTTCCAGCACCCCTCCAACACTTTCCTGCTTTGTGGGTGCCAACACTTTCCTGCTTTGTGGGTTCCAACCCCCGCCAACACTTTCCTGCTTTGTGGGTTCCAACCCCCGCCAACACTTTCCTGCTTTGTGGGTTCCAACCGCATTAAATGCAGAAATAAACTAAAGGAGTATCAACACTGAATTTTTCATTTTAGAAAACTAACTAAAGTGAAACTAAGTAAAAAAAAAATGTACCTTATAAAAAACAGAAAATTGTTTATTTACAAAATTATTCAGAAAAAAAGTATTATTTTGAAAATTTCATGGATCGATGGAAAATATCTTGCTTTAAAGGGAAATAGCCGTTAAAATTATGATACAAAGATGACGAAGATATATTAGACGAAATGGTTTGTCAAAAAAAAACAACCTACACCATGTAATGGAGATAACTGACAAAGCAGAAATATAGTTGTTATTTCCCTTTCATATCTTAAACGGAGTTTTGTAAAGGTTTGGGATTACTGGTGTTTACTAGTTCTAAGCCAGGGGTCGGGAACCTTTTTCTCTGAGAGAGCCATGGACACCACATATATGGAAAAGTAATTCTGTGAGAGCCATACATTATGTTTAAAACTAAAAAATCAAGTAAATGTGTGCATTTTGTGTAATTTCAACACTAAAATTACAATAATTATGTCTCTGAATTCTTTTTAATAACATTGTTATGCTGTCGCTAATCAATAATGAGTATTTCTTACCATTAATGCGGCTTCTGATGCTGAGCTACAGTAGACTTTAGCTCATTTGTAGAATGAAACATTGATATGCAATTAATATGTAGATCAGAGGAGTCTAAAGAAACATTTTTTTATAATCGAACATTTGTCTGTGAGCCAGATGCAGCCATCAAGAATAAAGTAATATAAAAAGTAAAGTAACCAATAGCATTTATTAATGCCGTAGAGGTGTGAGATGTTAGCGATCTCACATTTCAGAGGCTCTGCAAATGAGGCCGGTAGCCATCTCCTCTCCCTCGCAGTTTTTACTTCCCAGATTAATTCGATACCCATTTAAGGCTGGGTCGACCTGGGAGCCGCTGTGATCTGAGAAACATTTCCGCCTCAACTGGGGAATGAACCCAGGACCACTCATAAGCGAAGCCAGTACGCTAACCACTGCGCTATGCGGCTCACCATCAATAAAGCCGCATCTGGCTCGCGGGCTATGGGTTTCCGACCCCTGTTCTAAACCTAAATCTAATATTAATCCCACAAATATTTACAAACCCGTTTAGAGTGTGGAATGAAGATAAATAACAATAACATTTCATGATTTGCCAGTGGTTTGTGCATACAAATCAGCTGTTATATCCAATCATCTGGTAAAATTATCTGCGTTGTTTGCCGAAGTAGATCTAGACAATGAAGCATGTTGATCTAATCATATACAACAAAATATTACAGAAAACTGTTCAAGATATAAACATCAAATAACAGGACTTCTTCTTCTTCTTCTTTCCTTCCTCTTTTACCCTTTACGAGTGTCGAGTGAGATACAATGTTCTTGTTCTCGCTTTTCTGGCAGCTTCAGATAATGTTATTTGGTGTTCGTGTAATGTCTCTTTGATGTTGTCGATCCAGCGTACTCTAGGTCTACCCTTGGCTCTTCTTTCTGCTTCTCCTCTCTTCGTATATGCTTTATAAACTAATGAATCACACAGCATTCTTTCCAGATGACCAAACCATTGTATCTGTTGGTATTGTATGTATTGTAGAAGTGATATGATAACAGTTGAAATAGCAGGACACAAGTTAAAATTTGCAAACAGTTTTAACTTGAAGTGCTTCTTGGTTTGTTGTTTTTTTTGCGACTAATTGGTAAACAATCAGTCAGATATTTGCCATCTATAGAACGGTTTGATTTAGGTCATCATGAGTTCCACCAAAACTTACTTTGCAGAGGATCTCCTGTACAAAAGTCGTGAAGAAGTGAAGTCTCAACTAAAACAATATACTTCAGTTTAGATAACTAAAAGGAAACTAAAGACTTGAGCAAGACAACACTTTTTGAAAATGAACAGGAATGAATGTCACGATATTTGGATTTAGAACTGAACACTGTTGGACTTAGACTGTTTACTGCCGTCTAAATAAGCGCACTTATACCAAATCGGTATCCGCGACTCAGCGGTCTACATCTGAGAAATAACAATACAGACATCAGAACACATTTTAAAAGTAAAATTAAAGTAAACACATAGCATCTATTAATGCTGTAGTAGTGTGAGATGTTAGCGATCTCAAATCTCAGTGGTTCTGCTATATTATGGCGGTATCCATCTCCCCTTCCTCGCAGTCTTTACTTCCTAGATTAGTCCGGTATCCAGTTACGGCTGATTCGACCCGGGAGCCGTTGCGATCTGGAAAAAACAAAACATTTCCGTCTCAGCTTGGTAATGAACCCAGGACCACTCATATGCAAAGTCAGTTCCCTAACCCCATATGAATAAATAGTAAAGCAAAATGAGTTAAACAGGTTACTAAAACACTTACCTTGCCTATTAATAAAAATATATTTAAAAAATTATATATAAAAAAACATACAATAAAACTAAACAGGACAATTCTCCACGTATCGGCTCAAATTGAACCTTTTTCAAGAGACAAACAACAGAAAACGACAAAATAAAAAACAAAATAAATGACTATATTTATGCATACTACAGAATTGTCAATTTCGCTGTTCACAAAACGACTTGAAGTGCTAACATTTTCTCGTCTGTTCTGCATCAGTCAATTGTATTTTGAGTGGTACACATAACCATTCTAGAAATCAATAATCTATTCTGGACAGTTCAGGGCAAAATATGACCTACATAACCATTTTACTGGTCTTCCATGTTCATTGTAGATTTCTATTTTACTGGTATTCCATGTTCATTGTAGATTTCTATTTTACTGGAATTCCATGTTCGTTGTAGATTATTATTTTACCGATTATGTTCATTTTAGATTATTATTTACACTAGACAAGAGGTGGACAACCTTCTTGAGGTCGACTTACTTATGTTTTCATTTGGTACTGGACTAAAACACTTTTTGTTTCTTTTGTTCTTCAAATAGTTTTTTTTTAAAATTATCTCTATATCAAGGGCATACAGTAAGTTAGGTCAACATTTAGAAATAAAATAAAAAATGTTTTGGTGGCTGTATTTGGTCCATGGGCCGTATTTTGTCCACCACTATCCTAGACTCTGAGCTCACACCGTATTTTGCCCACAACTGCATTTGACTTTGAGCGCACACCGTAATTTGTCCAGAACTGGACTTGCCCTTGAGTTCACACCGTAATTTGCCTATCACTATCCAAGATTCTGAGCTCACACCGCAATTTGCTCACCACTGCACTAGACTCTGAGCTCACACCGTAATTTGCTCACCACTGAACTAGACTCTGAGCTCATACCGGAAGTTGTCCACCACTAAATTAGACTCTGAGCTCAGACCGTAATTTGCTCACCACTGCACTAGATTCTGAGCTCACATCGTAATTTCTCACCACTGAACTAGACTCTGAGCTCACACCGTAATTTGTCCACCACTAAACTAGACTCTGAGCTCACACCTTTATTTGCCCACCACTGCAATAGACTGAGCTCATACCGTATTGTGCCCACAACTTTACTAGACTCTAAGCTCACAAAAATCACAACACAAGATTTATTACTAATTGTAAATAACAATGCTTAACATGCAACAAAGTGACAAATTTAAGTCAAATCCGCCGACATTTTTCTAATGTGCCACACTGAAGAAAACGAAAGAGCTAGCTTAAAATGCAGTAACAAGTATTGTGAATGATAAAAGATACATCAGCTTAACGACAAATGATAAACTTTCTTTGAGAAATTTTAAAGTAAATTTTAAAAATCCGCTCGTTTATCAGACGTTTATCTCGTTTATCAGTTTACCGCACCGTTCCAACCGAACATTACTGAATTTGTCCTGCTGATTTAAGATGTATCTCATTTCTGACATACATGAATAATTCTATAATGTAAATTTTGTCATCAGAAGATAAACTGGTTCTGAGTGAGAAAGACATGAGGATAGATACTGGAGATACAACAGAAAACTGCCAGATTTCTACGTGGCGCAATGGTGATATACATAACGTCAGCTTTTCTACTGCACGCTTCGAGTTTTCTCTCAGCAGTTCTCAAGTTGGAGCTGGTGGCTTTGATATATGTTTCCAGTGTAAGTAGTTTATGCCAGTTTATGTCACTATGTTAAATATATATGTATTTTAAATGACTTTTTAAATCGAATATGCCTTACTATTACGGAAATGTTTTACAAAAAATCCTTATCCACAGATTAATTCAAGTGTTTTCGAGTCATTAATTTTCACCTTTTTTCACAGCTAGCTAGCTATCTTTTATGACATATTTTATTCCTTTGTCCCGCTACGAAAATAACATATTTTCCGTCTTTGTCCCGCTAAGAACTGACAGATAGATTCTCACCTTTCCGTGAGGTCCAATAATATACATTTTCTTAAATATCACTCAACTATTACCACAAATTTAAACTTTTTGTGCCACAGCATAGGCCTCCCGTTTCTCCTATATTTTACCTGCTTCTTATTGTCCATTATTGTTCATTATATTATTGATCTCCACGATCGATACAGCATATAGTTTGTTCGTGGAAGTAACGAGTGGCGAGTAATGAGTTCTGATTACCTTGTCGACCGATGATTCACTTGTCCACTTCACTACCACTTGATCCGTTTTTGTAGATCAGTAACTCAAATGTCCTTCTATTCATTATGTGCCCTGATGTAGCTTATATGACTCGTTTATGTGCCCTAATGTAGCTTATATGACTGGTTTATGTGCCCTAATGTAGCTTATATGACTGGTTTATGTGCCCTAATGTAGCTTATATGACTAGTTTATGTGCTCTGATGTAGCTTAAAATCGATAATATGTACTTAATGCGCAAAACTGAAATCCCACAGGTAGATCCAGGAATAGGGTAATAAAGTTTTGCTAATGACTGGAGAAACACATAATAACACACTCAAATTGACATTTCGACTAAAAGACCTTTATCAAGACAACAATTGAAATAAAATTAAAACATATAACAGAAAACGAACAGTAATGACATCGACAGTCATAATGGTATGTGTAGTATAGATTTACTATATATGACTCCTGTATGTGCCCTGATGTAGCTTATATGACTCGTTTATGTGCCCTGATGTAGCTTATATGACTCGTTTATGTGCCCTGATGTAGCTTATATGACTCGTTTATGTGCCCTGATGTAGCTTATATGACTCGTTTATGTGCCCTGATGTAGCTTATATGACTCGTTTATGTGCCCTGATGTAGCTTATATGACTCGTTTATGTGCCCTGATGTAGCTTATATGACTCGTTTATGTGCCCTGATGTAGCTTATATGACTCGTTTATGTGCTCTGATGTAGCTTATATGACTCGTTTATCTGCTCTGATGTAGCTTATATGACTAGTTTATGTGCTCTGATGTAGCTTATATGGCTCGTTTATGTGCTCTGATGTAGCTTATATGGCTCGTTTATGATTTCACAGGGTTTGACTTTGAAAATGCACATGCAACAACTAAATTTGAGGAAACTGTTAAAGCATGCAAAAAGTCCTTAACGAAAAAAGACGGTGAGTTTTAACTTGAAAATCTCTTCCTTTATGTTCATGATATGGCTAGTATTCGGTAATCTTACAATGTTCTTCGTTTTCTGTGAACTCCTCATGTTTCCATCGAGTGTTTTAGTTCTATATTACCATCAGATAGTGCCTGCATAAAGCATTGTTATACAGACACGACGGATACAAAACCAGGAGAAAAGCATGCAAAAGATGGATTACAGAAAAAAAAAAGAATCCACGAACACACACATATATGAAACACACAAAAAGGCAGCCTCCAGAGAACTCCTTACCCCTGGCGCTGCAAGGCATTAAGTAGTAGAAAGCGAAAAGAAAGACGATATACTTCATGTACAGCAATCATTCTCGTTCGGTTAAACCAGGATTCAACTTATTTTCAGTCGACAGATGTCACGATGCCAGATCTGAATGTCGTATGTGGACATCCTGGTAAATTGTCTTGTGATATGACACTTCTAACTTTATGAGACGAACTCTACAGAGTCTTCTGCAGACTGCATTATCCAGCTTTTTTTAATGCTATCGACAATAGTCATTGTCTATTTTTGTCTATTGTCTATTTTTGTCTATTGTCTATCCCCAGGTGGTTTGTGATACACTCTTGCCGTTAAGCGTAGGGGTGATGGAGCTCGAGCTTGCATTCTATCGCCAGATGTGTGGCCTCGGCTATGCTATGACCGTGTCTGTGCAGGATGTCCCTGACGTTTTCTATCCATCTTTTCCGTGGTCTTCCTCTGGCTTTGTACCCTGCTCTCTTTTGGTTATATGCTTGTACGGGCAACTTTTCGTGATGCATTCTCATAATGTGACCAAACCACTTAATCTGATCTTTCTCTATGTAATATGTACAAGATATTGTACCTATTCTTTCCCTGATATATTCATTTCGCAATCTATCAAGCCTGGTGACCCCGGCAGCTTTCCTCAAGCATTTCATCTCACATGTCACTATCTTTCTAGTAACGCAAAATGAGGTAAACAGGTTACTAAAACACTTACCTAGCCTATTAATAAAAATATATTTAAAAAAAACATACAATAAAACTAAACAGGACAATTCTCAACGTATCGGCTCAAATTGAACCTTTTTCAAGAGACAAGCAACAGAAAACGACAAAATAAAAAACAAAATAGATGTCTATATTTCATCAAGCCCCCGTCTCCATAATAGCGCAGGGATGGCAACGCCTAACTATCTTTCTGCAATGTGAAGATGAGAGAGACCATGTTTGGCACTGGTAACACAGTGTTGGTAGGAATATACTGTACATCATTTGTCTCTTAACTTCCATCTGGATCTTGGGGTGAAGAAGTAGTGGTGACAGTTGGTATGTTACTGCATTTGCATTTTCACATCTCATCTCTATTTCTCTATCGGGGCTTCCATTTTCTATAAAAAATACTACCGAGATATTTAAACTCTGTTACTTGTTTTACTCCTATATTGTCAATCTGTATGTTTAGTGGACTCGGTGTTCTGCATATTTTCATAGTTTCGTCTTTTGTGTATTGATCTTTTCATGTTGTATTTTCTACATGTTGCAGATAGTGAGCTAACATGATTTTGTAGTTGTTCTTCGTTTTCGTATATGAGGCTCTGATCGCATGCGGAAAGTAATTCATTTATTTCATTGCTTAGTTGCTCTGGGTTGTCTTGTTCTGAATCGGTGATATTGCCCTCTGTACTTTTTTCCTCTTTTATTATTCTGTCTATGTATATATTGAATAGAAAAGGTGAGAGCACGCAACCTTGACGCACTCCCGTTTTTGTATCAAATGTGTCTGTGATACCATCTGATGTTCTTACTGCACATTGGCAGTTCTTATACAAAGAGCTTATACTTTCTAACAGTTGTCTTTTGATACAATACATTTCTAGATTTTCCCATAGTACGTCTCTGTTGACTCTATCAAACGCCTTCTCTTGATCTATAAATATTGTGTTTAGTTCTTTGTTAAATTCTATTGCTCTCTCACTCATTTGTCTCAGCGTGAACAGCGTGAAGGCGTCTGTGCAGCTAACCCCCCTTCTGAAGCCAAATTGAGATGGGCTCAATTGTGGTTCGACGATGTATGCGTACACGTTGTTCTATTATCTTTGTATAAATTTGTCCGGTGTGGGTAGTATTTATATTAGTCAAAATACTGATGTCAATTCATGAATATATCTGAATGTCGTCAAATCATCATCATCAGGTGCCATGCCGGCTGGCGTAGGTGATAATGGCTCTCCACAGCTCTCTGTCTGCAGTATTATGTATCAAGATCGTTGTTTTTGTCAAATGTTTATGTTTATACACGTAGGCCTATAGGCAATAGGCCTATCTTTAAGTTTTCAAATGTTTATGTCAATACATGCATAGGCTATAGGCCTAGTCCTTTCTTTAGATGGGCAAACATACAGGTATATCTTCATGTGGGCGAATGTTTATGTTATTGCATGTATACATTTTTAGTCATTCCACAATAGTCATAGTCTATATGACAATAGTCATTGACAATAGTCATTCCATATCCCACAGCCCATAGATGCCTGTACGGCAAAAGACACATCTCAGATTTCATCTTACTTCTTTGGAAACTCTCACACTACTCTTGACTTGATGAGCTGTCACTGCCAGTATGTCACCGTGGTATTGGGGAATTAAATGAGAGTGGTCAGAGAATGCTACATATATATATATAACGCTCGTTGATGCAGATTTCTGTTTTATCTAGTTTATATAGAATAATAATAAAACTCGTCGATGGAGGTTTCTTTTTGATCTAATTTAGATGGAATAATAATAATACATTTCGATGCAGATTTCTACTTTATCTAATTTAGATGATAATAACAGTAACACACTTCGATGCAGATTTCTGTTTTATCTAGTTTTTACAGACTTTTAATGCTAACTCTATTTAAGGTGTTCCATTATTTGAAATGATAAAAGACACTTCCTCGCGAGAATATAAAGGATTTATTCGTAGCCACACCAGATTTCCCTGGAACTATAAACGACCTTCAGTAGGCAAACATGACGACATAATTTACAAGTGGTCGTCGTTCGTGCACCTGCTCCATGCACCTGATGATTTAAGCCGTCTTAAAATACAAGTCAAGGAGATTGAGCTGGGACGAGGAGATAGACTTTTTATCACTAGTCATCACAAAACAGGTCAGTACTCAAGTCTTGGTGACATCACAAAACAGGTCAGTACTCAAGTCTTGGTGACATCACAAAATAGGTCAGTACTCAAGTCTTGGTGACATCACAAAATAGGTCAGTACTCAAGTCTTGGTGATAAAAATATGGGAGAATTGTGCTTATTATGAAGTTTAATATTACACAGTATTTCTTGCTATATAATATTATACAGTATTTTTTGCTATATAATATTACACAGTATTTATTTAAGGGGGCGTGCGTATCTTCAACTCGCGCGCGCATCTTCAACTCGCGTGCGCATGCGATCTTAAACTCGCGTGCGAGTGCGCAAATTATTTTCGCGTGGGCGTGCGCATCTTACACTCGCCTTTGCGTGCGCATCTTAATCTCGCGTGCGCATCGTAAACTAGCCAGCGCGTGCGCAACTTAAACTCGCCTGCACGTGCGCATCTTAAACTCGCCTGCCCGTGCGCATTTTAAACTCGCCTGCCCGTGCACATCTTAAACTCGTGTGCGCGCTGCGTATCTTAAACTCGCGTGCGCATCTTAAACTCGCGTGAGCGTGCGCATCTTAAACTCGCGTACGTGTGCGCATCTTATACTCGCGTGCGCATCTTAAACTCGCGTGCGCGCTGCGCATCTTAAACTCGCGTGCGCGCTGCGCATCTTAAACTCGCGTGCACGTGCGCATCTTAATTACGCGTGTGCGGCGCATCTTAAACTCGCGTGCGCCTGCGCAATTAAACTCGCGTGCGCGTGCGCATCTTAATATCGCGTGCGCGTGCGGATCTTAAACTTGCGTGCGCGTGCGCATCTTAAACTAAAGCATGCTATATAATATTATACAGTAATTTTTGCTATATAATATTATACAATATTTTTTTGCTATATAATACTATACAGTATTTTTTTCTATAATATACATTATTTTTTGCTATATAATATTATACAGTATTTATTGTTATATAATAAGGTCATATGTGTGTGTGAATATGTTTATTTTTCAATATTGCTTAAGAACGTTAGAGACAGGACGCATCCCAGCTCAACGCCGTTAACGTTAGTCAGAGAAATTGTTCTGAGTTTTCGCCGTCCTCTTGCACAATTGCACAATTCCAATCACGTATATCACTCATTAGTCACAGTGTGGCACACCACAGACATCATTATCTTTATCATCATTCCAGTTGTGCTGATTGGTCATCGTCGACTTCGACGGACGTCAAGCAGAAGTAAACATACTGGTAATTATCTATGACAGCAAACATGCAGTTGTGTCTGTGGGTCTCACCAATGGCCCACTAGGCAAACCATTCATGGAGGGCCGATTTAGACTTGATAGGGCCCTAAACTATTTGAGATATGGGGCCCTTTAAAGATTAAGAATATATAGATAGTGAACTGATATTTTGGGGCGGGGACCTAAGCTATAGCTTGTTTAGCTTATAGGTAAATCCGGCACTGCATTCGTGCAACAGAAAACCTTAGTAGATGACATGCCGTTATTGAGAAACTCTTATGAAATCTTTGTGGTATGTTATCTATACAATTATAGAACCCCTTTTAGTAGAAGGCTCCTTCAATAGGCATTGCACTAAGTCGAAAGCTGAAGTCGTCTGGGTATGAAAGAAAGCTCAGAAAAACCACCCCACTGCACATAGTAAGTAAGAACTAATCGCTCACAATACCGGGGGTTCTCAAACAAACAATCTATGGCAGCAAACAGGAAACGTAGTGAAGAACGTTGATAGCATATCTTGTACACGGCGTAGCATCAACAAACATTCTTTGACTGTAGTGATTTTCTTGGCAGTAGAAATACGTTTATATTTATTGTGATATTTAATATACACCAGCAATCATAAAAAATATTTGGTGATAAACGTAGCAATTTGTTGAGTTGAATTTAAAATACACAAAACAAGTAAATTCACAAATATGATCTATTTACGGACCGCAATGTGCAGTTTTCTAAATAGTGATTAAATTAAGGACCGTCACCTAAGCAGTTGTCTACACTAAGATTTTTTTTTTAAATGCTCGGACGTCTGTTATGCGAGCCAACGGAGTGAAATCTCTGTCGCATTGTACTTGCGCTGACAAATCTCCTAGAACCAGATGTAAGAGCTGATGTCTTAGTTGCTGACATCTCCTAGAACCAGATGTAAGAGCTATTGTCTGAGTTGCTGACATATCTCCTAGAACCAGATGTAAGAGCTGATGTCTGAGTTGCTGACATATCTCCTAGAACCAGATGTAAGAGCTGATGTCTGAGTTGCTGACATATCTCCTAGAACCAGATGTAAGAGCTGATGTCTGAGTTGCTGACATATCTCCTAGAACCAGATGTAAGAGCTGATGTCTGAGTTGCTGACATATCTCCTAGAACCAGATGTAAGAGCTGATGTCTGAGTTGCTGATATATCTCCTAGAACCAGATGTAAGAGCTGATGTCTGAGTTGCTGACATGTCTCCTAGAACCAGATGTAAGAGCTGATGTCTTAGTTGCTGACAAATCTCATAGAACCAGATGTAAGAGCTGATGTCGGAGTTGCTGACATATCTCCTAGAACCAGATGTAAGAGCTATTGTCTGAGTTGCTGATATATCTCCTAGAACCAGATGTAAGAGCTGATGTCTGAGTTGCTGACATATCTCCTAGAACCAGATGTAAGAGCTGATGTCTGAGTTGCTGACATATCTCCTAGAACCAGATGTAAGAGCTGATGTCTGAGTTGCTGACAAATCTCATAGAACCAGATGTAAGAGCTGATGTCGGAGTTGCTGACATATCTCCTAGAACCAGATGTAAGAGCTATTGTCTGAGTTGCTGACATATCTCCTAGAACCAGATGTAAGAGCTGATGTCTGAGTTGCTGACATATCTCCTAGAACCAGATGTAAGAGCTGATGTCTGAGTTGCTGACAAATCTCATAAAACCAGATGTAAGAGCTGATGTCGGAGTTGCTGTTAAGAAGCGGTCGCCTAGATGCATCAATTGTATTTGGCGATCATTTGGCGATGTTGACAACTACCGTTGTTACACGAGGTTGACCAGGCCGTTGACGATCATTGATTGTACATGCAGCCATATATTTCTCATTCAACCTCACTATAGTGGAATGGTCACATTTAAAATGTTTGACAACTTCTCTGCTCACCATACCACTCCTCGGCATACCAACAGCCTGTCATGGCTCTTGTGTCGAAAGTCGAGGCATCGCAAACAATAAAAAAAACGTATCTTAATGGAAACAAAAGATGGCGTTTTAGTCCCTGAAACTTTGCTAATGTGTATGCCAAATTATAACTTTATACGCCCGTGTGTCGCCAGGGTACGAAAGAGGAGCAAAGAATAACAACACTATTTACCTTCCATGCATGTCGTAAGAGGCGACTAAGGAGGTTATGGGATGGAATTGTCTGTCCCATCACATATAGGGTCAGTGACCCACAGCCCTGCTGAAATCGGATGTATCAGGCCGAAAGACGCAGATATCACAGCAATGCTGTAAACCATGACACAACGCATTCCGTTCTCCGGACTACATCCTGCAAATCTGCAGGAGTGTGAGAACGAACGAAGAAGAAGAAGAACTTGATTCGACTAGCAATATAGCCAGATTCTGCAATTGGATGTTTTCCACGCACGTGAAGCACGCACAATTTGAATAAAACACGACAACGACAATAAAACGCCAATAACTAAAAGTTTACCCGTACACATTCACGTGCTTTGAAAATCGATTACTCAAACAATTAAAGGGTGGAAAAATAGAACATGCTGTTGGTGCGTTTTAATGCTTTCTAGCATATTTGAGAAGATTATTCCGCTATATAACGTGGTAATATGAGTGTGCATATATTATCCTCCATCTCTCTCTCTCTCTCTCTCTCTATATATATATATATATATATATATATATCATTAAACCTGGTACCACATTACTAATCCATAATTTACACTGTACCTCTTCGCCACAAAGCCTGACGGGAAAGATGGACAGAAAGATAAATGAACTAATAACCAAACATTTATTAGTTAGTCGCCAGCACTGCTAAATGGACACGTCCATAGTTGCTCCGATCTCTACTTGAGTGTGTCCGCCATTACACTTCTACTGACAGTACCGGTTCTATGCTGGTTGACCATCATTCTTCTGTGTCCTCTACAATATTTACGTCTAGCAACACCGCATTTCACACCCTGATCTTTAATCCTGGCCATTGAAAAGGAATCATCATCCAAACTAGTCTCACTCTCGTGTGATATATCTCTTAAGGAGTTTAAAACGTCAGCGCGATCCATTGCCCCATTGCCCTACGCCACAATCACGCATGACGCCAATTGATCTGCTATTTCATTACCTCGAACACCCACATGCCCCGGCACGACATTAATGTAACCACTTTCAGCCTCGCCTTTGTCACTCCATCTATCAATCCACTGTTCGCGAACGAGACCCACTTGTACCTTCCTAACCATACTCATAGCGTTACTCAAGATGCAGATCTGCGTTTCCTTCTGTGTGCATACCCACTCAAATGCCCTGGTCACCGCCATAGTCCCCATGGCTATGCTACTCGTAGTAACCGCAAAGGCCCCATTCTCATCCCTGGTCGTTTTACCTGAGCACTGAGCCGTAACATTTGTTGTGAATGCTGATATAGATATGCTTGTTATTGTGAATACAGATATAAATATGCTTGTTATTGTTATATATGTATATGTGTATATATTAGTTAGTTATTCCTCTAGGGCCAAAGACGGCACATAGGGCGGATGTCATAGATTTCCGTGTCTCTCGCTTCATTGCAATTTGCTTTAGATCTTCATTGTTTCTAATCCGATGGTGAAACGTTCCCTTGTAATAGTTCTACGTAAATTTTCTTTTGGTCTTCCTCGTTTTCTCTTGCCTTTTGGTGACCACATCAAAGCTTGACAAGAGAGTCTTTCAGTATCTATTCGTAGTGTGTGTCCGATGTAATTCCAGCGACGCTTTCTAATATAGGTGGATACAAATTATTTATGTGTATATATAGCAGTGCTATATAACTCCTGTACTAGCATATGAATGCATGTCTTGGACAATAAACTTACTGGAAAGTGAGAAATTAGAGGCAATAGATATGTGATTCTACACAACAATGCTGAGAATACCATGGACTGCCCGAAAAATGAATGTGGAGGTGTTGAAAGAGTCAAATGCGAAACGGCCCTTAATCAATAATATAAGAAAAGGACAATCTTCATTTTTTGGTCACTTCATGACACAGGGAGGTTTAGAGAACAGTCACAACAGGCAAGACTGAAGACAACAGAGACAGAGGGCGACAACGTGAAAAAATATAAGACAGTTTGACTACCTGGCATGACAGGGAAACAACAACGATCTTTATACATAATATTTTTATACAGAGAGCTGTGGAAAATCATGATCGTCTACGCCAGTCGGCTTGGCCCCTGAATGATGATGTTGATGTATATATGTATTCTTGTTATTGTGAAACGACTAGTGTTATACCACAATACATTCACGTTAATAACGGCCTTCCTGTTTCAGTTTCAGATCGAGACCTCAAGTCAAGTCTGACAAGTCTGTACGATTTCTCAGGTCCTAATGTGACTTTGAACTTTTCAGTACTACACTCGATTGAGCACACTAGTATTGGATTCCTACTTTGTTATCAATGTAATATTAATTATAAAATAGACGAATAATCCTTATAATAATAATAATAATTAGACTTACGTAAAACACAGGTTTATATATCGTTTCAATGGGACACGACAGACTATAGCTAAAACTAGTAGGTAATGA
The DNA here is from genome assembly GCA_034231615.1 of Meghimatium bilineatum. Taxonomy (NCBI): domain Eukaryota; kingdom Metazoa; phylum Mollusca; class Gastropoda; order Stylommatophora; family Philomycidae; genus Meghimatium; species Meghimatium bilineatum. The sequence goes on from CM067307.1 coordinate 19,244,644, forward strand.
TGGGCAATGATGAGCACACAAGAAATCATAAAAATTACAATACACAAATCACATTTCAACCAAAAGATCTTTATCAAGACACAAACAAAACATCAAAAGACGACGAATGAAAAAATTATCACAACGTCAAACGGAAATAAGGAAATGATATGCCGGATGGTCAGAAAGTACATAAAAAACGTAAATATATGTGGAAACGAAACGAACAAAAAGATGAGTAAATTGATAAAGACCTTTTGGTTGAAACGTTTAATGTGATTTGTGTATTGTAATTTTTATGATTTCTTGTGTGCTCATCATTGCCCATCATTACCTACTAGTTTTAGCTTTAGTCTGTCGTGTCCCATTGAAACGATATATAAACCTGTTTTACGTAAGTCTAATTGTTGTTACGTTTCACGCAGTTACCTTGTATTGATTGTCATATAATTAATAATAATAATAATAATAATAATAATAAATAATAATAAATAATAATAAATAATAATAAATAATAATAATAATAATAATAAATGTGTCACGTTATTTCGATAAGGATGCAAGACCGCTGTAAAACGGTCAAACTTGTGTTTCTATGGTTATATTTTAGTTTGGTGAATAGCGTTTTCTACAATACATACAAAACCAACAGATACAATGGTTTGGTCATCTGGAAAGAATGCCGTGTAATTCATTAGTTTATAAAGCATATACGAAGAGAGGAGAAGCAGAAAGAAGAGCCAATGGTAGACCTAGAGTACGCTGGATCGACAACATCAAAGAGACATTACACGAACACAAAATAACATTATCTGAAGCTGCCAGAAAAGCGAGAACAAGAGCATTGTATCTCCCTCGACACCTGTAACGGGTAAACGAGGAAGGAAAGAAGAAGAAGAATAGCGTTTCCGCCCCGCATGTGATCAATACTATATTCTTCAATACGTTCGTCGCTATCATCGTCGTCTTCGCCTCCGTTATCATATCTTCGCTAAATATTCATCTGATGCTGACTGTATGTTCTGCGGATACGCGACCAAGACGATTGCTTGGAATCCCCCTCCGTGTGAAGTCTCAGGTTCTTGACTTAAGCATCAAGAATACTCTCTTCGGCATTAAGTAGCGTCATCACAACTTCATCAGCCGCTCCAACATCATCTGACATTTTTTTTTTTTTAAATATATCTATTTATCTATTCGCTGAAACCCTTTGTTGACTTTCAGCGTCATGGGTAGAAGAGTTTTCTGGAGACGGTCCTCTTGTGTGCTGAGTATGTTGGGATATTTGTCGTCTCTTTTATTTCAGTGGTCCATCGTTTTCGTGGTTGGCCTCTAGATCTGCCTTCGCTGTTTCTGTGTAGTATAGCTTGCTGTGGTATGCTGTCTGATGGTAGTCTATAAATAACCAAATGGTCAGAGGGTGTCCGACAAAGTGGATGGTGCCGCAGTAACCTAATGAACAAATAGTCAAGCAAAATGAATTAAACAGGTTACTAAAACACTTACCTTGCCTATTAATAAAAATATATTTTATAAAGTATATATAAAAAACATACAATAAAACTAAACAGGACAATTCTCCACGTATCGGATCAAATTGAACCTTTTTCAAGAGACAAACAACAGAAAACAACAAAATAAAAAACAAAATAGATGACTAGATTTCATCAAGCCCCGTCTCCATAGCGCAGGGATGGCAACGCATCTAGTAAAGTGACAAAAGGGGTATTTTTCTTATCTTTTTCTTTTATTATTCTTGCACTCATCTATAAACAATTTCCCACTTTCGGTTTGTTTATAATGAATGCACGCATTTTCTCTTTTACTAGATGCGTTGCCATCCCTGCGCTATGGAGACGGGGCTTGATGAAATCTAGTCATATATTTTGTTTTTTATTTTGTTGTTTTCTGTTGTTTGTCTCTTGAAAAAGGTTCAATTTGAGCCGATACGTGGAGAATTGTCCTGTTTAGTTTTATTGTATGTTTTTTTTATATAGACTGATGGTAGTCTGCTGATTTGTGCAAACCATTTAAGACTGGGGTGGCATTTTTTATCAATGTCATCAAACCCGCTGATAAGTATGGTGCTGTAAGGTGTGTCCCACAAGGACCTGTACCTAGAGGAGAGCCACAAACAATTATCACACCTTGTGTTTTACAAAGAACGTATATTTGATTCTATGATCTCTCACAATCAGGTAGTCCGCAATAGTAAAATACTTTTATCAGAAATAGCTACATTCTTACTATTGCTGCAACTCTTCGCATCATTGAAAGCAGTTTAGGCAGACCAGCTTTCTATATTTTGCCTAAAATTCACACAGAAACTAACCCAGGTAGACCCACTGTACTGTCTTTGCTTGCTATTGTCCTACCGAGCGCATATATGATTTCCTTGACGGTATTGTTCAACGCTTTGTAGAGCAACTTCCTTCATTCCTAACAGACACTAAACATGCACTAACTATATTTCTTCTTGATTCTTGATTAGAAAACCGGCCTCACGGCACGTGGGGCATTCCCATTAGTGCTCCGCCCTCTGTTCCAGCAAGTCATTCGACTCGATGGTGTTTCGAATCCAATGCCGCCGAAACAGACTTCGACATCAGGGCACAACTCTGGCTCTTGCGACAGGTCTATTTGTTGTTCCGCCCACCCACGCTGTGCCCGTAACTAGTTCAAGCACAACGTCGGCTTGTCAGAACAGCATGGTAACTGTTATTGAAGGTTACGACTACGGGATTGTATAGATGACGTGCCATGAAGCTTCTATAAGAAGATAACCTCAATATAAAGACATATCATCTACTAAAGTTTTCTGTTGCATGGTTGGTTTGTCTAGTGACCCATTAGTGAGACCCACAGACACAACCGCATGCGCAAACTATATTTTTTTTCTTTTTAGCTGTTCTATCTGGTAGCTAAATTGGTGCTGCCATTTAATTCCTTTGAATTCGATTGACATTTTACTGATCAAATCAGTGGCTTGCCATCGGTAAGATGAGGCCTAGCTATGCTTATCTTTACGTCCGGCATTTCTTCTTCTTCTTCAGCGTTCATTCTCAATCTCCCGCTGGATATCTCTTGTAACAGGACAATGGTCCTACTATATTTCCAGCAGGATGTAGTCTAGAGAATGGAAATGCGTTGTGTCGCCGTTTTATTTGCGCCAATGGCCCGACACATCCGTCTTCGGCGGACGTCCGGCATTTAGAACATAACGTTTGGGGGACCAATGAAGCCCATTTTCCAATTCTTTTTCATAAAGGTATTACTGACATGCCTGAGGCAGACTGTTTCGTTTCATCAACCTTTTCATCGATTTTAACCCTGTTATTCGATTCACATCTAACATCTTTACTACTTTTGTAAACTTTCTTGAAATAATTGTCACAGCTCATCCCTTTTACCTTATCACATCTGTATATCACAACTTACTGACGCACATGGTTTTCTACTTTACACATCATCTCATCTTCCTGCTTGTAATTCTACCACATTCTCCTAAATTGAAAGAAAACTTTTTGTGAAAGAAAACCTTATTATATGCAACATATCACGAAACTGTAAGAATGTTATGTCTCCTGTAGTGGTGTGTACTGTGCAGCTAATGGCATTGCTCCGTGAATTCATATTGAGTAAAATAGATATTTAGAACTTGTAACATAACTTGAATATCTCCCAGTAAAACATATATGTAGGACTTGTAACATAGTAAACTAGATATGTGGGGCTTGTAACATAACTTGAATATCTCCCAGTAAAATAGATATGTAGGAGTTGTAACATAGTAAAATAGATATGTGGGACTTGTAATATAACTTAAATATCTCCCAGTAAAATAGATATGTGGGACTTGCAATATAACTTGAATATCTCCCAGTAAAATAGATATGTGGGAGTTGTAATATAACTTGAATATCTCCCAGTAAAATAGATATGTGGGAGTTGTAACATAACTTGAATATCTCCCAGTAAAATAGATATGTGGGACTTGTAATATAACTTGAATATCTCCCAGTAAAATAGATATGTGGGACTTGTAATATAACTTGAATATCTCCCAGTAAAATATATGTGTAGGACTTGTAACATAGTAAACTATATATGTGGGGCTTGTAACATAACTTGAATATCTCCCAGTAAAATAGATATGTGGGACTTGTAATATAACTTGAATATCTCCCAGTAAAATAGATATGTGGGACTTGTAATATAACATGAATATCTCCCAGTAAAATAGATATGTGGGACTTGTAACATAACTTGAATATTTCCCAGTAAAATATATGTGTAGGACTTGTAACATAGTAAACTATATATGTGGGGCTTGTAACATAACTTGAATATCTCCCAGTAAAATATATGTGTAGGACTTGTAACATAGTAAACTATATATGTGGGGCTTGTAACATAACTTGAATATCTCCCAGTAAAATATATGTGTAGGACTTGTAACATAGTAAACTATATATGTAGGGCTTGTAACATAACTTGAATATCTCCCAGTAAAATAGATATGTGGGACTTGCAATATAACTTGAATATCTCCCAGTAAAATAGATATGTGGGGCTTGTAACATAACTTGAATATCTCCCAGTAAAATAGATATGTGGGGCTTGTAACATAACTTGAATATCTCCCAGTAAAATAGATATGTGGGACTTGTAACATAACTTGAATATCTCCCAGTAAAATAGATATGTGGGACTTGTAACATAACTTGAATATCTCCCAGTAAAATAGATATGTGGGAGTTGTAACATAACTTGAATATCTCCCAGTAAAATAGATATGTGGGACTTGTAATATAACTTGAATATCTCCCAGTAAAATAGATATGTGGGAGTTGTAACATAACTTGAATATCTCCCAGTAAAATAGATATGTGGGACTTGTAACATAACTTGAATATCTCCCAGTAAAATAGATATGTGGGAGTTGTAACATAACTTGAATATCTCCCAGTAAAATAGATATGTGGGAGTTGTAATATAACTTGAATATCTCCCAGTAAAATAGATATGTGGGACTTGTAATATAACTTGAATATCTCCCAGTAAAATAGATATGTGGGAGTTGTAACATAACTTGAATATCTCCCAGTAAAATAGATATGTGGGACTTGTAATATAACTTGAATATCTCCCAGTAAAATAGATATGTGGGAGTTGTAACATAACTTGAATATCTCCCAGTAAAATAGATATGTGGGACTTGTAATATAACTTGAATATCTCCCAGTAAAATAGATATGTGGGACTTGTAATATAACTTGAATATCTCCCAGTAAAATAGATATGTGGGACTTGTAATATAACTTGAATATCTCCCAGTAAAATAGATATGTGGGAGTTGTAACATAACTTGAATATCTCCCAGTAAAATAGATATGTGGGACTTGTAATATAACTTGAATATCTCCCAGTAAAATAGATATGTGGGACTTGTAATATAACTTGAATATCTCCCAGTAAAATAGATATGTGGGACTTGTAATATAACTTGAATATCTCCCAGTAAAATAGATATGTGGGACTTGTAATATAACTTGAAGTTATCTCAGTCTTGTTCGTATTCCTCAGCCTCCTCAGAGCATGAACCCAGGTACATTACTTCCTTGTAATTGGGTTGACCACGGGAATTATTTTTATTTTTATTTTGAAACCACGAATAACGAGTTCTGCTGGTCGACGGGTGAGTGATTTAACACTTCACAACAGCTGTTCTCAAATATGGAAAAAGGAACAACAGAACAAATATTTCTAATCTCTGAAATCTATAACAATTCATTAACGTCATCCCATCAACTAATAACTATGTTATGAAATGTTATAATATAACATTTCTTGGTATTTTCTTTCTTCCAAAGGGTATACACCAAATCACGTGATACCAAAGGATACAGATCTGTGTGAGGAATTTGTATACAATGGTAAAGTTGCAAGAAGTATTGTATAACTTCCTTGTACAAATATATATGTATACTAGATGTATGTATATTAGGTATCTTGTCGAGTGAGGAAAGATGATGATTATAACATCTGTTTCTCAATTAACAAACAATTAGAAGACATAATTGATGCAGTTGAGATGTGGATATATAGAAAAATAGGGAGAACATCATGAAAAGAGAAGAAACAAACAAAGAGGCTCTAACAAAACTTAATATGAAGAAACAATTATTAAAGGAAATAAATATCAATCAAATAAAATATTTTGGACACATTAAATGAAATGACACCTTGTTGAAGACCTTACTTGAGGGTAAAGTCGAGAGGAGGCGAGCAAGAGGTAGGCAGAGATACAAGTGGAAGAGTAACATCACAAGATAGATAGGTTACTGGCTGGGAGAGTGCATAACCAAAACAAGAGACAGGAGATGTTGGAAGTCTGTTACAGCCAACCATCGTTACGGAGACGGCACTTGATGATGATGATTCTCAATAATTAGCGGAACAAACCATCAACTTTGTAAAATATTAAACCGGCGTTATTGTGCGAAATTCTGTGTGGGCATCTGACCAGTGTTAGGAAAAACATTATATTTATTAGGTCCCTTTGTTAACGCGAACTTAATAAAAAAATAGCTTGAAGACAGTTTATTTTAGTGTTTATGAGGGAGGGGTTGGGATTGTTGTTATAGTTCTAGTATTGTGGAGTAGGATGTTTAGTGGTTAGAAGGGGTGATGATTCCACGGATGGGGTTAGGATGTGAGATAGTGTAACTTATGTTTGGGAGGGACATATTATGGGCATGGGTGTGTATGGTGGAGCAGAAAGGTTTTACGAAATGGGCGGTCATTCGGGTGACCAGTATCTACTCATGTCTTCCAATATGGTAATATGGCATTACGTTGTTTTGGAGCGTAGATCGTCATAGGAATTCTGCTAAGTAGCTGCTTAAGTGGTAGCTCAGTAAACAGACATCCGCGATTGCATTATCTATTTGGGTTTAGTGTCGACTCGTCTGCTAGGACTACTTGTCACATGCTATTTCTGTAACGACACGGAAGAGGCGCAGTTTTATATCAGCGATAACATAGCTCTGCACATAATATTACAAACTCATTTACAAAGTTGAACTGTTATCACGCCATTTGGTCACATCTGCCGGTCATGTACCCAATTTTACGTTTGTCTATTGCCTATTGTATTTCCCCAGGTGAATGATTGTTGATCGCATTCACACTTGCCGTTAAGCGTAGGGGTGGTATCTTAAGCTGTCGTTTCAAGGCCAGATGTGTCGCCGAGGTTGCATTTACTCCATGTTTGTTCAAGGTTATTTTGATGTTTTCTATCCACCGTTTTCGTGGTCTACCGTTGGCTTTACGCCCAGATATTCTTGTATTATATGCTCTTATTGGTATTTGGTGTGGCTTCATTCTCATAAGGTGACCGAACCATTTTACTTGCTGTCTCTCAATATGTTCGATACATGATATTATACCAACTCTTTTCCTAATTTCTTCATTTCTTATTTTATCTAGTTTGGTAACCAATGCAGCTTTCCCCAGACACTTCATTTCACATGTGACGATTATTTTTTGATGGGAAGCTGTTAAAGACCATGTTTGACATTGGTAGCACAGTGTTGGTATAAAAATTGTAGATATTATTTGTTTTTTAATTTCCATCTTGAATTTTACATTTGGTGGGTCGCAATGTCTTTATAAACGTTTCGGATTTATATTTACCTGAGGCGGGGTTGAACTGTATTGCTACTGTCTGTCACGAGCTCCTTACCTCTTCAGGTGAGAATCGGACATATTTGAACTTAGACATTGTAGACTAGATTACTGTTAAACCGAATATGTTGTTCTCTTTAAAACTAAAATATTCATTTTCTCTACATTTATTTCAGCTGATCCGTGCTTCAAGAAGAAAACGAAGCTTCTCAAACAGAAATGTAATCTCAGAAAACCACAGACCATCAACAAAATAAAGAAAAATAAAAATAAAAAACAAACTGAAACGAAACCCACAAAAGGAAAGACTGGTTGATATTTGCCACAATGACTTGCATTGAAACAAATCACTAAACTTAATACTGTAGTGTCGTATACTACACGGTGTATTTTTTGTACATAAAAAACCTAATGGAGTAATATATATTGCTCGTATTTGTGTTTATAATTTTAAATAGTTTCCTTTGTGTCAGATGTTTTTCAATGGATCTCTCAATCTTTCAAGATGGTAAATCAACGGTTCTCTCAATCTTTCTAGATGGTATATGATTTCTCACATATTCTGTATGTGTTTACATCTGTAAAAACAATCTGACACAAAAATTGTGTAAATAAACAATGTGTATATTTTTACAACATATATTGTTTTTAGTTAGCTTCACTTTAGTTTATTTCTCTAAATAAAATATTCAGTAGTGATGCCACTTTGGTGGTATCACAAAGACTTTCAAATCTTGGTCAAATAAACTCCTTCCTCTCCAAATCACACATTATTTATATAAGCAATAATATAAAACTCCTCCTAGTTTTGTGCTATATAAGCAATAATATAAAACTCCTCCTAGCTTTGTTCTATATAAGCAATAATATACAACTTCTCCTAGTTTGTTCTATATAAGCAATAGTATAAAACTTCTCCTAGTTTGTTCTACATAAGCAATAATATACAACTTCTCCTAGTTATGTTCTATATAAGCAATAACATACAACTTCTCCTAGTTTGTTCTATATAAGCAATAATATACAATTTCTCCTAGTTTGTTCTATATAAGTAATAATATACAATTTCTCCTAGTTTGTTCTATATACGCAATAACATACAACTTCTAGTTTTGTTCTCTATAAGCAATAATATACAACCTCTCCTACTCGTAGTTTTGTTCTATTTAAGCAATAAAATACAACTTTTCCTAGTTTGTTCTATAATATTATTCATACTTGAAATATTTTGAAACATATTTTTATAATGGAAACCGTAAGTGGTGTATTAGAGGAGAAAGTAATATTGTTTTTGAAATTTCAGTATAAATTAGACGTAAAAATCTGTGCCGGAAAGCCGAATCTTTCTAGATACAATGTTCAATTTCTACCGCAGCAATTGTGCGTCCAGACCAGTGTTTTCCAACGTTGGACCCACGCCCCACAGGGGTGGTAATTTGATTTGTTCAGGGGGATGGGGGCAATTCGAATAAGTTGTAACTAGGCTTCAATTATGAATACTGTAGTTCAATCAGTATTCCAAAAAATGAGAGCCATTTTGTGCAATGGAACACTATCAATGTAAACCCGAATTTGAGTGCTGAGATGTTGTATCTTCTTTTTCTTTATCTGCGTTCTTTCTCAAACTACTGCAGATTAGCAGGATGTAGTCCGGAGAATGGAATGCGTTGTGTCGTGGTTTACAGCATTGCTGCGATATCTGCGCCTTTCGGCCTCACATATGACTTCAGCGTGGTTTTGGGTCACTGACCCTATATGGGATGGGACAGCCAACTCCATCCCATAACCTCCTTAATCGCCTTTTACGTCATGCGTGGAAGGTAAACAGTGTTTAATACCATGGACAGCTATGAAAACTAATGCAGATGTTCTCATTGATGCTGGCGTAGAAAGACCATTCAAATCAAACATAAGGGGCAGACAGTCAAGGTTTCTAGGGCATGTACTGAGAAGAACACAGCTTGAAGACTTAATACCGCTGGAAAGATCTAGGGGAGAAGAGACAGGGGACGACAAAGAGAGACATTGCTAGATGAACTAGTATTATGGCACGGTAGAAGTTCAAACGAGCTTATTGACAACACAAGAGACAGAAAGTCGTGGAGAAACATCATCGTCTACGCCATTCGGCATGGCACTTTATTGATTGATTGATTGATTGATTGTAGTTCATTTTGTGAATATTAACAAATATGTATATACTACATAGGTGTGGGGGGGGGGTGGTCATCATAATTTTAGAAAAACTTAAGTGGAGCGTGGTAAAACAAAAGTTTGGGAAACACTGGTCTAGAATAAAAAAAGTAAAGTAAAGTAACCCATATCATTTATTAATGTCGTAGGGGTGTAAGATGTTAGCGATCTCACATTTCAGAGGCTCTGCTATATTGGGGCGGTAACCATCTTCTCTCCTTCGCAGTCTTTACTTCCCAGACTGATCCTGTATCCTGTACCCAATTAAGGCTGGGTCTACCTGGGAGCCGTTGCGATCTGAAAACATTTCCGCCTCAACTGGGAATGAACCCAGCACCACTCATATGCGAATCCAGTGCGCTAACCACTGTGCTACACGGTCTAAAATATTTATAATGCAATAGAAATCCTGAACGTAAATATTTCCTGGAAAGTCACCACAGCCAAAAAAAATATTGCGCTGATAGCCACGTCATGTAGAATATACTACCAACTTCAGCTTGCGGCGAAAGCGAACTAAGTACTCAGGAATCATAGTTCTAAATTGAGGCTAGTTGACGTCTCTGTGACTCATTTTCGTTGTTGATAGAAATTGTACACAATTTTTTACCTCTTCTGCATTTGTTTTCAAACTCATGTATGCAGCCCTGGAAGTCGAATGCGTTGTTTACAGTTTGGCTGCGACATCTGCACCTTTGGGTCGGACACGTCCAACTTAAGAATGACGTTTGAGTTACTTTACGTATAGAATGACGCAGCCACCTCCACTTCGAAATTTCCTTAGTCGCATCTTGCGACATGTATGGTACGTCACAGTGTTGATGTTCTCTAAGCTCAATCACTTTCATACAGCTTGTCTCAGACGAGTGATAAACATTAGACAGCAGCAGTAGATTCCGGACATCACCGTTCTTAACAGTGATGTTATCACTAGAAACATTTATACAGTTACGACTCAGTCACAGATTCGTTGGACAGGTCATGTGATACGTATGCCAGATTACCGTCTACCAATAAAACTGGGGATTAAAGTTCTGGTGTCGAGTAACAACCCTAATCAGGATGTATGTGGCTGCGATAACACAGTGCAAAAATAAAAATGAAACGAAATAGGTATAAGTGTTATCAAACTGGGTATAAAACACCCTAACAACGAGGCACAGTGACAGACGACGTTGCATCTGCTCTGTGGCTTTTCATTTCTCTTTTCTGTTCTATCCGCATTTCCACTCTCTCTGTCTCTCTCTCTTCTCTATCATCACTGTATTTTCCTCTTCTTTTTCATCTTATTTGCTCATATTACACGCCTCTCTTCACTACCTAATATCCCCCCCCCTATTGTTTCATTGTATCTGCTCTGTGGCTTCCCATTTCTCTTTTCTGTTCTTTCCGAATTTGTCCATCTCTCTCTCTCTCTCTCTCTCTCTCTCTCTATCTCTCTCTCTCTCTCGTTCTCATCGTACCATCTTCATTTTCTCTTTTCTTACATTATGATTTTGTAATATTTGTTGCCTGTTTCTTGTTTGTATCCTGATGAAGGCTTCTCAGTCGAAACGTCGTCTGTCACTGTGTCTCGTTGTTAGGGTGTTTTGTACCAATAATACTCCTCTATAGTGAGATACAGATGGACATGTGTACTGACAGCCTTTGTCATGAACCATGATACATGCAAGTATGCTGCACGAAACTAACTACGTTCTACAGTAAAAGAAAGTATAGCATCTTGTGGACCAAAAACATAATGTAGTAGCTCAACAACAGAGAGTAGCTAGAAAGTCAACGCTAGATCAAATGACATCTAAAGCAGGGTTCTCGACCTGTTTAGGAGATGAGCATCACCCACGTGTAATCGTTAGTGATCGTGAGCACATTTTAACAGGCGCAGTTATGTTATGTTATGTTCCTCCAGGGCCATAGGCGGCGCATAGGGCAGAAACCATAGCTTTCCATTTCTGTCTTTGTGTTGCCAGGTCTTTCAATTGTTGCGTGTTGTTTAGGTTCATTGACATGCCTTCTCTATTAATGGTTCTTCGTAGAGTTTCTCTAGGTCTCCCTCTTCTTCTTACTCCAGGTGGCACCCAATAACAGGCGCAGTGCAAGCACATTTTAACAGGCACGACGCGAGCAGATTTTAACAGGCCGACGCGAGCAGATTTTAACAGGCGCGACGCGAGCACATTTTAACTGGCGCGGCGCGAGCACATTTTAACAGGCGCGGCGCGAGCACATTTTAACAGGCGCGACGCGATCACATTTTAACAGGCACGACGCGAGCAGATTTTAACAGGCACGACGCGAGAACATTTTAACAGGCACGACGCGAGCAGATTTTAACAGGCACGACGCGAGCACATTTTAACAGGCGCGGTGCTAACACATTTTAACAGGCGCAGCGCGATCACAATTTTAACAGGCGCGACGTGAGCACATTTTAACAGGTGCAGTGCGAACAAATTTTAACAGGCGCAGCGCGATCACATTTTAACAGGTGCAGTGCGATCACATTTTAACAGGTGCGGTGCGAACAAATTTTAACAGGCGCAGCGCGATCACATTTTAACAGGTGCAGTGCGATCACATTTTAACAGGTGCAGTGCGAACAAATTTTAACAGGCGCAGCGCGATCACATTTTAACAGGTGCAGTGCGAACAAATTTTAACCGGCGCGGTGCGAGCACATGTCCTTACGATATTACCAGGGTGCTCACTATCCTATTATATTCAATAAGTTATCCTTACTGAGACTAAAGCACGTCTCTTGATATTACGTTATGGTATCTACCAATTTCGTGACTTTTGCATTGACCGCTCCTCCAATGCTAAAGCCGGACTGACTGCAGGGGTCGGGAACCTTTTTGTCTGAGAGAGCAATGGACACCATATATTTTGAAAAGTAATTCTGTGAGAGCTATACATTATGTTTAAAACTAAAAATTCAAGTAAATGTGTACATTTTGTGTACTTTCAACACTAAAAGTACAATAATTATGTCTGTGAATTCTTTTTAATAACATTGTTATGCTGTTGCTAATCAATAATGAGTATTTCTTACCATTAATGCGACTTCTAATGCTGAGCTGCAGTAGACTTTAGCTCATTTGTAGATTGAAATATTGATATGCAATTAATATGTAGATCAAAGGAGTCTAAAGAAACATTTCTTTTTATAATCAAACTTTTGTTTGTGAGCCAGATGCAGCCATCAATAGAGCCACATCTGGCTTGCGAGCCATGGGTTCCCGACACGTGGACTAGAGTCACTGTGTGACAACAGTGCCGCTGTATATTGGCGTAGAGGTGTCGAAGATATTGCCTGTCTTTTGCAGTCAATTTTCGTTCCATCTGTTGCCTCCACATTAACGGGCACGATCCCCAAAAGTGTTAGCCATAAACAGCAGGAGCAGCTGAATTTCTGTTTCCATGGTACACCACGAGAAGTTACTATTGAAATCTTGATTATCATATACTTCTGGGTCTGCTGAAAGAAATGCGGTTCCCTCTGCACCCCACTGATTTTCATCAAACGAATATAGAAAATGATCATCTTCCCTTGCGAAGTAAGTAACACAACATTATTTGCTCTTCTCTCCGTTTTCCCCACAACGTCGTTATGACTTATGCCTACGCTTCATCTGAAGCGAATATGTTATTGTTTGTCTGTCATTATTGTGTGTCATCGTTGTTTCCCAGAAGAAACTAATACAGTACTATTGTATAAGCTGTAATGTAGTAGAAACTAATACAGTACTATTGTATAAGCTGTAATGTAGTAGAAACTAATACAGTACTATTGTATAAGCTGTAATGTAGTAGAAACTAATACAGTACTATTGTATTAGCTGTAATGTAGTAGAAACTAATACAGTACTATTGTATAAGCTGTAATGTAGTAGAAACTAATACAGTACTATTGTATACGCTGTAATGTAGTAGAAACTAATACAGTACTATTGTATAAGCTGTAATGTAGTAGAAACTAATACGGTACTATTGTATAAGCTGTAATGTAGTAGAAACTAATGCAGTACTATTGTATAAGCTGTAACGTAGTAGAAACTAATACAGTACTATTGTATAAGCTGTAATGTAGTAGAAACTAATACAGTACTATTGTATAAGCTGTAATGTAGTAGAAACTTATACAGTACTATTGTATACGCTGTAATGTAGTTGAAACTAATGCAGTACTATTGTATACGCTGCAATTCAGAACCTTTACCATGCAATGATGTCCAGCTGTATAGTATCGTATCCTTATATCTTTCTCCGCCTCGTCTTCCCTCTATTTTGAATGTTAGAGCATGGTACATAACATGAGATGGGAGATATTAGAGCAAAGTACATAATTTGTGATATATGTTAAAGCATAGGGAAAAAAAAGGAAAGTAACACATAGCATTTACTAATGCAGTAGGGCTGTGAGGTGTTAGCGATCTCACATTTCAGTGGCTCTGCTATATGAGGTCGGTAGCCATCCCCTCTCCCTCACTGTCTTTACTTCCCGAATTAATCCGGTGTCCATTTAAGGCTGGGTAGACCCGGGAGCCGTTGGTATCTGGAAAAAAAACATTTCCGCCTCAACTGGGGAACCCAGGACCACTCATATAAGAAGCTTGTGCGCTATCCATTGCGATACGCGGCTCAATTTAACAATGGAAATGTTAAATAAAGAAGATGTTAGAACATGGTACATAACTTGCGATGGGAGAAGTTAGAACATGGTACATAACTTGCGATGGGAAAAGTTAGAACATGGTACATAACATGCGATGGGAGAAGTTAGAACATGGTACATAACTTGCGATGGGAGAAGTTAGAACATGGTACATAACATGCGATGGGAGAAGTTAGAACATGGTACATAACTTGCGATGGGAGAAGTTAGAACATGATACATAATTTGCGATGGGAGAAGTTAGAACATGGTACATAACTTGCGATGGGAGAAGTTAGAACATGGTACATAACTTGCGATGGGAGAAGTTAGAACATGGTACATAACTTGCAATGGGAGAAGTTAGAACATGGTACATAACTTGCGATGGGAGAAGTTAGAACATGGTACATAACTTGCGATGGGAGAAGTTAGAACATGGTACATAACTTGCGATGGGAGAAGTTAGAACATGGTACATAACTTGCGATGGGAGAAGTTAGAACATGGTACATAACTTGCGATGGGAGAAGTTAGAAAATGGTACATAACTTGCAATGGGAGAAGTTAGAACATGGTACATAACTTGCGATGGGAGAAGTTAGAACATGGCACATAACATGCGATGGGAGAAGTTAGAGCATGATACATAACTTACGATGGGAGAAGTTAGAACATGGTACATAACTTGCGATGGGAGAAGTTAGAACATGGTACATAACATGCGTTGGGAGAAGTTAGAACATGGTACATAACTTGCGATGGGAGAAGTTAGAACATGGTACATAACATGCGTTGGGAGAAGTTAGAACATGGTACATAACATGCGTTGGGAGAAGTTAGAACATGGTACATAACATGTGATGGAAGATAGAAAGAAAATATAGACGATTGGAAGGTCACGGAAGCGTCTGAGTGGGCTACTTAATGGTCACTGATATTATTAGAAAATATATAATATGAAATGTGTCAATGAAACATCTATTTTTATGACAAACATATTTCAACTAGCAAAAAAGGTCGTCGAACAAAGCTAAAGATCTTTTTGCAACGCCGATACTCGAATTTTTGGCGTCACGCGAAGCTCCGTCTCTACATTTAAATGAGCTAATTTGAGCAGTTGTCCCAGCCTATTTTTGGTTGTAGCGCTTTCACCCTGAGCGGCTGTCTCCGTCTAGTTTCAGCGCTGACTTTTTGTAAGTTCTTTAAGACTACGGAAATAATTTCACCTGAAAATCTGCCACGGACGTCGAAAGGTTGAAAACCACTGCTCTATAGCAGTCGTCATGCTTGAAATGGGGGGAGGGGAGAGAGAGAGAGAGAGTTAGATAGAGAGAGCTCTCAACAGAAAATCGTATCCAGACACAACTGAACCTCTAATGTGTAGGACTGCCTAGTATATGCTGTAAATTCGTCATCAAGACATGGAAATAATTGTCATGTATAAATAATACAATAGTGGGGAGAATGTAAAAGGTTAAATGTCAACCTGCTTTTTGTCCAAGGTTAGGAACGTACGCTTCTAAGTTAAATAACTATGTGGATAAATAACTATACTCTCAATGTTAAATAATTATCTGGAGATCTAACTCGCCTACTCTCAATGTTAAATAACTATCTGGAGATCTAACTCGCCTACTCTCAATGTTAAATAACTATCTGGAGATCTAACTCGCCTACTCTCAATGTTAAATAACTATCTGGAGATCTAACTCGCCTACTCCCAATGCCTTGTCAGAGTGTTTTCGATTTCCGAAAGGGAGACAAAGAATTGCAACATTGTTACTTATCAAGTTTGTCGTAAGAAGCCATTAAGGAGGTTTGGAGGGAAGAGCTGTTCTATCCATTGGTCACAAGTGATTCAACATGCCAGGCAGACACAAGCAGATATCACACCAACGCTGTAAACCATGCCACATGGCATTTCTGTAAGCGTTTACACTTTAATGTACTTTGTCTTAGCAAGGGAAACAAATCATGTCTCGCACGTATGCAAAGTTTGATAAGTACTGTATTTGATAAGTACTGTATTCTGTGTGGGATAAGCACTGTGTTTGATAAGTACTGTGTTTGATAAGTACTGAGTTTGGTAAGTACTGTGTTTGATAAGTACTGTGTTTGATAAGTACTGAGTTTGGTAAGTACTGTGTTTGGTACGTACTGTGTTTGATAAGTACTGTATTTGATAATCACTGTGTTCTGTGTTTGATAAGTACTGTGTTTGATAAGTACTGAGTTTGGTAAGTACTGTGTTTGGTACGTTCTGTGTTTGATAAGTACTGTATTTGATAAGAACTGTTCTGTATTTGATAAGCACTGTGTTTGATAAGTACTATGTTTGATAAGTACTATGTTTGATAAGTACTGTGTTTGATAAGAAATGTTTTCTGTGTTTGATAAGCGCTGTGTTATGTTTTTGATAAGCACTGTGTTCTGTGTTTGATAAGCACTGTTTGATTAGTACTGTGTTTGATAAGTACTGTATTTGATAAGTACTGTATTTGATAAGCACTGTGTTTGATAAGTACTGTGTTCTGTGTTTGATAAGCACGGTGTTCTGTGTTTCATAAGCACTGTGTTCTGTGTTTGATAAGCACTGTATTTGATAAGTACTATGTTTGATAAATACTGTGTTTGATAAGTACTATGTTTGATAAGTACTGTGTTGATAAGTACTGTGTTCTGTGTTTGATAAGCGCTGTGTTCTGTGTTTGATAAACACTGGGTTCTGTGTGTGATAAGTACTGTGTTTGATAAGCACTGTGTTCTGTGTTTGATAAACATTGTGTTCTGTGTGTGATAAGTACTGTGTTTGATAAGTACTGTGTTCTGTGTTTGATAAGCACTGTATTTGATAAGTACTATGCTTGATAAATACTGTGTTTGATAAGTACTATGTTTGATAAGTACTGTGTTGATAAGTACTGTGTTCTGTGTTTGATAAGCGTTGTGTTTGATAAGCACTGTGTTCTGTGTTTGATAAACATTGTGTTCTGTGTTTGATAAGTACTGTGTTTGATAAGTACTGTGTTTGATAAGAACTATGTTTGATAAGCACGTTTTATTGTTATTTTCCTTCCAATATTCTGGGCCGCCGCTGTTGTTTAACGTTGATTTCTTGCCTCGTTGGTCAATAAAATACTCTGACACATATTCTGGTCATCTTGTCAACATTTTAGTCGTATCAAATATAATGTAATTGCCGCCTTTATTTCTATTTTTGCACAACTATTTACTGTACTTTTCCTAATTGTGATTATTATATTCGTGTACGTTTCTTTGGTCTTGAGATTTGAAGCGACATCTGCTCCATGCCTTTGCCTGTTGTTTTTAATCATTGTTCTTTTATGCTTATGTACCTTTACGTATTTATTTATCCGACATAAATATTTTGCGGTGTTTTTGTTTTTGATTTGATTTCATTCTTTCGTATTAGAATAACAATAACATTTTAGCCGTGAATGAGATAAGATGAAAAGTCGTAAAATGTGTACTTGGGTAAAGAACATAAATAACAGCAGTAAATAATGGAAACACTGAGTGTGAATATGCAAATTTGTTTTAATCTTATCAAGACCAGACATATAGTAAACGCAATATTGAACAAGGAACCGACTGGTAAACACTTGCAGATATCGTTACATGGCACCGTGTCAGTAGGTAAAATCTAAAAACATGAGTTGCTAGATTACTGAAACAATTTGTGCTTTTATATTAATACGAATTAAGCATTCACGTCAGTACGTGCTAAATCGTATTCCGTATTCAACACATGTCAGAAAGAGAGACACACACACACACAGAGAGAGAGAGAGAGAGAGAGAGAGGGTGGTAAGGAAAAACAGATAAACATGAGTTCTTGCTCAATGCAAAGTTATGTTTATGTTATAAGTCTGGTGTAAATTTGTCGTATTAGTAATATCGTATTTGACAAATACGACCATTCTGAAATGTCACTGTTTGCTTGAGAATCCCATGAATTGCGAGCAATAAGCTCTTACTTCCTATGTGCAGTGGGATGGTTTATCTGAGCTTTCTTTCATACCCAGGAGACTTCAGCTTTCTGCTTAGTGCAATGCCTATTGAAGGAGCCTTCTATTCAGAGGGGTCTATAATTGTATGGACGGCAAACTACAAAATGTCCATAAGAGAGCCATATAACTGCATGTCATCTGCTAAGGTTTTCTGTTGTATGGGTGGTTTGTCTAGTTGACTATTGATGAGACAAATTTGCCATAGTGGTAATACAGTATTTGAGAAATCTGGCCATTCTGAAATATCACTGGTCAGAATTGTATTTTTGGCCAAAATTAAAAATTGTGTAACCATTTGGAAAATTAGCAAAGTTAGAAATTATGTAACCATTTTGAAAATTAGCAAAGTTAGAAATTATGTAACCATTTGGAAAATTAGCAAAGTTAGAAATTATGTAACCATTTTGAAAATTAGCAAAGTTAGAAAATTATGTAACCATTTTGAAAATTAGCAAAGTTAGAAATTATGTAACCATTTTGAAAATTAGCAAAGTTAGAAATTATGTAACCATTTTGAAAATTAGCAAAGTTAGAAATTATGTATCTATTTTGAAAATTAGCAAAGTTTAGAAATTATGTAAGCATTTTGAAAATTAGCAAAGTTAGAAATTATGTAACCATTTTGAAAATTAGCAAAGTTAGAAATTGTGTAACTATTTTGAAAATTAGCAAAGTTAAAAATTGTGTAACAATTTTGAAAAATTAGCATAGTTAGAAATTATGTAACCATTTTGAAAATTAGCAAAGTTAGAAATTATGTAACCATTTTGAAAATGTATTCATTTAAGTGCTCTCTTATTTAAAATGTATGTAGATATAAAACAGTATTGTGACACCAACAAATATATATTTTTATTGTTAGCATTGTTTCTCTCGCAAATGTTGTCAAAAAAACATCTTAGGCTTTATACAAGTAAATTCAAGTAGGAAGCATGAGGATAAATGAAAATTAAGTTTTAAATCGATTGGTCCATTCTTAGTGACTTGAGTACACAGGTTGGGTGTCTTGATGAGAATACGTCTTTTAATTGATTGGTATGTGGTTGGTCAAGTACGGAAAACTGTTTACTTGAGTTGCAATGCGATTCGGTGCCGCTAGAATAGATCTGGTTCATTTCCCGTCAGCTGTAAGAATTATTTTACAAACACAGCAAAACTATAAAATCCAGCTTAATATGATAGATACAGTTATTATAATTATATATCTGCTCCTTAGAACGGGATAAAACCGACTCCGCATTCACATGTACACAAAATTCAAGATTTTAAACACAGCCATGTGAACAGGCAGCACAGAGTGCCAAACATATACTTCAAGAGTGACATATTGGTCAGAGGAAACAACACTGGAATCACAGCTCTATGTGCCACTGTGTGAACTACAGAAGATTGAGTTTTATTCAGAAGACAGAATTACAGATATAGACATGTTTCAAGTGAACGAATGAAGAAGAAGAAACATTATAATTATAGTTTTATTATGGTTCTATATTATTTAGAAGAAAAGAAACGAACTCATAAGACAGAAAATTGATTTGAGCAAGTTCTGCACAGGTGCCACAATTCGCCTTGCAAATTGAGGCAACATTTTTGTGTGTTCAATCAATTAGCATCATTAATAAATATTTATTTTTATTTTAAAATACAAGTGTCTAGACGTTAACACTCTCTTGTATACTGTTAATTGTATATTTTTTTCATACATATATCCTATAGTTCGATAGTTTGTGCTTTCATTCTAACGTTGGTCGAACTTGTGTTTTATATAAGTACTATGCATTTTCAAAAACAAATCAGAAGTCTTCACAAAAATATCGTCTTTTTTCGTAATGCGGAATGGTTGAACACAGAAAACATATTGATTCAAGTTGCGAGGCGAATAAGTGTCATCAGAATGGACCTGGTTCAAATGCCGTTTGCTGCCTTATGATTATTTTCTATGATAAAGTATTAGTGGTGCTTATTCATTTAGTAGTTTGTGTACACAATTTAGTCGTTTGCCAGTTTTTGAGTCATTTTTAATATACATTTGGTCAAAAATAGTTCCAACCATATGGCAACGTTTGATCGTCTGTGTTAAAATAAAGATTTAAAAAAAGTTATGTTGCGTTAGTCCTGGTTGCCCTCATTTGGCCTTGAGATATCAACGTACTAGCAGTAATGCTAATTTACAAACACGATACATCACGATAGTGTGTTTAAAAAGGGCACAGAAAACAAGTGAATGTATTAAATGTATGGGTGCTGGAAGGATTAAATTAACATACAGGGAAAAAACAACGCGTTTTCTAGAATCATGGGTGCCAACCATTTTTTTAGTTGCAAGACTCAATTTTCTAGAAGCAAAGTGACCCACCACCTAGAAACACTAAATGTTCTTTAATGCGGTAAAAGGAAACAATTTGAACAAATATTTTTCATTATATTTCATTGTAATGAAAAATTCCAACATATTTAGTCAGATTTACTGCGATGACTGAAATTGGAAATCGCTACTAAGCTTCCAAAATCGTGGTTGAGTTTTCGTGAATGCTAACCTCATGCTGTTCTCAACATTTACTCGATTTCTTGCTGTGGTTGTCAAATGAATAATATTTGGGAATTAAACCTCTCGTGGATATGTAGAAGCAAAGGGAAACAAACATCCAATGAAAACTGTGTTAAAATCAATGGTTTTGCAGTGTAACGATTTCAGTGGCGACCCACAGATAACTCTTCGGGCCCCCATTTGGCGTTGCGACCTGTAACTTGGGAACCTCTATGCTAGGAAAAACCCACAGGGAAAGAATTTTCTAGAAATAGAAGATAATAAACTTAAATCGGCATTTATCACACAAGTCACTCGAATACTCACTGTAACTCCTTAAGTTTATCACACAAGTCACTCGAATACCCACTGTAACTCCCTAAATTTATCACACGTCACTCGAATACTCACTGTAACTCCCTAAATTTATCACACGTCACTCGAATACTCACTGTAACTCCCTAAATTTATCACACAAGTCACTCGAATACTCACTATAACTCCCTAACGGGAATAATATAGTATGACAGACATACAGACAATATAAACTTAAATAAGACAGTACGGGCGTAATGGTTACGTTTATCATCATGTGCCATACAGGGTGAGTTTGGTGATTCATTCAGTTGTACATAATGTACCATTTTCTACAGAAAAAAAATGTCTTATTCTAACAATAGTTTTTTTTTCCTAGCAGTGATATGTGACTACGAAATTGCAATTCGCGATTTCCACGTGCACCGAATGGGATGAATAGATATCGGAACACACAATTTTCCAAATTGATAAAATGTCATGTAAATCAAAATTAACTGAGATTTCACGGCAAACTGACTCCCTATTCTTGCTAACATGAATATTTCCGTGCTTTTCATTGCTTACTGCGATGTGTTGTCAAAGCAGTGACCATCAACAAGCACGGAAATATTCAGGTATGCTTTCAGTAGTAATCATGAATAAAATGTACCATGAAAATAATCTCGGTACAGTAAAATCTAAAATTTGATTATATTTATTTGTAATGGTCCTAAAGCATCACACTAATTCGCCGATGTGCAAAATCTGTAACACGTTCGGACTAAATAATAGCACCATTTTAGCGTCATTGATATTCGCAAGTTACATGCACAAAATCTCTGCTAACGTGTAGTTTTGTAGAAAATGGATTCCATCCATGTTTATAGAGAGATGAAGTAGCGCTGGGTTGAAATCCAACACCCCCCCCCCCCCAAACACGATGGGGGAGGGGGGACATATCACAATAAACATAAATAACTATAAGTGTTACAGAAATTAGTTTAAAAAGCGAAATAAGAACGAAGCGGTGACAAACAACATTTCGACTAATAATCATTTCCTGTTGTTTGTTGTTGTCCCGATGAAGACATTTCAGTCAAAACGGTGTTTGTCACTGTGTTTCGTTGCTATTTCGTTTTATAGAGTAATATTGATAACACTTATATTTTTTTAGTACAATAGGGGAAGAAGTGCCTACATTTTAACGAAACAAATCATTTAATTATTTAATGAAATGAAATATCGATAATGAAGCATTTCACAGTCTCTAGATATATCGATCTGCTACAGTATGTATCTAACCCCTGCGCGCAATCCCTCCTCCCCAGTTATCAACTCAGTGCCTAGCGAGCAGATTTATGCATCTTGAAGCAGTACTAACGGCTTTCCAATATCCTATTAAATTAACCATGTTGACAATTTTGATAAAAAGTTGAAACGTAGGTACTTCTCCCTGTATTGAACCTATTCTTATTTGTGAATCATGTTTATAAATTATTTACTTATCTGGGTATTGAACATATTCCTGTTAGTGCATAATGTTTATGAATAATTTCAAATGAAACCAGCCTGTGATGCGTCCCCTATCCCAGCACACAGGAGCATGAAGGTGTCATTACTGATGTAATAGCACAAGTACATGCAGAATTTATATGACACCCATTCTTTCTCGTATGACCTCGTTTCTAATTATGTGTCTTCTGGTCACTCCTGTAGCGTTTCTAAGATATCTCATAACCAGTTGTCTCTTATGTTTTGTTGTTAAGGACCATGTTTGACATTGTAGCACAAGGTTGAAATGAAGATACTTTGGATAAGATTGTTGTTGTTGCTGTCATTGGTAGCATTTTGTGTTGCAATAAAAGGGATAATTGACCCAGTATTTGATTCGCTTTGCTACAAGGAATGTCTATTTCTGTGTCCATCTTTCCATCTGAAGAGAATGTTACGCCTAAGTATGTGAAGGTGTTGGTTTGTTTAATGACGTGATCTTCCACTGGTATATTTAGATTGTGACAGAATATATAAAGAATATAAAATAAATAAAAAATGTATCATTTTGTGGATGTTATTTGCTTTCTTTCTGCCTCAGGATGTAACACCATGTCCCACTTGTTTTAGATGAAACCAAACCTGTGGGCTATCCTGTGACTATCGAGTCAAAGACCTCCAAGCAAAAACAAAACAGGCCTTCATACGTGATGATTCGGTTTATTTTTGTTTGTTATTGCTATTACATAAAGATAACAGAAGGTCATCTAGATATACAATAATGAAGTAATGCATTTAGCTGTGAGCAGGTAGCTATTGATATTCTAGACCAGTGTTTCTCAACCTTTTTTCTACCATGTCTCACATAAGTCCTAAAATTATGGTGTCCCCTATGTAATATTTAGGGACTAAATATTTTTTTATATTAAAAAAATGGATTATTACCTAAAATATTTTCGAAATTTCCCCCTCCCCCTTGAATAATCAACTTGCCTCCTTGTGGTGGCGAGCGGTCCACGTTGGGAAACACTGGTGTATATACCATTTTTGTACTTTTTGTGTTTGTTTATGTAAATATTTTGTTAACTGGATTTCTGTTAATGGTATTACTTGCGTGATTCCACGAGCCACTCGATCAGCAACTAATTCAGCTAGTGTGGATTGAGTAGACGATTTCAGTCGAAGCGTTACACGGTTTGTCAATGACATGAGGTATAAACTGTGGGTGTGTGTGTGTTCGTTATGTGAGGCAGCGGTGGAGTTGACACAACATAATCTGGTCAGTTAGATCCGTGTGTTGCACTGGTTGTGTGCGGAACAGATTCAATAGCAATAAATACATTTATTCCCGCAGATGTTTAAGCGATGATTTGTGCCTTCATAATGTGTTGTTATTACAGCCGTATTTAGTGTGATTATTATTACAGCTGTATTTAGTGTGATTATTATTACAGCTGTATTTAGTGTGATTATTATTACAGCTGTATTTAGTGTGATTATTATTACAGCCGTATTTAGTGTGATTATTATTACAGCCGTATTTAGTGTGATTATTATTACAGCCGTATTTAGTGTGATTATTATTACAGCTGTATTTAGTGTGATTATTATTACAGCTGTATTTAGTGTGATTATTATTACAGCTGTATTTAGTGTGATTATTATTACAGCTGTATTTAGTGTGATTATTATTACAGCCGTATTTAGTGTGATTATTATTACAGCTGTATTTAGTGTGATTATTATTACAGCTGTATTTAGTGTGATTATTATTACAGCTGTATTTAGTGTGATTATTATTACAGCAGTTGGTTATAGTGTTGTGGTTGATTAATGGTTATTTTGTGTATTTTGATTATACACACGACACAACAACACGCAATGATAGAAAACACAACAACACGCGATGATACATGACACATCAACACGCAATGATACTAGACACAAAAACACGCGATGATAGAAAACACAACAACAGGTGATGATACAAAACACAACAATACGCGAAGTTACAAGACACAACAATACACGATGATACAAGACACAGCAACATACAATGATACAAGACACAACAATACGCGAAGATACAAGACACAACAATATATAATGATACAAGAGACAATACTGGGTCATCGTATGCTGTTAAGTCTTGTATCATCGTATGTTGTTGTGTCTTGTATCATCGCATGTTGTTTATCCGTATTTTGTGGATGTGTGTTCTACGTCACACCAACGTGGCGCTATGTTTGTTTTTCCTGTGTCGTTAGGCGACTGAGTTTTCACATTTTTGTGTTATTGTTATATTTAGCATCATGTGTGTTTTAAAGTGCAGATGAGATTAAAACATTGACGCAAGCACAGCATAGTTCTTCACTGTGACCTTTGTTCTAGTTTCGAGGTGTTACTTGACCTTTGTTGTATGATTTGGCAAGCTTGCGGGTAAGTACTTGGAGTAAGGTTCGCATTAAAAATAATATTTCCAATGTGTGCGCGCACCTCGCTCCGTGTGTAGCGGGCAGAAATACTGATCTCTCACCACAAATAATAGGAAATTGTAAAAAATAAATGTGTAAATTGGAAAACAAACAGATTATGCATAAGTTCGTCTGTGTCTAGAGTTGAACTGTGATTGTCAGATGTGACGTCACGGCAGCCATTATTTTGATTGGTGTTACACGGAAATCCGTGACGTTGGATAGTTAAAATTGTCAACAGTGTGCTATTTATTGCACAGTCAAGAACTAATCTGTACTTTTACCAAATACATTTGCTACCAGAATAGGGTGTATTGGCCGTCTACAAGTTTATAGTCAAGGACATAACTCAATCTTAATTTCGAAAGTGGATGTAACAGATGGTCATCATCACTTGTGATGGACGTACAATAATTTAGTGTGGTTGTTATTACTACAGCCATAAGTATTTAGTCTGTTACAGCCGGGAGTGTTTGTGTTATTATTATTACATCCGTGAGTATTCAGTGATTGTTATTACAGCCGTGAGTACTTATTGTGATTTTCTTACAGATGTGAGTACTTAGTGTGATTTTCTTACAGATGTGAGTATTTCATGTTTGATTGTTATTACAGACGTAAATATTTGGTGCTTTCAATTGTTATTACAACCGTTGGTATTAGTATGATAATTGTTGTTATAGCCGTGAGTACTTAATGTGTTTGATTTTTGTTATAGCCGTGAGTATTTATTGTGTTTGATTATTTTTATAGTCGTAAGGGTTTGGTGTGTTTGATTGTTATTAAAACAGTGGGTATTTCGTGTGTTTGATTGTTATTACTCCTTGAAAATGTGTTTGTTTGAGTGTTATTACACCGTGATAGTTTGATTATTTAATTGTTACTGCTTCCGTAAGTATATTGTGTGTTTGATTGTTATTACGACGGTGAGTACTAAAGATTGAAAAATACTTTTAGATTCCTCAAATGTCGATATGTTATTAGATATATTTGACCTGCTGCTTCCAAAAATAGCACCATTTTGTTCCCTCCCAGGTCTAGATTTTCTGAAACATGCATACATTACAGTCTAGGACAGAATAAATCTTCCTCATTAAGCGTTAGAAACCTATTCACCTCTTGCGTCTTGTATCATCCTATGTTGTTATGTCTTGTATCATCGTATGTTGTTGTGTCTTGTATCATCGCATGTTGTTGTGTCTTGTATCATCGCATGTTGTTATGTCTTGTATCATCGCATGTTGTTATGTCTTGTATCAACGCATGTTGTTGTGTCTTGTATCATCGTATGTTGTTATGTCTTGTATCATCGTATGTTGTTATGTCTTGTATTATCGTATGTTGTTACACGTATTTTCTCAGACTTGTTGTTACACGTATTTTCTCAGACTTATTGTTACACGTATTTTCTCAGACTTGTTGTTACACGTATTTTCTCAGACTTGTTGTTACACGTATTTTCTCAGACTTGTTGCAAGTGAGCTATCCTATATATCACTTTCTTCTTTATCGTTTAAAATCAATCCGAATCTTTCTTCTCAATACAATGTGATCTATATTTGCAGCGTCAAAACTAGATGTTTTAGTGCATATTGTCTTCATGTTTCTGCACGGAACCATCTCTGACTTTATGGATAGTATTTTTCAACAGTAGAGCAACTCCCTACATTCCTAAAATACGCTAACCATGCTTTCTCTATCTTGGCCTATATTTCGTTGCTTCCCGCTCATATTTGTCGTCTCTTTCTACTTAATTTCTGCTACTTTTACATCTCCATACCACACTTAGAGGTTAACAAGGCCATGAAGTTCTGCCTCGACAAGCAGCCTCTTCCATCTGCGTCATTTAAAAAAAAAAAAAAAAACCATCTGCGTTTACCTCCACTCTCATCTATCTTGCAGAGCTTGTGTTCACTCTCAACTCCTGTGAGTTGGGCACTTCTTTGACCGCATTAGTGGTATCGTCATGGCACCAAGATGAGACCCAGCTATTCCTTTAGTTAGTGGTATCGTCATGGTACCAAGATGGAACCTAGCTATACCTTCAATTAGTGGTATCGTCATGGGACCCAGCTATACCTTCAATTAGTGGTATCGTCATGGGACCCAGCTATACCTTCGATTAGTGGTATCGTCATGGTACCAAGATGAGACCCAGCTATACCTTCGATTAGTGGTATCGTCATGGCACCAAGATGGGACCCAGCTATGCCTTCAATTAGTGGTGTCGTCATGACACCAAGATGGGACCCAGCTATGCCTTCATGTTTATTGATCACTTTAATACTATGTTCAAAGTTTTGCCTGGTATCGTCATGGCACCATGATGGGACCCAACTGTGCCTTCAAATAGTGGTATCGTCAGGGCACCAAGATGGAACCCATTTATGCCTTCATGTTTATTGACCACTTTAATACTCTGTTCAAAGTTTTGCCTGTTTGATTTCAGTTTTGCTGCAATGAGTACATATTATCAATCTTCCACCATTTTTTTAGAATTGCAACCTCGTGCTGTGTTAGATCGATTTATGATGTATCGATTGATGTCATGTATTTTCACGTTATGTTCCACCAATCACTCCACTTTATTTTCTTGCTTTAGTGCTTCTCATTTCACCACTATTTCTACATTCTGTATTTCTTGGAATGTTCTAGAGCTATCATGAAGTCTTGAAAACGACTTAATAACTCTGTTCGCTACTACGCCATCGCTTAATTCAGTATTCTCCTGGCCAGTGCTGTATTTGGACTTGATAAGGCCCTAAGCTATTTGAGATTTGGGGGCCCTTTATAAGTCCAGATATTATATGTCAGTGCCAAATATAATTTTTGGGGCCCCCACTGTCTACCCCTAAGCTATAGCTTTCGGCAACCAACTATGACTTTTGTTATAGACGACTTATTGCACCACACAGTCGCCATAGTCTAATTACTAAATGTTTCACGTCTAACTTTTTGTCCTTCAGCGGGTAGGATCTACATTCGTGAGAAACGTATACTGCAGCGAGTGTACTCTAAATTTTCCGCTCAACATATGCACATCATTGCTACACAAACATATGCACATCATTGCTACACAAACATATGCACATCATTGCTACACAAACATATGCACATCAGTGATACACAAACATATGCACATCATTGATACACAAACATATGCACATCATTGCTACCCAAACATATGCACATCATTGCAACACAAACATATGCACATCATTGCTACACAAACATATGCACATCAGTGATGCACAAACATATGCACATCATTGATACACAAACATATGCACATCATTGCTACACAAACATATGCACATCATTGCTACACAAACATATGCACATCATTGCTACACAAACATATGCACATCATTGCTACACAAACATATGCACATCAGTGATACACAAACATATGCACATCATTGATACACAAACATATGCACATCATTGCTACACAAACATATGCACATCATTGCAACACAAACATATGCACATCATTGCTACACAAACATATGCACATCAGTGATACACAAACATATGCACATCATTGATACACAAACATATGCACATCATTGCTACACAAACATATGCACATCATTGCTACACAAACATATGCACATCATTGCTACACAAACATATGCACATCATTGCTACACAAACATATGCACATCAGTGATACACAAACATATGCACATCATTGATACACAAACATATGCACATCATTGCTACACAAACATATGCACATCATTGCTACACAAACATATGCACATCATTGCTACACAAACATATGCACATCATTGCTACACAAACATATGCACATCATTGCTACACAAACATATGCACATCATTGCTACACAAACATATGCACATCATTGCTACACAAACATATGCACATCATTGCTACACAAACATATGCACATCATTGCTACACAAACATATGCACATCATTGCTACACAAACATATGCACATCATTAATACACAAACATATGCACATCATTGCTACACATACATATGCACATCATTGCTACACAAACATATGCACATCATTGCTACACAAACATATGCACATCATTGCAACACAAACATATGCACATCATTGCTACACAAACATATGCACATCAGTGATACACAAACATATGCACATCATTGATACACAGACATATGCACATCATTGCTACACAAACATATGCACATCATTGCTACACAAACATATGCACATCATTGATACACAAACATATGCACATCATTGCTACACAAACATATGCAGATCATTGCTACACAAACATATGCACATCATTGCTACACAAACATATGCACATCATTGCTACACAAACATATGCACATCATTGATAAAACAAACATATGCACATCATTGATACACAAACATATGCACATCATTGATACACAAACATATGCACATCATTGATACACAAACATATGCACATCATTGCTACACAAACATATGCACATCATTGCTACACAAACATATGCACATCATTGCTACACAAACATATGCACATCATTGATACTAACTGATCTCGTCTTTTATCCGACCAAGACCCAACAAAATATGAACATTTCTACCTATATATATATATTATTGGGTATAGACATGTTCCTATTGTGTTTCGGTACGTGATATCCTCATTAATTATGCACCTTATGTCTGGTTGCTTCCGTCTTCACCACTCTGTTTACTACTTGGGCAGGACTATGATCCTGCTCGAGTGGGAGGCCCCAACAAATCTTAGTTTCCAGCCCCTGATGGCTGAACTAACTCTTATTACCACTTCAATGTGCTGGCCTTGATGGGGAGGAATATATTAAGCAAGGGTCGTCTCCATCTTGATGTTCGTTATTTATTTGGTACCATCGGCTGCCATGGACACTAAATAAACAATTAGAAGACAAAATTGATGCCTTTGAGATGTGGGTATATATAAGAATAGGGAGAACATCATGGAAAGAGAAGAAAACAAATAAAGAGGTGCTAAAAACACTTAATATGAAGAAAGAACTACTAAGAGAAATAAAGATCAGGCAAATAAAATACTTTGGACACATTAAAAGACATGACACCCTATTGAAGACCTTACTTGAGGGTAAAGTCAAAGGGAAGCGAGCAAGAGGTAGGCAGAGATACAAGTGGGAGAGTAACATTACACGATAGACAGGTTACAGTCTAGCAGAGTGCACCACCAAGACAAGAGACAGGAGATGTTGGAGATACGTTGCAGCCAACCTTCGTTGCGGAGACGGTACTTGATGATGATGATCGGCTGGAAACGAAATAAATGTTACACCTGTACTTATGTCATCCAGACCCGGTCTGTGACATACCCCAAAGCCGCCTTCACCTGAAGAGAGTACCACATGTGTGTTTGGACTCGGAATGTCATCTGTCATCATGCATGACGTAGCTCCATGACGTACATTAATGAGACTAGAACGAGACTCTCAGATCGATTATGTGAACATCCGAACTACATCAAAATCCAGACTGGCACTCTGTCTCCTCTTTCTGGCCACTTCACAGGTACGGGCCACCGGGGTGTCCATGATATTCATGCGACGGCCATTGAGCCGTGGTTCACTAGCGACCGGAACGATCACGCAAAAAGAAGCGTTTTATATATATATATATATATATATATATATATATATATATATATATATATATATATATATATATATATATATATATATATATATATATATATATATATATATATAAATCAGAGCAGAGACACATTAAAATTTCATCACAAATGTTATCAGAATACACCGTTGTTCCTACAAGTAAATATAAGTAGGAAGCCAGAGGACAATTTTTTTTTTAAATTCTTGAGACTAACGGGAATTGAACCAGTCCGTTCAACGGCACCAAATCGCCTAGCAACTATTGAACACGCGTTCTTCCGTACTTGACTAACCGCATCTCCAAAAAAAGATGCGATTTCATCAAGCCTTTCAAACCGTGCACACAAAGTCAACAGAACGGACCGATCGAGACAAGGACTATTACAACAACAACAAACATCCCGTACAGGTATTGAAATATCCTCAGTAACAACAAACATATAACATAATATCCGTATTAGTTGTTCCTACATCGGACATGTCCTACGTGAAGACATCAACAGAATATACCACCAATCTCTTGAATGGATACCTAAGGGCAAAAGAGCTAGGGTTAGACCAAAAGAAACACTCAGAAGAACAATGCTTAGAGAAAGTAAAACAATCAATATCCATACTATTCAAGAACTGCACAGAATATCTTTTAACAGACAGAATTGGAGAGATTTGACCTCTGCCCTATGCGTTAACTGCAGCGCATATCCTGTTGTTCTGTCATTTCTCGATTTGACTTGTTTCATCGATTGTTTCTTCTATTTTCTGTTTATATATCACCTCTGACCTTTTATTTTTAACTCTTCCGGGTATCTATGTTTGGCTCTGACATGTGACCGTGAATGCAGTTCTTACTCGCTTTTCTTTTGTTGCTAGTGTGTATTTACGAAAGGCCTTTTGATCAAAACGTCTTTACCCTCTTCCAAAGTACGTCATTGTGTCAGAAATACAAATATTTGGTAATTGTGGTTAAATCAAAAAAGGGTAGATCTTCTCACAATGTGAAAACTTCAACGTTTATTATTAATGCTTCCCTATTGCCGAACCCTGATTTTCTGGCATAACAGACTGGCGATGGGGTAAAACAAGCAGGAAAACAGGACATCAGGAAGATAGTGAAGTAATTTTATTTTCCTGTTAAACTTAATACCGAGTTTGATATCATATCAACCCACTCCTCTCACTTTTCAAGGAAAACACATTGATTATCATGGCAAGCAGCGATATCTCATTAACCTCTCAGCACTTTGCTTCCGGGACAAGATAGGATATTATAGTAAAACTGTGACCTGTCATGCATGTCTAGCAGGCGGTTAAGAGGTCTCAACATGTGGGAGGCTGTACTATCATGAAAAGGTCAAATATTATCTAGAACAGGGGTCGGCAACCTTTTGCTAACTGTTTGCCAACTTAAGGTTTCAAAGTATTCAGAGTGCCAACATCACATATCAAGAATAATGTGAAGAGTCCAGATTCATCACATGTGACGAGTATGCGTGCCATTTGAAATTGCTTGGCGTGCCAAGTGTGGCACGAGTGCCATAGGTTGCCGACCCCTGATCTAGAATGTTAAATTATCTATGTTGGATGTTTCTAACCGAAATGTGCTGATATCGCAATCAAGATGTAAACCACTATGCAACACATTCCATATGCTGGAATATAGTTTATTAGTTGGCAGGAGTTTGAGAATTAACAAACTTACATTATGATACTCTCCTACTCCCATAACATTCTACGTAAGATATCTTCTTCTTCTGCGTTCATTCTCAAACTCCAACTGGATCTAGCTGGATCATGGTCCTGCTAGATTTCCAGCAGGATGTAGTCCAGAAAATGGAAATGCGTTGTGTCGCCGTTTTATTTGCGCCAATGGCCCGACACATCCGTCTTCGGCGGATACGTAAGATATAGAACTGCATGTTAAGAAACTCTGTTGTTGAATGTAATTACATGGATATACTACCATGGTCACGCGGGGGTCAGGGGTAATGAAAGAGCAGACTTATTGGTGGGCAGTGATATGATTTATGACACAGTACTGAGAAGACATCATCATGATCAGGGGCCATGCCGGATGGTGTAGACGGTCATCGCTCTCCACAGCTCTCTGTCCACAGTAGTATGTATCATAGTCGTTGTTGTTTCCTTGCCGTGCCAGGTTGTCAAACTGTCTAATATTTTCTAACGTTGTCGCCCTCTGTCTCTGGTGCCTTCAATTTTTCATGTTGTGACTATGTTCTCTAAACCTGCCTGTCTCATGAAGTGGCCACAAAAAAAGAAGATTGCCTTTTTCTTAAAATGTTGATTAAGATCTGTTTCGCATTTAACTCTTTCAATACCTCTACATTAGTTTTTCTGGCAGTCCATGGTATTCGCAGCATTCTTCTGTAGAACCACATCTATGTTGCCTCTAATCTCCCACTTTCCAGTTTGTTTATTGTCCAAGATCGCACCCATATGTTAGTATAGGGGTTATATAGCACTGCAGAACTCTCTTTCTCACCTCTAATGACAAGGTCATATTACTCAGTATACTTTTCATTTTTCTGAATGTTGTTTTTGCCTGTCCTATTCTACTTCTTATTTTTGGTTGAACTTCTTCCATCTGCTGTAATCATTGTACCTAGATATTTGAATTGGTGGACCTGTTTAATACTATAACATTCACTTTGATCTTGCAAGGTGTATTATTTTGAGAAGACCTAGAAGAATAGAGTTGTTTTGAAGAAAACGATACTGGACATAGACGAGAACATTTTAAAAAATGAGAGAAATGTGGATGACCAGGGATGAAGGGAAAAGTGTATGTCCTTTTTTAGAAATATTTCTTCTTCGTATTCCAGCGTTCATTCTGAAACTCCCACTGGATCTCTCTTGTAGTAGGAAATGGTCCTACTAGATTTCCAGCAGAATGTAGTCCAGAGATTGGAAATGCCGTTTTATCTGCGTCAATGGTACAATACATCCGTCTTCGGAGGATAGAAATATTTTAAGATCATATAATCAAAATCTGCGTGGGACTTTAAGTATGCATACCTTGTTTGTTTGTTAAATGGGGCATTAAAGCCTCATAGCATGTGCATGTCTTCCTTTTGCACTGTTGTCCCATGTTACTGTCCATTCCTTTAGTGTTGTGTTAGTATATAGTCATTTAATATTGTCTACATACTTTTGGGTGGTAGCACAATTTATATTAAAGCACTGATCCAAGAAAACTATGGACTTATATCGGACATTCCGCCGAAGACGGATGTGTCGGGCCATTGGCGCAAATAAAACGGCGACACAACGCATTTCCATTCTCTGGACTACATTCTGCTGGAAATCTAGTAGGACATGTCCTGCTACAAGAGAATTCAGCAGGAGTTTGAGAATGTACGCTGAAGAAGAAGAATATCGGACATATACTTAGAATAAATGAAAACAGACTACCACTACAATCATTAAAATGGGTATCTGATGGCAAAAGTAAAATACCAAGAGTGATCTCTTCACAGATAAACCATCAAAGAGGGTATTATTATAGATCTCAACAAGGTACAAGAATTAAAAACATTAGTATCACATTGCTCGAACTTGAGAGCTCAAGTTTCCGCCTTATGCACGTATTCGGCGCTGAAAGAACTAGATAAATAAAAGTTTTAAAAGATTTCTTAAATGTGTTCTGTTTCAACATTTTGGGCGATCGCCGTTCCTTTGCTAGTCATCAGACCTCGACAGAAGTAACTAAGGAATTCTATGATTCGCTTCAGGTCACTGTAGTAATATGCAGTAATGGCAGCATCGTAGTCTCTATACGTCATGTTTTCTGTTTTGATAATAGAAGATACGGCCTGCTGTATCTAAGCTCAGTCTTTCAATATATACTTAGAAGATATGATATGTGGTGTCTAAGCTCAGTCTTTCAATATATACTTAGAAGATATGATATGTGGTGTCTAAGCTCATTCTATCATTTTAGAAGTCTGTATCAAAATAATATTACTTTTTTCTGTACACGTGTCTGGGTTTAGTCTAACTTTGTAAAAGTTTATCTGATTATATTTATGTTTTTTCTGTACATGTGTCTGGATTCAATCTACCATTGTACAAGTTTGTCTGATTATATTTAAGTTTTTCTGTACATGTGTCTGGGTTCAGTCTACCAGTACACACGTCTGTCTCAACAATATTCCTTTTTTTTCGTTTGACAAGTTATTTGGCCCAGTCTCTCATTACAAAAGTCTCTCTCAACCACATCATATTTTTCTGTAGAGTTTATGCAAATGTGTGAACATAGAAATGACAGTAACCTACAAAATGAAACCGAATGTTTACAAAGTAGTAATAGATAGTAATACTTCAATTGTTGTTAAAGGATTCAGAAACATAAACCATATACATGAGTTAGTTAGTCATCGAATCATCATCACTGCACTCCAGACACGCCCATAGATGCTCCAATCTCCACTTAAGTGTATATACCATTACACGATAACTGACAGTTTCAGTTCTATGTAGGATGCCATAGAACATTCTTCTGTCCAAATTAGCGCTCATTTCTGACAATGCCCCATTTGGTTTATTCTGAAAATTGAAAATGAATTATCATCCTCAAAAATTTTATTTGTCCTTGTTGTTTCGCGTAAAAAATGTTAAGTGTCCGTACTGTCCATTGCTACCTGTAGGCATATATATGTGTCCAGTGAGAAAACACAATCATATCCATGCAATGTGTCTTATAAAGGTGATGATCATCAGATAGCAAGATACCACCCGAAGACGGATGTGTCTGGCCATTGCCACAAATAAAATTGCAGCACAACTTATTTCCATTCTCTCGACGGCATCCTGCTGCTGGAAAATAGTAGGACTATTGTCCTGCTAAAGATAGACCCAGTGGGAGTTTGAGACTGAACGCAGAAGAAGAAAAAGATAGAAAGATAATATTTTGGAAGAAACTTTCTTTATCAGAGCTGGTATCCCCAATCATTGATACAATTGATGAAGTCATATCAGAGCTGGTATCCCCAATCATCGATACAATTGATGAAGTCATATCAGAGCTGGTATCCCCAATCATCGATACAATTGATGAAGTCATATCAGAGCTGGTATCCCCAATCATCGATACCATTTGATGAAGTCATATCAGAGCTGGTATCCCCAATCATCGATACCATTGATGAAGTCATATCAGAACTGGTATCCCCAATCATCGATACAATTGATGAAGTCATATCAGAGCTGGTATCCCCAATCATCGATACCATTTGATGAAGTCATATTAGAGCTGGTATCCCCAATCATCGATACCATTGATGAAGTCATATCAGAACTGGTATCCCCAATCATCGATACAATTGATGACGTCATATCAGAGCTGGTATCCCCAATCATCGATACCATTGATGAAGTCATATCAGAGCTGGTATCCCCAATCATCGATACCATTTGATGAAGTCATAAATTCGTTGTGTGTCATGTACTTATTTTTAGGATCTCATACACAGATGAATGTCCATGTGGATCCGGAACCCAAACTCATGAACATATACGTCAGGACTGCCAAATATACATAGAACAGAGAGGTTATGCTGTTTCACTCCATAGGTTAAAGTAACACAAAAGCAACGTGGAAACTAGACAGGGCCCGCATGGTTGTAGCAAAGGGAATCAAATATTGGGACAATTATCCCCTTTATTGAAACACAAAATGCTACCAATGACATCAACAAAAACATGTTAACAAAAGTATCTTCATTCCAACTCTGTGCTTCCAATGTCATACATGGTCTTTAACAACAAAACATAAAAGACAGCTGGTTACAAATTTCAACTAGAGACGAGATGTATGAGAAAAGCCACAGGAGTGCCCAGAAGACACATAATTAGAAACGAGGTCATAAGGGAAAGAGTGGGTGTCATATCAATTTTACAATACATACAAAACCAACAGAAACAATGGTTTGGTCATCTGGAAAGAATACCGCGTGATTCATTAGTTTATAAAGCATATATGAAGGGAGGAGAAGCAGAAAGAAGATCCAGGGGTAGACCTAGAGTACGCTGGATCAACAACATCAACGAGACATTACACGAACACCAAATAGCATTATCTGAAGCTGTCAGAAAAGCGAGAACAAGAACATATAATCTCCCTCGAGACCCGTCAAGGGTAAAAAAAGGAAGGAAGATATGCGTAGACAGATAGACTTAGACGCTTGTCAGCAAGCTAAAGGCTAATAACGGTAAACCTCGCTCGAAATGTTTGCCGCTCTCTTGCGTCGCTATCGACATAGCGATGGATGTTCACTTTCCAGAATAAAATTTCTAACATGGACGCTGCCAAACTAAATACTGATGTTAGTTGTATCGACCGAAAGCTAAAAATACTGCAACTCATCTATCGTGTGACGGTGCAATACTTTCTCTGAGACCATAGGGAATTGAACCAGTCTGTTCTAACGGCATCGAATCGCCTGGAAACCAGAGTAAACGGGTTTTTACGTACTTGACTAACCGCATCTCCAATAAATGATGCGATTTTACAAGACATTCAAACTGTGTACTCAAGTCACTGAGAACGGTGATCTTAATAATTTTTAATTTATCATCTTGATTCCTACTTGCTTTCTATGGACACAGGGAACGAAAATAGGAAAGTTAACAGTTTTATAATTTCCCAGAAAATATTTCTTAATACTTCTTCCTACTTTTTTTTTTCAAAACAGAACATAATTCCACTGAATGGGGGTAGCCCACTTAAAGTGTCAACCCCGATTGTATATCTCCTAACTTGTAATATCTGACGAAAGGTTGGCACGACGCCTGTATTTTTACTGTCCCATATTCTTTGCGTGCTTTGGCTTAATATTTTACCTGCGTTAGTGATATTAAACATTGATGATGACCTAGATCTTTCAGGTTATCTCCTGATATTGTGACACCTTTGCTCAGGTAACAGTAAATTTGTCGTTTATCAAAGATATGTATGTGCACAACTTATCCTCAAGATATGCTCGATTAATCATCAATCTTCAAGATATGCTCAATTTTTCCTAGATGTTTTCAAGGACGGGATAACAAAGCACTTCTGCATGACACATCTATATAACGCTTCAGTGAACATTTCGAAAGTGTGTACACACTAACCAATTCTGGAAATTTTAGATAGTCTAGTACACAAGTACATCCTGCAATTGTTTGGTGCTTTCAAGCTGCTGTAAATGATTTCAGAACCAGCGTAAGTAGAATTTTGTTTATATATGGCTGTCTTCTGTGTATATGCCTTTTGCTTAGTTAAACATTTTTAGAGGTAAATTTTGGCAACTTAAATAGTTACCGATCTGCCTGATTTATGTTCTGTGTTGATCTGAAAATTTGCTTTACAGATCAACCTGTTTTGTGTTGATATCATAATTTGCATAAAGATAACTTTCATGATGTCGCGTTTGAATCTGATTTTTTTGGGTCTAATAACACCAGAATAAGTATTTTTTTTATACCATTATCACAGTCCAGCCCCCGTTGCTCCAATTAGTGCCTACCTGTGTGATTATATCCCTTGGCTATATTTATCAGTTTTTGTTTATCATTTATTAATTTAAATATAATTATATTTAGGGTGTGGGTTAGGATTAGTTATGTAACACTTAACTAACCCTAACCCTAAAAATGAATATTTCAATTAATTATTGATTATTTATTGATATAATATTTAAATTAATTTACCACAAAATACGTAGATATGCACTAATGGAAAACAAGAAAGAAAACGGGTGTTGGACTGCGATCTTAGTGTACCTTCTTTTTATGCTTCGTGTTATAATCGTATTGTTCGTATGGTTAA
The DNA here is from genome assembly GCA_034231615.1 of Meghimatium bilineatum. NCBI lineage: Eukaryota > Metazoa > Mollusca > Gastropoda > Stylommatophora > Philomycidae > Meghimatium > Meghimatium bilineatum. Next base: position 19,283,448 of record CM067307.1, read on the forward strand.
TCATCCTCAGATTTGAATTAAATGACCATGGTTAAGTCTTCAGATTTGAATTAATTGACCATGGTTAAGTCTTCAGATAATCATCATGGCACTACGGACACCTCTTCATATATGATATGATCTATTCAGTATGTCCTTCATTTCAGCATGTGGTAACTGACTGTTCTGGTTCTGTGTTGGTTGTTGTCTTCTTGATGTTTGTTTTTGTGACTGAGTTGTGTTCTAGTTCTGTTGCGTGCTACCAGCGACGCTGGTGCGCTTCTCAGGATGGTATCTCCGACTTCAGCACCAGGCATTGCTAGGGCAGGACTATGGTTGTGCTCGATGTCAGGGATGCCCGACCAATCTTAATTTACAGCCTCTGTTAGCTGGACGAAATCCCATCTCCAAAGGAATTGGCCTCGTTGGGTAACTCTTCTTTTGATTCATGTATACCTCTCGTTTCTTGCAACACTACGCTTGGTTCATATGTCCTGCTTTCTAGCCAAATACACGGAAGAAGAAATACACTCCAAATCAACCAACTAGTCTTACTTCTTAATTGTATTCAAAATATCACTACGCTCCTTTGAACTGCCACAAGTCACAGTATCCCTGCTAGCAGGGATCTCTCATTTTCCCTAACATCCACGTGTCTACATACACAAATTGCACTGGCTTCGCATATGAGTGGTCCTGGATTCATTCCCCAGTTGAGGCGGAAATGTTTTCAGATAGCAACGGCTCCCAGGTCGACCCAGCCTTAAATGGGTACCGGATTAATCCGGGAAGTAAAGACTGCGAGGGAGAGGAGATGGCTACCGCCCTCATTTGCAGAGCCTGTGAAATGTGAGATCGCTAACATCTCACACCCCTACGGCATTAATAAATGGTATGTGTTACTTTACTTACTTACTATACACAAATGAAGGTAATTCTCTACAGCTCAGATTTCATCAACTACTTCAACCACTGACGACTGCGTTAAGTAGCCGGACTAAATCTTTCATTGAACACACATCCTCTTCATTGTTTATTACCATCCTCTAATGTGTTGCAGAAAATATCACTCATTGTGTCTATTGTCTTTCCCCATGTGGTTTGTTATCCATTCTCGCTGTTCAGTGTAGCGGGTGATTGAAGCTCGAACTTGTGTTCCAGGGTCAGATGTATCGCCTTCAATGCCAGATGTATCGCCTCAGTGCTCAAGATTTGTCTGACATTTTCTAACTATCTTTTTAGTGGTTTTCCTCTGGCTTTGTACGATGAACTCTTGGTTATATACCTTTACGGGCAACTTGTCGTGGTGTATTCCCATAATGTGGCTAGACATGCTGCCTTTCTATGTATTTTGTGCAAGGTGTTATACTTATTCTTTCCCTGATGATTTCACTTCGTAATTTATCAAGCCTGGTGACCCCTGCAGCTTTCCTCAAGCATTTCATCCCACATGTCACTATCGATAATGTGAAAATGAGAGAGACCCGATTTGGCACTGGTAATGCAGTGTTGTTAGGAATGATGTTCGTCCGTCGTGAACGACGATAACCAAAAACTCAACCATAATAATAATAACAATAAATAATAAAAATAATAAAAGTTAATAGTGCGTTTTTAAATGACTAGCAAGTCCAATGCGCACACAATGTTCTTTTACAGAATTGACAACAATAGAAGGTATCTGTGTGAGGTTGAGATGTTTTTTCTTTTCTACGTGTCCGCTTCTGTCTTGCAGTATCTTGTCTGAATTCTTCCGCCGCTAGTGCTCCCGTTCTAATGCTGTAACGCCATGCTGTTCTATCCCAAGCGAGGCTCTCCCAAGCGCCTACGTCAATGTTAAGATGTTTCAAGGATGACTTGAGCGTGTCTTTGAAGCGCTTTTTCTGTCCACCCGCTTTTCGAAATCCTGCCTTGAGTTCTCCATAATATGTTTGTTTTGGAAAACGTGAGTTCTCCATACGCACAAGATGGCCTGCCCAGCGTGCTTGCGCCTTCATAAGTATTGTGTGGATGCTTATTGAGGTTGATTTTTCTAAGACCTCGTAGTCTGGTACTTTGTCCCACCAATGGATGTTTAGTAATTTACGTAGGCAGGTAAGATGGAAATGATGTAATTTTCTTGCATGTCTAGCATACACTGTCCACGTTTCGCAGGCGTATAGTAGGGTTGGTATAACAGCAGCATGATATACTTGTAGTTTGGTGGTTGTTCTTATACCTCTTCTGTCCCATACATTGTTGTGTAATCTGCCAAATACAGCACTAGCTTTTGCAAGTCTATTGTTAATTTCCACATCAATGTTGACATCGCGAGAGAGAGTGCTTCCAAGGTAAGTAAAATTGTCGACTACCTGTTAGGAATACATGTATTCTGTAAATCATGTATTTTTTAACTTCCATCTCGATCTTGGGATGAAGAAGTAGTGGTGACAGTTGGTATGTTACTGCATTTGCCTTCTACAATCTCGTCTCTATCTCTCCTTCAGGGCTTCCATTTTCTGTGAAAATACAACTGAGATATTAGAACTCCGATACTTGTTTTACTCCTATGTTGTTTATCTGTATGTTTAGTAGGCTCGGTGTTCTGCATATTTTCATATTTTCATATTTTCCCTCTTTTGTGTATTGATCTTCATGCTTATGTTTCTGTCATTTATTTCAGATTTGATCCCTTTCAAGTTTTTGAGGTAAGACTAATTAATTATTATTTACGTTGATAAAATCACGAAACAGAGAATAAGCACAGTATTTGTATGTGTCCGTATCATTATATAGTTGTCCGTGTTAGCATATGTGCCTATATCATTATATCGGTGTCCGTGTTAGTGTATGTATCCATGCGTATCAATATGGGGTTGTCCATCAATTACGTAAACCGTTTTTGTCAGTATTTGATTCCCCACCCCAACCACTTATCAACAGATTGTATTAAATTCAGGAACCCCTCCCCCTGATTAATAATGGCAAACATATATACCCCCCTCCCCTTTCGCCCCCAATAAATTGTGTAGGAAAAGTATAAGAAATTACTTTTATTTTTTCTTCAGTTTAAAAAAAAATTCAAACAAGTGAATTGGTATATTAAAGAATTGAAACAATTTAATTGGTATATTATTCAACCAATTTAAGAGGTGTATTAAAAAATTCAAACAATTTAAATGGTATAATTAAAAAAGGCGTTCACATCAAACCATCTTCCCCCTCCCCCGTGTCAACAACTTCAAACGTTTTCAGCCTCGTTGACGTAACAAATGGTCGGACCTTGTTACCCTGAATATATAAGCAAAACGTATTCGGCTTATCTCTATGACGTAGACAAGTGTATACAAAATGGATAGGACATATTCATGTTCCTAGTCGACTTTTTCGTGTTTTTAACAGTACTTTTGGTTCTTTAGACCAACGGGTGTTGAACCAGTTCGTTTACTAATCGTATTTATTTGTTGGTTCTTTACCAAGTCATTTACCTCTATTCTTGGTTATTAATCAAGTCATTTACCATTATTCTTGGTTATTAATCAAGTCATTTACCACTATTCTTAGTTCTTTATCAAGTCATTTACCGCTATTCTTAGTTCTTTATTAAGTCATTTACCACTATTCTTGGTTATTAATCAATTTACCACTATTCTTGGTTATTAATCAAGTCATTTACCACTATTCTTGGTTATTAATCAATTTACCACTATTCTTAGTTCGTTATTAAGGCATTTGCTGCTGCAAAAGTTTGGAAATAAATACGTTGCGCTATTTTAGTACTTTTCTAAAACATGCCGGCACTATTAGTGCTTTTATCCAATCTCTTGGTGCTTTTTGGTTTCTTGTGAACACATATTTCCATAGATGAATTTCATAGCAAAAACCACTCGACATGGCTGCCCAGCTTAGTACCTTACCAGCAATATTTCACATTCTTTGGTCATATACAATCACATCATTATAAAGTCATATACTATCATATCTTTATAAAGTCATATAATATCATATATGTATTTAAGCCATATGCCATGATATCATTATAAAGTCATGTTCCCTCATAATGTTGTTAATACACAACCAAGAACCGGTAGTTCGGTGATCTAATTCCCGCTACAAGTTATCTACAATATTCAATCTTATGCTCTATATAAAACTAATCTCCACCACATATTTGCTTTAGTGACACATGAGCGGTTCATGTATCAATTTCTTTAGAAGATTTAGCATCAACAAATACCACCAGCAATTATGAACACAATAGCACAGTGAGACTAAATTTCAGCACTGGTTAACAAAAGTAATTAGACTTACGTAAAACACAGGTTTATATATCGTTTCAATGAGACACGACAGACTATAGCTAAAACTAGTAGGTAATGATGGGCAATGATGAGCACACAAAAAATCATAAAAATTACAATACACAAATCACATTCAACGTTTCAACCAAAAGGTCTTTATCTTGATAAATTAACAAAAGTAGCAGCTCTTGCTACTTCTTTATGTCAGTACTAACAATCGCTTGTGCCTTAGTGGAACTCGAAATTTTATATATAATAAATAGGCAAATGCAGTAACATACCAACTGTCACCACTACTTCTTCACCCCAAGATCGAGATGGAAGTTAAGAGACAAATGATCTACAGTATATTCCTACCAACACTGTGTTACCAGTGCCAAACCTGGTCTCTCTCATCTTCACATTACAGAAAGATAGTGACATGTGAGATGAAATGCTTGAGGAAAGCTGCTGGTGTCACCGGGCTTGACAGATTGCGAAATGAATATATCAGGGAAAGAATAGGTATAATATCTTGTACAGATTACATAGAGAAAGATCAGATTAAGTGGTTTGGCCACATTATGAGAATGCATCACGAAAAGTTGTCCGTACAAGCATATAACCTAAAGAGATCAGGGTACAAAGCCAGAGGAAGACCACGGAAAAGATGGATAGAAAACGTCAGGGACATCCTGTACAGACACGGTCATAGCACAGCCGAGGCCATACATCTGGCTTTAGAACGCAAGCTCGAGCTTCAGTCATCCCTACGCTTAACGGCAAGAGTGGATCACAAACCACCTGGGAAAAGACAATAGACAATAAATAGTAATAAGGTAACACTTCACGCAGAAATGAATGTCGTCGTAATACATTGGTGCAAAACATTTTGCAAGACATTCAAACTGTGTACTCAAGTCACTGAGAACGGTGATCTCAAGAATTTTTAATTTATCATCTTGCTTTCTACTTGAAATTACTTTCTCTGGACTATTTCTTAATACTTCTTCCTACTTTTTGTTTCAAAACAGAACATAATTCCACTGAATGGGTAGATACGGATATCTTTTTTTTTCTCCCGTTAATTAAGTAATATCCCTTTGATTTTGGCAAAATTACGTTGCTAATGACGCTACATTGTGAGGAAGAAAGGGGGAGAGGGGAAATCATTCTGATTTCTATGGCTTTACATAGCACGGAAAACATGCTGTCGCGAACATACAAATACAATCTGAACTAAAAAAAAAAAAAAAAAAAAACTGTAGTATTATCATATAACATAAGTAGATCTGTAATTGTGTACAGTTTCACCGTGGCACGCGTTATAGTTTTTAAGATATGGTAATGGGAAGTTTGCTCAGAAACTACCACTTGTGTAACTCTATGATGTATAGTACATTTCTAATTTTGAATTCAGAAACGGGAATCCACGACAGAATTGCATGATTGTTTGTATAATGAAATAATGAGAAAAGAAGTTGTCTGAAGGATTAATATAGAAACATGACAGAAAGTCATGCAGACATCACAATGTTGTGTTAACAGGGCCGTAGATTAAGGAGGGGGTTTTAACATAACCTTTAATTTTCAAGTTTGCGTGCAGTAAATTACACTGTTTGACGTCATTTTAATGGTCTTTATGTGAACAATGAATAAGGGATTGGTTTTAATGAACTTTTTTGCTAAGTTCCAAGTACAAAAAGCCATGTTCAGAGTTGCTAAGGGAGAACTTTGAACACCACAAACCCCTACCTTATCTACGGGCCTGTGTGTTAATGGGAGTAATATGATTATATTTAGCAGTACAGGATATAGTGCGTTTCTATTATTCTTCTTCTGTGTTCGTTCTCAAAATTCTGCAGATTAGCAGGATATAGTCCGGAGAATGGAATTTATTGTATCATGGTTTACAGAATTGCTGCGATATCGGCGCCTTTCAGCCTGACACATCCTACTTCAGCGTGGCTTTGGGTCACTGACCCTACATGGGATGGGACAGCCAACTCCATCCCTAGGCGCCTTAGTTGCCTCTTATGACATGCATGGAAGGTAAATAGTGGTGCTATTATTTGCTCCCCTCTCGGTCGCCGTCAACACAAGGGCGGTTCCTATTATTAAACATAGAAACAAAACCACGGTAAGACTTTTTTTGCAGATGTATCCTGTATGTGTACTTAACGTGTTTTTGCATATGTATCCTGTATGTGTACTTAACGTGTTTTTGAGGATGTATCCTGTATGTGTACTTAACGTGTTTTTGCAGATGTATCCTGTATTTGTACTTAACGTGTTTTTGTAGATCGTTGTTCTTACTATCAATTTGTATGTAATTCATTTCTTTGTCAATTCTCTAGCATTGTCATACTTCGACATCATGCAATCCATCATAGTATTACTCTTGTTCCCTTTCATGAAACCTTTTCCTCAACAATTGATCTTTTATATTCAGGTCTTTATAGACTGCGTTAGTTTGTTTTTCTGTCCATGAAAGTTTCGTAGGACAGTAGTACAGTATTGCATTTCAAATGCTGATATTGTCTTTTCCATTACGGATGTCAGTGCAAGAGTCATATATATTTCATCAGTGATGTGTTTTGCAAGGCCATTACTAAGCACTTTCCTTTGAGTAATTTCCTGTGATACTGTTAATTTACCCTAGAGACTTAAAGTTGTTATTTTGTAGTTGTTCTTTGTCAATGACTATGTCAGGTATGAGTTCACCTCTGTTTTTTTATGTATTTTTTCTCTCTTTTGCTTTGAGGACAAAATTTTTTTAGCCTTGCTATGATCTTTCACTGACATAATTATGTGTTCAAGATATGTGGGACTTCGTGATATTAGGTCAGTGTCATCTGCTTACCCAATTTCTGGAATTTCATACCCTCTGATTCTTCTTCTTCTTTCGTTCACTTGAAACATGTCTATATCTGTAATTATGTCTCCTTAATAAAACTCACTGTCTTTTGTAGTTCATACAGTGTCCCATATAGCTTTGATTCCAGTGTTGTTTCCTCTGGCCAATATGTCTGCCTCAGCGTTTCATGCTCAGAGCACTCTTGAAGTATATGTTTGGCACTCTGTGCTGCCTGTCCACATGTACACATGGCCGTGTTGCCAATCTTGAACTTTGTATACATGTGACTGCGGAGTCGGTTGTGTCCTGTTCTGAGACGTAGAATTATAACTTGTTCTGATCTGTTCATAATGTGATAGTCATCTTGTGTTGGTGTTTGTGGCTTTCTTATTGACTTGATCATCTGTTTTTTCTGATGGTAGGTGATTGGTATATCTGGTTGGTCTTCGGCAGCACCTTCCTTAGCCAGTTGGTCTGCTTTTTCATTTCCTGGTATTCCACAGTGAGAAGGTATCCACTGCATGGTTACCCTATACTGGTAAGACAATTCGCTAAGTAGTTTTTTTTAAGTCTGTTAGTTTTCCAGACTGGAGAGCTTGAAGCACTGACCTTGCATCTGTCAGGAATACCACAGGCTGTAGGCCAGAGTTGGAGTTCAGCAGTTTTTTAGCTGCCACACTAATTGCCTGGATTTCTGCATCATAATTATTGCAGAATTTTCCTGTCGGTGTTCTGATTGTATCTCTAGGCTTGTGTGGATATTCTATATATACACCTGCACCTCCATTCCTCACAGCATTCTGTGCTGACCCATCTGTGTACACTCTGACCCATATATCTTGTGGATATTCCTCATCCAGGAAACTGAGGGTGACTGTCATTCGCTGCACACTGTTCTGTTCGTCTTCGCTTAGTATTCCTTTCACATGGGTCTGAATGTATATTGGCATTCCATGGCTTTCACTCCACGGGGTTTGTTCTGGTACAGACCTTAAGGGGCTGTCAACTTCAGGTAGGTCTGTAAGTTGTCTACGGAGTCGTTTAGCTTGATGGATAAAGCTGCTCCTTTTCAGTCGCCCCATTGCTAGATTTTGGAATCTTTCCTTCATTGGATGACTTGGCATACACTGAAACTTTTCTGCTTGAATTAGTACTTTTGTGTCTCTGCGTTCGCCAAGTGTTTGCATTCTTCCCATTTTCTGCATCTCTGCTATGGGTGTTGATTTCATTGCTCCCAAGTTTATTCTAAGTGCCTGGTTTTGCACTTTATCTAGATCTTGTAATGTGGTGTTTGATGCAGGACACCACGCAGCTGAACCATATTCCAGGTGTGGTCTTATGCCTTGCTGGTACACTTTACTGAGTATATTTCCACTGGTTCCCCATGTGGTTCCACTTAGTTTTCTCAGGATAGCTAGCTTCCTCCTATATACCCTCTGATATTAAGGGGGGAGGAATATATTCTATAGATGGTATACATAGATTAAGATTAGTGGAGCAACCTTTCACGTGTCTATCTACGATCTCATTTCCGAAAAAAAATCTTTTACATATGTTATAATCATAACATCATTTATCGTGTCTTTTAATTCCATATGTAACAAATGGAAGTGGAAGACAAACATGATGCAATACATCTCCTCTAAAGATATCCACGGACAACAATGTTTCGCCTTAGAACAGGCCACTGTAGACTGTTGGGTCACCTTTACCGATTGAGGATCTCATACACAGGAGAATGTCCATGGAGATCCAGAACCCAGACTCTGGAACACATACTTCAGGACTGCCGAATACAAAAAAAACAGACATCAGACCTGGTCAGAGGATACAGATTTGAGGCAAAAGCTATGGGGCAGCCGCTCTGACCTGGAGAAGACATGGACTTCGCCATGACGACAGGCCTGACAATATAACATGACCACAGATGCTGAAATCAGAAGACAAAGAAGAAGAATTCCATATGTAAAAGTAAAAACACTTTGAAACATTTGTTGCTCAGTTTATTGAACAATTTTATTTTTTTATAACTCCCACCTGACTAGAAACACTGCCCACGCTACCTTCTATAATGCGGTAAATTTAGCACAATTAGAATTACATCTTTGAGATTTAAAAAAAATTGCATCCACAGTTTGAGGCATTCCTGTGTGAGATAATTTCTGCTAAATTTTTTGTGCGAGTTTGCCCAAAAACATAATGCTGTATCAAGATACAATGATGCCGTATTAAGTGGAAATCGGTGCAGTAAATAGTAATAGCAACGTCAACAAATATTTTAGCAAGATCCTATACAAAAGGCTGGTTGTAGCTATTCACCTTCATTCAGTCATGCCATTAACTGCAACCAACATTAAACGCTATGTCTAAGATGATCTATGGTTTTGTTAAAATCTCAAATAAAATCTATAAGAACCTTCCACTAATTTCTTTGACATACTTGCAGCAAACCACCATTATCTAGTTGCTTATTACGACGACATTCATTTCTGCTTGAATTGTTAATGTGGTACTATTCTTGTATAACCCTCTTCGAGTTCTGATAAGACACAGGCGATTTTAGTACTGACATAAACAACTAGAGCGTGATCTGTTCCTTTTGTTAACCAGTGTTGAAATTTAGCCTCGCTAGGCAATTGTGTTCATAAGTGCTGATGGTATTTGTTGAGACTAAATCGTAAAAAATATGACATATGAAATATTATATATAAAACATATGAAATATTATATATAAAACATATGAAATATTATATATGAAACATATGATATATGAAACATAAAATATATATGAAAAGATCATATGTCATTAATCCACATTTATGTTGCATATTTATGTTGGAGGTTGATTCTTGATTAGTAACAAGCGTCACAGCACTGGGAACATTCCCATATATGCTCTGCTTGCCGTTCCATCAGCCATCTAAAAGTGTATAAGCTCAATGTACCAGTCAGTTACTGATTACGCAATCTTCTGATCTTTCCGGAGAGGGAGCACTTTCTCCCATCACCTCTAGTCACTCCCATTTCTAACATTCTCTGAATATGGACAGCTTAACCACCATGTTGGGGATTGTATATATATACACTTTTGTGTATACATATCTTATCTCTGATTAAAAGAATAATAACCAACGTCACGCGACGTATACTATAATAATAATAATACAAATAGTAACATCAACAGTCATAAAAAGTAACAATAATAATAATGTTTATTAAATCTATATATATATACATATAATTTTTTTTTTCGTAGCTTCTGTACTTTTGGCGTTATGTATAGGCTCTCCGAAAATAGCACGCAGACGGGCCATATTTTTCTCCTTTATAGTTTGGTTCATTTCCCAGCCCGTGGCGTTCGCAGAAAATCTTAAAAGTTATCATGTACTCCAGCAAAGCTGGTCAATTATATAATTGGTTAATCTTTTAACTCTGACCAGTGTACAAAGGTGAAATAATTTTAAATAAATTGATAATGCCTAGAAAATATTGTTTGCATTTCGATTGAAGTTTGCTGTGTTTTAGCTAGCTAAATATTACTTCTCTTTGTCTTTTGCCGATGCTGTGTACATGTCTTTCCGTGAGCGAATTGCATTATACTTTTATATCTGCGTTTCTGTCGTATGAAAGAATACATCACATGACACACATTAGAGTACGCAGCTTGTATAAAGCTGGAATTTTACACCGTTATCGTGTGTCCAGAATAACTCAGTTCGTACAAGAGCGAAGTTCGAACTGAAATATATTATGGGAGTGAATATGGCCATGGGTGTACGATCCAAGAGATATATCATTGTTTTTTTTCCAAAGATATACAGAGTTACCGGAAACCAAACGGTGACCATATTTTAAGATCCTCCATCCCATCCTGGTATTGTCACATCTACGGTCCGGCCATATTTACTAATAATAGTTGTTACGAGCAGTTGAATTTAACAACAATTATTGGCAACATTGCAAGTCGCACATTTCAATGTGTATTTATTCCATTTATTGTAATCTCTCACAATATCAGCCTATTATGTTTAACTAAAATTTTCTATAAATTATTATGCAATAATTTGCCCCTTTTGTCCGTAACCGAGAGTAATACTGGGTGTATAAAAAAATCAAAAATCAATATTCAATCGTTAGCATTAGTGGAAATACTACGCTATATAAATAATGATTATTTAGTGTTGATCTGTGGGACGTCAGTACACATATAATTTATAGACATTATATACAATTATATAGACATTATATAGACACTATACACGTCAGTACACATATAATTTATAGACATTATATACAATTATAGTTCGTGTTCATATTTACTAAAATCACAAGCTGGCAACTCATCATAAAGAAAAGATTTGCTCCGGATATGATTCCTGTACACTGAAAGTGTGGTTTCAACCCATAGACTGTAAAGTCATTTGAGTAATGCATGTTTGGGAAGTTTGGAGTTGGTGACGCCGGTATGTGCGCATGTGGAAAATCTCCAGAAAAAAACACACCTTTTTTTACAGAATTTCTCACTGTATCTCACCATAAGAAGAACAATTTGGCCATCCAAAGCAGCTCTATTGGACAAGCTCTACGACCCTGTCACATGACTAGTGATCACAGTCCAGTTCATGGATGAAATTCATATTGGCATCTGAGTTCGACTTTAGAACGAGGGATTAATTGAAGTAATACTTGCTCTACTTAAACTTCACTTCACAGTAATACAGCAGATACTTGCTCTACTTAAACTTCACTTCACAGTAATACAGCAGACTGCCGTATTATGAATAGACGTCTTGACGTGAATGTACGGTAGAGTCCTCTTGACTTTATGAATTCCATGCACAATACCACTTCAGGTGTGACCGCTACAACACACACATTTTCCTCATTTACAAAAAAACACATAGTGCGAAAATGGGGCATGAACATGTCTATTTAAAATCTAACAGCTGAGATTTAATTTGATCAACCATGCGTGAATTCTGACCGATCATATCTTGTGCTCCGTTTTCTGTCGCTGTATAAAACTTGTTCTAAAATTTGATCCAGAAAACGTTGACAAAGCATTCCAAGACTTTGAGAATATCCTATCTTGCAAGAATACCATTAGTTTGTTGTAATTCTAACATTGTTAGCATTTTCGCATTTGACTCTTTCAACAACTCCCCATCAGTTTTCATGGAAGTCCATGGTATTCTCATCATTCTTCTGTAGAACCACACCTCTATTGCCTCTAATTTCCCAATGTCCTGATTGCTTAATGTCCAAGACACGCACCCATATGTTAGTATATGAGTTATATAGCACTGCAGAACTCTCTTCCTCACCTGTAATGACAAGGTCATACTACACAATATATTTTTCATTTTTGTGAATGTTATTTTTTCCTGCCCTATTCTGCTTCTTATTTCTGTTGAGCTCCTTCCATCTGCAGTAATCGATGTACCTAAATATTTGTATACTATATTTTAATACTATATTATTCCCTTTGGTATTGCAAGTTGTGTTATCTTGTTTCTTTGAAATAACTATTACTTAATGTTTTCTTTATATTTAGGAAGAGGCGTTTCTCTTTACTGGCTGTGACTACTACATGAACTAATTCTTGAAGGTCTTCCTCACTTTTAGCAATAAATCCAGAACATTGTCATCCGCATATCTCAAAGTATTTATGTTATGCTCTCTCACTGATGTTCCTGGGATCTCAATTATTTCACGCAATATGTTTTCACTATATCAAGAGAACAGGTCTGATGAAAGTACACAAACCTGTCTAACTCCTTGCTTTATTTGTTGAAAAGGGCCACATTTAATTCCTACTCTTATTGCTGCTGTTTGTTGCCAGTACATGTTCTTGATGATCCTTAAATCCTTACTGTCGATATTAAAATTCTCTAGCATGTGTATAACTTCATTATGTTTAACTTTATAAAAATACTTTTGTGCTGTCTATAAAACAGAGGTACATGTCTGTTTTTACCTCTATAGACCTCTATATTAATGTTCTCAAAATATATATATATTTCATTGTTGCTACCTTTGCCTTCTCCGAAACCACATTTTCCGGGACTTATTTCTGTTTTTATTTTGTTTCTCACTCTCTTCACGATAATTCTGAGAAGTATTTTTGTTATTTGGCTTATGCAGCTGATTGCACGGTGTTCTTCACATTCGGTGGTCCCTGGTTTCTTTGGTAAGGCTCTAAATACGGATCTCATTAAGTCATCGGGTAATTTTGTACACTAGTAATTTTGTCATTCAACAATTTTGTGATTATTTCTACTGTAAAGTTTCCTAAAGCTAATAATTCCTCTTATGTCTTGTAATGCGATTCGGTGCCGCTAGAACGGACCTAGTACAATTCCCGTCGGCCTTAAGAATATTATTTTTATTTATCTGTATGCTTCCTACTTGAATGTACTTGTATAAACTATTATTTGAAGCAACATTGTCCTGCCTCTATGTTATTTATGTTTATAAGCAAGCCTATAGGTTCTTGAAGTACGAATACTAATGGTGTATGTTTGTGTCTCTAATGATGCTTCAACAATTGTACAGGCAGATAGACAAGACCAGAACCAGACATCGGTGGACTGGACAGACCAGATCAGACAAAACAGACCAGACCAGATAGATATAGATCATGCATAGACTGCTGTTAAACTATTGTTAAATTTCTACTCATCCCTTAATAACTGGCAAGGACAAAGTGAAACGACTGAAACTCCTCAAAGTTCGAAATCCCGACCACGTTCCAGTCAGTCGGGACTATTATCTCACTAACCCCTTCACCGTGCAGACAGATGGTTACAAAGTATTGATATAAACTTTATTATAACTCTTTATTAACTGCCTTTTAACTTCTATTTCAATTTTACGATGTTTAGATTAGCCAGACTTTTATACATATAAGTGGCTCAGCCTGCTATGTCCTAGTTCAGATCTGTGATCCGCGAATCCCTAGCTAGAGGCCCAAGATAGATATTCTCTCATGGAATCCGCGGCGTTATAAGAAAGGTTAACCCAAAAACATGGCATAAAACACTAGCAGTTGATAGATTTACTTCAAATAAACAAATTATGATTAGTAAATGAATAGTCTAAGACATATATTTTAGTAAGATTGGATAACAACATTTCGAGACAAGTACAATTGAAGGTGTCAAGAACACACTGCGTGATAAAAGAATTTCCGTTCATAACACCCCTGTTTGTGTTGTAACTTTTGTATAGTATTGTTACATTTTTTATATTTTTATATTGCGTATGTATTCCAAATCTAACTATCTTTATTTTGATACCTTATATGACCTTTCATAGCTAATACTTTGTCTTCAGTAAACTTGTATCTAAATCATTTTGCGATCCAAAAATTAAGCCTCAAATTAATTACCTCCAAACCCAGGAATAATTCCGTCCTGAAGGAGTTAAAACTTGTATTTCAAAGAGGAAAAAAAAGTGTCTGATATAACCCCAAAAAGAAAAAGCCGAAACAAGAACAAAAACTGCATGTTAATTCATGCAGAATTCACACGAGTACAGAAATGACTTTCAAACAGACAGTTTCAAACAGTTTTATCTGTGATTCTGGACATGAATTCATCAAAAATAAGCTATTGAACACACCTCTGCTGAGCTAAATAGCAAAGTGCATGAATCATAATGGTTGAAAGATGCTTACCACCTTGATTGACAATGTTCACGTAAACATTGAAGACACCGTTTCTCCCCTTACCCTATGAATACTGTAAACTTGTATTGACATATTAATTGTACTTAAAGACATAATTCATCACAAAGTGAATTATGGAAGGAGAACACGTGAGGAAAGAAAATCATTGCTTGATAACATCAAATAGTAGTCAGTGATTGATTGACAGAGGGTAAATGCAAAACCGAAATTACAAGCAGAATAGGACAAACAAAAGCAGAATTCCATAAAATGAAAATATCCTGTGCGACTATTCCATATCGATGGATACTAGAAAACGTGTCCTCAAATGCTACATTAAACCAGTTCTACTCTATGGAAGTGAAGCATGGGACAATAAATAAGACATCACAAAAATCATTGGTGGCAGTAGAAATGTGGTTTATTCGAAGAATGTTACGCATTCCTTGGACAGCAAAGATTACTAATGAAGAATGTCTTAGAAGGATGAATGTGAAAAGATGCATTATTGATAATATAAGAAAAAACTGTCAACATTTATTGGGCACATAATGATAAGAAGAGACCTTGAGAATATAGTGACAATAGGAAAGATAGAAGGGAAAAGATCAAGGGAAGACCAAGAGTAAAGATATTGAACAGTTTGACTTAATGGCTTCGATTGACGATACCAACAGAGATGATGCCATATATGAGAGATCGATGTACATGGAGAAATATGATTGCCAACGCCATTCGGCACGGCACTTGATGATGATGATTAATTTTCCCACACTCGTCTATTTGACCGAAGACGGATGTTTGGCAGGCTCTTTTATGTTGTTTCCAATGTGGTAACTCTTCGACAGTAACCATTTACGGTTTCTTATATTATCAGTTAATCAAAATTAAAACAGCAATGTAAAGTGTGTGGACGATATTCTGCAGTAACAGATATATTATTTTCGCTGTTTCATTCCTTAACAACAAATTTTTAATACACGGTGTCTATAAAGTCGTAGTGCACTCATTTGTATTGCTGCTGACACTATATCACATAAATTGTGGGTATTTAGTGCAGATTTATGTGATGTCATTGATGCTAAAACAATTATTAATATACACTACCGCTCATATCAATCGCGTATTGGGTAAAGTGATTTGTAGCACAATAAACTTATGTTTTTATCAGTGAATAAAAGTTAACTTTGCAGCTAACATCAATCTGTTGAGGTATAACGTACACAGCTTTCAATGACGTCAAGTGGAGCACATATTTCATTAAACTTTAGTGCACAGCAACATTTTAGACACCCTAAATACGATTATGTGTAATATTGTTTATATACCACACAGACAATTAATGTATGAAATATATTTCTCCACTACATTGTTAAGAAGTGCAAGGAGTAAACGTGAAGCATGACCATCTGCTATGTAGAAGACCTATGTACAGAATTAATTAGGACTTCATTCGGTACGTTTTTTATTATTGTTGAGAATTTCCTTGGTCACTATTTATATACTTGGAATTGCCTTGACTATTTTTGGCATGTGACCCAAAGTATACACATAGTGACCAACCTAAACACGACAATAATCAAAAACAAAACTAGTGAAGTCCAAATTAATTCTGTACATAGGTCGTCTATATCTCAGACGGTCATGACTGTAGACGGTAAAGGTAATTGGTCACTACCGTCTCCATTTTTAAAGACCTTCCAACGGAATTAATTAGGAGACCCTCATTCGTCAAATTTTGTGATTATTGTTTGATTTTCGGTTTGTCATTATTTACATACTTGGAATCGTATGTCAGAAATACACAGGGCGACTCAAGTAGATGAATAGTCAGCAACCGAAAACCCAACAATAATCGAAAACGTCACGAATGTCATCCTAATTATTTCTGTTGGAAGGTCTTCTATAATGTGACGGTCTCGGCTGAGTTATGAACCAGTGTCGTATCAAACATAAGTGTTCAGTTGCCCAGTCAATGGTTGGCCTGAAACCGCCTGGACAGTGTCGCCTTCGCAATGTCTAAACTCCAGTCATTGGTCGAATGACTGACTACACGTTACACTATCCCTGTGTGAAAGTAGCATTATGCGAAGAATATCTAAACATCTTCACACATGAAATATTTTGGAGTCCGCTGTTACAAATGATATTTATATGAGGTCCATTTTTACGAAAATATTCCGAATCACTCTTCTAGTCCATTCATTCCGCCAATATGGCCGCCGAGAACGAATGTGTTCTCTTTACGGTGTTCGATTAGCGTTTATTCCTTCCAGGAAGTAATGGCAACCTAAGTTAATACTGTGCACAGAAATTTCCAACGGATTAATTTAACATTTTTTTCTAGTATTGTGGTCTTGTGGTGTAGCATTAGTATAATAAGCGTTCGACTGCGTCCAACACCAGAAACTATGGGAGATAATGAACAGAAAGGTTTCCCAAGACATCTGATTCATCTAATAGAGGAACTTTACCAAGATCAAAATGCTGTGGTAAAGTTAGAGGACGATCTCTCAGAGTGGTTCGAATGTACACAGTGGAGTAAGGCAGGGATGTACACTGTCCCCATACCTGTTCAACATCTACGCAGAAAATATAATGAGGAATGTGAGAGAAGACATACACAACGTTGACTATCACGCTTTAAACATCGGTTGCTTCGAAATCCCTAAACTACGCCTCGCAGACGACACCGTGCTTCTTTCAAATGTAATAAAGGGATTGGTACAACTAATCAAGAACACAAATAAATATGGCGAATCACAAAACTTCACAAAAACGAATCAGAACAAATACAACCGAGATAGAATGTGTGGATAATTTCGAATACTAAGGAGCAAACATCAACGGCGCAGAAAACTGTATGGCAGAAATAAGGAAAAGATTGACAATGACATATTATAAAATAACAGTTGGAAAACATATGGAAAAACAACCAAATAGAAACGAAATTGCTAATGCTGCGAACTTTTATTTTTTCGGTTGCAACATACGGTTGTGAAACATGGACCTTAAGTAAGACAGCGGCAAAGAAGATAACGCCTTTGAGATGAAATGCTACAGAAAGATACTTAGAATATCACTGAATGAAAAAAAGATAAACTCAGATATTATAAACACATTGAAGATTCCAGAGTGTTGGTTACTAAACACAATAGCAAAAATAAAACTACACCGTGTTTGGTCATATAAAGAGACACAACTATTTAGAAAGACAAATAGTGGACGGCAGAATACCTGGTAGGAGGAGAAAGAGCAGACCAAGAAGACGATGGACTGATGACATTAAAGATAACATGAATACGTCGTTGGAAAATGCAAGCCGCATCGCCCAAGACAGAAGGGGGTTCAGAGAATTCATTGAGAAGACAACGTTCTGGAAAGAATATGCCACATGACACAATCCATTGATTAGACTTAATACATACCTGTGTATGATTTGTCTAGTTGCGTTTTCAATTAAGATTGACTTTTATCATTCTATCTATTCGCCAAACCATTTGTTGCCTTTCAGCGTCAGGGGTAGAAGAGTTCTCTGGAGATGACTCTCTTGTGTGCTGAGTATATTATGGAATTTGTCGCCTCTTTTATTTTATTGGTTCATCGTTTTTTAGGTCGGCCTCTAGGTCTGCCTTCACTGTATCTGTGTATCATATCTATCTGTGATATACTGTCTGATGGTAGTCTGCTGATGTGTGCAAACCATTTGATTTGTTGGCTCTTAATATATTCCAAGATTGGGGCGGTGTCTTTGTCTAATGTCCTCATTTCTCACTCTGTCTCTTAGCAATATTCCTAGGATTCTGCACAAACATGCCATTTCAGCTGTCACTAGTTTACGTTTGTCTTGTGATGTCGTTGTTCATGTTTGGCATTGGTAGCACATCCTTGGCATAATAATCGTTTTGAATAGTGTTATTTTGGTGTTTAAATCTACATTTTTTTCTGATGTTGGTTTCATTTGCCCTAGGGCTTGGTATGCTTTACTACATCTATTGTGTACTTGTATCACTGGTAGAGTGAAAGATGACTAACTGAAGTCCGGAAAATTATAGATTCTCTATGACTAATAGTCTATTTCAGTTCGCGATGCAATTGATAAAATTCAGTAGCAAATAATGGTAACTATTACTTTACTTATTGTGGTTGTTGAAGAAAATCAACTCTTTAATGTGATATTGAAAGTCAAAACAGAGTTCTATGTTTTTCATGTAAACGCATTGACAAGACTTATGTAGTTTGATGAACTGTGTCTCTGGACAATAGTCATGACTCATGAACATACCTTCTGAAGTATAAAAATTATATAAGGTCACTTTAGGATAATGATAGAACGAATTGTCGAGGGAATCGAGTCACCGATAAAAAATTATATTTTTGATTACGTATAAATATTGGTTTAGTCATTGAGGACAGCTTTATTTTAAATGTAACACTGCCATCCGTTTAGTGCAAGTGAACTGACAAATCAAATAGAGCAATGGTTCTCAATCAATTTTTCGTCCGTTGTTCCCTTTCGGGTTTGGTTAAGTGAGATGTACATCTCGTGGTGAGGTACACACACTTCAACCACTAACATTAGTATAATTTAGTTATATCAGATCTTCTAGCCATCAAAAATAGTAGAGATCGCGGTTCTGGTAATCCAATGACTACAACCTTATATTATTAAGGTGGAATATTGTATCTCTCCCTTCCCTCCCCCGTTCCAGACTAAAAAAAAAAGATTGTCAACTTTCTTCAATGCAACTTTCTTCAAAGCAACTTTCTTCAATGCAACTTTCTTCAATGCAACTTTCTTCAATGCAACTTTCTATTATTACTATTATATAGCATACCATATTAAATATCACCCAAAAATATTGATTTTCTCTGTCCCCACTAAGTCCTTCTCCTGAATAGTCTTGTGGATGTATCCCAGCTGCACCACTTATTTTAGCTGATGTGGCATATCTATTGTGGGTACTTTCTTGATTCTTAATTCTTAATTAGAAAACTGGCCTCACAGCACGTGGGGCATTCCCATAAGTGCTCCGCCCTCTGTTCCAGCAGCTATTCTACTCGATGGGGTTTCGAGTCTAATGCCGCCGAAACAGACGTCAACATCAGGGCACAACTCGGCCCTTGCGACAGGTTTCTTTGTTGCTTCGCCCACCCACGCCGTGCTCGTAACTAGTTCAAGCATAACGTCGGCCTGTCGGAACAACATGGTAACTGTTATCGAAGGTTACGACTACGGGATTGTATAGATGACGTGCCATGAAGCTTCTATAAGAAGATAACCTCAATATAAAGGTATGTCATCTACTAAGGTTTTCTGTTGCATTGTTGGTTTGTCTAGTGAACCATTGGTGAGACCCACAGACACAATCGCATGCATGGGTGCTTTCTCTGCTCAGCCAATGAAAAACACTGAATACCTCAGATAAGCCAAGTGACGATGTTTTGGATATGCGCGCATGATTGGAGATGGAAATGTAGATCACTCTACCTCACCAAGAAAATTTCCACAAGTCTCAATTGTTTAATCGTGGATTTCTAGAAGAACCCATTGACCGTGACCGATTACCTGTATAAGAGACCTGTCACCTGAAACGTAAACATGACCTAGTTTCAGGTTTCTGTGAAATCTGTTGGTTGACCTTGGCTATTTTTGGTATGTGACTCCAAGTGTGTAAATACTGACCAACAAAATCTCGAGAATAATCAGAAACATCACGAATGACGTCCAGTTAAGAGATCTTCTATTAAAGAAGATGGTGCTTTGTCAACCAGAGAGGTCATATGATCAACGTTGACAGCACCTGAACAGTGGATATCGAGGCAGTTCTACAGAACTTCCAACTAAAACGTAAACATGACTTATCGTGCCAATTTCAGTGCTATCTATTGGTTGGCTATGACTATTTATGACATGCGACTCCAAGTATGTGAATATCGACCAATCAAAATCCAAACAATAATCAAAAACGTAACGAACGCGGCCCTAATTAATTATGTTAGAAGACATGTAATACTGGTACCTGAACCAGTTGATTCCCCCTTGTTGATTTCCCCCACTGTTGACATACACTAAAGAGGAACAGCGTTCTGTTAACCGTGTTAACAGTGAAGTAATGAAACATATAGAATTGTATTCACGAATGAAATTCCAGTATAGTTATACATACCAGTCAATCCTGCAAGCACATGAGTAGAGTAGGAAGTTTCAAAACGGCATGACAGACTATTCACTACCGATGCAGTACTCCTTCCTTTAGACTAGTGATCTATATGGGATGGGAAAGCTAACTCCACTGTCAAACAGCCTTAGTCGCTTCTTACGAGATACATGATAGGTCAGAGTGTATCTATTCTTTACTCAGCTATCTGGCCACAGCAAGTCTGTAGCCATGAGCGGCTGCAATAGAAGACATATGAACAAAATTAATTAGGCCTTCATTTGTTACTTTTTGTTATTATTGTCGTTGACCACTATTCATAAACTTGGAGTCGAATGCAAAAATAGTCAAGGCGACTCTAAATATATAAGTAGTAACCAATTGAAAGCACGAAAATAACCAAAAACATAACGAATGAAGTCCTAATTAATTATGTGCAGAGGTCTTCTTTACAGCGGATGGTCATGCTTTAGCGATATATACTATTGCAAATATCTGATTTATAAACGTAACACACACACACACACACATACGCACACACGCGCGCGCACACGCACGCACGCACGCACACACAAACACACGCACACACACGCACAAAATAAACACATGCAAGCGTACATATACCCAGAGAGCAATTTGATCGCACATATCTGCTCAGGTTTGATCACATTATTGGTTTCATTAGCAGGTAGCACACGAAAAATGCGCCTTCACGTACGTCAAGGTGATCAGAGGACGAAATATTACCAAGGGTTGGGCACAAGATTTGGGTAAGTTGTGACTTACTTGCGACATCGGTTCATGTCATGTGATCAATTTTGTTGAATTATGACTAAAAATGAGAATGGTAATTTGTAGGCAGACTGATTTGTTTTGGTAGAATTGCGTATTATTTGATCAGCAGATAGAGTTGATTATTGTTTGATCTGATGACATAGTTGAATATTGCTGCTGCACCTTTCCTTAGTCGCCTCTTACGATGTGCTTGGAAAATAAAGTGTCCCTATTCTGTGCACGGTGAGCAAGCAACCCAAGCCACGGTTGCCACGTCGGAGATTACAATAAACTATAGAACATATTTTGTATAATTTTCAACATTTCACTGAATACAAATAATTACATAAGTTTACCATATTTCCAGTAGTAATTTCACGAATAGTTCATATTTCCAGTAGTAATTTCACGAATAGTTCATATTTCCAGTAGTAATTTCACGAATAGTTCATATTTCCAGTAGTAATTTCACGAATAGTTCATATTTCCAGTAGTAATTTCACGAATAGTTCATATTTCCTGTAGTAATTTCACGAATAGTTCATATTTCCAGTAGTAATTTCACGAATAGTTCATATTTCCAGTAATAATTTCACGAATAGTTCATATTTCCAGTAGTAATTTCACGAATAGTTCATATTTCCTGTAGTAATTTCACGAATAGTTCATATTTCCAGTAGTAATTTCACAAATAGTTCATATTTCCAGTAGTAATTTCACGAATAGTTCATATTTCCAGTAGTAATTTCACGAATAGTTCATAGACCATAAATTACGCTAACAATTTTTTTTGTCAATTTATTACCCCCCCCCCCCCAACCTGTCAACAATAAAATAATTCAAGGACCACTTTTCCCTGCTTCATTATGTCAAAAATATTTTACCTCCTCTCCTCTCTCCCCCTCCCTCCTGAAATGTTTGCAGAACAAAAGTATGAAAAAACTACATGATTTGGTTCACATGATTAGATAACATTTTCAAATTTAAACATTTTAATTGGTGCATAAAACCATTATTGTTGACGTCAACTTTTCTCAGCCACCCTCTTCTATGCCAACAACTATCAAACTTTCCGCCCTCATCCCTGATTGTTGACTTAATGTATCTCTATGTATTTATAAATACTTCACACATTGAAAAAGAACATTCTTATAACTTATTGGATTATGTTTCATTCGGTAGTGGATACACCAGATCCTTATGTCATTCTGACTCTTGCCAACTCTCCTCACTGCTGGAGAAAGACGTCTGTTAAGGACAATGACGTTAACCCTGAATGGAATGAGACCTTTACCTTTTGGTTGGATCCAGATCAGAAGCATGTGCTAGGTAAGCAGGGTCAACACTTGTTCATCATCTTTTTCTTCATTATCGTTCTTCAGTCAGTTTGTTAGGTAAGAACTACAATAGATTCAATGAACTGTGTAATTCACTTCATTATCGTTCTTCAGTCGGTTATTATGTTAGAACTACAATAGATTTATATAATAACACATAACTCATGATCTTCAACTACTGCATAATTCCAACATTAACATATGGATACGAAAGTTGGAAAGCAACATCAAAGTTAGAGCAAAGACTAAACACCTTTGAAAATAAATGTCTTAGAAGGTTACTGAACATACGTTGGTCAGATTTCAAATCAAACACAGTTGTCAGACAAGAATCAAAACAAGAATATGTATCCACCTATATTAGAAAGCGTCGCTGGAATTACATCGAACACGCGCTACGAATGAATACTGAAAGACTCCCTTGTCAAGCTTTGATGTGGTCACCAAAAGGCAAGAGAAAACGAGGAAGACCAACCGAAAATTTACGTAGAACTATTACAAGGGAACGTTTCACCATCGGTATCAGAAATAATGAAGATCTAAAGCAAATTGCATGCAACGAGAGACATGGAAATCTATGACATCCTCCCTATGAGCCGTCTTTGGCATTAGAGGAATATCTAGCTAACAATAGATTCAATAAACTGTGTAATTCACTTCAACACTTCATGTCATCCATGGAACCCCTCATATTTGAAAGTAGTGCCGGCAGATAGGAAATTATAACCATCCCTTTCCCCAAAAGTGTTATGTGGGTTAACTAATCCAATCTAGCAACACTCACGTACAAAAAAGGTGATATAATGACAGAACAGAGGAGTTTGTTACAACTCATAATACCAAATGAGTGAGGGAACCAGTGAAACATGCTCTTGGTATGTGGGGAAAATCTTGAGCCCAACTGCGGATGGATAGATATGTCCCAAATTTGCATAAAACACATGTCAAGAGAACCTCCCTTTTTTAAAACTAAAGTCAGGAATCAAACTATACTGGATATCAGTGCAGGTTGACCTTGATGGCTGTCGACAACAAATCACTTGCGAGATGGAGAACTACATGTAAATCCGGATAGGTAGGACCCTTTCATTTGTACTAACACCATATCGTCTCTGTTGATTAGTTCCAACCGCAAGATAACGGTAATGCGCTTGGAAATAAGCAGAACTTCAAGAGAGACCAGAAATGCATCACCAACTTCCTTACCCTCCGTATTATCTCAATATGTATATTATATATGTGTGTATGTATGTGTGTGTGTGTGTGTGCGTATGTACACGCACCTTCACACGCGTGTATATGAACACAATATATCAATGGGGGGAGGGGAGCGATGCATATCCCAGGCAAACGAAAGAAGAAGAGGAAGAAATCTTTGCCAAATTTCCCAACTCGTTAATTAACAAACCGATATTACTGCAGCCTTTGTACATCTATAGACTTGTACATCAATAGACTAGGTGTTGTACATCAATAGACTAGGTGTTGTATATCAATAGAACAGTTGTACATCTATAGAACAGTTGTACATCTATAGAACAGTTGTACATCTATAGAACAGTTGTACATCTATAGAACAGTTGTACATCTATAGAACAGTTGTACATCTATAGAACAGTTGTACATCTATAGAACAGTTGTACATCTATAGAACAGTTGTACATCTATAGACCAGTTGTTGTACATCTATAGACCAGTTGTTGTACATCTATAGAACAGTTGTACATCAATAGACTAGTTGTTGTACATCTATAGAACAGTTGTACATCAATAGACTAGTTGTTGTACATCTATAGAACAGTTGTACATCTATAGAACAGTTGTACATCTATAGAACAGTTGTACATCTATAGACCAGTTGTTGTACATCTATAGACCAGTTGTTGTACATCTATAGACCAGTTGTTGTACATCTATAGAACAGTTGTACATCTATAGACCAGTTGTTGTACATCTATAGAACAGTTGTACATCTATAGACCAGTTGTTGTACATCTATAGAACAGTTGTACATCTATAGACCAGTTGTTGTACATCTATAGACCAGTTGTTGTACATCTATAGACCAGTTGTTGTACATCTATAGACCAGTTGTTGTACATCTATAGACCAGTTGTTGTACATCTATAGACTAGTTGTTGTACATCTATAGAACAGTTGTACATCTATAGAACAGTTGTACATCTATAGACCAGTTGTTGTACATCTATAGACCAGTTGTTGTACATCTATAGACCAGTTGTTGTACATCTATAGACCAGTTGTTGTACATCTATAGACCAGTTGTTGTACATCTATAGACCAGTTGTTGTACATCTATAGACCAGTTGTTGTACATCTATAGAATAACTTTTGTACATTTATATAATAGTTGGTGTACATCTATAGGAGATGAGTTTCATTTATCAAATAGCTTAAGCCATCCATGCTGCGTGTTCCCGTATACCGTCGTTATACCATGCCATGGCAACCTTGCAGAGACCACTATCAACTCGTACCATCTATGATGTGACGTTTCACTACTAAGAAGAATGTCGCCGTAGTGTCATCCCGCCGATGACGGATGTGTCGGGCCACTAGCGCAAATAAAACGATGACACAACGCATTTCCATTCTCTGGACTACATCCTGCTGGAAATCTAGAATGGATCATGATCTTGCTACAAGAGAGATCCAGCAGGAGTTTGAGAATGAACGAAGAAGAAGAAGAAGAAGAATGTTTCCTTATTGCTGCATACCTCCATCAAATAACTACTTCTTATCAAATGAGCTATTTAATGTCTTCAATTATTACCTCTTGTACATTATGGCTTCTTTCAGATATTGGCTTGAATTTTTTTGTTTATTTGTACGTATTGGTGTCCGTCAACAGAAATGTCATTAATGGACGCCAACTACACGGCGGATGAGCATCTGGCAACCAGATCATTCCCACTTCAACCTCTACCTATTGGCACGAAGATTCGTACAACTATTAAATTTAATGAGGTCAGTTTTACCAGTACGTGTGTTCTTTATTAATATCCAGCGTGTGGTAAATATATCTCACCTCAATCTTCTTACTTAATAAATTGTCTTACCAGTATAGGATAACCATGCAGTGGATACCCTCTCACTGTGGAATACCATGAAATGAAAAAGCAGACCAACTGGCTAAGGAAGGTGCTGTCGAAGACCAACCAGATATGCCAATCACCTACCATCAGAAAAAAACAGGTGACAAAGTCAATAAGAAAGCCACAAACACCAACACAAGATGATTATCACATTATGAACAGATCAGAACAAGTTATAATTCTACGCCTCAGAACAGGGCAGAACTGACTCCGCAGTCACATGTATGCAAAGTTCAAGATTGGCCGTGTCGTGTGTGCATGTGGACAGGCAGCACAGAGTGCCAAACATATACTTTAAGAGTGTTCTGAGCATGAAACGCAGAGGCAGACATATTGGTCAACACTGGAATCAAAGCTCTATGGGACACTGTATGAACTACAAAACTACCGAAGTAGATTTCAACTTTAAGCCGAGTCCAATTCAACGGAAATCCATCACAAATTGCCTGTGTCTCGTTACAAAGGATCTGAATAAACAATTCCTTTGTGTGTTGGAACACAAGACACGAAAGAGAACACTGAGATGAATCACAGTTTTTGCGAGGTTCATTCTGACACAGTAGCTAAACCATTTGTCTTGTGTTCAAGAGGTCGCGGGATTGAATCTCGGTCGAGTCGTTTTGTTTACGAGTATACTTTATCGGAGTTCCCTATAGATTATCACATTAAGCTACGGATTTACGTGATATGTGATACTCTTGACATTCATCTCGCCGATAAGAGAGACGGCGTAAATATGGAAGGAATTGGTACAATAATCCTCAACGCCAATTACTATTCAGAATTGAGCAAGTGGGCCTAGAATAAACCACTTCTTGATGACCAGACAAATACGAACCAGGCATACTGATCCGTTTAGATTCACATCTTCATTATGTCTATAGCACAGAAGAATTTGAATGTATGAATTTAATGAATGGAAGTGAATATTCTCCGCAGAGCAAAAATAGAATTTTTTTGACAATATTTCATATAGTTCTTTTAGCAACCAATGCTAAATAAAGATAACATGGTTTTGTTGGGTTTTTTTTAAATTCCTCGGGCAATGAACCGTCTAAATAGATCTTGCACGAGATTAGTTCACACATAACATATAAGAGATAGAAATGTCCATCCAAGTTCAACTCCCTGCTTACCATTTCCACTCCTGAAACCCACTGCTCTTAAGTCCAAGGGTACAGTGCGTGATAAACCGTCATTGCACAGAGATGATATACACTCCTCGCTGCCGACGGAGTGAAGGCCATCGCGTGTTAGGGAAGCCCTCTAGAATCAAAATAATACCGAAAACGGATGTCTAGGCCTATATATCGCAACTTAAACCGTTTAACACCGTATTCATACACTCTGGCTAAAATCCCAGATAAATCATATTGGTTATTTTAGAGCGAACTAAAAAAAAAAACATAAAGCTAAGTTAGATTACACACAAACCGTACTTCGCGAAAGAAATAATACACTGATTGAGCACGACAGATTGGCAGTGGAAGACTTGTTCTATATATTAATTAGGCCTTCATTTATTTATTTTCTTGATTATTCCCGTTGGTCAATATTTATATACTTGGAATCGCCTGCCAAAAATAGCCAAGGCTACTCCAAGTATATAAATAGTAACCAATGGAAATCGTAACAATAATCAGAAACGAACCAAATGAATTAAGGCCTATTTACTTTTTGCAGTTATTTCTTATAGTACTGTAGATGGTCATGGATTGAGGTACCTGATCTTAGTTACGAGGGAATGTCTGAAAAGTCACAAACTAATGTGGACAATAATAGAAATACAATCGGTGATTTTTTTTTCAAGGTTTAGTTATGAGATTACAAAATCCAGTTATAGAATTAATGTGTATGGTAGACGATACTTATACCGCGAGCTTACTGTAGGTATTACATTACGATCCTGCTTCAAGCGAATACAGGGGATGTATAGTGTACAGTTATGCAATGTTGTGTATGTTTGCGATTTTTTTTTAAAGGGCTTTTATTGTTGACATTCATAAAGAAATTGTTCATATTTACACTGAGATCTCGTTATGCCGCAAAGTGGTGCCGGAATGGGTAAATTAATGTTTCACAAAGACGAACATCACATGCTGATATAGCGCCACCTGGTCGTCTTATCGAATTGCAACATAAGCAATCGCACAGAGGGTAGAATAATGATTCAACCTGACAGGGAAGTAATGACAGACAGAGTAGAAACAGCAATATGATGTTCGCATGGTTCCACCTACAGCATAAGGCATGACCAATTGAAATTTAGGAAAACGTGCTCAAGATGGGTGCATAGTTAAATGACTGGCGAAAAGAAAAAGGACAGCAATGGGCATGTCCTTCCATCATCTGTTCGATATGCTAATAAGTGAGAATACCTGCTGTCGTGTATAGTCATTGTGTGCAACACCGTCAACCAAAATCAAAACCTGCTTCTATTATGTGAATTGCCTTTGTGGCATCCGGAGCATGAACGCCCAATGCAGGGTGCAAAGAATATGTCCACTATCTTCTTTCCTGGCATTTCGTATCGGGCAGTTAAGGAAGTTGGGAGATAAGCTGATAACTTGTTTATCTATCTATTTATCTATCCATCTATCCATCCAATCTATCTATCTAATCTATCTATAAGATGTGACCCATGTGTGCCTCGCGGCGTAAGTAGTAGAAGAGTTCTCTGGAGATGATCTCCTTGTGTGCTGTTTGTAGGCTTGTTGTATCCGGTCGTGTTGGCATTTATCTTTGTTTGACTTTATGGTCTGGGGAAGAATTAAATAACCATGTGTGGAATTATTGCTAACGGACGTGCATTGTGCCAGGGATATTATGTGGTGAACTTTCTTCTGTTCAATTGTCTGAAAATCAGTATGAAGTTCTGAGAAGGCCTACAAGTTTTGATAAAGACTCAATTTCATAGTCCACCTTGCTGGAAATCATTTCACAAATGACATAGAGATTGAGGATGAATTAAAAATGTGGCTGAAAAATGTATACGAAAAAAATGTTATAATTGGCTAAATATGTTTTACGAGACTGTTACCTGGTTAGAATTCACTAGTCCCAGGTAATTTAAAATATGGTCGACCATCTACCAGGAAATGTGTGCCAAGGTTCATACACTGAAAAGGTCGAGAAATGACATCACCGCTACGGGTTACGGGAAGTATGCGACACTCACTATTCACACGATTTCTAGCACGCATTTCTAGATATAAGAATATGCTACATATTTTCCACGTCAAGATAACAGTTGGTTGTAAACAAAGATTTTCAGAATTTCCGTACAATACAAAATATACATTAGGTGTACGGGTAAAAATTGTCTCAAATGAAGTTTGATAACCAATATAGCTCAGAAACATATAATAAAACTCATAACTGGTATATTTTCCAGTATATATAAATATTAATCTGTGGTATGTAAACGCAGGCAGTATCATTCTTACTCGTCATTTGTTAAGTTGTGAATGTGTTCTTGATAAAGGCCTTTTCGTCGATACTTTGATACTCGTGTGTTAGCATGTGTGTATCCAGTGATCAGCAAAACTTCATCACATTACTAGTTACGCCTATAAGAAACCTCATATCACTGTAAAGGAACCTCCAGTAATGCTAGTTTTACAATCAAACTGTCTTTGTGTGGTGGCAAATTCTGTTATCTGTCTTTGCTTCTAGTAATCCATAGCTTTGATCAACCACCGAGTATGCAGCTGAGTATATTGTTTACTTGTGTTAATCTCCCGGGAATTATGATCTTGCAACCTTTTTATGAATTGTAAAATTTATCCTGAGTTTTATTTTATACCTAGAAGACTAACTCAACAGTGTGCAATACTTTGAGAAGTCCCTTACTGAGACGGAATAACTTATATGGATATTGTGGCTTTTCTACCGTACAGCAACATCCAGAGTTCTAGTCATGAGTTTCATATATCCCGCGAGGCATCATATCCTGTCAGGTGTCCATACCACCCCGTTTCTGGTCCACTGTCACTGGAAAGAGTGGGATAGCCAGATATATATTGCCCGCCATCCACGAGGGCTCTTAAATTATCCAGAACTAAAATGACTGCATGATTCTTGGCTTTCATTTGGATTTCACACGTCGTGCATTGAATTGCTGTCTACCACAAACCCATGTACCACCTGTTCATAACATCATAACAGGGGTACCGCTTACAAATTGGAAGGTATATTTCGTTTCGAAATTTGTGCGCACAGAGAAATAATATCTTTAAAATGTGTACAATTAGAACAAATATTGTTATGGCAACCCTGAGAAATAATATTTTTTTTTATATCGTCTAATTAAAAAAGTTGATAGACGTAGAAGATTTTCTTCTGTGTACTCGGTGTATCCCGTATATACTTCTCTCTCAACGAAGTGACTATCTCCCTACCGAACCACTCACAGCACGTAGCATCTAAGCTTCATGTGATAATGTACTGGGATCTCCGTTAAATATGCGCTGTGTAAACAAGACATAGCTAGGAGAATTCAGATATCATTGCGCTCTATGTTGCAAGCAAAGTACATAGGCTGCACTACCACACCCCAACCCCCCCCCCCCCTCGCGCACATAAACACACACACATATATAACGTATAGTGTATTTTAAATCGCATGCTGTACTTTTATTCAGTTACTTTGTGTAAAATAAATGTGTCCAAAATATCGCAATTAACCAGTTGTGGACATGACGTTCTGTCTGTAGTCCGTTCCGAAGTTAATTTCCACTGTTCGCATCTTAACATACTATTGTAGCGCAGACGACAAGCGTTCCAATTGCATTAATTACTAAAGATCAAATCGGGACGCGACTTGCACAGAAAAATGGGATTTTTTACAAACCGTATTTGAATGCAGGACTCTTGCAGCTTGTAAGAGACATAAAGAAGACAGCTTACAGAATGGCGTGATTATTACAGAGCATGGCTACACTACGATTACTAACTACCTTATCATTCGAACCGTGACACAATATAGCATGTTTGTGCTAGAGTCAAGGGGTAAGTTGCCACACGAAAGGCAACTTTTACATACATCATAGCACACAGTTTGTCATAATTGTTCAGCTGCCTGGTCAGTAGTTGACCAAAAACATCCTGGCTGGTGTCAACTACCGCAATTGTTTAGCTGCCTGTTCAGTAGTTGACCAAAAACATCCTAGCTGGTGTCAACTACCGCACCTGCTCAGTAGCGATGGCGCCAATAGTCGACCTTCCCAGAGCATGACCCTGATATTCTACTGTCTGTGGATGGATGAACCACGGGAATAATTTTTATTTCACATCACGACTAATCAAAACCTGGTTCTGCTGGTAGGCGAGTTAATGACTTTAACATTCATCAATACAATCAATAAACCCGTAACCATTCGGTGTTGTAAGGGGTACCACATTGGATGCTTCAGCACACACAGTCCTCCAGCGATTTCTATCCTCAGCTATGCGGATGAGTCTGGAAATATCTTGTTCTGTCCATTCTTTGATGTTGTCTGTCCATGCCTTTATTTGCCCTCCTCTGCTTCTCCACCTTCGACAGTTATCTGCAGTATTGTTGTTGTTTTTTTTTTTACAAAGAATCATGTCTGCATACTTGTCCAAACCATACTAGTTGTCATCGTTTCACTATAGAAAACAATGGCTCGTGTACACCTGGATACATCTGTATTTTATTTCTTACGTGCCAGTTGGTCTTATGTTCCCTATAGGAAATTCGTAGAATCGTTTATAGCATTTATACTCGAATGCTTGTAATCGTCTTTCCATTACACTCCATCACAATCGACTTAACATTACACTACTGCGGCTCCCTATAAATGCATAATATCGAGTTCCTTACACATGATGGTCTATTAACAGATAGACATTACATAATATAATAAATGGGATGAACAAGTGTCGAAGGTGCAAGGAGAATACTTGAAACAGATGGAATGTACTTGAATCAGCCAATAACAGTTGTGAACCTTTCGGTATCAGATTCAAATTGAGGAGCACACCACATAAAGAATAACGCTAAATATCAGCATCTACTGTGTCTGTACACTCGCCGCGTTATTTCAACAATTTTTCCTTTTGAATGTCTGCTAAACCCAATAACATCGATATGGATAGCAAATACTCGTATCTATTACAACAGCTAGAACAATAGTCGGCTATATGATTGCTTCAAATCAACAGCTAGAACAATAGGTGGACATATGATTTCTTCAAATCAACAGCTAGAACAATAGGTGGCTATATGATTGCTTCAAATCAACAGCTAGAACAATAGGTGGACATATGATTACTTCAAATCAACAGCTAGAACAATAGGTGGACATATAATTACTTCAAATCAACAGCTAGAACAATAGGCGGATATATGATTACTTCAAATCAACAGCTAGAACAATAGGTGGACATATAATTACTTCAAATCAACAGCTAGAACAATAGGCGGATATATGATTACTTCAAATCAACAGCTAGAACAATAGGTGGACATATTATTACTTCAAATCAACAGCTAGAACAATAGGCGGATATATGATTACTTCAAATCAACAGCTAGAACAATAGGTGGACATATAATTACTTCAAATCAACAGCTAGAACAATAGGCGGATATATGATTACTTCAAATCAACAGCTAGAACAATAGGTGGACATATAATTACTTCAAATCAACAGCTAGAACAATAGGTGGACATATGATTACTTAAAATCAACAGCTGAAAAACATGCAATACTAGTTACTTCTTATGATGCTATTATATTCCTTTACAACATTCCTTCTTGCATTCTTTCATTGCAAGAGTATGTACATTCCTCGCTAAGTGTAGTGATGTCAGCTGAACGGAAATATTTCAAATCTCGTCTCCAACATTCTGTGATTTTCTCTATAATTCTTCTTCTCGATAATTGTATTCGCTTCCTAATGAATAAATAAAATATACCAGTCTTTCTATACATCTCCTGAAAGTATTTCTATACACTTCTTGTAATGATTTCTATACACTGCTTGAAAGTATTTCTATATACTTCGTGAAATGATTTCTATACACTGCTTGAAAGTCTATACATTACTTGTAATGTATACACTTATTGAAAGTATTTTTATATGATTCTTGAAAGTATTGAAACGATACACCTTTGAGCTTACGTGATATCAAGTGACCTCGCTTGACACCAAGTGAACCTACGTGACACCAAGTGAACCAACGTGACACCAAGTGAACCTGGGTAACACAAAGTAAACTTGCGTGACACCAAGTAAACCTGCGTGACATAAATATGAATTACAATACAGTGAAATAAATATATTATTCATAAAGTGAAATTTTCTAGAGATCTTTGGGATTATCGCTTGAAGCTAATGTGGTACATGCTATGGGTGGAATCCTCGATAGGTTGCGTGTCGTTTCGTCGAGAGGGATAGAGTGTATTTAGGGAACCAGAGTACAATAAAGTCAGTCCTTTACGCCCTTTGCGTCCTTTTTTGGCCTAATGGTGAAAGTTTTCGAGATTCGCATGTTGGGGTACATAGAGAAGACAGCATTACTATAATATGTCCACAAATTGGTACTTATCGATGGAGGAGAGTATCTAAAAAATGATATCTAGATCGCAGAGATCTTTGAAATGCAACTTTTGATTCACACTGACGCTATAAAAATATTTGTCTTTCTAAAAATGTTAGCAGTTTCCTAACATGTTTCCTCTGTAAATTATATACATATACGATATATTAATTGCATGGGATATAGGATATTTTACAGTATTCATCCGAGTCTACCAACAGTAAATTGCTATCTAAATAATCGGAACACATTTTTATTGGTGTCGTTTATATTTTTTTGGCTTTTCACTTCCTGTGACAAAAAAAAAATTAAATATATTGACCAGTTAAAGACACGATACAAATTAAGAGCGTCGCCAATCACGACCTTATCCCTATTTTCCCAATACTCCTATACAGGCAGGGCAATTTTGTGTGTCACGTCTTGTTCTAAACATATGGGTTCTTGTTTTAAAAACACTATGAATTTTCATTTCTTATTTCGTACGGGAATATAGCCCAAGTTTCAGAATTAGAACACGAATTATTGAGTGGAAACATTTTGTTTTGTTCGAGATATCAATACAAATTGACGTCATATGTCGCTCATGTTGACGCACTTATGTATTCATTGTCACTCCTGAATGTTGTCAACATCCAGACCAATAAAAATCACTGAAATAATCAGTTGGACCAACAGAAGTGATGAAGTTATGTACTAAATGATAACAGTATTTTTGCGTCGGATAAAGTATAATATTGCATGACAGAGATCTCTATGATTGAATAGACAGTTTCTGAGATATTCGCTTGAAAGTGTGATTACCAATCTATGAGCTAACTATATCATGATGACTGATAAAGCAATTAGCTTTACCATTTGTAAAACAACAGTTTTCTTTCTTTCTTTCGAAGTCCAGGATTTACGAGCGATTAGCTCTTGCTTCCTATGTGCAATGGGGAGGTTTATCCCAAGGCATTTTTTTTCATAGTTAGTGGTGTTTAAGAGAAGGCATAGGGAAAATATTTCTCACAGCGTCCTCTGAAAACATTCCTTCTCAAAAGTCAGCCATTAACGAAATTATACGAATGGACGAAATACGATAAGTAAACTAACTACAATTGAATTGTATGTAATATATCACAACAAAAATATATATCCAAACTAACAATTTAATCTATTTGACCGCTCTTCCATAGATTATTATAATTCATTAGGCGTAGGGTTTTGTAAACAACATTGTGTCCGACAGCCACCGCTATAATTATGTACAGGATGATCTAACAGTGAAAGGCCTGTAAAACAATAAACTTTAATGGAATCTATACAGTTGTATAACTTATACTGAACATTTTCTTGACAAGAGAATATTATACTATTCTGATGTGAAATTTGGTGTCCCCTACCTAATCAAAACTTACGATACTTATTTCTATAGTACAACCAACATTTTCGGTCGCCAACATTTTCCTATGACAGACAATGTGAGGCTGTTTGTGGTACAAAAACAATTATTTATTAGAACACGTCCACTAATGTTATTTTAATAATTTATAATGAAATAAGTATAGGCCTCCCTATTGATTGACTATCGATATAAGAAATAAGTATAGACCTCCGTATTGATTGACTATCGATATAAGTCCTGGTTAACATAACAAGCCCTTTATATTTTAGAGATTTAAAAAAATATGAAGATTATTATCTCCTATAATATTATAGAATGTTACTAATAATACCTTGAAAAAAATATGAAGATTATTATCTCCTATAATATTATAGAATGTTACTAATAATACCTTGGTGATATAAGGTTGAAGATAATTGCATTCCTTATGTTTTATATTCCGCTTGTAATTAAGCATTGTTATAAGTACCTGAATGGTGGGTGTGTTTAAACCACTGCCTTTCATTAGTCTCTATGATACTAATTACAAACGTTTTATGTTTTCAAGTTATGAATAGGGCCTGCTATTTGAATGTTACACAAAGCCACACACAAAGTGTCTGATAAAGTCAAGCCATTACCATTAATTTCAAGATGTTATTCTGCTGCAGGTTCTATCTACTACACTACAATCAAATGTTCTGCATTTCACTTTATTAAATTGAAACAGATCAACATCGTCAGTCTTATCAACATACTTCATCATGGAACATACAATCGTACAACACAACTCAAATATCCAAAACGTGTACTGAACTTGTTGGAAAGTCATTACCCAGAAACAGAAAGAAAAAAACCATAATAAGCCAGCAGATAGTCTTCACTATATAAATATTTTCTGTGTTCTTGGAGTAAATGTAAATAATGATTTACTAAATAAACAATCAAGCAGCATATGTATGTCTACAAAAAAAATAAGCACATAAAAAACACACTTTCAGAACAATGCATCAAAATAGCACGCACTACACATTGCAGACAATTCTCGGAGACATTGCTTGTCTTTTTGCAGACGATTCTCGGAGACATTGCTTGTCTCTGTGCAGGAAATTCTCGGAGACATCGCTTGTCTCTTTGAATGCAATTATTATTCCGTCTGCAGCCTTCACAACCACGGACACCAGCCTACATGTGTTGGCCAGGGAGACAGCTATTCCGTCTGCAGCCTTCACATCCACGGACACCAGCCTACATGTGTTGGCCAGGGAGACAGCAAGAGCAGCTGTCTTTCTGTTTTCAGGGTGCACCACGTGGAGGTACTTTTAGTATCTTTATTATCCGCTTACTCTGGATCCGCTGGGAACAATGCGGAACCCTTTGCACCCCACAATAACAGTTATAAAGTCATTGTCCTGAATTTCTTCTTCTTCTGCTTCAGCGTTCATTCTAAAATTCCCACTGGATTTCTCTTGTAACAGGACAATGGTCCTACAAGATTTCCAGTTGGATGTAGTCCAGAGAATGGAAATGCGTTGTGTTGCCGTTTTACTTGCGCCAATGGCCCAACACATCCGTCTTCGGCGGATTGTCAAAATGATTCTAGTGAATTAGACGTGAATCAGTTAAACAAATTTGTTACAATCCATTGTGGCTGTGAGAATTAACCCGAGATTCGTGTGTTTACCATGTACTGATGCAGTGCCCGAATTAAGTCAACACGGGGATATTTGAGCGAGCCAAGAGTGAAAATATTTTTAGAATTAGACAGAGTTAGGATTTTCATACCGGCCATTTATTTGACAAATGTGATATTTTAGCAATTATAAACTGTCACTAGACATATTTTAGTCACTAGACACAAAATAGCCACGCCGACTCCAAGTATATAAATAGTGGCCAACTGTAAACCCAACAAGGACGTGAAAGCCCAGTTTGATCCAGTTAATCAAGGTATTTAATAACTCAATTTAAAAAAAAAATATTTTCCCCTTTACCACAAGGTAATTGAGGAGGAGGGGGGGAATTAAATGCAGTTTGAATTTATTAAACCTTATCTTTCATTTTCACAGAAAACTAATATTATTTTTAAGTAAATGTGTGGTTACAACCAAATGGAACCTGTACGTATCATACCCCGTGCATTAGTCCTTGTATATTTGAAAATCCGTGGTGGGACATTGTCCGAGTACATCACCACAGCAAGTACATCACCACAGCAAGTACATCACCACAGCAAGTACATCACCACAGCAAGTACATCACCACAGCAAGTACATCACCACAGCAAGTACATCACCATAGCAAGTACATCACCATAGCAAGTACATCACCACAGCAAGCACATCACCACAGCAAGTACATCACCATAGCAAGTACATCACCATAGCAAGTACATCACCATAGTAAGTACATCATCACAGCATGAAAAAGGGGCGTTGGAGGTTGGGAATAACCGATGTAGCTAATATTCGATGTTGGAGGTTGCGACTGACTAACCGATGTAGCTAATATTCGATGTTTGAGGTTGCGACTGACTAACCGATGTAGCTAATATTCGATGTTGGAGGTTGCGACTGACTAACCGATGTAGCTAATATTCGATGTTGGAGGTTGCGACTGACTAACCGATGTAGCTAATATTCGATGTTGGAGGTTGCGACTAACCGATTAAAGTTGAATATAGACCGAGACCGTGGACAGTATGAAGACCTATGTACGTAATTAATTAGAACATTCGTTACGCGTCTTTGATTATTGTCGTGATTTACGTTGGTCACTATTTATATACTCATGTTAAAAAGAGCCAAGTTCGACCAACGATATACACGGAAATAATCAAAATCGGCATTTCAGGTCATATTTACATTTTCTGTGCACTTCTTTATACTGAAGGCCATTCATGGATAGACCGTCAACTTTATGGAAAATATTTATAAAGTGATATAAGACCCAAGCATAAACTCTATATTACTTTTTTTTAAATTGTTGATTGCTGTTATCTTGTTTTTTTGTGTTTTTTGTGTTTTTGGTTTTTGCAGACATCGGAAGTTGATGTGGAAATATGGGCAGAAATCAAGTAAGTGAAATCAATTCAAATGTATCACTAGCAATCAACATTTAAATATACCTTGTGAAACTTATTGTTAATATTTTCTGTATTCATTTGATAGCACACTATCGTACTGTCCGTATTCCTTTGTTACCGCACGGTCCTACTGTCCATATTCCTTTTACAACACATTGTCCTACTATCCGTACTATTTTGGTAGTATATTGTCCTATTTTCCTGTTTCCTTTGATAGCGTTTGTCCTTCTTTCCTTATTCCTTTAATACAGCCTTGAACTATTATTCTAATTTCTTTGATATCGTCTTGTCCCACTGTCCTTGTCCCTACACTCTGATGATACTTACAGGACACGATTGACATCATCAACAACAATATTGACATACTATAAGACAATGCCATGGTCAATCTAATGTCTATCCCAATTTTAAAGTTTTCATTTGAATCACCCCCCCCCCCTACTTAAACCTAAGATGTGAAGAACAATATCTGATAAAAGAGACAAGTGTATTCGTAGAATATTCTGCTATGTTGAACTTACTCATGTAAAAATGTGCATTGATATAGCATTTCTGTTTTCAAACACCTGTTCTCATCTGATGTGTCCCTGATCTATATCAGTGCATATTAATACCCACGTGGTCATTTGCATTTGTTAATATTAAAAAATGTTCCATGACATTTCGCCCCCCCCCCCCCCAAATCAAAAATGAAAAGCGTTTGGCGACATATTCACTTCGTATTAATGCATATCTGCTTAACTATTGTGGAAATATTTTACACATTTGTATGCCACCTCGCTAGACGGGTTTGCACTTAACATCCTGCAAATAATAAGCAAATCTTCTTTGTGATGACTAGAAAACGCTGTGACACCAGAGGGACATTGTGCCTAATGACCTTCTGCAATAGAAAATCTATGCATATAATTATGTCATCGTTCGTTCCTTTTTTTAAATTATTATTGTTGTGTTTCGTTGGTCACTAATTACAAACTTTAAATCGCATGCCAAAAATAGCCATGGCGATTTAAAGTACATTGTGACCAACGTTATGTACGACAATAATTAAACACGTAACGAATCAAGACCTAATTAATTTTGTACACGTCTCCTATACTGTCTAAGGTCACAGTGTGCCTCTCATTAAGAACCAGTTTCATACTTCAGTGCTTCTCAACTGCCGGGCTATGACAACATGTTTACTGGACCGCGAGAGCTTCTTCTTGAATTGCCAAGTTATTTAAGATTACATACAATTTTTGGGACCAGTTCCTGGTCTTATAATATATTGATTTTTTTACCGGGTTGCGGTCTCACAAAAGGCTGAGAACCAGTGTTCTAGCGGAACCAGTGAACCTGAATATGCAAGCGCTACCCACTCCCTCCACTGAAGTACAGTACTTATTCTGCGTGACCAAAGGATCCCAACCTACCATTTGTACTTCCTTTATTTGTAGCATACATGCGGGCGTTGTCAGCAACACATGTTATTTTAAACTTCCATTCATACAAACACGTTTCTCATCTCTTGCATGTTACACATTTAATCATGTGTTATTTCCTGAAGAAATATAACGTTTGGTCGATGGGAACGATTAGCTGATGCCGTTTCACTGACGAGCCTTTTTTATTAATATCATCTCACTTCTTTTGTATATGTACACATGTTGGCATACTTTCTTTGTAAGCTGGTGACTGGTTTGAATTCCAAAGTAAGGAGTCAGACAGGGATGCATCCTCTCACCACATTTGTTTAACGTATATGAAGAAATCATGCGAAATTTACGTTAAGACTCACATGTGAGCAGTTTCAACCTTTTAATATCGGAGGACATGAGATCCCAGAGATTAGATATGAAGACACGACCGGCTCAAGTCACGACCTGTGAACTGATGGCCTAGAAGACCGGTTGTGATTATTGCCCTGAGTTTTTTTTAGCCGCCCTTGTTTATTTTTGGCGGGCGACTCCTATGATATAAATAGTGTTCAATGAATAGCCAGACAATAATCAAAAACGTACCGAATGAAAGCATGTTTACGTTTAGCAGTTGTCTTCTTAATCTAGCAACGGTCACGATGCAGATGTTACCACCTTAATATCAAGGATCCTCAAAGTTTTAGAACACATGATTTTGTCAGATAAATATCATAGCGATGCACATACTAGTTTCTTCAGTGCACACAA
Source organism: Meghimatium bilineatum (assembly GCA_034231615.1). Taxonomy (NCBI): domain Eukaryota; kingdom Metazoa; phylum Mollusca; class Gastropoda; order Stylommatophora; family Philomycidae; genus Meghimatium; species Meghimatium bilineatum. Next base: position 19,323,787 of record CM067307.1, read on the forward strand.
AAATTAATTAATAAAAGGCAAAAATAGTGCATATCAACAGAAATGCATATTCCCACCTACAATAGCCATTGATAAAGAAAAACTAAAACAATTCAACAACTTTGAATATCTGACCAACCATCAACACCATAGGAGATTGCTCAGCAGATATCAGAAAAATATTCGCAATGTACCTACAAAGTAAATCACAAATGAAAAGTCTATGAAAAGTAGATATCAGAAAAATAAAGTTACAACTGTTAAGAAGCTATTTTTTTCCCGTGGCAACATTTGGTTGTAAGACGTGAGCAATGATCCACAATGATGGAAAAGAAAATATTGGCATTCGAAATAAAATGTTATAGAAAAGTCCTAAGAATGTCATGGACAAAAGAACGAACCACCGCAGATGTTCGCAAAGACCAGAACATAGGAGACTGGCTCCTCAAAATTAACGAAAAACCAAGCTACATATTTCGGACATATAAAAAGACATAATGGATTAGAAAGATTAATCATGGGGGGGGGGGGGTTCCAGGAAAGAGAACAAGAGGCAAACGAAGGCTACGATAGACACTGGATATCGAGGACCTTCTGAACATAACACTCGAAGAGGCTGGACAGTTTGCAGAGAGCCTTACGGATTGGCAGTGATTACAACATTATGTAAATGAAATTTCAAATATATGATGATGCACACAATTATAATATAAATGTTTCCTAGATATTTTGAAAATTTTTGGCCAACCCACGTACATATGTAATGTAATAAAGGTCAACCCACGTACATATGTAACGTAATAAAGGCCAACCCACGTACATATATAACGTAATAAAGGCCAACCTACGTACATATGTAACGTATTATAGGTCAACCCAGGTACATATGTAACGTAATCACAATTTACGTTTGCAAAATCGCTAGCAGTTCCGTAAACTTTCTCATACATCTCGCTATTCCTATAATCATGTCTCTACGCTTGGGTGATTTGGGATACACGAGCACGAGTCTGTATCATGAATGCGCGAATTGGAAGTGTCGCCCACATAGAAAACCTGAGGGAAATTGAAAAAAATAACACTGAACCAACATAGAACCTGAAATATCAGCTGTTATACCCTAAGATAGTTTGTTAGTTAGTCGTTGGATCATCGTCATTGCACTCCGGACAAGTCCATAGGTGATCAGATCTCTCCTTGAGTGTAGCCGTCATTACACGTTGACTGACGGTCCCAGTACGCAGTTGATTGGCCATCATTCTTTCTTGCCCACGAAACCGCTCCGTTCTATCGACACCACATTTCAAACCAAATTCCTTTATTCTAGTCATGGAAGAAGAGTCATCGTCGCTTATACAGTCATTTGCTCGTTCGTTTTCCCGTAGGGCGTTCAAAATGTCTGCTCGATTCATCGCTCCACCAACAGCCGTTGTAGCAACGTGTGCAACCAACCTATCTGCTCTCTCATTACCCCAGACTCTCGCATGTCCCGGCACAAAAATGAAAGTCACTTTACACATACAGGAATTCTTCACTGCTTCCAGCCACTGTTCCCGAATGTACCCCGCCTGAACTTTCACAATCATGCTCATCGAGTCGCTAAGATTTCACTAAGAGATATCTGAGTACTACATGTCCATATTCAGAGGGAAATCAATAGGCCTACACCAAATACCAAATTTATTTTAATTTCACAGGTTAAGGTATCCCAATTGGTCAATATATATATATATATATGTGTAGTTTTATTGATGGTGTTTATTGAAAGACGTGTGTTCCTCTGTGTGTTAATATGACTAATATGAGATGTCATCACTATTCTGTCTGGTGTGCTCGTGTTACTGGGATCTTGCCAAGTCTGTTCAATGGTTGATAATTTATCACAATAACTATATTCTTGGCTAGGTTTTTCCATGTATGTGAAGTATGATATGAATCAGCACTTTCTCCGTATTACTGGGGCACTACAACTAGTCGCATCAGTTAACTAACTTTATTTGATCTTTATTTATCATTAGAAGGGGACACAAAGTGACAAATGAAAATATAGACCTAAATGCGGTTCGTATATACATTAATGAATGGTCTTGAAGTGACCACAGATCTCTCGATAAAATAATATACAGTGATATTCACAACCCCGCCCGTGTGTTGCCCGGCCCGAAAGGGGAGCAAAGAATAGCAACACTGTTTACACCTTCCATGCATGTCGTAAAAGGCGACTAAGGAGGTTATGGGATTGAGTTGGCAGTCCCATCCCATATAGGGTCAGTGAACCAAAGCCATGCTGAAGTCGGATGTGTCGGGTCGAAAGTCGCAGATATCGCAGCAATGCTGTAAACCATGACACAACGCATTCCGTTCTCCGGACTGCATCCTGCTATTCTGTGGGAGTTTGAGAGCGAACGAAGAAGAAGAAGAAGATTCACAACCTCACGATAATTGTTTGTTGCAGACAAACCTTGCAGGAATTTCCTTACACAAACCATGCGGGAGTTTCCTTACACAAACCCTGCGGAAGTTTCCTTACACAAACCCTGCGGGAGTTTCCTTACACTATTATGAATTTGTGTAATAGCTATTAACTGCCGCACAACTAATCCGGCAGTTGAAACTTGAAAAAAGGTAATGAAGTTTTGCAGAATCACTGGTAATGCAAAGAAATCGGCGTTTCGACCAAAATGTGGATATCACGAATATAATATAATACACGGCGAACAAGGAACGGAACTGTTTGCGTTCGCAGATGAGAACAATTCCATTAAAATGTGTCGGAATTTGATATAGATAATAAAGTTTTTATTTTCTTATTTTTTTTTTGCTGTTCAGTTTTTCTATGGAAGTGGGGGGGGGGGGGGGGTTATGAAAAAATGGACGTAATAATGTGGGGTGAGGTATATGAACTCTTTACATTTGTTGATAGGTGTAGTGGTCAAAAGTGGCAAAACATTTTGACATAATTTATTGACAGCCATATTGACCATCTGTTCTTCTCTGCGTGAGTAAATTATAAACAAATTAATATCACCTTAGATTCTTCTTCTTCAGCGTTCATTCTCAAACTCCTGCTGGATCTCTCTTGTAGCAGTCCTACTAGATCTCCATCAGGATGCAGTCTAGAGAATGGAAATGCGCTGTGTCGCCGTTTTATTTGCGCCAATAACCCGACACATCCGTCTTCAGCGGAACTTTAGATTCAAACTGAAGACACTGTAAATCTGACCGTGTTATTTATAACGAATATGGTTTAACTTCTATATGAAAGTATCAGAAGCTACGTTAATGGTGGGACGGACCTAAATATACTATTTGGCATACATCAAGTAGGCGCCTAGAGTTCAGTGTAGATTCCCTAACTTGATGTTTTAAACTTATTGTGTGGTCGAAGTTGATGAAAATAATGTTGATTAGTTTAAGCAGGTTTAAAATTTTTTTTGCCGGAATGAGTGCATTATGTATAACTGTATTTATTGCTGCAGAGACAATCCTGATCTTCGACACAGTTTGACGTTATGCTCAGAAGAAAAGAAATTTATCGAGGCTAGAAAGAGAGCAGTTCACCGTGCTTTCAAAAATCATTACGGTTTCGCAGCACCAAGGAACTATAAAGAGGTAACAAAGCATATATAATACAAATTCCCATACATTTTCATATCTCAACCCCACTTGGTTAAAAGTAAAGTAAACAGCGTTCACATTTTTAATAAGGGTTTTTTTAAGACACAAAACAATAGAGCACAATAAAACACATCGAAAATATATTTTTCAGTAAGCTTATAATATAATTCAATATAATTTTAGACTCATATTTAAGGCAATGATTGAAATTATGAAATTACTTAATCTTTAAAACGCCGATTAGAAATGAAAATTACTTTAAAAGCAATGTATTTTAGTAGACTGTTTCTCCCTCCAGTGCCAGATAAATGGAATACATTATATGGAACAAAACAACAGCTCACAAACACATGCGTCACACAATGTCATTGGATCAAAGGGTATGAGCCTATAGACCGCTGGATCAGCAACCAACCAGTAGACTGTTTCATATGACGACCCAACAGAGAATCTGTAGCGTAAAACTTGAGACCCCCATTCGAGGCCAATTTTTGGGTGGAAACTAAGATTGGTTTGGGCCATCTCCTACATTGAAGAGGACCACAGTTCTTTCCAAGCAAGCACGTGTGCTAAGGTCGGAGATACCATGCCGAGAGGCACAGCAGCAACCATGTTATCATACGAAACGGTTAGAAAATATGTCTTCACAACAATTTTTTTTAGAAATCGTTTTAGTGCTCGCCATGTGAAATTCCCCCGGGCAGGAACTACGCAGCATTCTGAACCTTGACATAATACTCCCATGTTACTGGAGGTCTTTCTAGTTTACCTTGTGGAGCCAAGAGGCAGCAGAGGAAAGCGACTGGCCAACGAGACATGACGACAACCCCTGTAATTTCACCAGAAAGAGATTAGTATTTGCAGCATAAAGGAAACCCACCTAAATGGGAAAAAATTACCTTGAAGATATAAGGGTATACATGTTTTATAGTTCGTAAGAAATATCGGAGAAAGGGTAGCATACTAGTCAAGAATAACATCAGTGCCACAGAAAACAAACCACACAATTAAACTCCACATACTAAATTTCTACTGCACAAAGACATCCAATTAAACATGATCACTAGTAACATCCCTAACAAACACTTGCTAGTAGTGGGAAATTGTACGTGTCATTCCCAAAGCTGGGGTACAATAATTTATACAGAAGGAAAGAAGAGATAGCAAGTTGGCAAGATGACAGCAACCTGATCCTTTTCAATAATCCAAAGAATCTACCAACTCTCTTACTCAAGAAGATGGCATAACACCACCACCTAAGACATGGACCTGGAATTCTGCACCCCAGAACTAGTAACAGGCAGTGATGCCAACACAATTGTCATTGACTTTAATAAAGAAATACTTCAAGTAGCCAAGGAGGTAATACCAAGAGGATTTAGAAAAATAATTATGTACCATATTGGACCATTACACTTCAGAAACTATATAAATAACTGACTGAAGCGCGTAATTTGACAGAGAAGAAACCATCTAAATAGAACCAAATCACACAACAAAAGACCAAAGTGAAGTTCACTAAAGAAAATATAGAAAAACAGAGAAGAAGATGGAAGGGAAAGGGCACAAATTACACTTTGTAAAGGATGGAAGAAAATTATGGAAATTCACCAAGTAACAATGATGATCGCAACTCTCAGCGGCAAACAATTACACTAGAATATAAATGTAAACTCAACACTGGCAAGCAGCAGACCAGTTTGCAGAATTATATGAAAATAAATTACAATTCCCATCAATGAATGCAAACAACTAAATATTCGTCAAGAAATAAACAGTGGTTTAGAAATCAAGGAATAGATGCAATCAAGGACAACATCAAGGAATAGACAAGACAGGATGTTTCCACACTCATCCGCATCGCTGAGGATAGAATTTTCTGGAGGACTCTATGTGCTGAAGCATTCAATGTGGTACCCCTACAACCCTGAAGGGTTACGGGTTTATTGATTGATTAAAACAGTGGTAAGAACAATACACACTGTCCAGATGTCATGTATAAACTATTGTTAAAACTACAAGTATACCATTTGTCTTAACGTCCACTTCAATAAACTAAGACTGCCTTCAGTAACTCTGTGTCCATGTGTGCTGGCAACCCCTTCCGTGGAAAATATTATGCAAGTCTGCATTACACTAAACCACCTACGGGAGGAGCTCTGACTCACAGAGACATATATCCTACATACAGCAGTATATAATCATTGAGCTTTCAAATACAGCAGAATTTAACAAAAACATTGCTGTTTAGACATATTAAACTGCGAACGAAAATAAGAAGACGAGAACTTGAGACTGAAAAACATGTTTCCTATAGCAGCAGTTACTAACCTTAGATGCTGGCACTCTGTTGTAGATCAGTGATTCTCACCTTGGACCACATGCCCTCATAGGGACTACCGTGATTTTTGCAAGAGAGCCACAAACAAAAAAACAAAACTGAAATGGGTAGCACAGTCTTGTCCAGGGAGACCACGAGAAAGTGAGCACTTGAACGAAAAAAACAAAGAGATGTCCAGGGGACAACGAAAAAGAGAATACGTGAAGGACAAACACAAATATCTGTACAGGGACCACCAGAAAGTGTGCACTTGAACGAAAAATACAAAGACATGTCCAGGGGGGCCACGAGAAAGTGAGCACTTAAACGAAAAACACAAAGCATATTAGCGATAAAACTGTAAGAACCACGTGATTTGTAAAGAAAGCCATCATCATCATTAAGTTCCGTCTCTGCAATGAAGGTTGGCTGCAACAGACCTCCAACATCACCTGTCTCTTGTATTGGTGGTGCACTCTGTTAGACTGTAACCTGTCCATCTCGTGATGTTACTCTCCCACTTTTATCTCTACCTATCTCTTGCTTGCTTCCCTTTGACTGTGCCCTTATGTAAGGTCTTAAACAAGGTATTTTAATATGTCAAAAATATTTTTATTTGCTTGATCTTTATTACCTTTAATAATTCTTTCTTCATATTAAGTGTTGTTAGAACCTCTTTGTTTTCTTCTCTTTCCATGATGTTTTCCCTATTCTTCTATATATCCACATCTCAAAGGCATCAATTCTGTCTTCTAATTGTTTATTAAAGAAAGTCAATGACCTTTTCTCAGTACGGAGAAGCAAAAATGTAGATTTAAACACAAAAATAACACCATTCACAACAATTATTATGCCAACGCTGTGCTACCAAGGACAAACATGGACAAGACAGCACAAGACAAATGTAAAATTTTAACAGCAGAAATGGCATGCTTATGTAGAATCCTAGGAATATCGCTAAGAGACAAAGTGAGAAATGAGGACATTCGACACAAAAAATGACACCTCAAGATTCCACCCCAATCTTGGAATATATTAAGAGACACCAGATCAAATGGTTTACAGACATCAGCAGACAGCAAGCTATGCTACACAGATACAGTGAAAGCAGACATAGAGGCCAACCACGAAAACGATGGATCACTGAAATAAAAGAGGCGACAAATTCCACAATATACTCAGCACACACGAGGGTCGTCTCCAGAAAACTCTTCTACCTCTGATACAGAAAGGTAACAAAGGGTTTAGCGAATAGATAGAATGATCTTTTTATTAAGCTATAGGCGGTCAAGGAAGAAAATGTGTCCAAAAGGAAAACACGAACAAAAACATGTTAAGAACCATTAATGTAGATGGTCTTGCAGTATCTTGTATCCGTGGTGTAGACAATATGTCAGTCTATTGTCTTCTTCTTCTTCTTCTTCTTCTTCTTTCGTTCACTTGAAACATGTCTATATCTGTAATTCTGTCTCCTTAATAAAACTCAGTCTTTTGTAGTTCATACAGTGTCCCATAGAGTTTTGATTCCAGTGTTGTTTCCTCTGGCCAATATGTCTGCCTCAGCGTTTCATGCTCAGAACACTCTTGAAGTATATGTTTGGCACTCTGTACTGCCTGTCCACATGTACACATGGCTGTGTTGCCAATCTAGTCTATTGTCTCAATGTTGTATCCTTTGTGTAGACGACCTGTCAGTCTGTTATCTCAATGTTGTATCCTTCGTGTAGACGATCTGTCAGTCTAATATCTCAATGTTGTATCCTTCGTGTAGATGATCTGTCAGTCTGTTATCTCATGGTGCATCTGTGATGTAGAAGAACTTTCAGTCTGCGGTGTCAGACTAAATTTTGTTAGGACTTGTAGTAAGCAGTAAATATGTTGTTGATTGTTTAAAAATTCATCTGTGTCGTACTACAGGTTCCAGTTATAGCTGTCATCGGATCTGGTGGTGGATTCCGTGCAACTACAGCATATAGCGGCGCCCTGTCAGCTCTGTCAGAGATGGGTATTCTTGACATGACGATGTATATTGGTGGTCTCTCTGGATCGGCTTGGTGAGTAACTGTTGTCTGTTGGTGTGTCAATTAATACGAGTTGTCTGCTGGTGTGTCAATTAATACGAGTTGTCTGCTGGTGTGTCAATTAATACGAGTTGTCTGCTTGTGTGTCAATTAATTCCAGTTGTCTGCTGGTGTGCTAGTAGTAGTTGTCTGCTGGTGTGTCAGTTAGTAGGAGTTGCCTGCTGGTGATTTGACGGCTATGACAGCAGTCCCGGCAGGCATTATTTACTTTCCCCAACTTTTGGTTTAGAAGTATAAAAAATGCAGTGTTTTATAGCACCTTCAAATACTTAGGGGTAAAACACAATATGCTACAAATGACAACAACAAAAACACATCTTATCCAAAGTATCTTCCTTCCAACCCTGTGCTACCAATGTCAAACATGGTCCTTAACAACAAATTATAAGAGACAACTGGTTACAACAGAGATGAGATGTCTGAGAAAAGAAACAGGAGTGACCATAAGACACAGAAATAGAAACGAGGTCATAAGAGAAAGAGTGGGTGTCATATCAATTCTATAATACATACAAAACCAAAGATACAATTTTTTGGTCATCTGGAAAGAATGCTGTATGATTCATTAGTTTATAAAACATATATAAAGAGAGGAGAAGCATAAACAGAACCAAGGATAGACATAGAGTACGCTGAAACTACAAAATCAAAGAGACATTACACGAACATCAAATACTTTATCTGAAGCTGCCAGAAAAGCGAGAACAAGAACATTGTATCTCCCCCGACACCCGGAAAGGGTAAAAGAGGAAGGAAAGAAGAAGAAAAAGGAAGTAATAAAATATCTCTTATGGTAAGGTATGCTCCGTTCGGCCATTGGCGTTAGTCCAGTTTGGTTATATCAGAGCTTTCAATAGCAAAAATTAGTGGAGGGTGTGGTTTTGTTCAACAAGTCACCACAACTTTATTATTTTCCTCAACTTAGAAAATGTTGGTACCGTTATTCGGCTGGAGATCGAGAAATCGAAAGTACCACTCAGGAATTGAAAACTTCACACAGATTACTGATGCCAGCTTACATACGGTCACTGAGCTAGATTGGTACATGCATAGTAATAATGGAACCGTCACACATTACAAAGGAACAGTGTACCGTTGCAGCTTTACAACTATACGGAGTTAGCTCCAATCCTAAGGTATTATGAGCGATAAAACTTCTGTTCCCTGTGTGCTCTGGGGCATATCTCCAGAGTTTTCTTTCATGCGCGGAAGACATCAACTATTAAAGATAAGCAATTCTCTGAGATGAAAGGGGTCTGTATTTTTATGTACACATAGTATGCCCACTCTACTTTTTGTATTGCGCATGCGGTTACGTCTGTGAGTCTCACCAATGGCCCACTAGACAAACCACCCATGCAACAGAAATTTTAGTAGATGACATGCCTTTATATTGAGGTTATCTTCTTATAGAAGCTTCATGGCACGTCATCTATACACTCCCGTAGTCGTAACCTTCGATAACTTACCATGTTGTTTCGACAGGCCGACGTTGTGCTAGAACTAGTTACGGGCACGGCGTGGGCGGACGGAACAACAAAGAAACCTGTAGAAGGGCCAGAGTTGTGCCCTGATGTCGACGTCTGTTTCCGCGGCATTAGACTCGAAACACCATCGAGTTGGATGGCTACTGGAACAGAGGGCGGAGCACTTATGGGAATGCCCCACGTGCTGTGAGTCTAGTTTCTAATCAATAATCAAGATTACTTTTTGAACTCAAAACACAAAAACCTACAACGGTTTAGTGATATTATTGTTGGCCACTTTGGACCAAATAGTCTATATGACTGCATGGTTTCAATGTAGTCACATAAAGAGAAATAACATTGATTCCTTTTTTTTGAAAAAACCAACTGGAAAAAAATATAACCCATGGCGGATTAAAGTCTTTTTTGGGATTGGGAATTCCTCTTTCAAATTAAGGAATAGGCCTACGTTTCATCTACAGGTATTTATCCCAGCTGTATTCACATCCAGAATGGCCGAATATCTCGCCTCGTCAACAAAGGGAAGAAATCAAGAATAACATCGATCATAGTTTCTTGTGGCTCTTTAGGTCACATGGTCTGACATTTGTTAAAGAAGTATGGAAAAAACGAAGTAGGGGTGAACCTGTGTCCTTCACAGATTTATTCGGACATTTGATCGGAAATATCTTACTAAAAAACGTGAGTAGATATGCCTTAGTTGAAACTATTGCTAACCCTAACCCTAATAGTATTAGTTAGCATTACTGTACTAATTAAATGGATCAGAGTGATGTGTGAGAAAAGTGGATAAATAAGGTGCAATAAATGTGCTGGCTTAATTTGTAATTCAGTGGAATTGTTAAGAAGGAATACGAAGGATTTGAGAATGAAGGCTTGTAAATGTACTTACTCGTGACAGACCTATAAGTGCACTGGTATCTTTCAACAGACTCTAACAATAACGTTATGAAAGGTTTGGAATTCGCAACGCCTATATATGTGCCCCTGTGGGCAATGTGTAGAAAACAAGAACATATTTTACAGAACTGCACCAGACTACAAGAATGGAATTGTTACCATCTTAACGATTATCTTCCAGTTCATTAAATAAATCCATATCAGGGTATGACATCAATATGAGAACGAGGGAAAAAAAAAGCACAAGTCTAAGACAGAATGTGACATGATATGTTTTGGGTGGACAGTATCAAATGATGGGCAAACATCATTTTGCCAATGTGTACCATCAAGGCGAGAGACAGATAAATGTATATTATTCGATATTGAATGTGAAAAATAATTTCTTCTATAAAAACAGGAAGTGAATAGCATTGAGCTCTTGATCTATTCTAGATATGGACTTCGTAGGGTACTGGAACTAAAAACAATGGTTGTCAGGAGACTTACAATAAGTTCATCAGGTAGCACATCCTGAACCAAAACTTATGTCGATTTTGAGCCAGTTTTCCTGCTTCTAGTACTGTCATGTTCAGGTGATCTTTTATATCGTACATCCATCTTCTTCTTGGTCTGCATCTTGCTCATTTCCCTGGCATCATCCCCTCCATTATGATCTTCTCTAGGTTGTCATGGCGTTTCATATGGTCAAAATATATATTGTAGTTTTCTGGAAAGAACCATGATGTTTAGCCAGTTTTCTTTTACATTCATTTCTCTCAGGAAGGCTATTGTGGTGATCTTTTCGGTCCATGGTATTCTGAGGAATTTTCTATAATATTTTGTTTTAAATATGCTGCTATTTTATTTTTAATTTTGTTGGTAATGGCTTAACTATAATAAGTATAATATCATTAACAGGTTTGACATATAGTAGTATTCACTTCATAAAGAGCCAGCATGCCCACTCACCATTGAGCATGCTGACAGCTCAGTACAACATTATCAGTACAACTGAAAAATGATAATTCCCTGAAGAAATGTTCCAACAGGCTCCCCATAGAAAACATAAATTACGAGATCAAAAACAAATGCACAATTACATGTTATTTCTTTCAACACAATGAATGTTATTGTTATGAATGTTGTTATGTTCAATGTTATTAATTATATGGGTGTCAAACACTGTGTTATATATTCAAGTATTATATTAAATATTTCTGATTCTGTCCATGTAAAATGTTAGTGCTACACAAATTCAGAGACATATGTAAGTTTGTATTATATTATGGGGCATTGTTTATGGGTTTCAACTTTTCCCTTCCCCCTAAGGAAACTAGAACATAACATATAATAGCCACTCATTTCCAGTTTCGGTTCTTACCCAACACTGGAACTTTTATCTTGAAACACAGTGACAGTGCTCACAGAGTAATGGTGTATAGAAGTGTTTCCCAATATGGGACCTATGTCCACATGGGAGCAATTTGATTATTGGGAGGGGGTGTTGGCAATTTGATTGTTCATGGTTAATTCGGGGGGGGGGGATACAATTTTCAATATAAAAAATATGTATATGTTACATAGGGGGGGGATCAGTGTTTTAGAAAGACAGGTGGGGCATGGTTTAAAAAATGAGAAACTGGTATATAGGATTTCACCACATAAACGTAATTAATTTACGGAAAGCTCATTACACAATTTCAATATGTTCTCGTATATCTTCAGTCATGACCGGTCTCCAGTATAATCTTTATTGTCGATGGTCTCCCTTCTGTATATCTTCAACTAAATATGCATATCTTCAGTATATCTTCAATGCAATCATTTTTTGGTAGGGCTTATATCAGAACAAGCATAGTTATTATCACACTGAACTCTCATTACAGAATACGTGGATTTGACTTTCAGTAGCAGTCTATGTTATATTCACGGAAGAATAGCAAGAATATGCCTACGTATATATATATTTTGTATCGTGATGACAACATTAACATATAATCTGAATTATACAGTACAGAATAATCATCAGGGTAATATATTCTATATAATAAATGGAAGGGGGTATGTTTCACCTATATTATTTTGGAAAACTACCAAAGAAGGACTGGCTATATATTTTGTTTACTTGTCTCTCAGCTTTAAATGCCATTTATATTTTCTGGGGGAATATGGTGGAATTTAACCCTCTTCCTACCATCTAATGTTGTGATAATATACCTATGACTGAACCAATTGACAATACATGGGCGGTATCATACTAAACTACATTTGAAACTTGAGAGCCCTGTATTTAGAATATATAATCTTTATTTTTAATTTCCAGCGTAATACGTTAAAATTAGCTTTCTTTATGAAAAAGGAAGCAGTTGTATTTTGTTAATTGAGATTTATTGAATAATTTCTTCAATATGTCAGCGACTTCATACCAAACTGAGTGACCAGAAACAAAAAGTGGACAATGGAAAGTGCCCACTACCTCTCTATACGTGTCTTCATGTGAAAAGCTCTGTGTCAGCAATGATATTTCACGGTCAGTATTTAAACATAATTATCTACCCCCATTGCTTACTGATTACAGTGTATCCGCCATCATTACCTACTAATTTGTTACAGTATCTGCCATCATTATCTACTAGCCTATAACAGAGTATCTGCCATCATTATCTACTAGCCTATAACAGTATCTGCCATCATTACCTACTAATTTGCTAGTGTATATGTCATCATTATCTACTAACCTATAACAGTGTATCTGTCATCATTATCTACTAGCCTATAACAGAGTATCTGCCATCATTATCTACTAGCCTATAACAGAGTAGCTGCCATCATTATCTACTAGCCTATAAAAGAGTAGGCCTATCTGCTTCCACAATCTAATCTCCTTTCCTTTTAGTAAATACCATACAGCTGTCAACTTCCCCTTACTTACTATTACATTCTTTCTGTTCATTTTTCAATAATTTATTTATTATCTTTTATTACAAAATAACTAATTATCTTTCTTCATTACTTGAAAATACAAGCTTACAATTTGTTACCCAGTAACTGATTGACTTTCTTCTTCTTTCTTTCTTCTTCTTCTTCTTTCATTCTCAAACTCCTGCATATTATCAGAATGTAGTCCAGAGAACATAATGTTTTGTAATGGTTTACAATTTGACTGTGACATCTACTCTTTTCGGCCTAACACATCCGACTTCAGCATGGCTCCTGGGTCACTTTACCTTCTAAGCCTGTTGCTCATGAGCACTTTGTGCTTTCATAAGGACATGTGGTGTTTGCACCATGTGAGTTTTAGAAAATTCTCACTTGTATTAGTGATCACGAGTTCCTTTACAATTCAAACTTAATTTTACAAAAACAGAAACAAATAGTGTTTCCATGCATACGATACTATCCATGTATGTGGTGAAAGGATTGAGGGAGGGGCGTGTACAGAAAAATGATGAAGGTTATAAGGCCAAAAATATAAATATATATTTATTTCATATTATATGTTGTGGTATTAAATGCGGGTGACTATGCAGTTGAGGTCATAGGACTATGGGACTATGGCAGGGTAAAAAAAAGTAAAGTAACCCATAGCATTTATTAATGCTATAGGGGTGTGAGATGTTAGCGATCTCACATTTCACAGGCTCTGCAAATGAGGGTGGTAGCCATCTCCTCTCCCTCGCAGTCTTTACTTCCCGGATTAATCCGGTACCAATTTAAGGCTGGGCCGACCTGGGAACCGTATGTGATCCGAAAAACATTTCTGCCTCAACTGGGGAATGAACCCAGGACCACTCATATGCGAAGCCAGTGCGCTAACCACTGCGCTAACACGGCTCCTATGGCAGGGTACTAACATAAGATCCAAAGTGTGTTTACTACGAGCATGTGTATTTCCTGTGGAGACATATGGATGTGAAGCATGGACACTAAATAAAACAGTGGCCAAGAGAATAACATCATTTGAATTAAAGTGCTATAGAAGAGTTTTGAGAATGCCATGGACAGCAAGGAAAACAAACCAGGAGGTGTTATGAACAATTAACGTCTAGGAAGGCTGGCTTCTGAACTGGCTTTTGGTTAAAGAAAAAGCTAGTTTTTTTCTGTCACATTGAGAGACACGATGGCATGGAGAGAGTATTTCTAGAGGGGATGATAGAAGGCAACAGGGGCAAAGGCCACCCAAGGCCATCCAAGGGTTTTTGCTGTTGGACAAAAAACATTCAAGAATGCCTGTGCATGTCAATGGAAGAGGCAGGACAACCTGCTCAGTACCACAGAGAATTCAAGAGATCCACAGGAAAGACTATGTTCTGAAAGAATATGTCATCTGATGATGATGATGTTGTGGTCCTCAAACACTCAATATTACATGTGGGCGATGTTCGACATATGAAAAGGTTGAGAACCCCTACTCTATGGTCAACACACAAGCAATCCAATAACTAATTCTCAGCGTTCATTATACAATATAAATTTTGTGAGCAATCAAAAATAAGATTGATGAAATCACAACAAAACTAAACATAAACATTGATTGATTGATTTCCTTCATTTATCATTATCCCTAAACAGAGTGGGTGGAGTTTTCACCATTTGAGGTGGGCCTGCCCAAGTATGGAACTTTCATGAAGACAGAAAAATTTTCCTGCAAGTTTTTCATGGGTTCAATCATCAGAGAGTTTCCAGAACCTCCACTGCATTTCTTGCAAGGTGACTCACATAAAATACAAGTATATTAACTTTTAGTTTTCAAAATGTTGAATATAACATGTCTATCTAGAAATACAAAAGGCTAAAGTACAAGATATCGCATCACACACTAAGAATCATTGTTACCAAAAATTGACAAAGTTTGCCCTGTGCAGTGTTTACAAAGTCCTTATATAGAACAGTGGCTCTGGACAACAGGCCTTCTAACTGAATTAATGAGACGTTCATTCATTATATTTTTTATTATTGTCACAATTTCCATTGGTTACTTTGTATATACTAGGAGTAGCCTTGGCTATTTTTGGCATGTGATTCCGAGTATATAAATATTGGCCAACAGGGAATATGGGAATAATAAAGAAAATAAATGAATTAAGGCCTCATTAATTAAGAGTACGAGTCTTCGCCGACAGTCGTGTATAGAACCATACCCATGACCATATAAGGCCTACTGGCTAATAGGAAATCAAGACTTCTTAATGACTCTCTTGACTATTCCCGTGATCTTTATTGGTCACTACAATTATATTTTTGTTACAGCTAAATGAAAATCAAGGGAATAGTTTGAACAGTCAAATTTGTCATTTTAAAAGGTTGGATTTCTTATTAGCCGTTTGGTCTTATATCATAGATAGTCATGACTGATCTTGCACAGCGTCACACAATTTGACAGGTGGACAGATAATTTGTCACTTTTGCATATATTTTCATAGATCTATATTTTTTATCTTGAACCAGTCTTCCTGCTTCTGTTATTGTCATGCTCAGGTGGTCTTTAATATCTTGCATCCATCTTCTTCTTAGTTTGCCTCTTGTTAATCTCCCTGGCATCATCCTTCCATTATGACCTTCTCTAGGTTATCATGGCGTTTGACATGATCAAAATATTTTAGTTTTCTGGAAAGAACCATGCTGTTTAGTCAGTTTTCTTTTACATTCATTCCTCTCAGGATGACTATATTGGTGATCTTTTTGGTCCATGGTATTCCAAAATGAGTTGGCTGTGGACCAAGATATTCCTGAAATTTCTTGTCATGTCTATAAGCTACCAGAGTGAAAATAAAAGAAACAGCTTGATCTATATGCCACCTTCTTCTTCTTCATTCGTTCTCAAACTCCTGCAGATTAGCAGGATATAGCCCAGAGAACAGAATGCACTGTATTATGATTTACAGCACTGTTGTGATATCAACATCTTTCAGCCTGATACTTCATATTTCAGCACGGCTTTGGGTCACTTTGACACTATATGTGATGGGACAGCCAATTCCACTCTATGACCTCCCTATTCATCTCTTACAACATGCATGAAAGGTAAATAGTGTTACTATTCTTTACTTGACTCTCAGGCCCTGGCAACACAAGGGCATGTGATTTAGACCACCAAAAAGCACTAATAATCAACATACCTTTGGTTATCTGTGTGAAATATTGATTTTTCTATAAGTAGGATGGTTGTCATCCTGAGTTTATAATCTGCGTTCTATAGGTTTACTGAAAGACCTCAGGAAAAGTCTTCATCCTCTGAGACTAGACAAATGCAACGCTCTATATGGAACAAAGCAACAATTAACAAAAATCTGCAGATATCACTACATGTCATTATGCCAAAGAACAAAAACCCTGGAGCCACTGGAGCGCTGAAAAAGAAGACACTCATTTCTTATAAATTTACTTTTTATTTGAAGAAATACAGAATACCTATTTGTTCTTCCGGTTGTTTTTTTATGGTGTTATTCTCTTTCCTGCAATCTTTCTTCTTTAGTCAAAAATGTTCTTATTTACCCTGATCTTAGGCATTTGGGGCAGTGCTTTCTGCATACAGTTCAAGCGTCTCTTTCAAGATGACAAGAACATTGATAATGCGGAGTTATTGAAACGAGAAAGTGAAGAATTAGGTTAGTATATGATGCTAGTGATTTATTTGAATTTAAACGTTTGTTGAAATATAAATTTTCCTATTACAATTTGTACATTGCAGTTAATTATATTTGGTAAAGTGTGCATATTCTGTACCACTAAAGTGTGCATGTTCTGTACCACTAAAGTGTGCATGTTCTGTACCACTAAAGTGTGCATGTTCTGTACACTTTGTTTTTCTATCTTCCTTTCTGGTTTGATGATTCTAAATCATGATTTTTCAACCTATAGGTCACAACCTCAAATGCAGGGTTTTTCTGTGAGGTCACAGACTGAAATTGTAAACTAAAGACATTTACTTTTAAGCATTTTGTGTATTTCATTTGTGTCTTAAGTTTGAATTGTTGAGTTTTACCACGGACATCTAAATACACATGGACTTGCTATGGGCTCACAAAATCAGTTGGTTGTCAACAAACATTGCTGGGATTTCCCTTAAAGTAAATCTTCTTCTTCTTTAGCATTGATTCTCAAACTCCTGCTGGATCTCCCTTATAGCAGGACTATAATGCTACTAGATTTCCAGCAGGATGTAGTCCAGAGAATGGAAATGCTTGTGTCACCATTTTATTTGTGCCAATGGCCCGACACATCCATCTTCGGTAAGTAAATAAAAAGTACTTTTCCAGAATAAGTTTTGCATGCTAATCTAAAAAATTGTCACTTCTCTTGAGTAATATGATTGTTCATTGGTTGTTTTGTGTATAATTTGTGTTGTCAGCCAATCAAAAGCACAGAACAAGTCAGATAAGCTAAGAAAGGTGGCGCTGCAGTTATGGAGATTTTAGTATATGAAGTATATGGAGAAGGTCCAGAACAGTGGATTCATGCCCATACTGATGGGTCTGCATTCAAAGCCACCATCAAAACTATATAGAATATATATAGAATATCTATATAGAATATCCAGATAACACACCTGATGATGAGTTGTTTGATGCCTGTGAGGAGATATGGTAAAATAACAGCATTAAAAGTTTAGAAGTTGCCTTATATGAAGACCATATTTGCTGGCTTTCATCAAAAGTCCCAAACATTGTGATTTTTAGTCTCAATGTTTCCTGTTTAATTTCTAGAATGGGTTGGACTTATAAGCTTGAACTAGTTAAAGCACATAAAGTTCAAATATATCGCTATGCAACCAGCTGCTTACATCTTAAAAGGCAAGATTGCTATGCATTAGATTCCTAAACCAGCTGCTTACATCTTAAAAGGCAAGATTGCTATGTATTAGATTCCTAAACCAGCTGCTTACATCTTAAAAGGCAAGATTGCTATGCATTAGATTCCTAAACCAGCTGCTTACATCTTAAAAGGCAAGATTGCTATGTATTAGATTCCTGAACCAGCTGCTTACATCTTAAAAGGCAAGATTGCTATGTATTAGATTCCTGAACCAGCTGCTTATATCTCATAAAGGCAAGATTGCTATGCATTAGATTCCTAAACCAGCTGCTTACATCTTAAAAGGCAAGATTGCTATGTATTAGATTCCTGAACCAGCTGCTTACATCTTAAAAGGCAAGATTGCTATGTATTAGATTCCTGAACCAGCTGCTTACATCTTAAAAGGCAAGATTGCTATGTATTAGATTCCTGAACCAGCTGCTTACATCTTAAAAGGCAAGATTGCTATGCATTAGATTCCTAAACCAGCTGCTTACATCTTAAAAGGCAAGATTGCTATGCATTAGATTCCTAAACCAGCTGCTTACATCTTAAAAGGCAAGATTGCTATGTATTAGATTCCTAAACCAGCTGCTTATATCTCATAAAGGCAAGAGTGCTATGCAATGAATTCCTGGCCATTCAAAGACATGTGACAGTTAAAACCAGACAAATTAGCAGAGATGGGAAGAAGACAACAAGTCATGTACACTAATGACCATGCACACAGTTTTAAAAATGTTTAAATCTGTGAACAAAGAAACTTGGCTAAACAGATGGACAAATCAGAAATATTGTAAGGGAAATCTACAAGCTAATATACTACAAGCTAAATTCCAAAGACAACTTCAATTTCATGGGAAGGAAAGACCAGAGTCCCTTATTCCAACTTCACATACAGCTCAAGAATCACCTGAACAGAATACAACCCTTCACTTATACTTTAGAAACTGTTGACCATAATCCAAGCCCTGGGTAATATTAGAAAAATGCTTCTCCTCCAAGGCCAGATAAATGGAGCAAACCTATATTTAACACAACAGCTCACAATCACTTAAATGTATCATTTTTATACCATGACCATCACTTTTTTTTAATTGGTTAAAATCTCTGATATAACCAACTTGTACTAATGTTCACGGTTGAAATTAGCATACCTCATCATAAAGGGTACTTTTTATTTCACCAAGGATTCAAAGATCATGAGCCCATTGACAATAAGATCAGCAAATAGCCAACTGTTTCCAGTATAAGGATCTGATGAGAATCTTCTTCTCATTTGCAGTTTGACACGTCTACACAGCCTGTCAGGTTTTCTTGATAAATGCTGCTGTATTTGAAAATCCCTACAGCTTTATTCAAATGGGCAGATTGCACAATACCATGGTTGCTGGTGCGCCTCTCGGCCTGGTATCCGACTTCATCACCTGTGCTTGCTTAGGCAGGATTGTGATCCTGCTTGATATAGAGGGTTGACCAGCCAATCTTTGTATCCGATCTCTGTTGGCTTGACTAAGCCACATCTCCACTGCAAAGAGTTGACCTTGATGGAGGAAGAGAATTTTATTGCCTACACAATATGTGTATGTGTAGAGGGAAAGCTATATGATAATTTGAATCAATGAATCAAATTTCAGACTATATCAGAGAACCTGGAGTCCCAGACTGGAAGAGAAATGATCACAGAAAAGGATGAAGATACAAGTTAATAGTTTCATTAAATTAATTTTGCAAAATGATAGAAGTACCAGTACAAGTAAAATGATAGAAGTACCAGTACAAGTAAAATGATAGAAGTACCAGTACAAGTAAAATGATAGAAGTACCAGTACAAGTAAAATGATAGAAGTACCAGTACAAGTAAAATGATAGAAGTACCAGTACAAGTAAAATGATAGAAGTACCAGTACAAGTAAAATGATAGAAGTACCAGTACAAGTAAAATGATAGAAGTACCAGTACAAGTAAAATGATAGAAGTACCAGTACAAGTAAAATGATAGAAGTACCAGTACAAGTAAAATGATAGAAGTACCAGTACAAGTAAAATGATAGAAGTACCAGTACAAGTAAAATGATAGAAGTACCAGTACAAGTAAAATTATAGAAGTACCAGTACAAGTAAAATGATAGAAGTACCAGTACAAGTAAAATTATAGAAGTACCAGTACAAGTAAAATGATAGAAGTACCAGTACAAGTAAAATGATAGAAGTACCAGTACAAGTAAAATGATAGAAGTACCAGTACAAATAAAATGGAATTCCTCTTTATATCGCATTCTTTTATAACAAATTTTCTTATATAACCACACCTTTCAAAATCCCCAATTATATTTATTCTATATTATTTGTGCTGTATATAGCGAATTTCTGTTATTGCCAACAGTACATATTTTGTTTTCCGGACCAAGTTGTTATAACTGGATTCCACTGTATATATAACATTTAATCTAATTATTGCACATTAGTTATTATAAATTACTGTATATTAGACTTCTGTTTT
This sequence comes from Meghimatium bilineatum, assembly GCA_034231615.1. Taxonomy (NCBI): domain Eukaryota; kingdom Metazoa; phylum Mollusca; class Gastropoda; order Stylommatophora; family Philomycidae; genus Meghimatium; species Meghimatium bilineatum. Next base: position 19,344,454 of record CM067307.1, read on the forward strand.
TATCATCAGGTGCCATGCCGGTTGGCGTAGGTGATTATGACTCTCCACAGCTCTCTATCTCTAGCACTGTGTATCAAGATTGTTGTTGTTTCTCTGCTATGTCAGGTTGTCATACTGTTTAATATTTTCTCACGTTGTCGCCCTCTGTCTTTATTGTCTTCAATCTTACCTGTTGTGACTATGTTCTCCAAACCTGCCTGTCTCATGAAGTGGCCAAAAAATTAAGATTGTCTTTTTCTTATATTATTTATTAAGGTCCGTTACACATTTAACTCTTTCAATACATCCACATTAGTTTTTCTGGTAGTCCATGGTATTCTCAGCATTCTTCTGTAGAACCACATCTCTATTGCCTCTAATTTTCCAGTTTGTTTATTGTCCAAGACTTGCATCCATATAAATTACTGTACATTAGACATGTGTACCTCCATTTAACCTAATTATTTTACATTAGTTATTATAAATTACTGTACATTAGATGTCTGTACCTCCATTTAATTTAATAATCAGAGGAGGAACTGAAGAAGGACTTGGCTGCTTGTGATGTAGAAGACAGTGAATCCAGCGATGAAGAAAATTTGAGTGAAAAAGGAACACATGGAGAAAATACTACAGGTGAGTCTAACTAAATCCTTCTCTGTATATAAAATCCTTATCTTTATATAAGTTATATGGAGTGTGTCACCCATCTTGGCTGATCTGACTGATCCAAATTTATTTAATGGTCACTGTGTCAGAAATGAAGAGCATGAATCAGTCAACAATCTTCCAACTGGTGTGACAAATCTGTAGGACCTATAGCTGGAGAAGGGTTAGGTCTAATATATGAGTCTATGCCATCTGCATTCATTTTCAAACTCCTGCAGGCTAGTAGGATGTACTATGGAGAATGAAATATGTTTTGTTATGGTTTACAGCTTGACTGAGATAATGGTGCCTTTCAGTCTGAAACATCCTACTTCAGCATGGCATCTGGGTTATCCCCCTCCCCCCAATGAGATGGGACAACCAACACCTCCTGAGTTGCCTCTTATGGTGCGTATAACATGCTGCAAAAAGTAGAGCTATTCTATGCTCCCCTCTCAGACCCTAACAATACACATATTTATGTTGCAATAAAATATTCAGGGCTGTAAAAGTGACGGTAAAGGGTTGCATCTATTTAAAAAGTGGTAATCACATTTGTGTTTCAAGAATTTTATATTTTTTCTAAAGAATTTTACCCTCTTTTATTTTTATTTGTTTCCTAGTAGAAATTGTCATTTCTTTAATTAATCTCTTTCAGCTCCTCTCTCCTCTAAATGTTAAATATCGTCATCATCAGGGGCAGTGTCGATTGGCTTAAGCGAGCATGGATCTCCACAACTTTCTATCTCCACCATCTTTTATCCAGACCATTGTTGCCTCTTGCAATGCCCCACTATGTCAGACAATTTCATATGTTCATGTTGTTATCCTCAGTCTTTCTTGCCTTCTATCTTGCCCTTTGTAACTATGTTCTCCAAATCTTCCTGTCTTGTGTCCAAAAAATAAATATTATTTCTTTCTGATATTAATAAATAACCCCGTCTCACATTTAACTCTTTCAGCAGTTCTTTCTCTATGGAAATCATTCCTCTATAGAATCACACTTCTGCTGCTTCTAATTCTTCATTATCCTGTTTATTTATTGTCCATGACTGGCATATATGTTAGAATCAGTGTTATGTAGCTCTGAAGAACTTTCTTCCTCACATCTATTGACAGGGGCATATTACACATTATATTCATCATTTCTTTGAATTTATCTACCTTATTCTGTTTCTAATCTCTGTTGAACTTCTTCCATGACTGTTGTTCCCAAATATTTCAATTGGTGGACCTGTTTGAGTTTAATTTAACCTGTTTTTTTTTAAAATACGACCCTGAAAAGATGTATCATACCAGCTGCAAACTTGCTGAGAACAAAACCCGCACACAAGATACAAAGAGTAAAAAAGAAATCAAAACATCTACGAGTATCATATAAACTTCTTAGATGAGCAATCTTCTTAGTGGAGTCAGTGTCACTAAAATAAGATAATAGCCATCTATTGTACGCGATGATGACGAGAGTTTCAGACTTGTGTTGTTGCATCTCTCTGGTGTGTGCGAAGATGACCGAAGAGTCCATTTCTGGCATAGAATCCACTGTAAATTCAGGCATTGAATTAAATTCTGGCATAGAATCCACTGTAAATTCAGGCATTGAATTAAATTCTGGCATAGAATCCACTGTAAATTCAGGCATTGAATTAAATTCTGGAATAGAATCCACTGTAAATTCAGGCATTGAATTAAATTCTGGCATAGAATCCACTGTAAATTCAGGCATTGAATTAAATTCTGGAATAGAATCCACTGTAAATTCGGGCATTGAATTAAATTCTGGCATAGAATCCACTGTAAATACGGGCATTGAATTAAATTCTGGCATAGAATCCACTGTAAATTCGGGCATTGAATTAAATTCTGGCATAGAATCCACTGTAAATTCGGGCATTGAATTAAATTCTGGCATAGAATCCACTGTAAATACGGGCATTGAATTAAATTCTGGCATAGAATCCACTGTAAATTCGGGCATTGAATTAAATTCTGGCATAGAATCCACTGTAAATCCCCTGCCATATTTGGTATATGTATGATGAGAGTTGTGCTGTAAGTTTGTTGTTCTGTCTTTTCAGGCAGCAAATTTTCTCTGTGCCTCTGAGATTTGATGTCTCTCAGCGAAACAAGAATCTTGAATCTTTGCTGGTGGTGCTGCGCCACACTGACCGATTCTGAGCAACAGACTCCAAGGATGTGGTGTCGCTATTGAAGATTTTTAGGGACACTTTGAGAGTCTTTGAAACATTTCTACTGTGTACCAGACAGTTGTTGTTCCTTAAGGAGCTCATACATTGGCTGCTTTAGGATACGCTTGTCATGCATGCGCACAAAATGTCCCACCCATCTCAGTTAGACATTCTTCAGCATTGTATATATGCTTAGGATATTGGTTCTAGTAGAGACTTCAAGGTCAAGTACTTTATCTTGCTATATAAATATTATGAGATAGCTTCAGATGATATGGACAGATCGGCTGTGGGGTTGTCCTGAGCATTGAAATAAAGTTTCTACACTTTGTGTTATGTTGCAGGTGGCATACAGAGAAAACGGTCTAAGAGCACAAAAATGAAGCAGAAACCATTTTGGGAGTCTATGTTGGCAAGACTGCTTGATTCAAGATTGTTTCAGGTACTATCATAGCTATCACTCAACATTTTAAGAAAAGCCCAGATCTATGAAACACGAGTGGCAACAGTCGCTACTATTGTTATTTTCTGTATCTACAATTTTTTTGTCATCCTCTTTTTATTTGACAAATATGCTGGTCTGTCATTGTATTGATCATGACAGTTATCACACCCTCACAAAATATGATTTGAAAGACTTTACATGGCCGATATTGTTTATAGTCATAAATATCTAGACTCTAGCAAAGACTAACTATGAAGATTTCCACATCACAGTAGCAGGCAGTTGTAAACAAACATTCCTGGTATTTCCTTTACAGTATGGTAATATTAAAGTTTTCTATACATTTGTCAGAGTTACTGATGAGAACTTGTCAAACATGTATCACATCTCTGAATCTGTTTTCACTAACGTAAAAAATGTATTGGCTGTAAGAGAAATCCTGGCAATGATTATTTACAACTTCCTGCTATGTGACATGGCAAATTGTGTAGTTAGTCCTTGTTTATATCTCTATTCTATAATAAAGATCAAATGCTAACATAAATTCCATCAATAGCCTTCAATAAAAAATCATGTGAAAAGAGAAACAGGGAAAGACCGAGATGAAGATGGATAGATGACATCACATAAATACTAGAACACCAAGGCTGTACTATGTTAGTTAAAGAAAGAAGACTTTAACTCCCCATGATGCCTAGTGGCACCATGTCATCAGGTCCTGTATCTGCATTGAGTGTTGGCTGTACAAAACTCCAACATCTTCTTGTCTTTTACTTTTGTGGTGCGTTCTGCTAGACTGTAACCTGCCCATCTCATGATGTTTCCCTCCCACTTGTATCTCATAGAAAACTCATAGTTCTGAACAGTAGCTCCTGTGAATTATTTGTTTACTTTACAACTAACATGTTACTTTTACATACCAAAATCTCTTATTGTTAACTTGTAGGCAGAAGTATGTGGCTCAGCCCAAGTAACATGCCAGCAGAATACTACTTAAAATAATTATGGAAAGAATGGAACAACATATGAAGAGAGAAATCGATATAGTCCAGGTACAGACCAGAGGTTCTAGTGATCATATCTGTAATATGAGAAATATAATTGAGATGCGTAGAGAATTCAATGGAGACATGTAGGCCACCACCTGTTTCATAGACTACTCAAATGTCTTTGTGTAACACATCAGATATTATTAAACCTATAGGAAGCCATGGACTTCCCATGTTATCTCATATCGCATAATAAAATGTTTTACTAGAATCTACAGGCATCTGTTCACTTCTAGGTAGAAACATCCAATAGGTTGAATGTCCAAAAAGGTGACAGACAGTGCTGCATCCTCACCACATCTGTTTAACGTATACGCATAAAATATCATACGAAATGGACCCACATTATGAACACATTCAACCTCTTAATATAGGAGACAGTGAGATTCAGGACATTGGTATGCGGATAACATTGAACAATATCATGAAGCCCTTCAGGTCTAGAACATGTACCGGTATATAGAACATAAGACAAATGTATTCCTCTGACAGCAAATAAACAAACTTAGAACATGTACCGGTATATAGAACATAAGACAAATGTATTCCTCTGAGAGCAAATAAAAAAAATTGCATATTATCAAGAACCACTTTTGGCAATGGTGAAGTGGCACAAACTTGTTTGGTTTGAACATTAAGACACATAACTCACTTTCTAAAATTATTTTTTTCTAGAAAGAGTCAAGGGTAAAAGGAAGGGAGGTGGAAATGGAAATCGTGGATTGATAACATCCAGGAATGGTCTGGACATGATTTTTATACACTCCCTGAATGGCAGGGGGGATAGAGTTATTTGGAGGACTTTTTTATGCTGATCTATCCAGTCTCCTACGACCCTGATGGGTTATGGGTCTTATTATTATTATTATTATTATATATCAATAAAATTAAATAGTAGAGCCATTAGTAACACACGCATGCGCTAAAACTGCAATAGTGTACTGGCCTAGTCACATGTCAGTCAACCACATGACTTGGGTTCAGTTTTACTTGTTACAGTTTCAAAAACAGAAATTTCTATTGTTGACCCACCTGCCCAACAGGAAGTAGGTACCTGGACGTATGCTCTTGGAAGGTGCAAGTATTACTCCATTACTACATGCAAGTATTACTCCATTACTACAAAATTAATGATCACTCGCTTCAATCAAGATAAATGTTGATGTTTGGGATCTGCACTCAGGACTAATCTTGATAAGACCTTAATGTATTTGTGTCTGTGTGCCAATGTGTTAGTACTAATCTAATGTAATATGTTGTTTTTACAGAATTGTGTCATTTTTTTCAAGTGATGCTTTCATTGATTTAACAAACATTTTGACAGAGTATAGAAATGTGTCATGTTTTCAAGTGATGCTTTCATTGATTTAACAAACATTTTGACAGAGTATAGAATTGTGTCATTTGTTTTCAAGTGATGTTTTCATTGATTTAACAAACAGTTTGACAGAGTATAGAACTGTGTCATTTGTTTTCAAGTGATGTTTTCATTGATTTACAGAATTGTGTCATGTTTTCAAGTGGTGCTTTCATTGATTTACATAATTGTGTCATGTTTTCAAGTGATGCTTTCATTGATTTACAGAATTGTGTCATGTTTTCAAGTGATGCTTTCATTGATTTACAGAATTGTGTCATGTTTTCAAGTGATGCTTTCATTGGTTTACAGAATTGTGTCATGTTTTCAAGTGATGCTTTCATTGATTAACAGAATTGTGTACTGTTTTCAAGTGATGCTTTCATTGATTTAACAAACATTTTGACAGAGTATAGAACTGTGTCATGTTTTCAAGTGATGCTTTCATTGATTTAACAAACATTTTGACAGAGTATAGAATTGTGTCATGTTTTCAAGTGATGTGTTCATTGATTTAACAAACATTTTGACAGAGTATAGAACTGTGTCATGTTTTCAAGTGGTGCTTTCATTGATTTACAGAATTGTGTCATGTTTTCAAGTGATGCTTTCATTGATTTACAGAATTGTGTCATGTTTTCAAGTGATGCTTTCATTGATTTACAGAATTGTGTCATGTTTTCAAGTGATGCTTTCATTGATTTACAGAATTGTGTCATGTTTTCAAGTGATGCTTTCATTGATTTACAGAATTGTGTCATGTTTTCAAGTGATGCTTTCATTGATTAACAGAATTGTGTACTGTTTTCAAGTGATGCTTTCATTGACTTAACAAACATTCTGACAGAGTATAGAACTGTGTCATGTTTCCAAGTGATGCTTTCATTGATTTAACAAACATTTTGACAGAGTATAGAATTGTGTCATGTTTTCAAGTGATGCTTTCATTGATTTAACAAACATTTTGACAGAGTATAGATCTACGAGCAGCTCAAGTATTTAACTTCATGCGAGGCCTGTCAATGAAAAATATTTATCCTTTCTCACCCTTTACCAAAACACAAGAAGAAGAGGACCAACAAAACAAAGGTAATTATGCTATTTCACAGCAGACAATACAATTTCTTCTTTTGCATTCATTCTCAAACTGCGATATCTGTGCCTTTCAACCTGACACATCTGATTTCATCATGGCTTTGGGTCACTTAGACAATGAGACAGCGAACTCCACCCCATAACAGTCGCCTCTCATGACATGCATGGACGATGTTAAACAATGTTGTTATTCTTTGCTTCCCACTTGGGCCCCGGCAATACGCGGGCTGCAATACAATAAATAAGCATAACAATTACTTTCTACTCTTATATTGGGGTGGGGTGGGGGGGGGGGGGGGTGTTATATGACAAATTTGACTACACTTATTTACAATGATGCTAAAACATCAAAAGTATTCATCCAAATGCAAAATACATTTCTTATGTGTATGTAAGAAATAAAATAGAGATGTATGCAGGTCCATGTGAACGATTGCTTTCAATAATTAAATGATTAATACTAGAATAGTTTAAACATGTATGAGATATGATTCCTTGTCAAAAACAATACTGCTGGGAACTGTCAAAGGTGTAAGAAGCAGAGGAGAACAAGTAGAAACATGGACAGACAACATCAAGGAATGGACAGGACAAGATTTTCTCTCACTCATCCCATTTTTGAAGACAGAAATCGCTGGAGGACTCTGTGTTCTCAATCATCCAAAGTCACTACCCCGAAATTATTTGAATATGATCTATTTATCTAGTCTATGTTCCTTCAGCGTCGGATATGGTGCTTATGGAAGAAACCAATACTCTTCAGTTTGAGCAATGTGATGCTTCTTGGTGTGGTTCTTTTATGTTATTGAGACCCATAGTTGTACCTTCTTTGATGATGGATGTTCTGTGGGGAAATTTTCTTGGTCTTCCTCTTCCATTTGACATCTGGTACCCAATTTTAGTGCTTGTACTAAATTATGTCTAATATAAATCCAGGGTCGTATAATATACGTCTCGAATCTGGTCATTCACTCATTTTCTTACATAGTTCCCTGTTTTTCATTGTATTTTTGATGACCTTTCTATCAAAAAAGAAAAAATGTTCATTACAGAAATCAGTTGTCACATTTTAACAAAACAAACCAAACATTATTTAACAAATCGAAATTTTGATAAAGATTCATAAACCACAGCATCCAACAATCTGTATGCTACACTCTGAGAACAATCCCCCCCCCCCAACTCTCAGTGACCGGGGGGGAGGCACTCTCAGTGCATTGTGCGCAGAGTGATTCATCGGCAACAGAAGTTTTAACTTTTTTTATCTCCTAATAATGAAAGCTGTATGATGTATGATCAGTGACGCGTCAACTGATTTCCCGTAGTGAACCAACAACAAAATTGACTGGAGGTTTACCCTCCTTTTGGATGCATTTCTAGTACTAAAAGTCATCATGGTCTATTTTTCAAAGGAGGGTGATTTGAACACCTCTCCCGTATCTTTAGGTTTGAGTTCATCACTTTTTCTTATTGTTGTAGAAGCATTGCTGATTGGTGTATTCTTTTATTTGCCTGTTTGACTTGAATTCTTCCCAGCCAATATTTAAGTTATCTGAAACATTTATTGTAAAATAAATTTAATTTAGTCTCCAGTGCTTTTGATATTATATACCGGTATTACCTGGTACATTGGAGTTAAAAAAACAATTTTCATTACTGCATGTTTTCATGTGAAGGAGTGCAGGGAGTTTTCTATGGGCTGTGAAAATAAAGGTCGCTTTGCCATAGCAGACACCATGACATGTACAGGAAGTATTTTGGTTTTAACTCTGAAAGAAAAGATCCTGTTCCAGCCATGGATTGAACCCGGGACCTCAAGGGTCTGAGAACAGCATTCTAACCACACAGCCATGCGCTCCACTATTGGAGTTAAACAGTCATATTTTGGTATATTTACATATTGTTTTTGACTTCCAAATGTTTACATATTAGGTGGTTGAGTGCACTGAATGCCAAATCAATTCAGGTAGAAATGTCTTTTGCTGTATCTCCATCCTGTCATTTTGTTGCTCAAATAGGAAAAGTGATCAATTTTGAATACTAATATCCGCCGAAGACGGATGTGTCGGGCCATAGGCTCAAATAAAATGGCGACAACAACATTTCCATTCTCTGGACTCCATCCTGCTGGAAATCTAGTAAGACAATTCTCCTGCTACAAGAGAGATCTGGCGGGAGTTTCAGAATGAATGCTGAAGAAGAATACTGATAGAGGTACAAGAATCATGTTTACCGTATTTTAAATGTTTTTGTGTGCAGGTATTACCATGAAGGATCTATAAATATCTCTCATGCAGTAATTTGTATTCTAAAGCAACATTTGGCTGTATCTTTGACCTTCACCCAACAAATATCAAGAAACTCTATGTAGTGGATAGTGGACTTACCTTCAATTCCCCATTTCCTGTGATACTTCGTCCTCAACGAGAAGTGGACGTCATTCTGTCATTTGATTTCAGTGCTAGACCATCAGATGATACACCCCCTTTCCAGGTAAGTAATTATTGAGTTTCTTCTGCTGTGGTTTTAATTGTGTGTATTATGATTTCTTTTTAAATACTTTTCTCTAGCAATTGATGTTAGTTGTACAGTTACACCGCATTTCAATCCCTGATCTTTAATCCTGGCCATTGAAAATAAATCATCATCTACACTACCCTCACTCTCATGTGCTATATGTCTTAAGGAATTTAAAAAGTCAGCTTGATCCATTGCCCTGTGCAACAAATCGCGCATGACACCAGTTGATCTGCTCTTTCATTGCCTCGAATACACACATGCACTGGCACGAAAATTAATGTAACCACTTTCAGCCTCGCCTTTCTCAAGCCACTGTTCGTGAACGAGACCCACTTGTACATTCCTAATCATACTCATAGTCACCCAAGATGAAGACCTGCGTTACCTTCTGTATGAATACTCACTCAAATGCCCTGGTCACAGCTAGTCTCCATGGTCATACTACTCGTAGTAACCGCAAAGGCCCTACTCTCCTCCCTGATCGTTTTACCTGGACTGTGAGCTTTTAAGGCCAAGCACTGCAAACATGTCTAATCACAGATCCATCAGTGTATCTAACAGTTAGTTGTACAGTGGAATCCCTCTATAGTGCATTCTTTTATAACAAATTTGCCTATATAACAACACTTTTACAAATCTCCAAATATATATACTCTTTGTTGTTTAAACTGCATGTAGTGAATTTCTGCTATAACATACATATTTGTCTGTCTGGACCATGTTGTTATAATGGGATTCCACTGTATTGATCATTCATTAAACTCTGTTTTTTGGTAACTTTATTTCTCTAATCTATAGATGTTCCGCTCTTTGGTGGCAAGGTACAGAAGCACGTCTGTGATGGACAAGGCACTGTATTCAAATCCTGCCACAGGAAATTGTGTATCTTCTTCATCTAGAAATGGAAAACTACTTAATGTGTTTATATTGCCTGTAAAATCAATACAGCTAAAAATATCTGTACCCATACTTGTACCTATTGACCCTTGTAGTGCGAATACGGATGCTATGTTTGTGTTACTGAGGATACTTCAATACTTATATGGGATGTTCGTTGTTATTGTAATAGTTCTTGTCTCGATTGGTCCATTCTCAGTGACTTGAGTACACAGTTTAATGTCAAAATGATAAAATCACATCTTTTTTTAAAAATGCAGTTGGTCACATACTAAAATATTTATTTACTCGAGTTGCAAGGTGATTCGGTGCCATTAGAATGGATCTGGTTCTCCAGATTTGTTACAACTTCAGAGCATCTGCAAAGAATATAATAGTTTTTCCATGCTGTATATTTTTAATGCTGTATATCACTAATGTTGAGTTGAGTTCAAGATGGCCGCTGTCTATTCTAATAGGATAAAGTGCCATGTTTATATTAAAATATTATAAGACCATTTTCTTACCAACATTGTGTTATCAGTGTCAAACTTGGACATTAGATTCTAGAACAATACATAAGATTAACACCACTGAAATGAAATGTGTGAGACGTATGATTGGAGTTAGCTTGAGAGACAAAATCAGGAATGAAGCACTAAGGAAACAATTAGGGATCAAACCAACAATAGAATACATACAGAAACAACAAGTTAAATGGTACGGCCACATAACCAGACAGAAAGAGCAAAGTATTATCCAAAAAACACTTAACAAATGATACGAGAACAGGAGACCTATTGGATGCCCTCGTAAAAGGTGGATAGATAGTGTATTAGAGACACTCTGAAATATAACAGCAGAGGAGGCAAATAGAAGGGCAAAAGACCGTACACTCACTCTCCCCTCAACACCGAAAGGTACATGAGGACAGAAAGAAGAAAAAAAAGAAGAAGAAGTATATTTTTAAAATAAGTACATTCTGTTGTAGACAAATCAACATTTCTACCAGAATGTCTTTATCAAGAACAGGGAGAAATTTTGTTTTTATACCATACTTTCACATGCTCCATGCTTTTTGATAAAGGTCATATAATTCTATAAGAGGAAAATAAGAGGCAACAGAGATGTGGTTCTATTGAAGAATGATGAGAATACCATGGACTGCCAGGCAAACTAATGTGGAAGTGTTGAAAGAGTCAAATGCGAAACGGAGCTAAATCAATAATATAAGAAAAAGACAATCTACATTATTTGGTTACGTTATGAGACAAGGAGGTTTGGAGAACATAGTCACAACAGGCAAGATTGAATTAAACAGACAGAGGGCAACAACGTGAGAAAATATTAGACAGTTTAACTACTTGGCACAGCAGGGAAACACAACTATCTTGATACATAACACTGAAGATAGAGAGCTGTGGAGAGCCATGAATGCCTACACCAGCTGGCCTGGAACCTAATGGATAAATGAATTCTAGAAGGTCTGATGAAAGTCAAAACACACCATTATTGCAATCAACTCAGATTGAGTTTTATTAGATCAGACATATACAGTCAGATGTATTGGGCATTATCACAACTAAAACAGCAACACAAAGCATCTCCATTTTCTGGACTACATCCTACTGGAAATCTGGTGTCACCATTGTTCTGCTACACGAGAGATCCAGCCAGAGTTTGATAATTAACACCCAAAAAAAGATGGAACATCATTTGTTAACATGTATGTAACATTTTTTTAAATTATTATAACTGGTGGAAGCTATGCAAGTATATCTGATAGAATGTAAAATTTACCTCTTATGGTGAATTAACTCCCTTCAACCTGGGAGATGATATCCCAATTTACCGGTAGTTAAATCAAAGCTTTACAACCATCAAATAATAGTGGAGGTCACAGATCCAGTCACCATGACCTCCTAAAATGAACTATGTAAGTATATCTGGTAGGAATTATGCAAGTATATCTAGTAGGAACTGTGCAAGTATATCTAGTAGGAACTGTGCAAGTATATCTGAGATTTACTTTTTAACAGGATCTTCTTCTGGCAGCAAAGTGGGCAGAATTAAACAAGATTCCATTTCCTCCAATTGATCCAACAATTGTGAAAAAAGAAGGCCTTAAAGAGTGTTATGTATTCAAGCATCCATGGGATCCAAACTGTCCAATAGTCTTACACTTCTGTCTAGTGAACATCAACTTTAAAAGAGAGACTGCTCCAGGTAAGCAAAGATTGTATAATTTGATAGTTATTGTTGTTTGTCCATCACAGGAGATGATGACCATTTGTTACATCCACTTTTGAAAATTCAATTTTAATTATGTTCTTGATTATGAGTTCATAGATGGTTAATGAGCTATATTCAAGCTGTAAATGTCCTTGGACAGTTCAGACATGGAATGACGACAGTAGACGGATTTTGGTCTATCCGTGACTTTCTAGCTACTCTCCGCTGTTGATCTGCTGCATTTCTCCTCTTTTCACAAGATGATGCGCTCGTTGATAGTACACTTTGGTTGAAAGGTACAGTCTTTGACGCCAAGGTACCTGATTCAATTTTAGCCACAGGCAGTTGTCTATCAGAACAATCAAGAAAGCAGTGACAACCTATTATCTGTTGTCTTTCCCCAGGTGGTTTGTTATCTACTCTTGCTGTTAAGCATAGAGGTGATTGGAGCTCAAGCTTGCATTTTAAAGTCAGATGTGTGGCCTCTACTGTGTCTGTTCAGGATGTCCCTGATGTTTTCTATCCATCTTTTCCGTGGTCTTCCTCTGGCTTTGTATCCTGATCTCATTTGGTTATATGCATGTATGGGCAACTTGTTGTGATGCATTCTATTAAACATAAATATTGCCTAGAAAATATTGCCACATACAAGAGTTATGTTAATTGTTACATCCTGAATGGGATATGCAGTCAAATTTTTGTATACTAACCATGGAGTAAAAATGTTGGCCTGTATACCAATATCTCCAATCAGGAAACAACATAGAACTATTGACCAAAAGACTTTTTCACATTTTCTTGACAATACCAACTTTTTTCATATTTTTCTTGACATATTAAGAGGTGCCTGGTTAACAAAACCAGATACACACTTGAGCACAAGTTTTCTTTTCCAGACCTTGCATTGAGATCCAAATAAATTATCAAAATTTGCTGTATAAGGTCTAATGTGCTAGTCACAAGATGGGAGGAGGGGAAAATAAGGTGTTCAAACACACACCACACACCCCCAGTACAGTAGAACCCCGCTATATCGAAGTTCTCGGGGAAATTGAATTAATTCGATATATCCGAGGTTCGATATAACCGTTTTTTATTAAATGCAATGCTCTAAGAACTTGCAATGTCAAGCCGACTTCACGAGTTATGAAGCGCGCTTCACGAAGCTGTGAGCTAGGCCTACTATACATTTCTTTTTAAACACGAGATAAAAAGTTGTTTTTAAAGTTAAATAATAAAAATTGGCAGTACATTTACATACCTGTAAGTACATGTATATACAGCTGTAGTCATATGGTGATACATTCAACTTTGGCAGCAGTCTCAATTAAGTCCAGTATACATGTATGTATCTTTTTTGAAGAAGTCCGTAATTGATTTCTGCTGCATCGGACGTGAGCTAATAACAATGTTCTCCAGGTCTGCTACCATTTTGAATCCATTTTTCGTATCCGCGTTGCTACATTCCATCCAGTTACGCAAAACAGCAAGAGCTTCCATGGCGTCGGCTGTTGTGGGTGGGGGACGTTCCATGCTGTCACCAATATCATCGTCATCATCATGTTGTGAAGTTACCGACTCAATTATGGCTTCGTCAGTCATGGTTTCGTTACTTGCCAAGTCGTTATCAGCATCACGAAAGTCTTCAAAACGTTGGAATGTCGAAACCAGCTGAACGTAGACGATCCCATAAATTTCCTACATCTGGTGCAATTGCAATCGAAGAAACAACAGCAGATGGGCCAGCGCTATCTGACTGCACAAATCTTGCGTGTTTAAAACAATTAGCAATAGTTTCTGGCTTCACTTGATTCCAAGCGCTGTGCAGCATCCGAACACCATCTAGCAGTGTCACAGTGTTATTGTCTACAGGTTGTCCTCTATCAACAGCACACAGCAAACGTTCCACAACCATTCGACGGTACAGTGTCTTCAAATTGTGTATAATGCCTTGATCCATTGGCTGAAGACATGATGTGGTGTTTGGAGGCAAAAAATTAAGTGTGATTGCCCTCAAGTGTGTCATTTTAGAGTGTGCCGGACAGTTGTCTACCAGCATTAGTATTTGTCTCCCTTCTCTTTCAAGCCTTACATCCATATTGTGCAGCCAGTTTTCAAAAATCTCCGAAGTCATCCAAGCTTTTCTGTTGGCGACATACTGTACAGGGAGCTTCTTAACATTTTTGAAGCATCGAGGATTCTGATATTTTCCAATAACAAGAAGCTCCATCTTATCCGACCCATCCATATTAGCACAGACTGTTACCGTTATACGCTCCTTGGACTTCTTTCCTCCGTGACAAGGATCCCCTTTGAAAGTCAAAGTTTTGTCAGGCATTAGGCGAAAGAAAATCCCTGTCTCGTCCATGTTATAAATATCTCTCGGTTTAAACTGACTGAGAATCTTGGGAAGTGCTGACTTAGTCCAATTTGACATAAGATCATTACTAACAGCTGCACTTTCCCCCGTGATGCACCTTCCAGAAATTCCGTGTCGCTTTTTAAATCGATCCAGCCATCCAGAAGAACACATAAATTCTGGGTACCCCAAGGCATCAGCAAAATTCTTTGCTTTGGAAATTAGAATTGGACCACTGACTGCCACAGAATTAGTACGACAGTTTGTGAACCACTTTAGCAAGGCTTCCTCCACGTCGGCATATGTAGCCATTCTATTCCGTTTTCGATTTGGGTTGGTGATGGCATGTGTTGCTAATATTTTGTCCCTGTTTTTAATCCATGTTGACAACGTGTTTAACGGTATTCCCAGACGCTTGGCGATTACACTTTTTTTTTCACCTCTATCCACTGACAGAATAGCATCAACTTTGTCATCAACAGACAAACTTTTACGTTTAAGCTCTTTTGGCGAAGACATCTTAAACAAAATCAGTAGAATCACAACCAGGACTGAACCACACTATCACAGGTTTGAAAACGTGGCTTTACTGGGTTGACACTCCTGCCTGATTTCTTTGCCGAGGTGGCCAAACACATTACCGAACTGAATTACATGACCTTACAGCAGCGTCATAGTAGCAGTCCCATAAAGATTATCATTTGGCCAAATGACGAGATTTTGGTTTGTTGTACGGCTTGTAAATACAGTTTGGCAATGTCCAACATGTGGGCCGCGGACCTGATATTCTTTGACATGATAGGTCAGCAAATCTTTGTCTGTTTCGGACTTCGATATACACGTCGATTCATTACCAAAAGGCCACCGTGGAACTTCGCTATAAGCGAAATGGTGCAAACCCGACTTCGCTATATCCGTAATTTATTAGAGGGATTAATGTTACCTATTGCGCGGACTATTTAAAATATTCGCAATAACCGAATGTTCGAAATATGCGAGTTCGATATAGCGGGGTTCTACTGTATTTAGGAAAACAAAACATGATTTTTAGCATTAGAAATTTCGCCAAAATATGAGGCACATTCCCCTCTTTAAAAAAAAACAACTTTTCGACATAACAGATATTATCATGGCAAAGAAGGAATTACACACAAAAATTGGCTATTACTATATTTTAGGCAACACCTCTCCTCCCCACACACTTGTGTAACTGAAGATGAATCTACAACCCTGCTAGCTGCCAATGCCACAATCTGTGTTGTATTTTTATATGGGGGATGGGGTCTTTGCTGTGAGCTTTATATCTAAAGAATATTCATCATCATCATCAGGTGCCATGCCGGGTGGCGTAGGCGGTCATGGCTCTCCACAGCTCTCTGTCCACAGTATTATGCATCAAAGTCGTTGTTGTTTCTTTGCCGTGCCAGGTTGTCAAACTGTCTAATATTTTCTCACGTTGTCGCCCTCTGTCTCTGGTGCCTTCAATCTTGCCTGTTGTGATTATGTTCTCTAAACCTGCCTGTCTCATGAAGTGGCCAAAAAAAGAAGATTGCCTTTTTCTTATATTGTTGATTAAGGTCCGTTTCGCATTTAACTCTTTTAACACCTCTACATTAGTTTTTCTGGCAGTCCATGGTATTCTCAGCATTCTTCTGTAGAACCACATCTCCGTTGCCTCCAATCTCCCACTTTCCAGTTTGTTTATTGTCCAAGACTCGCACCCATATGTTAGTATAGGGGTTATATAGCACTGCAGAACTCTCTTTCTCACCTCTAATGACAAGTTCATATTACACAGTATATTTTTCATTTTTCTGAATGTTGTTTTTGCCTGTCCTATTCTGCATCTTATTTCTGTTGAACTTCTTCCATCTGCTGTTATAATTGTACCTAGATATTTGAATTGGTGGACCTGTTTTATTACTATATCATTCACTATGATCTTGCAAGGTGTGTTATTTTCTTTCTTTGAAATAACCATTACTTCTGTTTTCTTGATATTTAGGAAGAGGCCTTTCTCTTTGCTTTCTGTGACTACTACTTTAATTAATTTTTGAAGGTCTTCCTCACTTTTTGCAATCAGAACAGTGTCATCCGCATATCTCAAATTATTTATGTTATGTCCTCCCACTGATATTCCTGGGATATCTACTATTGCACGCATTATGTTTTCACTGTATAGAGAGAACAGGTCTGGTGAAAGCACGCATCCCTGTCTGACTCCTTGTTTTATTTGTTGAAAAGGGCCAAATTGCTTTCCTACTCTTATTGCTGCTGTTTGTTGCCAGTACATGTTCTAAATAAAACATTAGAATAATAAAACTCATAACCCATCAGTGTCGTGGAGGTATCACATTGAAACATTTGATGCAGAAAGATCTCCACGCATCTCTATCTTCTACGATCATGATGAGTTTGGAAACTTCACACCCTGTCCAGACATATTATCCAGCAATGTCTTCCTTCACCATGCCTTGAAGAACATCTTTTGTTATCTTCTTCTTCTGCATTTGTTCTCAAACTCCTGCAGATTAGCAGGATGTAGTCCGGAGAACGGAATGCGTTGTGTCATGGTTTACAGCATTGCAGCGATATCTGCGCCTTTCGGCCTGACACATCCGACTTCAGCATGGCTTTGGGTCACTGATCCTATATGGGATGGGACAGCCAACTCCATCCCATAACCTCCTTAGTCACCTTTTACGACATGCGTGGAAGGTAAACAGTGTTGATATTCTTTGTTCCCCTTTCGGGCCCCGGCAACACACGGGAGTTTTGTTATCAAAGAATATCTCATCATGTGCCTGTACCAGAGTTTACAATGTTTCACAATTGTTAACAGTGGTTCTTGTTGATCAGCTAATACATTATAGCATTTGTTTTAAAACGTGTGGATTCTTCTCTTAAGGAAAAGTCAATACAGGTATTAAAATATTGATGATGAAAGAGTTAGTTTCCTCTGTTGAGTCTTCATCAAAGTGAAATCTCTGTTGAGTATTAGGTCTTAATTTTTACAAGCAATGTTCCCTCTGAGTTGCGCGGTTGCATTTCTTTGATGAAAAACATAGGCCCTATGGGGAAGCCAAGTACAGTGGAATTCCATTATAACAACTTGGTCCAAATCAATATGTATGCAATAACAGAAATTTGCTATGTACAGTACAAACAATATACAATAAATATAAATGGGGATTTTGCAAATTATTGTTATATAGGGAAATTTGTTATAACAGAATGTGCTATAAAGGGATTCCACTGTATTTTGTTGGTCCGGACCAAGTTGCTATAACGGATTCCACTGTTGTATTATTGAGTGAACAGGAATCACAATAGCTATGTAGTCCGGTTCTGTGGTGGCATGGTACAGAGAAAGTTTGTGACTGCCAAGGTACTGGGTTCAAATACTGCCACAGACAATTGTGCATCCGGACCATTCAGAAAGCAATAGCAAACTACCGGTATTGAACTTATATTGCCTAAAAAATCACTAGTCAAAAAATTATGGGTTGATGGCTATGTCCTGATAAAAGATATGTTACCAAAGTGGTATCTTGGAATTATGAGCAATAGAGCTCATTTTATGCAATGGGGAGGTTTCTCCAGTTTTCTTTCATATCTAAAGGTTAACTCTCAACAGAGTGCAGTACTTTGAAAAGAAGGCTTTTACTCAGAGGGGTATGGTAAATATAGATCCCATAGTAGCAACCTGCCATTTGGGATGAGGATAACTCTTCATGTACTATGCCAAATCAGTTATTAGGTGGGGTAGTAAGTTCCCTTCCTTGCTGTCTTTACCTCCCGTAATTCATATGTCAGGCACCTATTTATAGCTGGGTCAGGCGAGAAATCACGACCCGGTTTTTTTTAATCCAGGCATGGTTTCGAACCTGGCACACTGTAACCCGGTGATAGTAAGCAAGCTCACTATCAACTAGGCTACCAAGCTCCTCCTACCGCACTCAGAGGAGGAAAAAACATAATTGCACAGATGAAGAGTTGTAGGGCTTCTACAAAAAAAAAAGTCTCCGGCATCTACAAAACACCATCTACTATGGATTTATTACTGTTACATGGTGGTTTTTCTGATGAGTCCCTGGTCAAATCTTCAGACCTTGCACATACAAATAGGTAGTGGTAAAAATATCAACAAAGAAAGCATTGAATATGGAACAGGTATTACTAGATGTTTAGAGAACAATAATGAAAATGTTGAAAGGTTTTCGTACACATAGTAAAAAATGCTCAGATGGTAAAGAAATGTCTTGAATTATCACCGTACAAATGTTCAACTCGTACAACAATGTTGTCGATTTTACTTACAAATATGTCTTACAATTTCTTGTACACCATCATCATCAAGTGCTGTTTCCGCAATGAAGGTTGGCTGCAACAGACCTCCAACATCCCGTCTCTTGTTTTGGTGGTGCACTCTGCTAAACTGTAACCTGTCCATTTGGTGATATTACCCTGTCACTTGTATCTCTGCCTTCCTCTCGCTCACTTCCCTTTGATTTTACCCTCAAGTAAGTTTTTCAACAAGATGGCGTGTCTTTTAATGTGTCCATAATATTTTATTTGCTTGATCTTTATGCCCTTTAATAAGTCTTTCTTCATATTAAATGTTGTTAGAACTTCTTTGTTTGTTTTCTTTTCTTAATGTTCTCCCTATTCTTCTATATATTCACATCTCAAAGGCATCAATTCTATCTTCTGTTTGTTTATTCTCCATGTTCCTGAGC
Organism: Meghimatium bilineatum; assembly: GCA_034231615.1. Lineage (NCBI taxonomy): Eukaryota > Metazoa > Mollusca > Gastropoda > Stylommatophora > Philomycidae > Meghimatium > Meghimatium bilineatum. The sequence continues at coordinate 19,363,942 of CM067307.1, forward strand.
CATACATTAATATAGAATATATGTGTCATGTGACGTATTACTTCCAGAACGTTGTCTTCCCAATGAACTCTCTGTGTCTTGGGCGATGTGGCTTGCATTTTCTAGCGATGTATTCATATTATCTTTAATGTCGTCAGTCCATCGTCTTCTTGGTCTGCCCCTACTCCTCTTCCCAGGTACTCTTCCCTCCATTATTTGTCTTTCTAAACAGTTATGTCTCTTTATATGACCAAACAGACGTAGTTTTCTTTTTGTTATTGTGTTTAGTTACTAACACAATAACAAAAAGAATATATGTAGCATTTTATAATTCTCATTTTTAACTTTGTAATTTGTTTAGATGTTAATATTTTCCCCATGTTATTGAAAGTTTGCCGCACAAATCACAATGTTCTAACTATGAGATTTTTACATGCAGGAGTGCTACGAACTACACAAGAAGAACTGAACTTTGGCAACTTCAGTATTTTTGATGATCCCTCACATCCTTATTCCACCTTCAAATTCACTTATACACATCTGGAGTTTGACCGTCTCTCAAAGCTTATGGAATATAACACACTGTTGTATAAGGACATAATTTTCGACAACATAGCCACTTGCATCAAGAGAAGAAAACGATTTAGTATCCGCCGTCCTTGTGCGATAAAGGACATTGCAAGACTCAGTTTGAATAGTAAGACAAAGACTGTAAAGTTAATTGAGTACATTAATATGGCAGAAGAGATTTCAAAAAACAATGACAGTGATGAGGACCAAAAAGAAAAGCTAGAACACAGCATAGATCTGCGTAAAAATGATTCACCAAACAGTATTCAAAATGGGTCTCGTCCAACCAGCTCTCCGGTGAATTTTCATCAATCAGATAGTAAGAAATCACATGATGGCTATCATGAAAACCTTCGACAAGTCTTGAGTTCTGGCATGAGTCAAGTGGAAGAAGTTGACGAGCAAGAGGAATCAACAATATCTCCTAATACAGACACCATCACAACTTCTACGGCATCAACGAACAAGAAAACTTCACTTAGTAGATCACGTTTAGTAACTGCATCTATGAAACCTACTCACCTATCTGGTCATGTTCAAAAACCTGATTATAATTTCATAACTGCTCCTAATGAAAATGGAAATCATTCCCTACATGAACAGCAATTGAATGCACATAGGCAAGTTAGTCCTAAGCCATTGCCAAGAAGTGCGAGTCCAAATGTTAATAATCAATATTCTGCTTCTCCAACAAAAACCCAGGACATATCTTCTCACCATGTAACCTTAGGTAAACCATCTGAAGACCAAAGTAATATTTTTAGAAATGGCCAAACTGGCAGTCCTCAAAAATGAGTGATGCTGTTTAGTCAATGAAAGAGTCTGTTGATTCCACAAATCGAGTTACACATTTGTGATAAATTGTAATGTGAACACATTTTGAAAATACTACTGGACATTATATAATGTACATTATATAAATTATAACCATCTATTGGTGTAGACTTACAGCTTGTGCTGTGTTGCAGAATGAGATTTGTTTGTTTAAAATAATATTTTGATGTTACTTTTGCTCATACCATCCTTGTCCCCTGCACTCAAGGATGTGTATTTTTGAGCTTGTTTTTTGCTCACATCCAAGCTATGGATTCACAGATATTATGACTTTAACATGTTTTGCATGCTGATTTGTACTGTTTCATTAAATTGGGTTTTCTGTCCATCGTGTCTCGTTGATCACAGGTGTATCTATTTACACAAGTTCAGGATATATTGATTTGTTATTCATCATCATCAAGTGCCGTCTCCGCAACGAAGGTTGGCTGCAACGTATCTCCAACATCTCCTGTCTTGGTGGTGCACTCTGCTAGACTGTAATCTGTCCATCGTGTAATGTTACTCTTCCACTTGTATCTCTGCCTACCTCTTGCTCGCTTCCCTTTGACTTTACCCTCAAGTAAGGTCTTCAATAGGGCGTCATGTCTTTTACTGTGTCCAAAGTATTTTATTTGCCTGATCTTTATTTCTCTTAGTAGTTCTTTCTTCATATTAAGTGTCTTTAGCACCTCTTTATTTGTTTTCTTCTCTTTCCATGATGTTCTCCCTATTCTTCTATATACCCACATCTCAAAGGCATCAATTTTGTCTTCTAATTGTTTATTTAGTGTCCATGTTTCTGAGCCATACATTAATATGGAATAGATGTAGCATTTTATAATTCTCATTTTTAACTTGTTTGTAATTTGTTTAGATATTAATAATTTCCTCATGTCATTGAAGGTACTTTTAGCCATTCCTATTCTCCTTTTAACTTATGTTTCACACCTGCCATCATTTGTGACTATGTGTCCAAGATATTGATACTGTTTTACTTGTTGTAGTTTCTCTCCCTGTATGTTTATGTTTACCTCCTGTTCTTCTGTGTCTTTGCTGATTATCATGGTTTTGGTTTTTTAAATTTTTATATCCAGTCCATATTCATTACTTGATTTATTGACTTAATCTATTAGTCTTTGTAGTTCATGTTCACTTTCTGCTAAAAGAACAGTGTCATCTGCATATCTAATGTTGTTTATTATTTTCCCATTGATCTTGAGTCCTGGTATTTCTTCTATATTTTTAAAGATATTCTCGATTTGTTATTAAACACACACAAAAAATCAATAAACAAATAACAAATCAATATGATTTATCTCACACCAATGGCTCACTAGACAAACCAACCATGCAACAGAAAACCTTAGTAGATGACATGCCTTTATATTGAGGTTATCTTCTTATGGAAGCTTCATAGCACGTCATCTATACAATCCCGTAGTCGTAACCTTCGATAACAGTTACAATGTTGTTCCGACAGGCCAACGTTATGCTTGAACTAGTTACGGGCATGGCGTGGGTGGGCGGAACAACAAAGAAAGTTGTGCCCTGATGTCAACGTCTGTTTCGGCGGCATTGGACTCAAAACACCATCAAGTCAAATGGCTGCTGGAACAGAGGGCGGAGCACTTATGGGAATGCCCCATGTGTTGTGAGGCCAGTTTTCTAATCAAGAATGATTTGTTATAAAAATCACGGGACTGTAAGATTAAAAATAATAGGCAGACAAAAATTCCAATAGACATACTTTTTTGATATGTATGTAATATCAGGTGGTGCAAATTTTCACTCTTTAGCAGGTCATGCTAGTTTGTAAAATGTTTTTTCACTATTGAGATAGACTTGAATATAGTGCTTTGAAGAGATGGATATGGGGAGTCTAGCTTGATCCCATCCTATACTCAAAACAGACATGTGCTGTTTATGCCAATGAATCCTGTTATAACAACTTCGTTCCGACCAATGAAGTATGTATGTAATAAGACATTTTTATATACAGTACAAACAATATTCTTCTTCTTCAGTGTTCATTCTCAAACTCCCGGTGGATCTCTCTTGTAGCAGGACCATGGTCCTATTAGATTTCTAGCAGGATGTAGTCCAAGGAATGGAAATGCGTTGTCGCCATTTTATTTGCGCCAATGGCCCGACACATCCGTCTTCGGCGGAAAACAATATAGAATAAATGATTTTTAAAAAGTTTTGTTATAGAGGGAAATTTGTTATAAACAAATGTGCTATAAAGGGATTCCACTGTAATAGGTTTCAACTGACATATTTTGTTGGTTTTAACCTTTTCACCCCACAGAAGGACTTAGATCTCATCATTCAAGGAATATGTAGATGATTAGGCCTGCACAGTTTACCACTAGCACATACACAAGCTAGCAATAGATGTACAATATTTTTACACATTCTGATTATGTGCTACATTCTCTATGACTGTACCACATCATGTACTTTTCTGAGGTTCACTTGTCAACTCTTTTTCCCATCACACTGTAACAATATACAATTGAATCTCTCTATAGCCCATAAATATATAACTTTTCTCCATCACATTATAACAATTGAATCTCTCTATAGCCCATACATTTATAACTTTTCCCCATCACATTGTAATAATTGAATCTCTCTATAGCCCATACATTTATAACTTTTTCCCATCACATTGTAATAATATAAAAATGGAATCCCTTTGTAACCCATACATTTATAACAAATTTCCCTCTATAACAACACTTTTTACAATCTCCAATTATATTTATTCTTTATACTGTATACAGCAAATCTGTTATTACAAACATATTTCATCAATCTGGACCAAAGTTGTTATATGAGATTTCACTGTACCCCAGTGAGTGATATTTGTCATTTTTGAATACCTGATGACATATTTAACCATATCCCCCTTACAGTCGCAGAGCGTTGCTTATACTGGTAGCTAACTAGTCACTGCTGAGCGTTTTTTTAAAACGTTTCGTTGCAGTCGATATCACATTTTTAGTTTATACTGGGTTAATACTTGGCCATGTCCATTTTAGGCCACAGTTAACGCTTTATCTGCATATTTACACCGTGGAAATATTATGTCAGACTGATTGTTGTTGAGTTTTTCAAAATGTGTGGAGTTTTGACACAATTTTTTCACATTAGAGATTGTTCGTATATACACTGTTGATGACAGTTGAAGTGATGATCCTTGTTAGATAGACCTAATGTTTTCGACAACAAGAAGGAAATTCGTGGTACTAATTGTGACATCACGAATTTGACAAGTGATGTTTTTCGAGTAGAAGTTGAGAATTTTGTAGAAAACATTGGGCCTGTACATACTCTTGATGATATTTCCACGTTATGAATACTTTAGCATCATTGTCAACAAGAAGTTTATCAGTTTGCAGCTGATCTGACAAATTTGTATGTAACGTACACAGAACAAACGAGGAAAGAAGACACGTGCTGGATATCTGTAACTGCCATTGAAATTTTAAAAATCTTATATTTATATTATGATGGGCCTGTGTATTCTGCTTGAGATGGCATGTATTGGAGTACAGATGACGGGTTAAACTTTCCAGACATTTGTGGGAAAAAGGAGATTTGAGAATATGACTCCACTACCTAGCACCCACAAAGTAAAAAAAACAAATTTCCCCAGATTATGGTGCATTTGACAGTTAATTTTTTTAAATATATATGTATTAAATTATCTTTATATAGGTTCATGCATGACTTCATTTTTCTCTTGATCTGAGTGTGATATGATGAATAGTTTGAAAGAAAATGTATTTTTATGGGGGATTGACAATAGGGATATTGCATAGTGTTGAAAGGGTTAAGACATTCCTTGGACAATTCCTGAATAATAGATTGTGGTCATCCCATACTCTCTGTTATTGAGCATTTCTCCTTTTTTCACAAAACGCACATTTTTTGAGCTATGTACCTCTATTTCTTGCATCGGCCTCACCTATAACAATGAATCTGCGACTGCATCAGAAAAGTGTCAACGCAAGGGAGCGAATAGGGTCACCTGAACTGACCTGGTTCAAACCCTGTCTACTGCCCTCTGAATGTTTCAATGCTAGTAATACCAGGAATAAGTTGGCCCTTCCTTCAGCAGTGTAATATGTTGATAGGGCGGTCAGTTCCCTTCCTTACTGTGTTTATCTTCTCAAACCCATGCCTCAGGAACCCATTTACAACTGAGTCTACTGGAGGAGCGGTCATGAAATCATGATTTGGATTTATGTGTCCGGATGTGTTTTCAAATCAGGCATGCTTTAACCCAGTGAAAGTAAGCAAGCTCACTATCAAGTAGGCTACTGAACTCGAGCCGGCAATTCTCTATCTTATTTTATAAAGATATGTCCATCAGGCATACAGTTCTGTATGTTATTAAAATGCACTGAAATATTGCCATGAGTTATTAGAACATGGTATGTTTATTTGAATTAAAGTAACAATATTGTTTTAAAAAGAAATTTGTTAAATTTTATTGTGAAATTCTTGTGTATCATTTCTAGCTAGTAAATTTTTTTAGGTTTCCTCAGGGCAACACACATTGCTCTGTATATTATGAACACCCCCACCCCACCTTGAATGGGAAAATACTCAGGGCAAGAAAAAGTTTGCCTCAACAGTTTAGGATAGATGATTTACTTCCTACAAATTAGACACAGAACATATAGACACTTGTCTGATAAATAAACACCCATAAATGTAAACAAAACTACATTACAGCTCTGTAACATAAGACCATGCCCTGTGCAGAATTCAACAGGACTGGGAAAAAATCAAGATAGATGGACAAATCCCATTATAACAACTTGGTCTGGACAGAAGAAATATTTATGTAAAAAAACCACAAGGCAAGTGTCAGATCTCAAAAGGATTATGCAGATGTATCTTAAAATGACAATTTTATTTCCCGTGATTTTCGTTGGTATTATCATCAGGTAGCATATCCTGAACAGGATGCAGCAGTCATCACAGCTTTAGAAACATCTGTCAATCCTGAGTCAGTCTTCCTGCTTGTTACTGTTCAGGTCTTTGATGCCCTGTGTCCATCTTCTTCTTGTTAGTCTACCTGGCATCATTCCCTCCATTAGTCTCTAGGCTGTTATGGTGTTCGATATGGCAAAAATATTTTAGTCTAAAGACCAGCAATGAAAATCAAGGTCACCCACCTAAAATACACACCCAGTCCAACCCATTGTTTTCAGTTCTATGGGCTGTCCTGACATTACTTTCTCCCTCTCTTACATTGCCAACTTAGAATACATCAAATACCTTCAGCCACAGGTAGCCAGTGAGATTTTGTACCTTATTTTTGTAATTTTTACCTAGAACAATTTTTTTTAGTTTGCTATATATGGATATATGTCTCAATGCATGTAACCATAGCCATCAACTTATTTTTTTTCTTCATAAATTCAAATTTTGTAGAATTTATATGCGAATTCTTATCAAAACGTCCATATTAGTAACAATTACTGAAATTTAACGTCAATATATGTGTGTGATATAAATTGCTGTAAAGCTGTTAAAAAAATCCAAAACAAGAATATGTGATGAACATCATCAGAAAACGTCGCTGTGCATACATCTGCCACATACTTAGAATGAAGGAAGACAGAATTCCACGAAAAGTTTTCAAGTGGACACCAGACGGGAACAAGAAAACAGAAGACCAAAAACAATGCCCAGAACAACTATTACATCCGCCCTATGTGCCAAACGTGAAACTGACTGACTATGCACATTGCTTGAATGTATCGAATAAAACAATGCTTTCAAATCACAATCTCATTTGACTGAACTGAGTTTGTATGGCAGGCCCACAATCCACTATACCATGAATGGAAATAAATTATGATTAAATTTAACACAAAAAAACAACTGCATTCTAAGAACAGAATAACACGCAATAAACAAAAAATGATCTCACAAAATGGCAACTTTATTCTTTGACTGCATATTTTCTCAAGGGGTACAATCGTTGTTTTCTCAATTCTTTCTTACTTTTATATGTCAGCTCATGTGGAGTTAGTAATCGACGCATGGCTCTGGTCTTCTTTGGTCTCAGGTCCTTGGGTTTATGTGCCTTCTTGCGATAAAATTTTCGCAGATTGTCTTTTTGAGTCTGGTTGATGACTGTGAGAACACGGGCCACAGATTTACGCACAGTGTAGCTGAGGATAAATGCACATTTGACATTAACATATATCTTCAGAAATTATCATGAACAAGGAATCTGTAATTAACCCTTTCATATTATTTCTTCATACCATCACCAGCCGATATGACAAGACTTGTGCAAAGCATTACTGTCCATTCAAAAATATTTTCATTCCAAACATCTACCAAGCGATGCATTTAATCTACTTCACTGCCTGCAGAGGAAGATTTAGTGCACAAACTGCACCAGAATATTGTGTAAATATATATCACATCAATGCCTTCTACCTGTCTCTTTCACACATACGTTTATCATCATCATTTAAATCTGTGTCATCAGTCCTACAGTGATACATATTCTTATTCTGGTTAAAAATAGTCACGAAATTCTACCACAAACAATGATCTTTAATTACCTTCCCTAACATTCGCTCATGGTTGATTATTTGTCACGGCTATTTGTTGACAGTTGAAACGGGGAAAGACTAAAAACAGTGTTTTAGAGGCCTATTGTATCACCAGCAACAAAAACACTAAAAAAAATATTATGCGCACCTCGGTACCAGTTGCAAAACTCATAAAGCAGGAATTATCAAGCGCTATAGGAGACGAAGCTTCAGATTATGTACATTTCAGGTGAACGAAAGAAGAAACTAGCTGCAAAGAAAACTAATGTACTTTTTAAGAAAGATTTTTACTGTCGATTTTAAATTTACAAAACATTTGCCACACCACAAAATATATATATGTTAAGTTGTATATTTGCAAAGACATCGACAATCATGCCTGTGCCATATGCTAGTTTCCCATTAAAATATTTAAAAAATGTTAATGACTTGGTGGGATATAGCCATCTTAGTTCAATGTTAACACTTTTAGCAGTGGAACACCTTTATAAAGCATACATTTATAAATTTTTTTTCTTAAAATCCTCAATTAGTTTAATCTTTATTCTAGATAACGAATTTTGGTTAATACATAAATATTTTGTCAGTGCTGACCAACTTATCATAAAGAGATTTCATTGTATGTATTTATCTTTTGTTCCAGTACATCAGATTTTGTATGAGTCTGTTTCCCTTAGCCAATGAGTCACTAAATGTCCTACCCGATCTGTCAACTACAACAAAAAAAAAACCATAAGATGCTCTACATGAATACGTAATTATTCATAAATATTACCTGTCATCAACAATTCTTGATACAAATAATATAACACAGATGTATTAGACCAGTGGTTCACCTTTTTATTCCTTTTCAATTTCCATTATTCAGGAACCATCTCCCCTCCCTGAAATATTTTGTTTGTGGCAGTGGGCCCCCACTGCTTTGATATGCCACACAAACCTTACCTGTTCACATTTTAATTGGTTTCTCTATGTAGTCTGCATTTCTGTATTTTATCTAATTGTGCAGGTTGGCGAAAATTAGTAACGTGCAGTATTTATCCTAGTTTCTGCCTATGTTTTAACTGTAAATCTATTTTTATATCTGTAAATTTTGCGGTGTGGGGGGACGGAAAGATAAGAAAGATGGAGTTACAGACTCTCACAAGACACATCATCAGGTGGCGGACAGTGGAAGGGCCTCCACTTCTGTAGTGTTAGCTGCAATACAAAATAGAGCTCTCGACAAATAAACAACCACGGACCAATTCTGTGCTTCTGCCTACCAGGATATCAAGTTACTGACAGCATCAAATGTTGCTCACAATATGTTTATGCTGACAGCATGGTTACTAACCCCCATGCCAGGAGAAGTTTTATTTCCATATTGTTGCACTGAGAGTTGAAAAGGACTTTTGCAGTGATACTGTGACTTCCAAAGCACACTGCTAAGATAGAAAAGTGTATGTTAAGAAAAGAATAGGACATGTTACTGAACAACTTGGTTGTCGAAAGCATTGCATGGATATGCTGTCCTGGTCATGTAGGGACCACAGGCAACAAAAGTGCAGACTCATTTTGAGATATGCTGTGACTGATGGCACAGTATTGAAAAGAGACCAATCTAATACCGGCAGTCATTGATTTACTACATAGTGAAAATGATGATGCTGGAGTTGATAACATGCACATACAAAGAATGCCAGAAATGGGATGAGAGAACAAAGTCTACACTCTCTGCAAAAGATCCAAAGATCACATAATATCTCAATGGAACTTTTAGTCTGTATGCTCTTTAATGGCTGCTGGAATGGAGAGCGAAGCATTTATCGAAATGTTCCCTGTGCCATGATGGTTTATAATCTAGGTTAGTAAATTTTATTTAGAATAGAGTTACGCCCTAGATTGCTTCAATCGTAATTAGCAACCAGTCTTGGAGACTCCATAATGTATGCACCATTGGTTATAATAGACATACAAATAAAATATTGCTTACATCTTAGCAAGCTTTGCAGCAGCACCTCCTGTCACTTTTGCTACTCGCAGAATCTGTAGTTCCTGGAAAAGATTGTCAAAATATTGTCAATAAACATAACCCAATAGTAACAGATGAAAACAAAAGTTTGGATGACAATGCCAACGATTCAACATCATAGTGCTCCATACAAACTCTAAATCTACATCCATGTTTTATGTAATGCTCACGAGGCAAAGTTGCACTTAGAAAATATTATGCATGCAAGAACACACAATTTCTAAACTTGCTACCATACATTGCCATATACTTATTTGATGGCACGTTTTTAACTATTTCACTATTTTGTAAATGAATGTTGCACATCATTGAGATTAGAAACTTGTCTATGTAAACCATTGGGTTCCATGGCACAATATGACAACCCCGAAGTCAAATGTGCCTGGACATTGGTACAAATAAAATGGCATACGTCTTTCTAAAATTATGATGCCCCCTATGTAGCATATACATATATTTTTATATTCAAAATTTGTTATATCCTTCCCCCCCCCAATCTGCCTCCTTAATCAAATTGCCTACCTGTGGACCATAGGCCCAATGGAAACACTGACCTAGACCTATTAGGCTGGACTAAGCCACATCACTACTTCAAGCAGTTTGACTCTATTTCGGAAGTGCGGTGAAAAAGGGAATATATAAGTAGGGTCTGGACAGGATGTCCCATCTACTACAGGACAATGGCATGATGATGGGCGTTGGCATCACTAGAGAATGCAAAAATTTCAGGCAGCACTTACTTTCTTTAGATCATCCAACTGCTTGAGAAGTTCCTCTTTCTTCTTGCCTCTGATGTCCTTAGCCTTCACTTTAGCCTGAAATATGAAATAACTAGGCCTAAATGTTGTAATTTAAAATGCAGCAATAAGATTTGGCGTACCTAAGATTTATTACCTTGTTCCTGGATTTACCATATGGATTTCGCCATATTCCGCGCAAAGCGAATGAAATGGATGGATCTGCCACTCACAAAGCCACGTCTTGCGCAAAAACTCTCCTTTTTGGGCAGATTTTTCATTCCAGTGTACACAGTGACTGTTGCTCTGCAATCGAGGTGTTTTCAGACCTTTCGTATGGTCACGTGATCTGAAGCCTCTTCCAGGTGGCGAGTGTTTGATTCCCGGGCGGAATGATCAATGGTCATTAAAAATATAAAATATTTAAAAAATTGGGGGAGGGGGGGCACAAAGAATAAAATTTATGGTTGGTTTTTGAATGTTTACATTTTTTCAAGTTTTATTTTTCACATTCACTTTTTGTGGATGGCGGGAACAATACATTTTCGCGCGTTTGAGCATTCACTGTTTTTGTGATGCTGGGAACAATACATTTTCGCGCGGTTTGTACCTTACCTTTTGGCATGTGCAAAGGCATTGGTCATTTTGCGCGCTCGTTGTTTGTGGTCATTTTGTGAAAATATTCCGCATCAGTAGTCAGAATATTTGTTCGTTGTCAAAAAGATGGAAAATTTCGATTTAACCTTCTTTATTAACTTACGCTCAAGTGGACATAAATGTATATTGGACTGGTGCATGAACCAAGGTTTAATTTGTAACTATTATGTGTGTCCTAATTGTGGTGAATTTATGAAATTGATAAAACAAGCCCAGAAACCAGACGGTTTTATGTGGATGTGCAGACGATTTGGCAGTAATCGCCATAAAATATGTCGGAGTGTTAGAAATAATTCATGGTTTGGAGAGAGCCATTTGAGTATAGGCGACATCCTTCTTCTTACATATCTGTGGGTTATGCAAGCGAGGAGCGGCTTCATAAAGCGAGAAGTGAAGGTTGGAGTCAAAGCAGTAGTCGATTGGAAGAGTTTCTGCAGAGAAATATGCATCGAAATGTGTGCTAATGAAAATGTCAAGGTTGGAGGAGTAGGTTCCATTGTCGAGATAGACGAATCTATGTTCGGCAAAAGGAAATACCATTGAGGAAAAAGGGTGCAAGGGACCTGGGTTTTTGGCCTAGTCGAGAGGGGGACAAATAAATGCGTCCTAAAGGTGGTACAGGAAAGGACTAAAGATGTGCTATTAAGCATTATAAAGGAATACATCTTGCCGGGGACAACAATCATCTCGGATTGCTGGAAGGCATACGCCTGCCTAAACGACGAAGGTTACGTCCACATGACGGTTAACCACAGCATTTCATTCAAAAATCCAGAGACTGGGGCCCACACCAATACGATTGAGGGATTGTGGGGTCTCATTAAGAGACAAATGAGAAATCAGGGCAGGCGGTGCAAGGGGCAATTTCCGGCATACCTGTGTGAATATATGTGGCGAAAAAAACATCAAAAATCGCCACATATATTCATGGATTTCCTGAGCGTTATCAAGCAAGTTTATCCGCCTGGCAACAGCGAATAAGGTAAGTGTTTCATTTTACACATTTCACACTGTTTACATTTCTTATTAGGCGCGCCACTGATTTCCACTAGTTAAACGAATCCGATCCGCCATCGAATCGACGAAATCTTTTTTTTTTAAATGTCTGCCATGCGCAAGACGTGCGGGGTCTGTGACGTCACTGTACGCGACATTTCATTGGATGTTAGGTTTTCTAGTGGAACTCCGTGGCATCACCTGAATAAAAATGAAAAGTGTGCTATTTATAGCCCACTGTACACTGGAACGGAAAATTTACCCCTTTTTGCTTCTGCGCTGTGGCGTCACTGCATCCATTAATTCCATTGGCAGTGCGCGAAAATCCATGACGTCGTGTAGTCCGGAATATATTCAATATATTGTACTATTTATAGCACAGCAGCTACTCAAACAGCATTTTTACCAATATTTGCCCTGTGTTACTACAGCCACTTATGTTCTGTTTAGGGTTGTTAACGACACTGGAACTTTTAGTTTAATATTGACTGATAGTCTACTCAACTGGACTGACAACGGTTCTGACTGCTGACTCAGAATGATCAAGCCACGGTAATCCTGGAATCACTAAAGATGTTGATACGATGGAATGACCAGGAATAAAATGCGTTTATAATAACTACAGCATGGTCCCTATTTGTATTTGTTAGTTTCAAATTCCCAACTGGGTGTTTGTAGCAGGACTATTGGTTAATTTGAAGGCGAAGGTCCTATTTATATTAAGTAAAAAGTTATTTTATAAAGCAAGTCATTTTAGCAATGAAAATAACAAATTGACCGAGTATAACATTTTATAGGGTAATAAAACTCATAAATAGTTTAAGCTACAATTTCTGAAGTATAATTCTTAATTTTAGTAAAATTATTTAACTTTAAAGTACAGTATGACAAGAGATTGAAAATCAACACTACCATTTTGATGTTGTTCAAGTTTGCAAAGAATTGTTCGTCCCAATAGTTGTACCCTGTTTACTTCCTCCCGTTTCACTATTTTCAGGCATATGTCAAGAACTGCGCTAACATCAACATATTTATAATTTGTACATCAGAAATATAAAATTATTACATATATACAATATAAAATTGTATTTACTAGTACAGATTATAAACAAATGTGCAAATCATAAAACTTACTGTCTATTTCCACAAATATTCCATTTTAGTGAAGTTTCCGGTTTCACTTCCGGGGCGGACAGGAAGCGATAATAATACTGTCACATTAACAGCATCTGTGACAAATAATCATAAACATTCTTGTGTCTAATACAATGGCAAAAAATACTGGATCTAGCAAATTTAGAAAGGTCGATGTAGATCAATATGATGAGGACAGGTAATATTTATAAATACTTACGTATTCATGTCGAACATCATAGCGCATATCTCTCCACTAGACAGACGACATCACAGACTGTAAAGTAAACTCTACTAAACTGTCTAAACTAAAAAAAAAAATAAAACTGAAATGTTGTTTCAGTTTATGCCAAATTATGCCCACTGTTATTGTTGACTGTTATGTGTATAGTTATAACTAATGTTACTAAGAACCCACTCTTCTTGTTTAACATGAGCTGATTATGCCATATTTATTGACCCTGCATATGTTATAAATAGTGGTCCTACTTAATATATGAAGATCTATTCTTGTTTCTAATGTTTATATTTGAGTGTTTATTCTTATAATGTTCCAGATATGAAGATGATGTCAATGATGCGGTGGAGCAGGGACCTAATGAAAATGAAGTCAACAGCCTCTTACAACGATATCCTTTACTTTCTCATATACCATGTATGAGTGTAATATAGGGTTACGTATTAGAGATACTGTTTCTTTTTGCTTTATATCTCTTTATGCCTTGCGGCACCATGGATAGAAGAGGTCTCTGGAGACTGCCTTTGATGTGTGCTTCCTATGGTTTATCTTCGTTGATTTTTTTTATTTCCGTAATCCGCTTTTGCTTCGTCTGCCACTGGCTTTGTATCCATCATGAGACATTATTTGACCATATAATTCATGAAACAAGGAAATATATCATGACATGGTTGACTGCAGATACATGCTCAGACTTTTGTCAATAAATTCCAGACATACTGTTGGCCAGGTGAAACCTGACATGCGTATTACATTGGATAATAGCTAATATTATTTAGGAAAATTGTGAACATCAGGGGGGGGGGGGATTAACAATGGTATGCCTTAGATAGCACAAATAGATAAGACAATTGGTTAGGTGACCACAGTTAAGCAATACTCAGGAGAAAAATTGATCAACATGGCAGCCTTACAGAAGGTCACCACCCTTAGTGGGGTATTGGGAGGCAGACTTTTGGATCAAGCAACTGATACAGGATAATGCAGGGAAGGAGAGTGCAGCCATATACACTGACGGCTCTGTCCAACAAAGAGAGAAGTCTGGGTGGAGCTTATGTGACAAACAACTTCCTGTATGAAGATGGAGGTGTAGGCAGTTACAGCATCGTTGCGTTGGTTCTCATAAACCACACTGAAGTTATTCTGTCTGACAGTTCGGAAGGTCCAAAGCAGATGACCGGGTGGCATACATAGATATCTCTACCATTCAGGAACTCATGAATCTACAGTCCAAGTCATGTTGAAGTTTACTGAAATGAGTTAGTTGACTGCAATGGCACATGTGGTGGACACTTTGAATATGGACAAAGGTGAGATCTTGAAAGGAATATTGGATCTCATATTGGAGGATGAAACAACACTTGATGCACCTGTAGTACAGAGACTGAAGAAATTTGGGATTGAGTGGGACAAGCACAGAATGATCAGTTGTCATATGACGTATTCTCTCCAGAACATTGTTTTCCCAATGAACTCCCTGAATCCTTCTGCCATGCAGCTTGTATTTCCAACTGTGTATTCATTATCTTTAATTTTGTCAGTCCAGTGTCTTCTTGGTCTCCTTCCAGGTGCTCTGCCCTCCATTATTTGTCTTTCTAAACAGTTGGGTCTCTTTTTATGACTAAACAGGTGTAGTTTTCTCTCTGCTCCGATTAATCCATTGGAAATTTCTAGACACAATATTCCAGTATGTTGCCATTACTTTTGGAAAGGAACAGCCGCTAATCGGACACTGTAGAGAGAACACATCCATTCTCGTCTGCCATTTTGGCGGAAGTCGGGGTTGAATTACGTGCATGAAAAATCAATGTGTGACAGAACATACATACTCATCACCATATGCTAAAAGAGACTGAGCACCTATATGTCTGCCCAGAGTACAATGACATCAGTTCTTAACTACTTGAAATGCGGCTTGGCTTGATTGTAATTTTTTTTTTTTTGTTTATTATAAAATCATCAGTGACACCATATGACTGCACTAGATGCCCATGTGTTTTTTTATGAGGTGTTTTTATTTTAGGTTCACCTGATCGTTAACCATTGATCATTATCACAAGGAAACAATTTTTTTCAATGTTTGCATCAGCTGTTGTTGATACATTCAGTTGCAAATGTCATACACGTTTGTGAAATTACAGTGTACTAAAAAGTGTAGTGCTGCATCACATTTGTCTGGTTTCTGCTGCACTTTCCATTTTGTCGGACATCCTCCAATATTTTGGCTATTTATATTAGTATTACATCACCTTTTTTAAATAGAAATTTACACTCTATAAATAAATAGTATTGCTGCATTTAAAAAAAAAATTCTTCATTGGCTGTTTTGCAAACCTTTTTCCCATTTACTTTCAGTTTTCATGTTACTATGTGAAGATATTCATGATAGAGTGTGTTGGCCTTAACTTTGAGTACAGATAAGTATCAGGAAGCTCTGATTCATGTACTGCAGAATGCCCCAGTAGGATCTAAAAATCAAGCTGTCAAGGTAACTATACTTTAATTAATCTATATCCCCATTGAGACCAACACCATGAAGTGGAGATGGAGCTTAGTCTAGCCAACAGAGGATGGAAACAGATTGTTCAGGTCATGCACTATATATAGCAGAACCACAGTCCTGCCCAAACAAGCACAGGTGCTGAAGTCGGAGATACCAGGCCAAGATGCGCACCAGCAACCATGGTATCATACAAGCTGCCTATTTAACATGTATTCATGACAAATTACTTGCTGTGTAGACATATTCAACTGCTAACAAGAGTAATCTAAGTGTTCTTCAGTTTTTTTACAAATCCCCAGGAAATATGAGAAATATTACCCTTTTTGTGCAATGGGGAAGTTTCTTCGGAGCTTTCATACCCAGAAGACTACAACATCCAGCAAGGTTTTTTTGTATGTATGTAGAAGATGGTTGGTTGCTGATCCAGCGGTCCATGGGCTCATGCCCTTTGACCTAATGACATTATATTGCTGGGAAGTCTGTGGATTTTCGGCCCACCCCTGGGACAGAGCCAAAGAATAACTATCACACCTCCAGGAAGGTAGGTCTCAACCTATGCACTGCTCCTAGCCACTGTAGCCAAGATAGGGTTCACTGTGCTCATTCCCCGCCACCAATTGACTACTGGTTATGCCGAACTTCTCTATTGCTCCAGGCATGCAACCAAATGTTCAAGTCAAAAGTATTGTCACATCCTGAGTCACTGTGCCTCTATGATGTGTTTCAGCCATAGGAAAAAACAGTGCTGTCAGTTTCCTCCTCCCCAGTGCTGTACAGTACATCTCTGGCTCCCTCCCAACCACATAGGGTGCATGCATATTTATTCAGGTAAACATGAAACACATTTCAACAAAATAAAAGCATAATTGTATAGATGACGTGCCATGAAGGTTCTTTAAGAAGATAACCTCAATATAACAGCATATCATCCACTAAGGTTGTCTGTTGCATGGGTGGTATGTCTAGTGGGCCATTGGTGAGACCCACAGACGCAACCACATGCGTGTATGTAGAAGATATGTTCAACCATTTTGTGTGCAAACATCCAGTTAAGTAAACGCCTGCAACCAATTGGTGGTGTTTCAATATGGCCAATCAAAATAAGCAAGTGGGCTTCTGTGTCTATCTCAGTAGTGGCGCAGACAACTGCAAAAAAGGTCAAGCAGGTTTGGTTGTGGATAGCTTCGACATTAGTGGCCAGCATTTAGTTAGGGAATATATTATCTTGTATGGCTGGTCTACTGGTGATATGGTTACATATATGCATTGTTTAGTGGAAGTGGTTAAAACACTGAATCTGTTAGTTGCAACAATCAGAGACCGATGTATGTGGCGATTTGGCACAAATATAACAGTGAGAGCATATTTCCGGTCTCTGGGAGAGATCCATTGGGAGTTTGAAAATGTACAGGGGTAAAAAATTAGTCAAATGAACTTTGTCATTTCAAGCTTTAACACTAATAATAACATGTCTTATGAATCTTGACTCTGAATATAAATTTTTTATTATACTGTTTTGCTTTATACCAGTACCTCTCATTACTTCTAACATTACTTTTCTTAGCTGTACATTATTTAATTGTAGTTCTCAAAAACCACATCTCAGTACCATTTAGTTCTCTTTAAATTTTTTGGTATGTGCTCTAATATAACATTTGACTTTGAAACATGTGCACTTGGGTTTCAGTAGAATAAGTTGTTGATAAAACGAAAATGATTTACTGTAATAGTTTTCCACAATGTTTTTATGTTTTGTGTAAAGTACAAATTGTGAAATTCAAGGAAACTTGGTTTATTAATATGAAGGGATGCATTTAGTAAAAAAAATAAATAAACATAACACTAGAACTTCTCCTTTGTTTGAACAGTTTGTAATAGTTAGTCTTAATACATTATAATGAGTCAGGATTAGAATTAGAAATTGTAGCAGAATTGACACATAAAATAATGATGTATATTTTATATATATATATATGAGTACCCATGTTTTTTCTAAGCACAAAACCACAACATATTCTAATCTTGTGTAAACATATTTTCAAAGTTAGGTGTTTTTTTAGGAACATGTGCCAAATTTTTATGCTAATGGTCAATATATTTGAACATTCACATTATTTGAAATATTATTGCAAATACTGGCTAAATTTGTGGGTTATCTTCATATCTATTCGCTTTTCTCTGCTTTTTGTGTAAGATGTGGTAGTATTTAATGACATTTGGTTTTCAGGGGCTATATTCGCTTCATCGCTTGATATGAAGTAATATTGTAATGTCTCAGAATGTTGGTAACTCCTTCAATCCACCTTCTTTGTCTTCCTCTGTGTCTTGCTGTTTCCATTTTAATGTTGTATGCTCTTGCTGCTGGCCAATAATGGTTCATACTCATTGTATCTTCATATGAACACTGTATAATTTTAATTTTTTGCCAAATTTTATTTATTCAGGACAGAGCTGCTAATTTAGCTATACGAGTTCTAATTTCCTTCAAAGGAGACATTGATCAGTGCATCAAATCTTTGGACAATAGAAGTGTGGATATGTTGATGAAGTACATTTACCGTGGCTTTGAGACACCCTCAGAAAATAGTAGCGCTATTCTTCTCACCTGGCACCAGAAGGTAAATCTGACTACAAAAATCTGATTTTATCTATATATATATTTACTTGTTTCAGCTCCCATGAATTTAAAACAGTGGAGCTCTTATTTTCTATCTGCAATTTGGGAGGTGCGGTGGTCTCCATAGCTTTCTGTCATATCAGAAGACTCCCAACTGTCAATGATATACAATGCTTTGAAATGAAGCCTCTTACTCAGAGGGTGTCTATGTGAATGTAAAACATTTTTCAACATGTCCAACATTTTTCATCTATTTATTCATCTTTCACTCCCTGTAAAGCTTAGGTCCTCAACTGATTTCTTCCATCTTGTCCTACCTTTAACTATTGCTTCCATCTCTTTCAATCCATCAATCAATAAAACCCTTGGGCCACCTAGGATGTTTATACATAAACCATGGATAAAGATTTTTTATTTGTCTCTATACTTGTATATGTTCTCAGCCTCATTCCATGTGATTCACATCTCTGTCAAGTTCTCACGGTCTCTCTGTTCCTAGTTATTGCTTGTTAATTTTTCCCTGTGAGTTCCATAGCATTACTCTTCTAGCTATATCTTTTACTAACGGTGTGTCAAATTCATCTTCATTATCTCTCCTTAATCTGGATGTCCAGACACTTTCTTCTTTCTGTTTTTTAACTGTTTTCTCGGTAGTCAACGGAGGTGCAGTGACTAAGTTGCCTTCATACCTACTGGGTGATCAAGGTTTGTTGTTAACATAAAATTTTCTATGGTTTTACTCACTGTCTCTACCAGGGTTCACAATGGTTTCGCATATGAGTGATGCTGTGTTCATTCCCCAGTTGAGACAGAAATGTTTTTCAGATCACAACGACTCCCAGGTCAACCCAGCCTTAAATGAGTACTGGATTAATCTGGGAAGTCAAGACTGCAAGGGTGAGGAGATGGTTACCGCCCTCATTTGCAGAGCCACTGAAATGTGAGATCGCTAACATCTCACACCCCTACAGCATAAATAAATGCTATGAGTTACTTTACTTTTTTTTCACTGCCAGGGTAGTGTTCAAGGGCTTGTGCTCTATGAAGATTAAGGGATTACTCATCACTGCAGAGTGAAGAGTTGAATTCACCATTAATCAGTTTCTGATCAACCACTGACTAAGCCGCTAGCACTTATGAATAAAACCACAGGCTATGGTGCTGATTCATGACAACTTACTTTAGCTGTCCTTAATTTTATTATTGTTTATTTGTACATTTATTTTCTGTCTTGTTTCCTTGTGTACTCTACCTTAAATAATAAATGTTCCCATTTCTTTCTGTTAAGATATGTTTTAAAATATTTTATCCGTAAATTTCTATTCACAGGCGTTTGCAGCTGGAGGTCTAGGTAGCATAATGAGAGTTTTAACTGACAGAAAGAGAGTTTGAATTTGGTTGTTTTTGGTTGTTGATAATGGTTTGTGGGTAACACTTTATGCATTGATCAAGTTTGTTTTGAAAATGTTATATGGTCTATGTGCACAGATCAAATTTTCACATTCAAATATTTCATTGTTCCATTTAGCTAATGATCATTATCATCATACATCTTAGTTGCTCCAGTTGGAGCATTGGGAGAACCATATTGTGCTATATTGATGGATACCTTCCCATAATCATTTATGTTTTGAACATAATATGATTTACCAAGTGCTATTTTTTGATCCCCAAATAGAGGTCGTGAACTTATTTAATAAAAAGTTTCAGAAATTTTGTGGCAATAATTGTGATGTGATTCCGTTCAATATCTTCTGGACACACCAAACTGAAAAAACATCATGGAGATATATTTTACATTGAATTCTATATAAAAAAAAATGTTCTTAAGAAGTATGGGCTTCTCAACTTATAGATTGTTTCAAATAATAGAACATTCACCTGACAGCAGAGAAACAACTTTTTAGTTTGGGAAAGGGGAAGGAATTATATACAATAATATATGTTTTATTCATAATTCCATCCATCAACCCATAACCCGTCAGGTTTGTAGGGGTACTACATACTCTATACCTCAACACAGAATCCTTTAGCAATGCAGATGAGTGTGGAAAAATTTTGGCCTATCCAGTCTTTGATATTGTCTGCTCGTGATTTTCTTTGGATGAGATGTACCCTGAACTGAATTTTTTTTAACCAGAAAACTGTAATATTGCATGTATTGCAATTTACTATGTGGTGACCATGTGCAAATGTATTAAATCTGGAAGTATGTAATTTTGTGCTAGCACTGTGTTAGATACTATAAGTGAAGGCAACCTGGTTTGTCTCATCACATTTAAAAAAGAAACATTAATATTTAACAACATGTGTGCATTAATCTCTGTTTTGAAGAAACTAGTTTCATGACTTTGAAAAGCTGCATTGAGCTTTTGTCTAAGTAGATCTACAGTTGAGTATGTTTACATAGGGAGTGGATAGGTCAAAGTTGGAATAAATCATGTAATTTTTCGTGCCTAGTCATGTGGGTGTTCAGGGGAATGAGAGAACAGATCAGTTGGTCTTCACTGCTTGTCTGTGATATAGCAATGGATCGAGCAGACATTTTGAACTCCATGTGAGAAACAGCATGGACAAATTAAATTAAGGATGGTGATTATTTCTTTACCATGTCCAGAATAAAGGAACATGGCTGGAAATGTGTTGTCAGAAATTAGCACTACATTAGGCAGAGAAGAATCTTTGTGAATTAAACAATAACTGGGACTGTTATTCATGGTGGATGCACTCAAGGGAAGATCATATCACCTATGGACATGTCCTGAGTGCAATGAGTATGACCAGATGACTAACTAGTATACTAGCAAGCAGCATTAACATCCAGATGAAGCAGTAGAAAAAAACAAAAGCCAAATTCTACAAATGGATAGCAGTAGCAACAAGCACCACCTTGCATACAAGCCAAGACCACATGCAGAAAATGTGTCAACGCGATGTTCAAGGCAAAACAGGGAACATATAAGAAATGCTTATAAATTTGATAATCCACAAGATCAGAAATATTTGTAATTCACCTAGGTTGAACCAGATTATCTTAAGGAAATGAGTGATAGATCTTCTAGGAAAGTAAAAGCAGCAGGCAGGATGCCAATTACATTATCTCATCCTTGCTATCAGTCAATGAAAAATACTACGCTAATACTGTATTTCTCCCTGAAAAAGAAAAAAAACTACTTTATGAATGGGGTTATGAATTAGAAATTAGGCTCATGAATTAGAAATTAGCCTTTTGTTATAAGAAATACAAAATTATTGGTAGTCTGATATCTTTTGAACATCCCATTATGTCATAGTAGCAATGGATTCTAAAGCAGTTTCTATTTCAACCACCATCAATGCTTCTGATACTGCCAATTCTGTCTCTACATGATATAATCTAATTCTGCTTAATCTTATCTTTCATTCACTTCTAGAGACTGATTGTTTTTGTTTTTTGGGAGTGTATATCGTGCTTTATCATGTCTGATTCATCTATGATTCAGATTTTTGTGTCACATGACGATTCTCGTACTCAGTTTTTTAAAAATGTGATCACTTATGACTTTATGTGTTGTTAAGTAGGTACACACACTCCTTTCTCTGTGTGTGCATGCATAAGTGGCTGACTGTGTATGTAATGTAAGTAGTCTTGTGTGCATGCAGAAGTGGCTGTATGTATGAAGTATGCAAAAACATGTGTATCTAAAGTAAGTTGTCATGTAAAGTAGCAAAGTTTTGCTAATCAGTAGTAACACACATAATCGCACACAAAAATATATGTTTCGATAAAAGGCCTTTATTAAGAACACTGTTCACATTCACGTAACACAGCTAAACATAGATACAGCCCTATGAAGGATTGTATTTTTCATATTCCTTCCGGGTTGTAAAATATAGATATCTCTGCCATGTGAATATTGCTGTTGCTACTCGTTGTATTATATGTTTATGTGTACTTGATAAATACCTATTGGTCATAACGTCAATTTGTGTTTTTTATTATATTACCAGTGATTAACAAAATTTCATTAGTCTGTTCCAAGTTTCACCTGTTGGGTTTCAGTTTTTCTGCAGCGAGTACATACTATCAATTTTGTGAACAGTATTCTTATGTCTATCTATCCATACACTGTGGCCCCTGTTTGCCTTGTGGCGTCTGAGATAGAGTTCTTTAGAGATAGCTTTCTTGTGTGCTGTTTGTAGACTTGTTCCTGTGGCTTCATTGGTTTCTGTGGTACATCTTTTACATGGTCTGCTTCTGGCTTTATAGCCGTGGTGTCTATGTGCCATGACTATCTGTGGCATGCTATCTATTGGTAGTCTGAAAGTGTGTAAAACCACTTGATGTGTTCCAATACTGGTATTGTTTTGGTTATCTGTCTGATATTGTTTCTAATTCTATCTCTTAATGACAGACTGAGTATTCTTTGTAGACATGTCATTTCTGCTGTAACTATTTTTCTTTTGTTTGTGCTGTTCTGTTTCTTATGTGTTTGTAAAGTAGTTGTGTGTGTGTAAAGTACTTTTTAACGTTTTGAGGCATATCTGGTCATACTGTGTTAGCCTAATACTGTTAGGTCTTTATTTTTCTGTGACCAGTGAATGTGTTCAGCATCATGTCTGTTGTGTTTACTTTCTCGGAATTGTTCTGGTACCCATTTCCTCAAGGTTTAAATATGAGCCATTTCTAGTGTTAAGAATTCCCACCCACCTAGGATTTGTAACATGTATCCTAAGAACCCAGTGCATCAATCGCTATGTTACCATTGCTACATGTGTTAGTGTAACCAGTTATATATAGGAACCATTCGCATGCATACCTTTTCGACCAGTGTTCAATATATAAGCAACAAAAAAATAGATTGAAATGCATGACAGCTATTCTCCAGTTCATCCAGTTTTGCAAATGGGTAATTAAATGCATGACAGCTATTCTCCAGTTTTGCAAATGTGTACCTGACTTGCAAAGTTAATTACGGCACAAGTTAACTCATAGCTTGTATTAATGCTGTACGGGTGTGAAATGTTAATGATCTCATATTTCAGTAGCTCTGCAATATGAGGGAGGTAGCCATCTCTTCTTCCTCGCAGTCTTTACTTCCCAGACTAATCCAGTACCCAATTAAGGCTGGGTTGACCAGGGAGCAGTTGACTGGGGAATTAACCCAAGACCATTCATTAGCAAAGCCAGTACACTAACCACTGCGCTGAGTGGCTCCCTGAACCAAACAAAATTAAGACAAGCACAATGCGGAAATCATTATCTCTTGTTTTTTCTTATGTTGCTAATGGCATGCCATACATTTCTATGAGATGTCACATGTGTAATATGTCAACTTTTAGTTGTGTATTAGTTTTGTGATGTCAGTTATACATATGGCTAAAGGATGACTGGATTAGTAGTTTGTGTGGAGTGGCAATTTGTGTTTACACACACCTCATGAATGTTGATATCCCCCCTTATGGTGGCAGTTTTACCTATCCCAAGCTCTGATTGACAGAATAATATGAACTACCAATAAATGAATCAACATATTTGTCTAACGCTCACAATAAAGCCCTGAAACCAAATGTCAGCATGACTAAAAATGTCCTGCTAATGATGGTTACACCATAAATCATGGTGATCTGTCATTTGACAATTTTGGTTGTTCAATATCTTTCTCGTTTGTCTTCCATATATTTAAACATATTATACACATAAATGAATGTATAATATCCTATTGTGCAGAAATTACCTACTGCTTTTTTAAAAAATCATGCGATCAGTTACATTGTAAGAATAATTGCAGAGGAGATGGGCGCCACCAGTTAAACCTTTCACCCACTGAATATTCCAATTGAGAATTAAATATGTCCGAAAATGAACTTTACCTGCAATGTCATAGTTAAACTTAATTTGGAAAAGCAACATCAGTGCTAGTGAAAATCAAACTTTATAACTCACAAGTTCTTTCTGTTGTGTTGTGTATTGTTGTGAAAGTTGGACACTCATTGTAGACAAGGAGAAACAGGTCAACCGTACACATCTTCAAAATGTATTGTGATAGAGCAGCAATGTGTGGTGATGTCACAATCAGAAATAAGGTAGTGAGAGAGAGTGTATGATAGATTGTTAGATCCACAACAAGGTATGCAAATCGATAAAACAAAGAGAACTGCAGACAAGTACCGTATGTTATAATCTGCAATAGTTTCTTTACCTAATATTGGTGTTTGAATTGTTCATGGAGATTGTCAGGAAAGTATGTTTTGTGTAGAAGACTGAATGTTTTTAGATGAGATTTTTGTATTCTTGTAGATGTTGACTGGAGATTGAATGTTCTGTCTTTCATTTGTTCTTATCATGAATGATACCATTTATGACACTGTATACTGTTTTGAATAGTCACCGTGCTACCTTTAATTTATAATAAACTTCTGTTGTAATAGCTAGCTGGCTGTATTTTCTATCCTCCATTGTTTGTTTGTTAGTGAAGCATCTGTCTCATAACCATAAGGTCTAGAGTTCAAATCATGTTTAGGAATGAATTTTTGTCTTTCAGAATACAATATAAATTCCTTCCTGTATACAGTGGCAACTGATATAGCAAAGCTATCTTTATTTCCACTACCGATAAAAAAGCCACAGTGTACTCTCTGACAGGAAAACATGCAATAACAGTTGTTTTTTTTAGTTCATGGGCAAAATGCTGCGGTCAAATCCAGTCCAATATTTTTTGATCAAATATACTATATAAGCTTGTCGTGCCTGCCAGGCAGATCTAAAATATTATATACGCTGACGCACCAGAGCTCAGAAAATACTACTTGGTGCTCCAAATAAATAATACAAAGTGTTTTAATCCCATGGTATGTT
Source organism: Meghimatium bilineatum (assembly GCA_034231615.1). NCBI lineage: Eukaryota > Metazoa > Mollusca > Gastropoda > Stylommatophora > Philomycidae > Meghimatium > Meghimatium bilineatum. Next base: position 19,389,631 of record CM067307.1, read on the forward strand.
AAAACTTCAATACAGCCTGCCAACGCAAGAAAGCTACACATCTCTAGTCTACACAAAAATAACAGAGTGAGATGTGAACATTGACCAAGATGCCACATATAATATGCTTGATTCTTCTTCTACCAGGCTGTATTCTTTGTTTGGCTGTGGTATCAACACATGGAGGATTGTGAACTGGCATGAGAGCGAAAACAGTCATTCATGAATATCATATTTTCCACTATCATCTATGCTGAATATTTGTACAGCAAAATAAGAGTGCATTCAACCAATTGGATCACTGAAATCAGATGTCCTGGATCAATGGGCACAAATAGTATAGTCTACTGTAAACTAGCAACACAGTGCATTCATGCTCTCCATCTCAAATCACATGTTGAAAACTTGTGTTGATTTTTTAGAATGAGTGACGAATACAACCCATTGCAGCCAGAATGGAAGTTGACTTGTGTGCACATGTATAAGCTGTGCAGATAGAATCTCAACAATAACAAATTACATGTTGCAGCTATGTGCACATCATTATGAAAAAGTTGACAAGCAGAGTGAAACTTGGAAAAGGGTAATGACATTTTGCTAATCACTGGAAACACACATAATAACACACACAAATTGATGTTTCGACCAAAAGGCCTTCATCAAGACTACATGCACAAAATGTGTATTTTTCTCTACCATGTGAACGTCAGTTGTGCTGATCTTCTTACATGTCATTTTTTTGTTGTGAATGTAGTCCTGATAAAGGCTTTTTGGTCAAAATGCAATATGTGTGTTTCCAGTGATTAATAGAACTTCATTACACTGTTCCAAGCTTCCCCTGTTGGATTTCAGTTTTGTTGCAATGAGTACATATTATTGACAACCATAGTACCAAGTACACTATTAAATGTTTAGTTTTGAACATTTAAATCACAAATCTGATAGTGATCCTGTTCAAACAGTTTTTTTTTTAAAAAGATGTCATTAAACCTGATTACTGTGTGGCCAGGAGATTAGAAGCAGCTATATATTCCATATACTCATATCAAAACCTGCTGTTATATGTGGCCAGGAGATTAGAAACAGCTATACATGCCATATACTCATATCAACACCTGCTGTTATATGTGGCAAGGAGATTAGAAGCTGCTTCTTGACCACATTTCTGTAAAAGCGTGTGTGCCCTAATTTATCCCAGTATGCGGCAGGCTGGGTTGTGATTTTTCTGTCTGGGTCGTCTCCCCTGGCCTTTCCATCTTCTGATGGTGATTGCAAGGCAGCAATTTTAAAATAAAAACCTCCCCTAGCATGCTCCTGACTTGGAGTTAATACCTACATGCCAGCAGCTTGAGCTTATAGCGGGTTATACTCGCTTGAAGCTGGCCGTCACTGGACACATGGGGTATTTCAGTGGGGATATCAGCACCGACTGATATCCCGCCCCATCCTGGTAGGCAGCAACACCGGTTTGGTCCGCAGCTGCTTAATTGCAGCAAGCACTCCATATATGGAGTGCCTCCACCATCCGCCACCTGTGAACGCGCCTGGTAGGGGTCGGTAGCCCCACCAGGAGAAGCTGCTATACATGCCATGTACTCATATCAGCACCTGCTGTTATATGTGGCCAGGAGATTAGAAGCTGCTATACATGCCATGTACTCATATCAGCAACTGCTGTTATATGTGGCCAGGAGATTTGAAGCTGCTATACATGCCATGTACTCATATCAGCAACTGCTGTTATATGTGGCCAGGAGATTAGAAGCTGCTATACATGCCATGTACTCATATCAGCAACTGCTGTTATATGTGGCCAGGAGATTTGAAGCTGCTATACATGCCATGTACTCATATCAGCAACTGCTGTTATATGTGGCCAGGAGATTAGAAGCTGCTATACATGCCATGTACTCATATCAGCAACTGCTGTTATATGTGGCCAGGAGATTAGAAGCTGCTATACATGCCATGTACTCATATCAGCACCTGCTGTTATGAACATCTCATATCATGGACAGAAAGTCTACCATGATGTAAATGTAATTATCTTTCAAGACAACCATTGAACGGCATCAGTATTTACTAGCAGACGTATGAGAATGAATGAAGAAGGATCACACAAGAAATTTAATTATGAAGAAAAAAATAATATTTGAACTAGGTACCTATTCAACTCACAACTTGAGTCAACATGTTTTTTTTTTTTATTTGACCACATTTGAAGCAACCTTATTTATGTATAATTTATATTTAGAAGTAGGACTAACTAGTCCTTGTAATACTGAGAGCTTTGGCACATACTAATGATAAATGTTTGTAGTTCTGAGAAAATTTACATACCTGTGCAGTGTGTGTTATTGTTGTTTGTGTGTCAATCAACAAGTCCATATTCAAAGTAGTTTGATAACATACACGTTGGATATCTTCACTAACATAATAGCTTTTCTAGAAATGTGGTGTGGTTGAATATGGAAAATGTGGTGAATCAAGTTACGATGCAAATAGATGCCAGCTGAACGGATCTGGTTCAAATCCAGTTTGCTGCCTTATGATTTTTTTCTATTATAATAATAAATTCTCAAAGCTTCTATGTTATACAGTATTAGGCCTATTCATTTAATAAAATGATACCACCTTTCCTAATATATCAAGTGACATATTCTTTCCAGAACGTTGTCTTCGTTGTGGAACGACTCTGTTCTGGACAAGCAGGCCTGCATTGACTAGAGACGTGCATACATTCTTCGATGTCGCTGGTCCATCATCTTCTTGGTACTCCTCTTCTTCTCTTGTCTGGCATTCTGCCTCTAGAAACAGCCTTTCAATACCATCATATTGTTTCAAGTGTCCAAAATACTGTAGCTTCCTTCTTATGATGGTATTTAGAAGCCACCTTCATTTAGTTTCAGTAATTTCAAAACTTTAATTTTTTTATTTTTCTCTGTCCATGATATTCATAGAATCTTTCTGTAGCACTTCATTTCAAATGAATTTATTCTTTTGGATATTGTCTTGTTTAAAGTCCCATGTCCTTTCCTAATACAAGCTCATAAAAGGACATGGTTTTGTTAGTTGATGGGCATTCTCTTTTAGTGAAGTCTTCGCCCATGTGTTATAGGGCTCAAAATGGGAACAAAGATTGGTGGGCACTGCTAATCGCCAACTATGTCATAAGAGATGACAAAAGAGTTTTGGGACAAATGACCTAGAAGCCATGCTGAAGTCAGGCGAGAGAGGTCAAAATTTGCAAGTTAAGCTGTAAACCACGATACAATGGACTACATCCCGCTGATAGGAAAAATTACGGAAAAGAAGTAATATCTACAAAAATGTCTCTTTAAGCAACAATATCCCACACAGTTATCCAAATTCTTTCTCCGTTTCCTATTTTCTTCTTATTGTGCTTCGTTGAATCTTGAGACAGTATACTCTTTCTTCTTATTGTTCTTCGTTGAATCTTGAGACAGTATACTCTTTCTTCTACTTATTCATTCTCAAGCTCCTAGCGATTAGCAACACTTATGGCAGAATTGACAAAATGTGTACATAGAAATGGCTTTAGTCTATAGAGTAAGCTGAAAATTTACAGAGCAGTGGTACTTCCAGAACTGTTATATTTCAGGGCCCGTACTTCAGGAAAGAATCAAACAATCTCTGTAAGATGCTCGTCCGGTGTTCGGACGACGTGAACAGTCTAAGTTGTAACCTGATCAACAAGACGTGAGTGTGTTCCATCTTGAACTTTTCGATGATCTCCGTGTCATGAATGTGCTCATGTCATCGAAATCTAATAAGCTTTCTCTGGTACTAAATGAACATAATTAAGCTGCCGTGTATATCTAATATAAGCAGTCCAGCAGTGAAGGCAGAACGACTGCACTGTATACCTCAGTTTGGTTTACAGGTTCAGACCACGTCGGATATAGACATTCGCGTGAAGACCACCGAAAGCTGCTCTAGCGGGAGCAGTGCTCAGGGTGACATCCTTGTCGATTGTTGTGGTGTTTGACATAGTTCTGCCAGGGTACACTTTTGTTTGCATTGCTGAGTGTATTTGAGTTTTTTTTTTACCTTGCACGGTGATAAAGGGTTCGGTGTAGGGTATGACTGATGCATCGCGCCTGTTTTTGTTGTACTGATGATATGATAAGCCCGAAATAATTGCACGCCAAAGCGAAAAGGTCCATGTTTTCTGTACATGACATGTATATTGGTAACGATGAGCGCACAGTCGTCAACAAACAAGAGGTCGCGATCAATGTCCGCCTGGTTTTTCGTGTTTAGTCTGCAAAGTTTGAACAGTCACTCGGATACTGCCGCAGTGAAATGCCTCCTTCAGGGACTAATCATAAATCCATAACCTTTTTCCCAGCACAACCACACTTCTGAGACAACAAACCTTACATGAGTCTTTGCATCGCCTTTGGTTACTCAAACTAAGAATCTCTGCTTTCTGTCAGAAAAGTTATGGGCTGTCAACGGCTAACCTTCTCAAGGCTAAAAGAATTATTTAATCACCATCTTTGTTCCTACCTCACCGAATACAGTGTATTGGCCAAAGGTAGAAACCAGTACTTTCCAGGTTCAACGATGTGATCCAGATATGTGTAGTTCTATAATCTTTCTCTCTTCCGTTTGCCATCTGGTGCCTATTTTAATGGTTGTCCGGAGGTACACGCTTGGTCTGTCCAGACATGTCAAGCCTGGATATTGCGGATGAAACATCTGATGTTCAACGGCTGGAAGGCACTTTAAAGCTCAGCGTTGTGGAATGCAAAGGGTTTTGTGAGACACATAGAACATCAATGACATATATCTGCATATTGTGTCATCTGGTCGCATGTTTAATTAAGAACATGAAATGGCAAGACAAGATTTCAGAACCACTGTCCTTGATAGAGCTGGTATCCCCAGCATTGACACTATCCTGACGCATACAAAGATTCGTTGGGCAGGTCATTAGGTGCGTATGCCAAAGATACTTCTCTATGGTGAGCTGGAGAGTGGTGTGGTGTCATGTGACGTATTCCTTCCAGAACGTTGTCTTCCCAATGAACTCTCTGAACCTCTCTCTGTCTTGGACGATGTGGCTTGCATTTTCTAGCGATGTATTCATATTATCTTTAATGTCGTCAGTCCATCGTCTTCTTGGTCTGCCCCTTCTCCTCCTCCCAGGTACTCTTCCCTCCATTATTTGTCTTTCTAAACAGTTATGTCTCTTTATATGACCAAACAGGCGTAGTTTTCTTTTTGTTATTGTGTTTAGTAACCAACACTCTGGAATATTCAGTGTGTTTATAATATCTGAGTTTCTGATTTTATCCTTCCATGATATTCTAAGTATCTTTCTGTAGCTTTTCAGCTCGAAGGCGTTGATCTTCTTTGCCGCTGTTTTACTTAGAGTCCATGTTTCACAGCCGTATGTTGCAACCGGAAAAATAAAAGTTCGTAACATCAGCACTTTCGTTTCTATTTTGTTGTTTTTCCATATGTTTTTCAGCCGTGTTATTTTGCAATATGCCATTGCCAATCTCTTCCTTATTTCTGCCATGCAGTCTCCTGCACCGTTGATGTTTGCTCCTAAGTATTCAAATTTATCCACACATTCTATCTCGGTATTGTCTATTCTGATTTTTGGCTGTTGTGTTGTTATATCTGTTGACATGATTTTGTTAATCCATTGAAAATTTCTAGGCACAATATTCCCGTAGGTTGCCATATGGCTCATTAGCCATCTACGAACTCATAGTCAAGAACATAACTCTAATTGAACTTTCAATAGTAGGTGTAACAAATGGTCATCATCACTTGTGAAGGACGAACAACACACACATCTGCTCTCATAACACAGTGCAGTGTGCACCGATTGGCACTTGTATAGAACGCGTGACAGCCACTCTTTCCGTACTTGCTACAGCGCTGCAGCTACTGATAAGTAAAACGTTTCGTGTGTCACAATGTTTATATTGCTTCAAACGTACCTAGTTTGTAGACATCGTGTGCTCTTCTAGTAATCAAGATTCTGTCAAGCTTGGTACTTTCTCAGTCATGGCGACGCTTCCGTCCTTGACATCAAAGTACACTAATGTGAGTATTGTTGCATGTTTTTTGTCCATCACAAGTGATGATGACCATTTTTTCCATCCACTATTGAAAATTCAGAGTTATGTCCTTGATTATGAGGTCATAGACGGCAAATGAGCCCTATTCAAGCTGTAAATGTCATTGGACAGTTCGGGGATGAAATGACCACTGTAGACGGATCTTGGTCTATCAGTGATTTTCCAGCTACCATCCGCTGTTGAGCTGCTGCATTTCTGCTCTTTTCACAAGCTGATAAGCTATTTTTTTTTTATAGAACGCCTGTGAGTATTAATGCACTAAACAACTGTTGAATTATGAAAAAAAAAACTGAGGTAATGTCAATCGTAAAAACAAAAAGAAACACTATTTTCATATATGACTAACAACTGACACAGGCGAAAGAATTTACTTAAATTTGGACGCATCATATTATCAGATGGAGAAAAACACAAAAGAAATCCAACACAGATACAACATAGCTTAGCATACCAGATTTTAGGACAGATGTTTCCTATTTTCAAAAACAAATGAACATAAATACTAAAATGGCACTATATAAAAGGATCAACATACATTTCGCATCACTGTGCTATCAATGTCACACGTGGACACTAACAAGAAAAGACAAAAGAAAATTTGTTACAACAGAAATTACCTGTCTAAATAGAATTATTGGAGTAACAATAAGAGACAGAATCAGAAATGAAAACATCAGATGACTAACAAACACAATGTCAATCCTGGATAACATCAGAAGACATCAGATTAAGTGGTTTTCGCACGCTTCCAGCTACCATCAGACAGTGTCCCTCAAAAAGCAATACTATACAGACACGATGGTTACAAGGCCAGGTCCAGACTATGCAAAAGATGAATCACAGAAATAAGAGAATCAAGGAAAATAAATATATATGAGGCACACAAAAAGGCCATCTCCAGAGAACTCTTCTACTACCCACGACACTGCAAGGCATTAAGAAGAATTGTGACAACAATAATGTATAGTGTTATACGAGATTATTTTGTTTTTGCAATCGAACAATACCAGAATTCATTTAAATAAGGTGTACATAAAACAGTCGGAACAAGGTTTACTATTTTTGTTCTACTTCTGCTAATTGTTAGTCATAAACCTATGTTGGAACAGTGATTATGCATAGGATTAGTGTTTTATGTCCTTGTAGATTTTTCACTGTGGCACAAAAAGAAGTCACCAACTGAACTTGTTAACAACAGAAGAGACAGAGAGTTGTGGAGAAGCATGATCGCCTACTCCACTAGGCATAACACTTGATTGAGGTTCCTCACGGCTTGATTTGCAGAGATGTTTGACCAGATGTAGTTATTTTTAGGTCGCCGTCTATAACTACATTTTTAGGTCGTCGTCTATAACTATATTGTGAGTGCTTACGGTTTGGTGTAAATATTCACCAGATTAGTGCACAGATGTGGCCCTACATGAACGAAAAATTGTATGAAGATGTATTCTTCTTATGCCTTCATTCTCATATCTCTGCAGATTAGCAAGATGTAGTCCGCATAACGGAATGCGTTGTGTCCTGGTTTACAGCTCAGCTGCGATTCTGCACCTTTCGAACTGACACATCCAAGTTCGACATGGCTTTCGGGTCATTTGGAGCATATATAGGATGGGACAGTCAACACCCCCCCCCCCCCAAATCCACGTATTGCAGCGAAGTTGTTAACAATGACACAACGCATTCCGATTTCCCGCCAACACCCTTGCTAAGTTTCAGTATAAAAACCTCTAGATTTTCAGTAGTTTTATCGTTAAAAAATAAAAAAAAAAGACTGGAGGTTTTACTAATTGTTAACTTGATGTCCAATCTCTGATAACGTTGCTCTAGTTTCCAAGGTAGCGGGAAGGTAGGCTGACAACAATATTCTCATTTATTCTATAATGATAATAAGAACAATTAGTATTTACCGTAGGACATGAACGTTCTTGTTCTACTCATTTTTACCCCCCCAAAAAAATGTTTCAGGGCTGAGCTGTTATATCAGCCGAAGACGGATGTGTCGGGCCATTGGCGCAAATAAAATGGCGACACAACGCATTTCCATTCTCTGAATCAACGCTGAAGAAGAAGAGCTCTTATATTCCACATTATTTGCTTTCCTTACCCCCCCCCCCTTTCCCCCCGGATAAGATACCCATGACCAAGAATACCTGCTGTTAAGAATTCCAGTAATTGATATTTATTTCTCAGAGATAATTGCCATGGGCTGCCACGAAGATGATACTGTCTCGAATTGTATCAAAATTATGAATATAATTGAAACTATACGTGATCGCATTTATGTTGCATGAGGAGGTCTGCGGGTCTAACCAGTGTCCTAACAAACATAATACCATGGTAGCAGTACACTTCTAGTAGATGATGGTAGTTAGGCTTTTGTCCAGTGAAAATTCTTCAACATTTATTTTTACAGTTAGTCTATATGTTTCATGTTGTAGGTTCTGTTGTCTCCACTCATGGGTTAAATGCATGTCGTATCTCACAGTGTAGGTTCTGTTGTCCCCACTCATGGGTTAAATGCATGTCATATCTCAATTTTTACTTTTATTTTCTAGAAAATAGTCCATATGAATGACGAAGATATGCAGGCCCACTAGCATGCCACCTTTATCTTTTTGTGATATGCTTCTAAGTGGCGGGGAATACCATATATGACACCACTGCAGATATGACACCACTTAAAATGTGATACCGCTGTAGATACGACACCACTGTAGATGTGACACCACTGTAGATGTGACACCACTGTAGATGTGACACCACTGTAGATGTGACACCACTGTAGATGTGACACTACTGCAGATGTGACACTACTGGAGACGTGATACCAGTGCAGATGAATCAACAAAGCATACGAAAGAATGACGAACTAGTTGGTTATACACTCCTGGCATGAACTGACCATCATGTCGCACTGAAATACATCCATTACGGAACAAAACGTGCATCAGCAAACCTAATACAACCATGCATTTAAGATAACATACACGAGCTCTGGTGCTACCTAGGTTAACTCTTGCTGATTATTCTATAGAGAAATGAGGAGGATATGGGGCTTTTTAAAGAAAGGTTATGAATTGTCAAAAGCTACCCGCTTACATCTAACAGGTTATGTCATCATCGCAATTCTATTAAAATTTTTATACTTCCTCTCGATCACTAGTTCACTCGTCTTCTACTTTCGTTCGTTAACAGTTCATCAAACCTAGAACACTTGAAGGAGACGACAAACCTTTAAAACTTGTAATTGAGCACGGCAGACGTCGTTTCGATGTAATCCTAAAGTTAGCAGCAAACGAAATTGGAAGCAAGATTAGTCTGCGCCACTTAGCGGAGATGATTTACTGTCAGACAGGAATCATACCAAAAGAACAGAAGTATTACTATAAGAATCTCACATGGGAGAACCCTGAAATGGGGCCATGGTCTCCGTCTCTGAGATCGATGGGCGTGAAAAATGGAGACAAGTAAGATGTGTGTACAAAAATGTCATATGAATGCATTCCTTGTTACGTGAACACAGTAAATGACGTGGGAACATACTATTTGCCGCATGAACATATTATTTGTCAAGGGAATATGATATTTGTTGTTTTAATATATTATTTGTCATGTGACCAAGTTATTTTGTGTGTGAACATTATGTCTCATGTGAACACACTATTTGTTGTATGGGCATGTTATTTGCCACGTAGTGACCAATATAGGGGCCTATGTATTGAATTTGTTTGGGCTAAAATTAAGGGAGCATTGGCAAAGGAAAATAAAACCTTCAAACTTAATGATATTAAGAAAATTGCATATACTATGCTGTCCGCCATTGACAAAGAATTCTGGATAAAATGTGAGACACATATATTGAAAGTGAAAGAAGAATATTGGCCACAAATGGGTTACGCTTCATTCAACCAACTACAATTATCGATCTTTACGATTCGTCGGATTAAGAAGAACTCTAAACAAGGACAGGGGGAAAACGAGAAGAAGTTGGATTTTGATATCAATATAATAATATAATTTTGTGTGAGAAAATATTGCCTCCGTATACACTCTTCCTGTCCCAAACCCGATATATTTCGGATACGTACCCGATCCTTAATAGGTCTTATCTATTTTTCTAGAATCTTAGAAAACATGACTGACATGACCATGAATAGAGAGAGATACCTCTATGTGCTATACTCTTGCTTGCTCCTTTTATAAAAAAAATAATAATTAACATCCTTGTATTCCGTGAAAACATTATTCTTGTACGCGTCGCGGCGACAGCTTTGGCAAAGCGGCCATTATTTCCACAGCCTTAACAGCCTCCCTGCACTCCTTAACAGGAAAACACGCAGTAATGAAAGGTTTTTTTTTATTCCATGAAATGTGAAGTGCAAAAAATTATTTGTTACAATGACATATTATTAATTACATGATTCATATCATATATATGACATGAATTTATATATTCAAAAATTTATAAAAATATGTTGATTTAATTTAGAGAAAACGTTACATGAGACTAAAGTCGCGAAAAAAAATAAAAAATCGCAACGCTTATCTGGCATGCAGTACTGCAAGGTCAGAAACCAGGAACTACGATCTGGAAGGATAATATCTCAGTAGCTTTTGCATCGTAGAGTTAAAGCGGATTGATTTTAAAAAAACTATGCAGTTCTGGTGATTGAGCTAGTTGTCACATATGATAGATCATAGTAACCTAAAGGTCATGCTGAAGTCAGCAGATGAATCAGGCAGACAATGTATCATCACATCCTAGCTTTAAACCAAGACACAACGCAATCCTTTCTCAATAGTACATTATGCATTCCAACGAGAGTTTAAGAACTAACGCAAAATAAAAAGAGCGTGTCGTAGGCAGTTTGTCTTTCTGTATTTTTTTCTCAACAGAATCCAGTTGGTATCTTTCCATCACGCCTATCCAGACTGGGAGCAAATTGAGTTGCTGGATCATGTAGAGAAAGACATCAAGAATCTTCGAAAGCGACTCACTGGTGTCTTCTATAACGTGCAAGGGGTTAGTAGCATTCATTTGATTGTCATGTTCTCATACTATAGGCCTAGTTCGTGCCCCGTCCAGATGCAATGTTACGGAGAAGATTGCATATGTTCTACTAAAACTTTACCTAAGTTTGCGAAGAATAGCAAGTTAATTTGCTGCAAACATTTTCAAGATCCCACGTTTCTATCTAAATAATCGATCGATTTTTTAAGTCTGCGGAAATTAATGATTGGTTATTTAGATTAATCGTTAAAATTTTAATCGATTAAAATTAATTTGATCGATTAAAATTTAAGAAAATATTTTTAATATTTTGTTTCAGTTTCTTAATTATTTTTGTTTGTTTGTTTGTTACTTACTTACTTACTTTTCCCGCGTATCATTATTATTTATTTAGACGTGCAGACTTAAACAAAAATGGCGACTAAAGAAAGCACCGTTGAAGTTAAGTATTTAAGCGTTTGAATTTACAACATTTAAGTGTGAACTGTGAAGTTAAGTCATGGATTGTTGACGATCAGATACAAATAGTTGCATCTATATATGCGTTATAATTAATCGACATTAATCGATTAAATTGTTTTCCGATTAATTGAACAAGAAAATTGTAATCAGTACCAGCCCTAATTATTTCCATTGTTTAACTGTAAGTAAAAGTAAAATTAACCTATAGCATTTAACTGCCGTATGGGTGTGAGATGTTAGAAATCTCACATTTCAGTGCCTCTGCTATTTGATGTCGATAACCATCTCCACTCCCTCGCAGTCTTTACGTCCGGACTGATCCGGTACCCAATTCAAGCCTGGGTCTGAAAAAATATTTCCGCTCAAACTGGGGAATGAACTAAGGATCGCATTCAATGCGAAGCCAATGTGATAACCAGCGTGCTACCCGGCCCACATTTAGTTAATTTCGTTTGAATTTAACATATCCTTCAGTTTACTATCGTTCTATCCATCCTCCCAGAAATATTTTCTCATGCTGTCGTCATATATCTCTCTTACCCTTAATTTTATCCGTTGCAAATACGTTCTCCTGACTTGTCATAACATATCCAAAATACAAAGTTCGTCTCTTTCCGATGTTATTAAATAAACCCCATTTCACATTTGACTCTTCAAAAGTCTCTTCATTGGTTTCTCTTGCTATAAGTAACAAATTGCTGGGCTGCACATTTTGAAAATGTACTAAACTGTCCTTCCATCATCAAAGAGGAAGCGATTGCGCGCATTACGCAAATACCAATCAAAAACTCATTATCGGATCCCCCTTGCATTGAGGAAGTAGAGAAAGCAATCTCAAATTTGTCCGTAAGAAAAGCGCCAGGCTCAGACTCCATTCCAGCCGAAGTTTGCGCTGTTAGTGGCCCTGTCATGTCTGCCAAACTTACAGTGCTCTTCCAGGCAATGTGGAACCTGGAAGCGATACCACAAGACTTTAAGGATACTACCATCATACATCTATACAAGAGAAAAGGAAATCGCCTAGCTAGCGACAACCATCGAGGCATACCCTTGCTCTCTATAGCAGGCAAGATTCTGGCTAGGGTCCTTTTAAACAGACTGTTAGCTCATCTTGAGACAGGTCTTCTCCCAGAGAGCCAATGTGGCTTCCATCAGGGCAGAGGTACTGTTGACATGTTTTTCACTGCCAGACAACTACAGGAAAAGTGTCGTGAACAGAACATTGGTCTCTACACCACATTTGTCGACTTAACTAAGGCATTCGACACTGTAAATCGCGAAAGACTATGGAAGATCATGGCCAAATTTGGATGTCCCAAAAATTTACCAACACGGTTCCCCAGTTCCATGATGGTATGACAGCCTGTGTGCAAGATGACGGCGCACACTCAAACCCCTTTCCAGTGACCAACGGCGTCAAACAGGGTTGCGTCCTGACTTCGACGCTCCTCAGCATGGTGTTCTCTGCCATGTTAAATGATGCCTTCCGGAATAACAGTGCAGTCATTTGTTTTCGCTATCGAGCTAACGGAGGACTATTCAATCTTCGTAGATTGAAGGCCAAGGCCAAAACTAAGACGGACATTGTTCGCGACCTTCTGTTCGCCGACGATTGTGCATTAAATGCTACCAGTCTGAAAGACATGCAAGACAGCATGGGCCTCTTTTCTTTTGAATGTGATGCGTTCGGTCTCACCATCAGCACCGCGAAGACTTTAGTAGTGTATCAACCAGCGCCAGGTGTCCCCTACACAGAACCAGTGATCACAGTAAGGGGACAAAAACTTCATACTACCAATAAGTTTGTATATCTCGGGAGCACACTATCACAAACTGCGACTATTGATGAGGATGTTGCCCTGCGTATTGCTCGTGCCAGTGCAGCATTCGGGAGCCTTCGTGCCAATGCCTGGATCAGGCGTGGTCTCAGTCTGACAACTAAGTTGGACGTGTACCACGCAGTGGTTCTACCAACACTGCTTTATGCTGCGTCATTCTGGACTGTCTATGCGAGACACGCTCGACAGCTTAACTCTTTTCATCTTCGGTGCCTACGAAACCTCATGGGAGTACGTTGGCAGAATCGTGTACCAGATACGGAAATTCTTCAGAAGTCCCGTATGCAAAGCATACATGCAATGCTGACTAGGTCCCAACTCCGCTTGACTGGCCACATCTTCCGTATGCCAGACAAGCGCCTTCTAAAGAGATTATTCTATGGGAAGCTGTGCGAAGGTAAACGTTCAAGTGGAGGGCAGAAAAAGCGCTTCAAGGATCACATAAAAAGCTCTCTCAAGCACTGCAGCATCGATCTTAGCTCCTGGGAGACTACAGCACTTGATCGAACAGCCTGGCACACCAAGATCACTGCTGGCATCACGAAATTTGAAAAAGAAAGAACACTGCGGGCAATCCACAACCGCAAGAAGCAGAAGGACAAATCCGAGAATTCTTCTACCTCGAACCTTCAGCACTACTGCACGCACTGCAATAGAACTTTCTGTGCACGTATCGGACATCTACGAACTCACAAACCAAATTAGTTAAATACCAATTTTAATTTTTGTTTGTTTTTGTTTTTCATCGCATTTAATGTTTTTCATGCCATGCTCATCTTCGCTTGCGAAGGAGAAACTTCATCAACAAATTACATTTATAAGCTTAATATTAGTTTTTCTTAGAAGACGAACAGTCGATCATCTGATAATATTAAGCAATTTACATATAATTATTTAAAACACGACGTAATAAAGACAGAGTGGGACAATTGCACTTATACAAGCGTATACAGGGAAAATACGAAAATAGCAACTATAAACACGTGAAAAGTAGAACGTCATTGACGTGGTTTAAAACAATAATTAATATTTAATTGGAATAAAACATTTTGGACTTGTGTGGGCGTAAAGGGAAAAACGAGCGCTTTTGCGTCTATTGACACTACACCACTGCTAACTAATTACTAATTCAAAAATCGTCATATAGTCTTTCCAGTTCGATTACAGCGACAGTTTCTTAGCTATTTCCTAGATAGTAAATTGTCCACCTATAATCATAAAAGGCGGAGACTAACGATGGGCGTAACCTTGATAACATTAAGTTCACAGACACATAGACAATCCACAGGGTTGAAGAATCGAATATTATTTATACACGGTGTGACCTTGAAAACGAAGTGTTCACTGTTTATATTGTTTATATTATTGCACAATAGACTAAACACTCGGTTGTACTCTCTTGCTTGGGTTTCCACTGGATTACATTCCTCGGTTCTTCAAGGTAACGGTAATCTTCGGATACTTTGATGTAACCCTTCCGCTCGACTGCACCAAGTGATGACATCGGTATCTACTCCCCCCCCCTCCCCCCAAAAAAAACAACTACAAAAAACTTCAAGGTTTCGAAAGAGAATACTTCCTGGAGGACATGTTTCAGTGGACGACTTCACAAAAGACTGTATAACCTTACCTCAGATTAATTCTGGAACATTGGACTTCAAAGGTTGCTGGCACCTATAGATACATCTCAACAACATTAGCATAACCTTCAATCAAAGTTATCTCAGGAACAAATGATTCAGAATGCATCGTGGCGCAGATTAACATTCTGCAAGAAACCTTGTACCCTTCAATACAGGTTACCTCAGACACCAAATGCGTATACAATTTCGCTGGAGGAATATATCAACTCATCTTTCCTAACTTGAAACTAAATCGACAAACACGCTGGAGAGGAATTACACACTCTCTGCAAATCAACGTTATCGCGGGGTGCAAAGGGAACGCATTGCTCTAGGCGGACCCAGGGTTAGCAGATAACCAAGATCCCAAATGTACCTCCACGCGGTGCACCCTGGAAACAGAAATACAGCAGCTCGTGCTGATTCTGGCCAAATCATTTGGGGGTCGTGTCCGAGAATGTGGAGGTAGCAGATGGAAAGAGATTTGACTGCACAAGAGACAGACAATATCCCCGACACCACCAGCAGCACCACATATAGCGACACTGTCGACATACAGTGAAGCTAGTCAGTCCATTCCGAACATTGGAGGGGCGGCCAATGTAAAATGCACGTAAAGGTAGATGCATGGTGAGAGACAAATAGATTTCATACCGAGTACAATGAAACAATGAAAGGGCAGAACAGCGCTAGAGGGCAGCGCGAACTGCAAATAGAAAATGAAAAGTTCCTAGGAAAGGGGAACTACAAGCTCCGTCAGCTCGAGACGAGCTTCTAGTTACCTGTGTTCCTTACAGGCAGAGACCCAGACCCATTCATTAGCGTTTTGTAAAGCAAGAAGACCTAATCCAACTCTAATGTCGAGCCTTCCTAAACCGGAAATATGTTCGCGAAGAGAAAGGGTTCCGTACTCGATGCACTCAGGCACAAAAGGGACAACGATTTAGCCCTGGCCCAACTCTACTGTCAGGTTTTCCTACACCGGAAATACACTTGAAGAGAGAAAGGGTTCAGTTCCTGATGGGCTCAGGCGCTATTGGGACAAGGACGCTCAGCTCGAGAACGCCTTGCCCTCAAACGCGTGGTGTGATACTGGAACTTTGACAAGGGGTACGCGATGTCGGTGAATGACTCCTCGGCTAAGAGGGCGAAAGAGCCATGGTCCAACTCCTCTGTTGAGTTCTTCCCCTTAAGGAACCAGGCTCACGGATGAGAAACGGTTCAGTACCCAATGGGCACAGGCACAGCACGTCCAATTACACGAGGAAAGTTCATAGACAGTGGAACACCTCGTTCGAGTCAGACGAGAGCAAAAAATCGTCTGGGCAAAGAGTCTCCACTACGCGTGCCTAGAGACAGATATAGAGGCTGTCACAGGCTAAGGGTAGCCCACCCGAATTGTCAAGGCATGCCGAAATCGGATGTGCTAGGCCTACAAGGCGCATAACAGTGGCACAACGTAATCACGCTCCCGGCGGAAATCGCACGGATATCCGTGATGGTTACAATGGAGCGAACGAAAAACAAACAAACGAACAACGTTATCGCAACACAGGTAAACACACATCCAGAGGAATTATCCTTCTCTTAATTGATTAACTCGGAGCTCAGATGATATATCACGTTGGAGATCTCTCTATCTCTCATAAACATTATAGCTCAATAACTTTCAGACAAGTCAGAATGATTCACATTATTGAAACGTCAGAATGATTCACATTATTGAAACGTCAGAATGATTCACATTATTGAAACGTCAGAATGATTCACATTATTGAAACGTCAGAATGATTCACATTATAGAAACGTCAGAATGATTCACATTATTGAAACGTCAGAATGATTCACATTATTGAAACGTCAGAATGATTCACATTATTGAAACGTCAGAATGATTCACATTATAGAAACGTCAGAATGATTCACATTATTGAAACGTCAGAATGATTCACATTATTGAAACGTCAGAATGATTCACATTATAGAAACGAATCAACTTCTATTCTCCCAAAACGACAGTTGTTTGTGAACCCATGCCGAGTGTCACAATTTCTCAACAAATCTGTAGATTTTTCGTACATAAAAGCACTCCTACGTCTATCAGATTCTCAATCATAACTTATTCTACCTTATTATATCACTGTAATTCTTCTTCTTCTTCTTCTGCGTTCGTTCTCAAACTCCTGCAGATTAGCAGGATGTAGTCCGGAGAACGGAATGCGTTGTGTCATGGTTTACAGCATTGCTGCGATATCTGCGCCTTCGGCCTGACACATCCGACTTCAGTATGGTTTTGGATCACTGGCCCTATATGGGATGGGATGGGACAGCCAATTCCATCTCATATAGCCTTAGTCGCTTTTTATGATATGCGTGGAAGGTAAACAGTGTTGCTATTCTTTGTTCCCCTTTCAGGCCCCAACAACAAACGGTCGACTGTAATTATATATCTATAGCACAACTTTAACACTGATCTCCTTAAACTAATGCACAACTTTAACACTGATCTCCTTAAACTATTGCATAACTTTACAACCGATCTCTTTAAACTAATGCACAACTTTAACACTGATATACTTAGCTTCACATTTCTTATTTCTTATCACATGAACTAATGAACAATGATTGAGCTCTATCCTGGACGATCACAAACAGCAGATTTCCTTCCTAACGCTCCTAATTCCCAACAAAGATGGCTACATCATGAATAGGTTATGCTACCAATTAAAATTTTTAAAACCCAAATATACAAAATATAGGCTACATATTTTGTAATTGTGAAGCATAAAACACCACAGAGTAATGCAAATTTTCCAGCACACCAAAAATCCCTCTGATTTAGTGCGGAAAAAAACCCCAACTTGCGACATAGTTGGCAAGCACCTAACATAGAGTAAAAATAACAATAATCTAGCCAACACAAAAGATGAAAGGGAAAATGAAAATGAAATTTTACATCAAAACAGGCAATATTAACTTTTCTTGCGCCGCACACACACACACACACACTCCCTTTATTCTTTTCCTCATACGTGTGTGTGTGTACAGTGACACTATTGGTTTCAGTTTGTTCAACAGTTTGAAATGTAAAGAGAACTCACGATTGTTAGTTGTAAAGTTGTAAAGAGGTGCTCGCGACCACTTTCTAATTCACATGGCTCAAGTACTACATTTTATTAAACGAACACGAGGTTGAGAACTCCTGATTTAAACTAATGAACGTCACATGTCACCAGACTGAAACAAAAATTCAAAAATTGTTATTTTATGTACTTAAGTTGAAACGCTAAATGACGTGTTCATTAAGATACGAAAATTGTCATATGGAAATGCAAACCAGTGTAATGGAGATAATTTCTCTGGTTTTCTGAACAAATGCTACACACTGGCATTGTTACAAAAAGCAGGGAATATGAAATTGTGTTTTTAAGATAGAACCTTCTAACATCATGCCTTTTGATCTCCTTTTAAAAATGTTTAATGTATATGATATTATCTATTTTTTTTTCTTTTTCTAATGTTATTGCATTATACAAAAAGGAATACGTTTTTTGTTCCGAAAAGGAACAACTTTTCATAGCATGTATTTCACCTGCTGATAATTAGTTCAAACGTTTATTAATAATGTATTTTGAACGATGGGTAGACATTTAGGAGCGAACTATAATGTTTGAACGTAAAAGACATACAACAAAAGTAAATGGCAACGGTTCGGATGACACTAAACAATTTTTAAAGTTTGTTTTTAAGTGTTTGAAATTTAAATAATGATGATAAAAAAGATATTTGTTGTCATGCACCGAAAGATGCCTGCGTCGCAAGACTTTCAGACTTTCCGCGATTGAAGTTTCTGGTTTCGGGACTTCTGTAACCATATTGATAGTATATTCGGCCAGGGTACAAGAGAAATGGTCCTGTACCTACCCGCTGGTCAGAGCTAACAACGGTCACGGATGCGGGACCCTTTTGTCGCTGTCATGCGTCTCTGTGATCACAGATCCCAGAAAATAGACGCCAGCAGAAGCTTGGCTTGGCTAAGATTTGATATTTTCTTCAAAAAAATATGGCATTCAGGCTGTATTTTGTCCACCCCTAATTTTGGCGAACCTCAAGCACGTTTACTAACTTTGCGGATGCGCGAAAAAAAGTATGAGATTTGCAGTCTTGTATCTGAGCAATGATGTGGAAGTGTACTCTATTTATTAACATACAAGGTATCTATAAAGTCTGTGCACCCATTTACATCGCTGGTGACACTACATCACCTGAATTAGTAATCTAGGATTAGTAATCTAAAGATCTGTGAGACGTCATTGCGTGGCAATATTTACGAAAAACCACTGCTTGTGTCAATCGCGTATTTGGCACAGTGCCTCGTAGCATAAATTGAAAAATAAATTCTGCTTATTCTTCCTCGTTCTCTAGTTGAAGTCAACCCGTTATGTCTTTGTCAGCGAATAAAAATTAACATTGCAGCTAACAGTAATCTACGCGGAGTCACGCTGTACAATGAACAATGGAAATACACATCTTTCAATGACATCTTATTGAGCGCATATATACGTCTATTTCAGTTCAAATTCAGTGTAAATAACCAAAATAATGGAGGTAGTAGGACAAAATGGAAGGCGCCCCAGTAAGCAAACGAATAAGCGGTAAATACTAAATAAGGTAAAAAAGTTACTAGAAATACCTAATCTATCGATGAAAAACAATTATCCACAATTAAACGATGAAGGACAATTATCTACGTTTCGTTCCAACCAGGACCTTTTTCAAGAAACAACGATCAAATAAAACATAGCCATTTTATATTTTTAGTAACCTTTTTAGCTTATTTAATATTTACCGTCAAATTGGGGTGCAAAGGGAACGCATTGCTCTAGGCGGACCCAGGGTTAGCAGATAACCAAGATCCCAAATGTACCTCCACGTGGTGCACCCTGGAAACAGAAATACAGCAGCTCGTGCTGATTCTGGCCAAATCTTTTGGGGATCGTGTCCGAGAATGTGGAGGTAGCAGATGGAAAGAGATTTGACTGCACAAGAGACAGACAATATCTCCGACACCACCAGCATCACCACATATAGCAACACTGTCGACATACAGTGAAGCTAGTCAGTCCAGTCCGAATATTGGAGGGGCGGCCAATGTAAAATGCACGTAAAGGTAAATGCATGGCGAGAGACAAATATGTTTCACACAGAGTACAATGAAACAATGAAAGGGCAGAACAGCGCTAGAGGGCAGCGCGAACTGCAAATAGAAAGTGAAAAGTCCCTAGGAAAGGGAACTACAAGCTCCGTCAACTCGAGACGGGCTTCTAGTTACCAGAGTTCCTAACAGGCAGAGACCCAGACCCATCCATCGTCGTTTGGTAAAGCAAAAGACCTAACCCAACTCTAATGTCGAGCCTTCCTAAACCGGAAATATGCTTGCAAAGAGAAAGGGTTCTGTACCCGATGGGTGTAGGCAAGAAAGGGACAACGATGGCAGTCCTGGCCCAACTCTACTGTCAAGGTTTCCTATACCGGAAGTAACTTGCAGAGAGAAAGGGTTCTGTACTCGATTCGCTCAGGCACAAAAGGGACAACGATTTAGCCCTGGCCCAATTCTACTGTCAGGTTTTCCTACACCGGAAATACACTTGAAGAGAGAAAGGGTTCAGTACCTGATGGGCTCAGGCGCTATTGGGACAAGGACGCTCAGCTCGAGAACGCCTTGCTCTCAAACGCGTGGTGTGAGACTCGAACTTGGACAAGGGGTACACGATGTCGGTGAATGACACCTCGGCTAAGAGGGCGAAAGAGCCAGGGTCCAACTCCTCTGTTGAGTTCTTCCCCTTAAGGAACCAGGCTCATGGATGAGAAACGGTTCAGTACCCAATGGGCACAGGCACAGCACGTCCAATTACACGAGGCAAGTTCATAGACAGTGGAACACCTCGTTCGAGTGAGACGAGAGCTAGAAAATCGTCTGGGCGAAGAGTCTTCACTACGCGTGCCTGGAGACAGATATAGAGGCTGTCACAGGCTAAGGGTAGCCCACCCGAATTGTCAAGGCATGCCGAAATCGGATGTGCTAGGCCTACAAGGCGCATAACGGTGGCACAACGTAATCACGCTCCCGGCGGAAATCGCACGGATATCCGTGATGGTTACAATAGAGCAAACGAAAAACAAAACAAACAAACCGTCAAATTCAGTGTACTGCAATTTTATTGACACCCTATATAATATATAGGGAAAAAGATATGGCTGGATAATATCAAGTACTGGACAATGTCTGAATTTTCCAAACTCATCAGGGTGGTAGAAGATAGAAATGGGGATATCTTTCTGTACCAAATCTCTCAATGTGATAATCGTACGACCGTAACAGGTTATGGATTTCATTTTATTATTATTATATTCATGTTCCCCATCTTCTGTCGAAGATCACGCCTCAAGTCACGTATACAGACATCATTACAGCAAATGAGAAAATATCCTCTTGTTGGAAATCAGCTTTCTGCAAAGACATTTATGGATATGGTCATCATCAATTCGATAAAGTAGTCAAGTCATCTTATATTGGAAGATTAGTGGTATAATGTAAACTGCAGCATATTCCAATGTTTGTTTATTACTTCATGAGACCAACGGGAATTGAACCAGTCTGTTCTCAAATCGCATGGCAACAAGAGTAAACAGGTTTTTCCGTTCTTGACTAACCACACATCCAAAAAAAAAATATGCGATTTTGTCAAGACATTCAAACTGTGCACTCAAGTCACTTGGAACGAATTAATCAAGACAAGGACTATTTCAACAACAACGAACATCCCGTACAAGTATTGAAGTATCCTCAGCAACAACAAACATATAACATTGTTATTTCAATACGACAATCAATACAAGGTGACTGCGTGAAACGTAACAACAATTGTACTTACGTAAACACAGGTTTATATAATCGCTTCAGCTATTTGAGTATTGTAATTTGTATGTTTTCTTGTGTGCACATCATTACCCACTAGTTTTAGTTATAGTCTGTCGTATTTGACTGAAGCGATTATATAAACCTGTGTTTTACGTAAGTACATTTGTTACTTCAGGAGATTTCAAATAAACTCCTCAAGTGAATAGATAATAAGATAATTTGATGATCATACTTGGATGAGAACACTATATTTAATCGGATTGTAATGTCAAGCAGTATCTAACAATTGTAAACAAAAATAAGCAGAAAAATAACATTACCAGTAATTACATTATACTCACGTGTAAGACAGGTAATGAAGTCCTACTGAATGACGACTAAAACACTACACACTATCACTAACGGATGTAAATATGGTACATATAACAAAACAAAACACAGAATATAATCTACAGATGACAATACACAGGACAAAGTCGACGTTTCGGACCAATAGGCCTTTTTCAAGATACAGACATAACATACAAACATAAAAAAACCACAAGTAAAAATGAATGCGTCAGTAATTACATTGAAAATAGCCTGGACGGTTATTTATTGTATGTTCTTTTGTGTTAATTCCTCTATATCTACAGCGATGTAGTGTGTGTACGTGTGTGGATGTGGGTGGGTTAGTAGATGCGTGCGTTCGTGTGTGTGTGTGTGTGTATGTGAGAGTGTGTGAATATGATTTGGGGAAAGTAAGATTGGTATTACAGTAAAGATAAATCTGTACAGATCGCAAGTACTGACTATTTATATGTATGAACTATTTGTATGTATGAACTATTTGTGTGTGTGAACTATTTATATGTATGAACTATTTGTATGTATGAACTATTTGTATGTATGAACTATTTATATGTATGAACTATTTGTATGTATGAACTATTTGTATGTATGAACTATTTATATGTATCAACTATTTGTATGTATGAACTATTTGTATGTATGAACTATTTATATGTATGTACTATTTGTATGTATGAACTATTTATATGTATGAACTATTTATATGTATGAACTATTTGTATGTATGAACTATTTGTATGTATGAACTATTTGTATGTATGAACTATTTGTGTGTGTGAACTATTTGTATGTATGAACTATTTGTATGAATGTTAGAGCTGGACACTAAATGCAGACACGGAGAATAGACCCAAACTTTTGAATATAAGAGTTACAGTCGTCTGTTAGATATCAGTTATATACAAATAGTAAAGTTATTGTCTACTACATTGAAACATATTGGATGAATATGGTGTTAGTCCCGTATTTGTCATTGACTGATGGCATGCTTAGGGATGATGTGGTAAACCAGTTTTATTTCTCAGAAGACATGATACCCAATTCCTTAGGCTGGTCGACAACATTGGAGCCGTTGGTGATTTTAAAATATTTCCAGTTGAACTGGAAAATTGAATCTTGGATCACTCGACTAGGAAGCCAGTTGATTAACAATTAGGTTCACGCTGCAAGGCAAATAGATTCGCTCGGCAACAAATAAAACAAACTTGCAGGTTATCACGAACAACTTTTATTGGTGGTGAAATCACGTAAACTTTGATCTTGTAACATGGCACCACTTATTCTCTAAAACTATTTTGTAACGAAAAGTTGAGGGTGGAAGGAGAAAAGAAAGTTCAAGAATATCATGAATTCACATCGAGGAATCATGCAGGCATGGTTTTTAAAATACTTGTCAGACTGGGTGAAGACAGGTGTTTGGAGGGCTTTTTTGTGCTGGTGTCTCCAACTTTGCACATCTACGACCTAATGGTGCTACTAGACTATCTAGTAACAATATCACATTAATACGTAAATAGAGACGAGATGTAAAAAGGCAAATGCAGTAGCATACCAACTGTCACCACTACTTCTTCATCCCAAGATCGAGATGGAAGTTAAAGGACAAATGATCTACAGTATATTCCTACCAACAGTGTGTTATCAGTGCCAACCCTGGTCTCTCCCATCTTTACATTACAGAAAGATAGTGACTTGTGAGATGAAATGCATGAGGAAAGCTGCAGGAGTCACCAGGCTCGCTAGATTACGAAATGATGACATCAGAGAAAGAATAGGTATACTACCTTGTACAGATTGCATAGAAAGGCATTAGATCAAGTGGATTGGCCACATTATGAGAATGCATCACGACAAGTTGCCCGTACAGACATATAACCAAATGAGATCAGGGTACAAAGCCAGAGGAAGACCACGGAAAACATGGATAGAAAACGTCATGGACATCCTGAACAGAAACGGTCATAGCACAGCCAAGGCCACACATCTGGCTTTAGAACGCAAGCTCGAGCTCCAACCACCCCAACGCTTAACGGCAAGAGTGGATCACAAACCACCTGGGGAAAGACAATAGACATATTTTTCGACCTACCGGGTTTTTCGGTCTTACTATATTATTAAATTATCAGTATATATTGAGCTGAAAAGATTTTAATACATTGCGATGGGTTTTTTAATTGTTTTGTTTGGCAAATCACACCCGATTTTGGCTTGCATACAATACCGGTTGCCAGGTTATTCTTATTTGTCATCAAGTGCTATGAGTTGTTTAAAAAAAAATATTCTAGGATGAAAAAATTGTTCATTAAAAAGTATAAAATTATGACATGTTATGTACATGTAAGACAAGTTATGATGTGCCAGGGGCTACGCTTCTTTCAAACGCTGACGCTAGTCCAATCAGATTATATCAGATTTTTTGGTCTATCAAAAATATTGAAGCTTGTGATTTAGGTAAACCTGTGACTAAATATGTCTTCCGGTCAAAATGGCGAGTGAGAATGTATGTGTTTTCCTCGGTGTCAGTTTAAATCGGATGTTCCTCCTGAAAGCAAGGGCAAACTACCGGAGTATTGTGCCAAGAAATTTTCAATGGAATAGAAGGCAACAGGGGCAAAGGCCGACCAAGACGCTGTTGGACAAAAGACGCTCAGGAATGCCTGCGCATGTCACTGGAAATGCAGGACAACTTGACCAAGACCGCAGAGAATTCAAGAGATCCATAGGAAAGACTACGTTCTGGAAAGAATATGTCACTAGATGATGATGTGACTAAAACCCAATCTAAGGGTTAATTATTTCTTTTTAAAAAATATCGTTTACGGTTGTATCTTTGCACGTTGTCTCAAATTCCCTAAAATAAAATACAGCACCGAAATTGACGCGAATTGAACGTATTTCCCCCAAATTTATACCGTTTATTTCATATAACATCAATATTCACGTTATGACATTTTAAAAGTGAATTAACAGACAGTGGAAATATAAATCGACATCTTACCAGCATAAGGAGAAACCGTCCCACAAAACGACATCATTCGTACACAACAATGTACATGAGGTGTGAAATTTACATGGAGATATAAACATTTAGCACGTAGAAAAAGGTTTCATTTTATAACAAGATACCTAGATTCTACGTGCCTAATTAATATGGAAATTAACGTTTCTATTTTGTCAATCAAATGTCAGTAAATATGAAATTATTAGTCATAAAATGAAGAAAATAAACTTTACAATAGCTGTTTTTTCATTTATGTTTTAAGTCACAAAAGATTGCAGTATACATGCCACATTCTCACGATAAGTCTAATTAATAATCTTATAATGTATGTAGCAGACGTTAGTTCATTGTTTTTAGATGCATCTGTATCCGTTTTAACCCTTTTAGGGCGATGAAAATGTTTATTAAAATTAGCACAAGTAAATTTATTTATACATGGAAACATATGTGAACCCATTTAGACAATGATGACATTGTTCATAATTTTTCATGATGGCAAGTTAATCCATGATTATATTTACAAATAATGAAATTATCATGTAAGACATAGTCAATTATACAGCAAGGAAACTGATTCGTTTTCAGTACATCGATACCAAAGGCCACATCAGAGTCAGACATGAGTGCTTTCGAAGAATGGCCGAAACAGGAGTCATTACAATCAGATTTCACGCTGATCGGAACATTCGGAAGTCAAGATTTCAGCATACAGTTTTCCAACCCGGCAACTGCCACTGTCGCAGATTTGGCTCGTGTCGTGTTCTTGAAAACAGGAATTGTACAGCACAGACAGAGACTTGTATTCAAAGGTTGGCCACAAATTGTAGTGACACAAAACAGTAACAATATTCCATTAAAAATTAATGTAGGAATTAACTAGACACAATTATATGTTGAATGGCAGACAATTTGAATGGATGTAGTTTTAAACAAGCCTTCATGGCTGCATTAATTTAGTGAGTTCATCTTAAATAAAGCAATAAGAAGTTTATTCGAAATAGCATGATTGTAAATAAGATTACATAAAACGTATGGAATGGGGTAATAAAAATTCTTCAGCATTGTTTGAGGAATTTTTATATTAAAAAAATATAAAACCTATGCTTGGTTATTGTTACGATTGTTTGGATATGGGGTGATTTGTGTTTGGTTATTGTTACGATAGATTGGATATCGGGTGATTTGCAAGCTTTCACCTTACTTTTTTCTGTATGTTATATGTGCATGAAAGGGAATGGAACTGAAATAGTTACGACTGTGGTAAGCATGTGGGGGAGACGGTAGAAGCTGACAAGCTTCTCATGTACTTTTTGAAAAGCTAATCATGTACTTCCTTTTAGTAGTAGTTGGTGGTTTTTTCCTGGACAATCGCCAGAAAAAAGGGTGGGGGGGGGTAATTATTATTGTACTGCTCGTCATGCTCTATTTTCCTAAGGGGTGGTGGTGGGCGTTGAACCATTAATATCATTCCTCATCTATGGGCTTGGTGGAACTACTCAATAACTCGCCCACTCCGAATATAGACCAAAGGCAGCGGTGTGAGTATTCTTGTAAAAACAAGAATATTACATACAAGAAAGGTACGAAGTATCGCATTTTTTACACAGTAAAGCAGTTTTACACGAAGCAGGAATAGTGAAGGCTGACGTTCAACCATGAATTTAAACAGTCTTAAACAAGCGCGATACAATTTGTCACTCAAAAATACAAATGTAACAAAATAAAATTAAAATTAATGTCATATAAATTTTACATTAAAAAAGGGAGACTCGAAAATAAAACAAACAAAACAAAATACAAACTAGAAAAGAATAATAACTAGAAGTATTGTGAATGGGATATGTGAACTACGCCAAACAAATGATACATTTAACGTGTTACTTCCATGATGATAACACATATTATAATAGCAATCTTTCATTCTCTGCGCAACATAAGTCTTAAACGAATCTTTCTTTCCTGTCATGTATATATGCCATAGAATATGCTTCGGATGGCATACATTTAGGGCAACTTTATATAATTTCTATGTCATGTTTGTTCAGTCATCTATAGAAAAATAATACCAAGAATTACCGTTATTCATGCTTAAATATATAATCTTCAACTTTGTGTTTCTTGCTATTTGTCGTGAAACTGCCAGATAATATGTTTTATGGTTATTATTAAGTATTGTATTTACTTTTACTTAAATCTGGCACGTACTAAATAGAAGATGAAAGAGAAAATAACAGTTTGAGGGAAGAGTGGTGCTTAAAAGACAGATAGAGATAGTTAAAATAGAGGCGGCGAAAGGGAGATATTAGTGAAATAATATCACAAGACAAAATCAATAAGAGCTAAATTGTGTTTATTTTATGGAATATTTAGATAATTTACATTTATCAACACATTTTTTTTTTAAATACTATATTTTGTCGATATTTTTTATACGGGAGGACCTCAATGGCAACACTGTAAACCCTGCTGGTCTTGGTGTAATAAATTACAATAAAACCTCACAATGTAGCAATGTTAATATGTAAATAAAATAGAATAATCAACAATTGAAATGTCTCTTGATACTAGTACCATACATGTCAACTTCAAGACAGGATTTACATATAGGGATGTATGTACTACTTCGGTATCAAGGAGAGCGACTTCTCCCTTTTAAAAAAAAGCGAATCACTTCGTATTTTGATGTGTTTTTTTTTCAACGTATATTTTTGAGCAATGTTGGTTAACAGTAACACCTTTTTTTCACAACAAGTTTATTCATATTTAATAACATATTGTGTTTGCATAGTGAGGGTCGGGGGTTAAAATCACACCATCTGTACCTACGGACTCGATTTTATATTTTAATCCAAAATAGCTCTGAAAATGATGTATTGTCTTATTCATAATTGTTCCCATATGAATAAGATGTTCTTTATTAAAGGCAAAAACTGAAGTTCAGAATGAACATATTCAATGACGCTTGAGTATTACCAGAGATATCATCAAGCTGTCTGGTACTAGCATAGTATTACTATTAATTTATGTATATACAGCAAGTATCTTGTCCATATACTGTACTATCATGAAAAGCGCCCGATTGACATGGAAACGGCTTTTCTAAGGAATATTAGTAACCCATTGTTACTGATATCTTAGAGTGGCAGAGTCCGCGTCAACCGGGAGCTTTCGGGGATAACACTCCATATATAATTTATAAATACACTTGCATATAGCATATATTTCAAAAATGTCACAACAATAGTTGTATTAAAAACTTCATATAATGGCGTTGCCTTTCACACCTTCCTCACTTCCAAATCAAGGTATCATATTTGATCCTCCCGATACTGACGTGTGGGCGCCCCTGTTGGAAGATTTGAATTTCAGGAGCGGAGACAAGGTGGAAGTTAGTCGGTCAGCCCGTCCACTATGTGAAGAAGACTCAGTGAAAGAACTAGAAAGAATCAGTGATAATGTTCAGAAGCTGAGCAACGACGTGAAAGAATTGGTTTCTAAACGAGACAGGGTATAATAAAGATTTTGGCTTTCACAATTTAGAATATATTTTCTGTAGTTTAAAGACTATTTAGAAGCTGTTTTATAATTTTCCATCTTATATACATAATTCTTGTTTGACTTTGTGTCTAAAGATTTATGTTGTTAATATAATTTGAAATATGCACTTTAAATTGTTATATTTCCACAGAGATGTCAAAATTACAATACGAACTACATTACAAGTTGAACTCAACCAATAATACACTATTTTGTGTTTGCATCTTTACCGTTCGTCTACTAGCGGGAATCGAAAAAGGGGAACAGATAATAGCAATACTGTGACTTGCCATGAATATTGTAAGAGGCGAGTGAGCAGTTTGGGGGTGTAATAAAAGTGCAATAGATTTTTTTTAAACCGCAAAGGCAATGATAAGGTAGGATGTATCAGGTAGAAAGTTGCAGATATCGTAGCCGAGCTGTAAAATCATGGCACAATGCATTCCGTTCTTGTGGCTATATCCTACAAACCAGTATAATTTTGAGAACGAACTGAGAAAAAAATAGTTTTTTTCTAACGGAATAAAATCACCCATCCGTGACTACAACATGCTTGCAAAGTATACAATATATTGACATGATATCTCAGTAATTAGCGCCTGGCACTTTGTATGGTTTGTAATAATTGACATCTATTTCTGACAGGTGCAGCAAGGTTACATGGAGGGAGGAAACCAGGTGATGGCCTTGACATTCTTGAGGAGGGACTTTGAAGGCGTCAAAGAGAAACTAATGGAAAATGTACAGGTGTGTATTTTTATGTCTGTCTTACTTTAGTGCTGGCACATTTGTTAGCTCATTAAAAAATCCATTCAGATTAAGATACTATAAATATACTAAATATGATATGTAAAGTGGTTGGCTACTCGTTTCTGACTGCCAGCAATAGGGTCAAGCAAACCACATCTGCAAATGTCTTACTCAACAATTATCACAGATAATTGAAGTTGGCAGCTCCTGATAATCTCAAGGGGACATATTATCATCATCATCATCATCATCATGAGGCATGAGGTGCAAGGCAACAGATAGGGTATATCAAAACATGACTTTTAGCACTAGGAATTTAGTCAAACGACTTATAAACAACACCTTCTGTAAACACTCCCTCACAACTACAAGAAAGGATTTCTAAATAAATGGCATCCTGGAGAGGGGGGGGGGCTACCGATTCCTACCAGGCGCGTCCACAGGTCGCGGATAGTGGAAGAGCCTCTATATATGGAGTGTTTATTTACGCAATTACGCAATTAATTACGCAACCGCGGACCACACCGGTGTTGCTGCCTACCAGGACGGGGCGGGATATCAGGTGGCACTGATATCTCCACTGAAATACCCCATATGTCCAATGTCAGACAGCTTCACGCGAGTATGCGCTGCTATAAGCTCATGCTGTTGGCATGGGGTTATTAACTCCAATCTTGTTGTTTTTTTAAACTGCTGCCTGGTATTCAACATCAGGAGATGGAAAGGCTATATGACCAACAACATACCTTACTCGGCAGATAGGAGATGCTTTCCAGAAAAAAATTAAAACTCCTACCCACATGTTTTGACCTCACAAAGGCCTTTGACAAAGTCTGGAAAGAGGGTCTGTTGCTAAAACTCGCCCAGAAAGAAATCTGCGGCAAAATGTTACAATGGATAAAAGGCTTCCTACGTGGCAGACATGCAAGAATCAAACGTCAGGGAATGAAATGTAAAATGGTCAACATAACAGAGGGTGTCCCAGAAGGAGGAGTTCTATCCCCCCACACTCTTCATAATTTATATAGATCACCTGCCAAAACTATTCACACCATATATACATGTGTGTTCGTCCATCACAAGTGATGATGCCCTTTTTTTATACATCCAGTTTTGAAAATTCAATAAGAATTATGGCCATGCATAATAATAATGGTGTTCGTCCGTCGTAATCAACGATGACCAAAAACTCAAACCATAATAATAATAACAATAAGTAATAAAAATAATAAAGTTAATAGTGCGTTTTTAAGTGACTAACAAGTCCAATGCGCTAATGTTCGTAGCATGTATAAAATCCATGCGTAATAGTTCGTAGATGGCTAATGAGCCTTATTCAAACTGTAAATCTCCTTGCACGGTTCGGACATGGAATAATCACTGTAGGCGGATCTTGATCTATCCGTGACTCTCTAGCTACTCTCCGCTGTTGGACTGCAGCATATTTCCTCTTTTCACAAGATGATGCGCTCTTTTTGACTGTAGAACGCCATGTAGATCTATTTTGTGCAAGTTCTTCCCATGTGTCTTGGTCTATTTCAAACGCTTTCAGTGACGTTTTTAACGAGTCCTTGTAAAATACATATATATACATAGAGCATTCCATGCAGACGATCTTGCCATCTGGATCCAATCAGAATACATTGGTGTTGCAAAAGTTAGAATGCAGGAAGCAATAAAGTTGAAGAGTAGGTAACAACCATGTGGTGTTCAAATAAACAAAAGCAAGATCGTCACTACACTCTCCTCAAAATCTGAAATTATATTCTCACACTAGATAATACCCCACTCCCAAAAGAAAACAATCCAGTCTACTTGGGACTAAAGTTTGACAAGAGACTTACATGGGGATAACACATTGATGAGACAGAAAAAAACAAGCCACACACGGACTACAAATAATGAAAAAATGTTATCTGAGATAGATTTGGGAGCTGACATAAAAGATATAAAAGAAGTATGTATAGGTAATATTCGTCCAACTCTGGAATAAGGATTGAGCACATATGCAACAGCAGAAAATATCAATCTTCAGAAGCAGGACAAAATTCAGAATGCAGGTCTCCGAATTATACCGGAGGACTAAGGAGCACACCCATAACGTCAATGGAAGCAACAGCAGGATTACTAAATCTAACAGACCGCAGTGGAATAAGAAAATCACAATAATGACTGAAAAATTTAGACGTCTGAAACATCACCCTATGCATGAGAAAACAAATGAAATAACAAAAAAAAAATTGAAAAGACCAAGCTTGAATCATATATTTAAAAAAAACAACAACAAAACTTATGACAGCCGATGAAGAAATAAAAAGCAAGAATTCGGATGAATGGGAACAGCTAGAAGCATATTACAACATCGCAAACACCTTGCTCATATATATTGCAAAACTTACAATCCCAGACATTGAGAGTAAAACTATGGACACCTCCTACTGCCCTCCAAGCAAAAACACTCATTCACATAGACACTCAATACCCCAGATAACAATGGATTTATGTCTTCACAGATGGATCATCAGAGGGTGCAGTAAAGAAAGGAGGAGCTGGGATATTGATACTCATACCAAACACCACAAAACTAGAGCTCTCAATCGCTACTGGCAAATTATCAACAAATTACAGGGCAGAGCTACAAGCAATATTAGAAGCATCAAAAGGCTCTAAAGGAACAGATTTTCAAAGGAGCTAATATAGTCTTCTTGTGGGACTGCATGTCAGTACTCCAGACTATCCTAAATGAATCTAAAGATCTCCTAACAAATATAACTGTAGAACTTTTAAATCAACTGTCTGCTAACAATAACGTTGTGCTGCAGTGGATCCTGCAAACCGTGGATTTGCAGGAAATTAAGCAGCTAAAGCAGGTACAAAAAAGGAACAATTCCAGCACAGAATATCACTGACTGAAAAAACTTATCAAAATAAAATACAAACATACAGGGAGTCAGAGAACAGGCAGTAACTTTCCACCGGACCCCATTCTAAAGCTAACCAGATCACAGCAACCCACAATTTTTAGACTCCTCACAGGACACTGCAGACTACAGGCACATCTCCACAAAATACAGATTGTCCAAAGCTGTCCAAACTCACCAATGTCTATGTCAAAAGGATTCACAGACTCCAGAACACATTCTGCAGACATGACCACTCTTCGATGATGAGAGAACTAAAATATGGCCCCAAGAGACAGATCTGAAGGTAAAGCTGTGGGGCAACATTGAGGACCTCCTGCTGACGACGGAATTCACGGAGGCGGCCCACATTCCTGTATAGAAATGAACACAGGAAACTGATAGCAGAAGAAGAAATAAATGTCGCCAAAAGTCCATGAAAATGAAGAAAATCACAGAAGTGTGAAAATGGCCTTTTTTTTGGTAACCTCATTACTAAGGACATTTCTACGGCCCTGATAAGATTGTCACTCTTAAATGTATGCATATGTGTGTATGCGTGCGTGCGTGTGTATGTGTGTTTATAATGTAAGTATGGTCTTTTTTTTTGTCTTGCAGACGGCCGGCATAAGCAAAACTGGTAAATATTTGAGCAGTGTCTTTCATAGCTGAACCTTCCATGCGATCAATTCATAAACATAGAACATGTTCCGCCGAAGACGGATGTGTCGGACAGTTGGCGTAAATAAAACGGCGACACAACGCATTTCCATTCTCTGGACTACATCCTGCTTGAATTCTAGAATGGATCATGGTCCAGCTACAAGAGAGGCTCAGCAGGAGTTTGAGAATGAACGCTGAAGAAGAAGAAGATGTGTGTACGCGCCTCTCTCTCTCTCTCTCTCACTCTCTCGCTCTTGTTTGTGCGTGGAGTTTCCCAGACAATATTATTATCGTTCAGCGCTTATTAATTTTTTAGTGTCGAGATAATCTTACATCGCTGATTGGCTGATTTAGAGAAATGTAATATATTTTATAGTACATATATTTCAGAAGTGGTGATCCACGGACGTACATAATTAGGACGGCGAATCTCATGTCATGTAAGACAACACAGTTCACTTCCAGTCTCTAGAGTTCTCTATCTATAGGGATTATTTTCCTAATCTCTGGTTTTACTGTAAGATCTGTATTGTCGAGTTCAGGTTTCATGGTTCTAACTTTCCATGCGCTGATTATTCCCTATGTCGCTTTCCTTTTCCATGGCAGCTTCTTATGGTGAATGTATCTTGTCATCAACTCTGCTATATGAGGCAGTTATAATGGTACATATTTTTTTTTTAATTGGGTTTTCTGGAATAAGCTGAGATGTTTGGGTCCTTGACTAAAGTTTTATATCACTTTATTACAATGTTGCCATAATCATAATTATCGTGTGTTTCATATCTAGAAATGAAGGAATGCTACTTGATTGCATTGCTACAACTTTTCCAACAGGTGCTAAATTCCCTCAATTTTGATCATCGAAACGCCCTGGGTCAAGCTAAAAGGCGAGAACTGGTTGACTTCTGTCAGCGGCAGATCGACAAATGTAGTGATATGTCCACGTACATCTTCCACAAACTCGCACAGGCTCATTACTTATCAAACGTCGGCAAGATCTACACACAAGACTTCCGTCTTTCACCTTCCCGCAACAAGTGGGCTAAACAAAAACCATAGAACTGCTTTGTATTATTAAACTCCCAAGTTTAAGGTTGTAAAAGAAATAAGGGAAAGAAAGAAAATATATCATCTTTGTCATTGAATATAGTCTTTATATTTCAAGTTATCATACATTTTTTACTGTGTGACTTTGAATACAAAATGAATGTCAATTCTATCACTGAAGGTTATTTCTGCTGTCAGCTTAGGTAATTGTGATAAATAAGGCAAGAACAGATTTCTATATACCACGGACATCTGAGTATAACAGGATATCTTAAGGCGTCCAAATAAAAGTCGGTTGTCAACAAACGTTGTTGAGATTTACCCTACTGTTTGAAAAGGTATAGATGATTGGCTTCATTGTGCTTGAGTTCTTCCATATGTACTCTGTTCTTCTCAGCGAAGCCTGCCGATATTACTACACATAGCTTGTCACTCACTATG
This sequence comes from Meghimatium bilineatum, assembly GCA_034231615.1. Taxonomy (NCBI): domain Eukaryota; kingdom Metazoa; phylum Mollusca; class Gastropoda; order Stylommatophora; family Philomycidae; genus Meghimatium; species Meghimatium bilineatum. The sequence continues at coordinate 19,424,280 of CM067307.1, forward strand.
CAGCTTCAAGCGATAATCCACAGAGATGTTAGAATAAAAAATCAATTTTGTAAAGGGCTACCCATAAATTACGTCAATAAGTAGGGAGTGGGGTCTGAAAAAGTTTGAGAAATGTAGTAAATGAGGAGGCGTTGACAAACAAAAGTTGACATCAAGAATAATGTTTTTATATACCATTAAGACCTATGTGTTTCCATCCCCCAAAAGGAGAGCAAAGAATAGCATTCACTGTTTACCTTCATGCGTGCCTTAAGAGATGACTAAGGAGGTTAAGAGGTGCAGTTGCCTGCCCCATCCAGTGCATGGTCAAAGTGACCTAGACGCCACGCTGAAGTCGGATGTGTCAGACCAATAGGCGCAGACATCACAACAAAACTGTACACCATGTCACAGTGTATTCCGTTCTCCATATTTTACACGCGAATCTGCAGGAGTTTGAGAATGAAAGGAGGAAGAAAATATAACATTAAAATTGTTTGAATGTGAAAAACATTTCCCGAAAATTGTAAACCCAGCATGCAGTCTTTTTTGTCCATTTTCTGCTAAAAATGTTTAGGGGAATAAAAGGGGGGGGGGTGTAGTATTTATGTGCACACAAATACCTAATTAAGCAAGATGTCACTTAATTTTTGCCTGTTATTGACAAGGAGGTTTGGGGGGAAGGTGGTAAAATTGGCAAACAATTGTTGGCGTACTTTATGAACATTCTCAAACGAGTGAAAAACAAACTTCTTGAACACACGACAGCTTAATGAATAAGTCAAGGAGATCACACAAGGTAAATAAGTCATTTTCAAGGATAGTCCTGCGTGCAGACCTCACACAGGGTCACTGATCTTGGCTGGTGCGACCGATAGTTTGAATCCACACACAGTAAAAACCCGTGAAATCTAACGGGGAAAATTAGATAAACCAATATAAGTGACTCAGCGTGATATCAGCAAGCACGACTATTTTGGAGACGAACAGCATACGGCGCTCATATGTTCTCTAGTAATACTATGGAAAAATGGTTAAGGACAAGTAATCTTTGCATGGTTCCTTGACAACCGACTGTTTTTGTGATGAGATAACATGTCCGTTTCTTTATCTAGATGTTTGTATTCATACACAATGTTAACGTTTGTAGTGAAAATACCAATATTTTATTACGCTCGTATAAGCCAAACGGTGTATAAGCCGAGTATGGTTTTTTTTAAAATAAATAACTTTTACAAGTCCGCGTGTAAACCGAAATCAAGTTATGCCAAAATATTAACAACTAAAAATTCAGTGAAAACTGTCGGGTTTTTAAACATTATATATATATATATATATATATATATATATATATATATATATATATATATATATATATATATATATATATATATATATATATATATATATATATATATAATATATATATATATATCCCTCTCTCTCTCTCTCTATGTAACGTGTCCTTTACAGAAGGTTGTCCTCATTGCCACTCTGTAAACCTCTCGGTTCTTTGAAAGCTGCCCAGTTTCTTCCAGTGTTATGTTCAGAAGGTCTTCGTTGTCATATGTCCATCGTAGTCTTAGTCTGCCTCTTGTTCTCTTTCCTGGAACTTTTCCCTCCATGATTAATCTTTCTAAACCATTGTGTTTCTTTATATATCCGAAATATGTACGTTTGCGGTTTTTTGTTGTTGATAGTTTTGAGGAGACATTGTACTTCTATGTTCAGAAATTTACAAACTTCTGCATTGGTTCGCCTTTCTGTGCATGCTATTCTTAGAACCTATCTACAACATTTTCTTTCGAGTTCCTATATTTTCTTTTCCATTGCAGATGGCATTGCCCATATCTCACAATCATACGTTGGCACTGGAAATATATAGTTTTTAATAGTTGTAGCTTTATTTTTCTATGTGACCCTTTCCATAGATTTTTCATCTGTGGTGTTTTTGTATGGCAACAGCTAATCTTTCTCTTATCTCTGCATAATAATCTCATGTAGTGCTGATGGTTGACCCGAGATAGTCAAAGTTGCTGACATTTTCTAGTTGTTCTTTGTCAATGACTATTGTAGGTGTGAGTTCGTCTCTGCTGATATGCATTATTTTCTTCTTTTTTTGCATTTAGGGAAATATTTTGTTCCTTGCTATGATCATCCTATATAAGTATGTATATTTGTCGTACTTATTTCGGATATGTACTTAGAATTAATGGAAACAGAGATAATAATTAATATAATAATTAAAACCAGAGGACAAAAAAGAGAAAGACCAAGAGAGATTCTTGCGCAGAACAAACATCAGAGTATGACTATGTGTCTCAATAACATGCAATAATTAAACACAGTAGAACCACATCGCCCGAACTGGACAGCTCTGGTTTCTGCTTTATGCATCGTATTCGGCGCTGAAGGAACATAGCTAGATATTTATTTATCGCACAAGAAAAAATAGAAAACAATGCAGAAACTCGATGTATGCATTAACTACTTGCATTTACTTACGGTTAATGATTTAGTAAATTGAGTCTTCTTGTCCAGCGGTTAGGGTTAGGCGGCAACTTGAAAAAAGTTACCTCGTCAAGTTCACGTAGCAAGTAAATGAAGAATGAAATGATAGTACGATCTCTTAGAAAATCCTCGTATGACACACCAAATAATCATCAGACAAAAGTAGTGTTGTAATATATATGAAGTGTGGAGGAGTCGTTTCTGAAGTGAAGGATGATGATATAAATCTTAGTCTTCCATGACAAAGGATGAATTCAATTAACGGTATTGGAATCACTTGCTGATTCTATTTTTCAAGGATTTTAGTAATGTTTGTGTAAAATTATGAGTTTGAATAAAGAAACCGCTGAGATGTATCGGTAAGACCCTTTTTCTTAAGTTTTCATATTGCTTAGTGTATTTTTTGCCGCCGAACCCTATCCTTATAATGAAAAAAAAAAAATATTTCAAAAATGCTCGGCGTATACACGTTAATATATGGTTTGAAATTATCTTCGCATCAACCTGCAGCACTTGTCACATTTTCAAACCAGCAATTATCATGTTCTAAAGACAATGTCCACCACTTGACTATTGATACTGCCAACAAGGATTTCTCCCATGCATATATCAATATATTGATGGTAACTTTTCCGTTGCAGTATCAGTTTTTGTGAATTTGACTTGCCACATGATTTATTATGCGTATTATGCTGCGAAGATGAATGATATTTAAGTTTCTCTCATAGCTGCAGTATGATGTCCATGTTTCTGAGCAGTATAACATAATAAACACTGGGACTGTATTTTCTTCTACGTTTAATTTTCCGTGCTGGTTTTTTTTTTATTCTGCTATCTTTGCTAAGTACGTTCACTTTGACTCACTTGGCCTGAGTGAAATGAAATATTTTGTCTCTTTCCCGTGTTCTTTAATGTTTTAAATATCGATTTATTCTTGCTAAATACTAAAGTATCATACGTTAGCCAATGAAATGTGCTCTTTAAAAAATATACAAAATAATGAATATCTATATTTCTACATTGAGAAATGGAACAAGATGTAGTATAATATCTCTATTAAAAAAATATTACTGAGGAATATTTCTAGTATTTCAAATAGAACAATACAATCAGATGAAGGAACATGATGGATTATTTCAGTAAAAACCTTGTTTGATAAAAGTAACAATTACAAGTTATGCACAAAATATTTTTTAAAAGCAAGTGCAGTATTTTTAACTTTCCTGAGCGTATTATTTGGTGTGTCATACATTTTGTTTCAGATGAAATCTTTAGCTGGTTATAAAAATATAATAATTGAAGCATATCTTATACAGGGCATTGCTTTTCAACTAATGTTTAATTTTTGAGGTCCGCTTCTAATCGTATTTGAACTCTGCTACCGCGCCGACTTTAAAAAATATACTTTAAAGAAATCAATTTAGCAACGAAGATAATTTTTGACACTCGGATGTGTCTTTAAGTGCACCCACCCCAATTACAATGTATCTAAATAATAGCAGCAATGGACGCACATCCTGTATTTAACATTGTATGTCTTATCAGTACGCCTGCTACAGAGACCAGCTGGTCGTCGCTAAGAAACATAATTGATTATGATACTGTATTACAACTTGTTATTTGATTTTGAAGAATATTTACGCTGATTGGATACTTTTAATTCATGAATTCTCTACAGTTTCTACTCATTATCTATAAATATATGTTCTGTGCAAAGTAAATGTAATTTTCAACTTTCGGAGATGGAGAAATACAATTTGAAAATAATATTCAAATACCACTTGTGATTTCGTTGTTGTGCGTGTTCAGATTCGTGTCTATATGGAATAATTCAAATCTAAGTTGTAATTATTGTGCACTGTATTCTTTGTTTGTTTTTATTTTCATTATACATCAAATTTACGACTAAAACATTTATATAAAACGTTTATATCAAATGTAGCTTGCCAATGTAGTCTTCGCCAGCCCTCAAATCGTAGGTATGGTCGCTGGTAAGGGGCTGCATATTAATTACGTCAACAATTGGGTGGGGGTGGGGGTGGAGGATCTGAAAAAGTTTGACAGTTGACGAGATTGAGGGAAAAAGGGGGGGGGGGGGGGAATTGATCGAAGTTGATACAGCAATAGTTTTTATACGCGAATTAAATTGTTGGAATTTGAAAATGTTTTATAAAAATGTGAAACAAATCATGCAATTTTTCTGATCAAAAGAATATCGGGGAGGGGGGAATTTAATGTTAACACATATTTTTATTATAATTATGCAAGTGGAAGGGGGGATTCTGAATTTATGCAAGATCTGACGTGGGGTAATTGGGGGGAGGGGGAGAGAAAAAAACAACCTTGGGAAATATATTCTTTTTTAACATCATTTATGGGCAGCTTCTAAAATGAGCCCATGCAGACGACGAGACATTTCAGATTGTTTAAACATAACCTAGGCTGAGACACGACAACTGGCACAGAATTGTGAGCACCCTGTACAGCCATAAAGAGGATTACGTTCTGGGAAAGAATATTCCAACTGCGTATTAAATGCTAACCCTATCACTTCACACAGATATGTGTACCTCCCCAAAGTATTTCTAACTAATCATCTAATCATCGGCTACATGCAATGCACCATTTATCAACAGATAGTTTATCTCTATCTTATCTATACGCTGTGGCTCTTGTTTGACTTGCGGCGTCAGGAGTGGAAGAGTTCTCTGGAGATTACCTTATTGTGTGCTATTTGTAAGCTTGTTCCTGTGGCTTCTTTGATTTCTGTGATCCATCTTTTACATGGTCTGCCTCTGGCTTTATAACCGTTATGTGTATGTGTCATGGCCATTTGTGGCATGCTATCTGTCGGTAGTCTGGAAGCGTGTGAAAATCACTAGATCTGTTGTATTTTGATGTGCTCCAATACTGGTATTGTTTTGGTTATCTGTCTGATGTTATTTTTTCTAATTCTATCTCTTAATGACACTCCGAGTATTCTTCGTAGACATGACATTTCTGCTGTCACTATTTTTCTTTTGTCTTATACTGTCATTGTCCAGTGTTGGCACTGTTAGCATAGTGAGGGAATAATAATAGTCTTGTATAATGTAACTTTAGTGTCTATGTTTACATTTTTGTTCTTGAAAATACGTGTCATCTGTCCTAGGATCTGTTATGTTTTGTTGCATCTATTTTATATCTCTTTACTGTGTTTCCCTTCACTCGATATAATGCTTCCTAAGTAAGTGAACCCATTTGCCTGTTTAAGGTGTTTATCATCGATGGAGATAGTGGTATTTCTTTCTTTCTTTGCTATTGCCATTATTTCGGTCTTTTCAATATTGAGCTTCACGTTGAATTTTTGACCTGTTGTGTGGAGTCTGTTCATATGTTCTTGCAATTATTCTTCTGATGTCGCTATTAGTACTTTGTCGTCTGCAAAGAGTAGTTCGTTCAATTTGTCTTTTATGTTATCTTCTTCGATGGTATTTGTTAGTTTACAGATGTGATCGATATATGTTATAAAAAGTAGAGGGGATAGGATACACCTCTGACGAACTCCTGAATGAATTTGGAACTTATTGGACACACTTGCATTTGTTCTTACTATACATTGGCTATTCGCATAAATACCCTTGCATATGTTGATTAAATGTTCTGGTATTCCCCGCCCCACCAATATTCGGACTGGACTGATTAGCGTCACTATGTGTCGACAGTGCCGCTGTATGTGTTGGTGCTGGTGGTGTCGGAGATATGTCTGTCTCTTATGCAGTCAATCTCTTTCCATCTGCTACCTCCACATTCTCGGACACGATCCCCAAAAGATTTAGCCAGAATCAACACGAGCCGCTGTATTTCTGTTTCCAGGGTACACCGTGAGGAGGTACATTTGGGATCTTGGTTATCTGCTAACCCTGGGTCAACCTAGAGCATTGCGTTCTCTTTGCACCCCACTAGTGCTTTCTAGTATTCTCTATGGTTGCGAGAGTTGGACACTCACTGTGTACATGGAGAGACGGTTACATGCCTTCCATTGCAAATGTTACAGAAGATTCTACAAATTTCCTATAGTGAGCATAAGACAAATTTGAAAATAATAAATAAAATATAAATGTATGCAGGTCTACAAGAACCATTTCTTTCAATAGTGAAGCGGCGAAAACTTGCAATATTTGGACATGTATGCAGACATGATTCTTTGTAAAGAACAATACTGCAGGGAACTGTGGAAGAAGCAGAGGAGGACAAATAAAAATATGGAAAGACAACATCAAGAAATGGACAGGACAAGAAATTTCCTCAATTCTCCACATCGTTGAAGATAGACATTGCTGGAGGACTCTGTGTGCTGAAGCGTCCAATGTGGTACCCCTTCAACCCTGGCGGATTACGGCTGTATAGGTAGATTAAGACGAAATATCGAGTACCTAACTGCAATATATAACGATTTCCCTAACTCTATTGTCAGTGGTGCAAGATTTTATTGCGGTTACCAGAATGTCACAGCCGCTAACGATGATCAGCGCCATTGAAATGTATAGACCTACTTATTCACTATAATTACTTCTGTTCTCATTGTTCCCTGTATCAGGTATTTTTGCTATCGTTAACAGAGCTTCCATACATTTTTAGGACGATCAATATAAGGTAATACTGCGTGTAACGTAACAAAAACACAGGTTTTTAGAAAATGAAGAAGTAGGTGTGCAGACGATCATGCCTGTTGAAGAAGGTTACAGAGTTTATTTCTTCTCGTGCCGCATGGATCCAAGCTAGGTTTTAACTATGGTTCGAACATGCAATATACTGGGCTTTTCGATTTATATCACAAATCCGTTTCTGAAAGTTCCACTTTCATCAGCGTTATCGTACCCTTGACCTCGGCAGTCCATGATGTCGAGGTCGTCCGCCTCTAGCTTCTTCAAAATCATTCTTGCAATCCCGGGGGCATTTTTGTGTGTGTGTCAATAAAGTCGATTAAAAAACTCTTCAACAGACACACGATGGCCTTCCATAACAACATAACGAAGCATTTACGAAGTTTGATCCATGTGAGACACATCGGGTGGGCTATCAAATATTATGGTAAAATATTTGGCGTCTTTTACCCGCTGGATAATACGACGCTGAATTTGCTCACCCAATAAATAGATGAATTTGTTTTGAACATTCGGGGACAAGTAAGATGGCTGTGGAACATCTCCAAGTTGGATCTGAATAGTGTGCTCGTTGAGAACGTGATCCTACTTCGACAAAATGTTTACAAGATCAAGGAAATTGCCATTGTTCTGCCTCGATTTGAATGGGTCACACTCCCGATGCTCTCGTTGAGCCAAGTTTCGTGTGCCCAAGAAACTAATAATGTCGAGTATTCGTTTAAGAATCTCTCTCCATTTTTGTGTGCTCTTTCTGAATTTGTACTTGAATGGTAGTGTATATAGTGTAACCAGTACGATGCCGAAGTTCAAGCTCCTTCCATTTCATCAGCGATTTTTTATGCGATGGACTGGACCTCTGGTTTGTTACTCGGGGCGGGAGATTTCTCCAGTTTTTGAAACATTCTTCTGAAACAAAGACAGGTTCAGACTGGGTCGTGGTCGAGAAGAAGCGAAAACAGAAATAGAACAAGGACTTTCTTGTTGGAAAATAACATATTCGGCGTACTTTGTCGCCATTCGGCATTCTCTTAAGGAACTAGGCTTTGGTCAGCTTCCTCTTTTCTTCGACTGCAGTTGTAACCTCCTCGAACGGGTGTTTATGTTCTGGAGTTGTTTCGAACCACTCACAATTAGGTGCATCTTAACGTTGTCCGAAATAACCGCTGGTCACTGCCTGATATCGGTCAAATTCAAAGCGCATTCTCCTTCTAAATTAGTCTTGTAAGTAGAATTGGATTCTGTCTTTGTCTTTTTTGTGCCAAAAAATGTGCTATTACTTAATCGCCAAATAAATGTGCCTAACAAGAAATAAATATAATTTTTTTACGGTGCGGAGCATCAACTTTGGCTTCGGCAAAGGCACTTAAACCCCATTTCAAAGTTTTCATTATTTTGAGGGGAATTTCGATGCCCTTCAAGTCTCGATGCCCAGTGCGACCGAACCCCCCGAACCACCCTCGGTACGCCTCTAGAACCATCATAAACAACAAGTATCGATACTCTATGAGATAACTGAATAATCTTCAAGCGAAATAATAGTATGCAACATGATTGAAGATATGTACCACATAGAAACATGTAGGTGCTGAAGTTTACATGTGTGTGTTCGTCCATCATAAGTGATGATGACCATTTTTCATCCAATTTTTAAAATTCAGTTATAATTATGACCATGCATTATAGTTCGTAGATGGCTACTGCGCCCTATTCGAGCTTTAAATGATCTTGGACAGTTCGGACATGGAATTACTACTGTAGGCGGATGTTGGTCTATCCGTGTCTTTCTAGCTACTCTCCACTGTTGGGCTGCAGCATTTCTCTTCTTTTTGCAAGACGATGAGCTCTTTTTGACTGTAGATATGAAGTTTACATAAAATATCAGCAAAATAATAAACATAACTGCAGAAAATAACTAAAAAGAAAACAAGCCAATGCCAATAGGTGGTATTTCTTTCTTGTCTTACAAGCCCTTTACAACAATAAACTACCAGACCTGAAGAAATTCTACGTGAAGTGAGCATCCAAAGAAGGGTAGTATTACAGTGGATACCATCCTACTGAGGCATACCAGGGCGTGGGCTATGCTTGTAAATTACGGAGCAACACAGGAACAAAAATACCAAGAAATCACCTACAAAGAAAAGGAGACCCCCATCAAAGCTTTCAGAAAAGTCGATCAAAGACAACTATCAATATATTGACAGATCTGAGCAGGTTATTATCTTCGGCATCAGAACTGGACATAACATAAAAAAACAGTCACTTAAATAGACTAAGACTGGCTCCATCAGCTCTGTGTCCATATGGGCAGGCAGATATGTTCCGCTGATTGTCAGACCTAGTGGGAAAAAAACACAGTAGTATCAACGCTGCTCACCCCAGTACCCTCGAGGTGTGATTATTTACAATTAAAAAAAAATGTAAAATACAATGTTAAATGTCGGCGGTGTGAAACAGAAGAAAAAAGGAGAATAGAAAAAAAAACTAGAGCAAAGAATAATAACAAAACATTACCGCATACCATGCATATTGTAAGAAGCGATTAAAGAGACTTGGTGTGGAGTTTACAAGCGAATTCCATGATCTTCGATTGCCCCCTAAAGACATACAGGAGGCGTGCGATATGTCTTTGCCCTGACCACGAAGGAATAGAAGAAAAAAGTTGAAATTTATTACAACGATTATTTCTCCTCAACTTAACGATCACTAGAATTTATGCCAACTATGCAAAACATTTAAAAGACTTTCAGAATAAAATAACCTATTTTTCAAACTAAACCAGTTATCACAAGCCAGTCCCCATAGAGGCCAACTCCTTGACGTGGAGATGGGGCTTAGTCCAGCCAACAGAGGCTGGAAACTAAAATTGGTCGAGCCAGCACAATATCGAGCAGGGTCACAATCCTGCCCAAGCAAGCACAGGTGCTGAAGTCAGGGATGCCAGCCCGAGAGGCGCACCAGCAACCATGGTATCATGCAAACCGAATAGTTGACATGTCGCACGACAAAATTTTAAAAATCGTCATGGTGCTCGCCCTGTGAAGTTCCCCCAGGCAGGAGCAGTGCCTGATTCTGAACCTCGACAGAATCCACCCCCAGCTACTGGAGGTCCCTCTAGTCTACCTCGTGGAGCCAGGAGGCAGAAGAGGAAAGCAACTTGCCAACTAGATAGGATGAAAACCCCTCTGAATATTATGCACTGGAATGCAGAGGGAGTTAAAAATATTTAAAAAAACGAACTAGAAAACACCTTGCACCAGAAAGAAATTAGTATTTGCTGCACACAGGAAACCCATCTCAATGAAAAAATCACATTCAAAATACGAGGATACCAATGCTTTAGAGTAGACAGGAAAGATCGGAGGAAAGGCGGCATACTAACTCTGCTCAAGGATAACATCAACGACATAGAAACGAAAACACAAGAGGAAGGTGCCGAATACCAGATGATTCACATAAAAGAAGACAACTCCCTTGAAGTGGACATACTAAACTTCTACTGTCCAAATGGCATCCCCCTAAACATGACCAGTATTAACATCCCGAACAAACACTTTCTGGCAGTGGGAGACTTTAACAGACACTCCCAAAGCTGGGGATATAACAATTTAGACGGAAGGGGAGTAGAGATAGAAAGTTGGCAAGATGATAAAAACGTAATCCTCCTGAACAATACACAGGATCCACCAACTTTCTACTCAAGAAAATGGCATAGCACCTCAACCCCAGACCTGGCATTCTGCACATCAGAACTGGCTGGAATAATGGAAAGAACAATAGGCGAACAACTTGGTGGCAGTGATCACCGTCCAGTTATCATCCAAGTGAACAAATCAACAATTACAAGACCAACTAAGCCAAGATGAAACTACACGAAAGCAAACTGGCACATATATAAACATAGAGTAAACCTACTTACAAAAGACATACAATTAACAGGCAGAGATATCAACACTATTATCATGGAGTTTAATAAAGGAATACTTCAGGCAGCTAAGGAGACAATACCAGGAGGAGAAGGAAGAATTATGTGCCATATTGGACCAATACACTTCAAAAACTACAGGAAGAACTGACTGAAGCACGTAATATGGCAGAGAAGCAACCATCACAACAGAATCACATCGCTCTACAAAAAACAAAAACAAAAACAAAGCAAAGTTCACTAAATAAAAGATAGAAACACAGAGAAGAAGTTGGAGGGACAAAACTCAAAAATAAAATTTTGAAAAGGAAGGGAGAAAGCTTTGGAAACTAACCAAGCAAATAAATGATGACAGCAATACCCAGTGACAAAAAATTACGCTGGAAGATTCAGGTAAATTCTACTCTGGCAAACAAGCAGCAGACAAGTTTGCGGAATCTTATAGAAAAGAAAGCACAATTACCATCAATACACGGAGACAACGAAGCATTCGTCAAGAAAGGAATAATGATACGAACAACACAAACTGCCCAGACCTCATGTCCAAATTATTCACAATAGAAGAATTAAAGGCATCTATAGGGAAACTGGAGTATAGTACTGGATGGAGACTCATCAAAAGAAATTTTACACCGTATTGCCCTTGCAGCGGATGCTTTCAATAAACTTCGTAACATCTGGACGTCAAACAGACTAAGAAACACCACAAAACTCAGGTTGTTTAACTCCAACATCATCCCTATTCTATCATATGGATGCGAAAGTTGGAAAGCCACAAAAGCCACATATAAGAGACTAGACTCCTTTGAAAACAAATGCCTACGTACCATTCCGAATGTTAAGTGGAGTGACTTTAAATCTAACACTACTATAAGAGAGGAAAGCAAGCAAACCTATATATCTTCCTTCATTAGACAAAGGCGTTGGACTTACATCGGCCATGTTCTCAGAATGAACAGCCTAAGAATTCCCTAACAGTCACTATGTTGGGTGCCACCTGGAGTAAGAAGAAGAGGGAGACCTAGAGAAACTCTACGAAGAACCATTAATAGAGAAGGCATGTCAATTAACCTAAACAACACGCAACAAATGAAAGACCTGGCAACACAAAGACAGAAATGGAAAGCTATGATTTCTGCCCTATGCGCCGTTTACCAAATTTCTTGCTTCCTATGTGCAGTGGGATGGTTTTTCTGAGCTTTTTTTCATACCAAGGAGACTTCAGCTTTCGGCTTAGTGCAGTGCCTATTTAAAGAGACTTCTACTCAGAGAGGGTCTATAATTGTATAGATGACATGCTAAAAATCTTCCAAAAGAGAGTCTCAATATAATGGCATGTCATCTACTAAGATTTTCTGTTGCATTTGTGGTACTCTTATGGTAATGGTGCTCTTCTTTCAACCGCTGACATGATCCAATTTCGCTCTTGTTTTTCTGCGTTCGTTCTCAGACTCCTGAGAAGCTTTATGTAGTTCGGAGAACGAAGTGCATTGTGTTATAGCGTACATCGTAGCTGCGATATATGCGCTTTTCGGCCTTCCAGATTCTTCTTCAGCATAGCTTCTGCGTCCCTTTGGCTCTTTTTGGGATGAAACAACCAACGCGAGCCCAAGACCTGCTTAGTCGCCTCTTACAACATGATTGGCAGGTAGCAATGTTGCCTTTCTTTTCTCCAATTTATTAGTCCGGAAACACTCAGGCGACAATTTGGTTGTATCATCAACGTTTTTAACCATCAGCTTATAATAATAAAGGTCGTGTTCTGGTAATCCAGTCACCGCGAATTCAAGAGTATGTGTTTAAGAGTGTGTTGCTGAACCAAAACTGCCTGGGTATATAATATATCACGTTTTTATCATACCAATTTTATTATTGGAGCACCTTAAGGGGATCAACATGTGATATATTCTATCCAGAACGTGGTCTTCCTTATGGCTCTATTGAATTTTCCTCGGTCTTGAGCAAGGTGTACCGCCTCCTTTAGGGCAGACATTCCTGTATGTCTTCTGTCCAAGGGCGTCGTGGTTGGCCTTTACACCTGTTACCTTCTATCGTCCCTCAAATATCACTATCACCATACCTTTATGTCTCTTAACATGACCGAAAAAAGCTAGTTGCTCAATTAATATGGTTTTAAGAAGCCAGCCCTCTTGGGCGATGATTGTGCTTTGTACCTCCTGGTTTGTTTTCCTTGCTGTCCATCGTTTTCTCAGAACTATTCTATAGAATTTTAATTTAAATGATGTTGTTATATTGGACAATGTTTTATTAGTACCCATGTTTCGCATGCTTTGCATTCGTCGTTACTGGAAACACACATGTTTGTAATAAGCACAATTTGGTTCTTATTTGGTTCACAAGGGATATCATTCTAATTTCCAGTTTTTGTACACAGGAATCATGGTCAACCTACATATGAGTTTTTCATAATAATATTTTTAACATTTTAGACAAATGCATACAACAGAAAAAAGAACAAACTATTTGTTTAATTCGTGTTTAAATTCAAGATGTAGCAGGAGTACATTTCTTCTCTTTTTTGGACACAATAATTAGTCTTCCACTTCTTCCACGTCCTGTTTTCTTAATAAATCCTGCTTTATTTGAAAGCTCCTCGGTGCTCCCATGCATCTTTATGTGGATATCCATCTCCGTGGGCCAATGTTCTTACCATAACTGGTTTAGTGTATTGCAGTCTTGAAGAATATGTTCAGTGGTCTGTGTTGCCTGCCCACAAGGGCACAGAGGTGATGGGACCAGTCTCAGTCTATTTAAGTGCCTGTTTAATCTGTTGTGTTCTGTTCTGATGCGAACGGTAATAACCTGTTTTGCTCTGTCGAGATACTGGTAATTATATTTTGGGTGTTCAACTTTCCTGATGGTTTTGATGAGTGTCCTTTTTCTTGGTAGGCGATTTCTTGGTCTTTTTGTCCTTGTGTTGCTCCATCCTTTGCCAGCTGTCTGCCTTTTCAATTTCCTGGTATGCCACAGTGGGATGATAACTAATAAGGGGAGAATAATTAGTTGAAACAAATTTATTGACAATTGTTCTTATTATCTCCCTTCGATTGTAAACGTAAAACCGCCTTTTATAAAATGTCAAGTTCTCTGTTTACGGTGATTAAATTAGTGTTAAAAAAAAATAAAGCATTATGTTAAATCAAAGTGAATATCTAAGACACAATAGTCAAATTTTCTTCCTGTAAACAGAGCCCTTTTTCTATCTCGTACAGTTCACGAAAGTAAGATTGCTGCTAAGATGTCAAAATTAGGACCTATAAGAAAAGACAAAAACAGTGTGTGGTGTTGACTGTGATATGTGTTTTAGATTAGTGGTCAGCCCGAGTAATGTGTATGGTAGATTTATGATTAGCCCGTATAATGTAGACTGTGCTATGTATGATAGATCAGTGGTCAGCCTGTGTGATGTGGAGTGTGCTATGTATTATAGATCAGTGGTCAGTCCGTGTGGTGCGGAAACCAGAAAATGGAGCTCATATTAGTTGCACTATTACCTAACATGCACATCGTAAATGGTGACTAAGAAAGTTTTGAGGGTTGAGTTGGCTGACCCATTCCATTGACGGTCTAGTGATCCAGTGATCCAGAAGTCATAGGATTTCCTAGTCAAAAAGGTGACTTTAGCTTAAGGCTGGAGATGGATTTAGCTGATATGTCAAGACCAACTATCACTTGGAAAAGCAAAATCAATGATATAGATTCATACATGTCTACAAGAACCATTACTTTCAATATTAAACGCATGCGGTTGCATCTGTGGGTCCCACAAATGTCCCACTAGACAAACCACCCATGCAACAGAAAACCTTAGTAAATGACATGCGGTTATATTGAGGCTCCTTTATGGAAGCTTGTAGCATGTCATCTATACAATTATAGACACCCTCTGAGTAGAAAACTCATTCAATGGGCATTGCACTGAGCTGAAGTCTCCTGGGTATGAAAGAAAGCTCACAAAACAATTACCGCACTGCACATAGGAAGTAAGAGCTAAAAGCGCCAATTTCTTGTCGTTCCGAATCAGTAAATCAATATTAAATCGACAAATATATCTACTTGCATGGTTTATACTTCTATTGATAAGGGGGGGGGTGGTTAACTCCCTTTCACTCTTAAGAAATCATAAAATGTTTTTTTATTGCTAGTAATTTAGCCAAATGACGGGTGAAACCCCTTTAGTAACGATTTTTTTTTACAAAAAAGGGTAATCACCCCTTTCTCAGTAAAAATATGGAATTATTTCATACAACAACGGAAGAATGCCTTTTTTACATTAGTTTTTTAAGGTAAAACCCCTTCCACATCGAAAACGTCTCTACGGCCCTGATAGTTATCTATGGGCCTTTATGGAACAATGAACTCCACATCAAAATCCACTTAGTTGCTGCTTACAAAATGTTTGACAGGTAACAGTTTTTATTCACTTCTCCCACCCAGGCCCGGTAACAGAGGGCAGTTTCTATTGGAAATTAAGTTCATTTAACTACCATTGCTTTCAGATTGTTCACTAGAAACAAATTATCAAAGATATTATTTCTTTTTAATTGTATCAAAGAACACAGGTTAGCTCTTTTGGAAATCTAATTTATTCATTGGATGATCCCCTGATAGACTCCTGACAATCACATAATATTTTGAAATAATTTAAGACGTCTACAGAAAATACGTTATGACCACTGATCTATGTATAAATAGATTTAAGCCTTTACAATCGCCTGCGCTTAGTGTTACCATGCCACCCCCCGTCAAAAAGCGTGCCAAACTCGTAAACATGATCACACTTCTCTTGTTTTCACGAAGCTATACCAAGTGTGTTGATTCGAACACGTGACACATTCGTTATATGCATATTATTAAACTTATAGAAACCGGGACACGTCACAACCGGGTGAGATATCAGGCAGCGATATAAAACCAAGACAATCCCCGTGATACTGTGACTAACACACATATCTGCTATTCATATAAACAAACGCATATTTCCGCTATTATAGTGATAAATATATTTATCAAGTCAAAATATTTAAAGTTTACATTTAAAAAACCTTAACCAACACAATATATGTTTTTATATTGTGAATTTGCGTTATTTTTTAAAGTGAATCTCTCTCAACCATTAAGTTTTTAAAACTCATAAACTGCAATTCCGCCCCCCTTCCCCCCAGAAACGTGACAAAGTACATATTCAGAGAATTGCAGTAATGGTATTGACTAGATGTGATTTGAGAAGGTGTTCCCTCTCTGGAAAGATCAGAAGAACGCGTGATCAGCAACTGACTGGGTCACTTAGCTTATACACTTTTAGATGGCTGACGTCATGGCAAACAGAGCATATATAGGAATGCTCCCAGTTCAGTGACACTTATTCATAGTAAAAAATCAAGAATCCTCAGAAATAAAAAAAAATATTTTCTTGTAAAATGTGACAATTAAGAATTTAAGTCATTAAAAACTATACATTATCACTGTATCCAAATATTTTCTTTTTTTTCAAAAAAATGTATTCTTTACAATAAAACAAAATGAAATAGTTTGACTGAACATTTGTTTTTAATCACAGAGGTAATTACAATAGTAAAAAAATGACAAAAAAGTCGAGCGAAGCACAAAAATACGTTTAAGTGTTTGGGTGTAAATACAAATAATACTAAAATTTAAGTAATTACAAAGTTATTTCATGACAAAAAAGTCGAGTGAAGCACTTTCTAAGCAGCTCTCCTATACCCCCGTAATCCTCTCTCGAGGCGGTATGACATAGCAGGCGCCGACATCGAAAGCCACTCGGACGCTGAGTATAGCTCACCACTCAGCTGAGCACGTTTATGCTGTTAACATTCCGTACGACCGAAAACTTCACCCCGGTGACTTCGTCCTGTCTTAACATGTCATATGGGGAGGAACCAGCCTAGATCCCAAGCGGTACTGTGACGAGCGAGCTGACTCGACACTGGCTGAACCTTGACCCCGCGGTGGAGTCTAAGACATGTGAACGGACTACTGACACTGGTTCCCATACAAAGTCAAGAGCCAACTTTTGTAAAGTTCCGCGGGGAACTTGAACCTTATACGGACATTATCCCTTAAACTTCATAATCTTATGTACCACACATTTTGTTACCCATGTCAACGGTGAGGGAAGAATGTCGCGCATATTGCTTTCAAAATACGTTTCTATATATAGGACAACGGGGAAAAGTTACATAAAATCTCTCAATATAAATTAGAGTTATTAATTTAAATGATATTGCCAATTATCAAATCCAAATATTTGTGTTTTGATGATTTATTAATATCTCATACTTATTACCACCCTTGATTTTGGAGTGTATGCCCGGCTATGTCCCTTGGTAAATAAATGCTAATATCTTTAACTTCCGGTTCAAATAATGTTTTTGTTTTGCTGAATCAAGCACTGGTTGATCATTAATTTAACACATTAATATCGTAGAAATTAAATATCTGTGTTACTGAAACGGATTTAATGATTTCCATATTTACATCATGGTTCGTTCAACCTTATTTATTTCGATAATGAAGATCTAAAACAAATTGCAATGAAACGAGAGACATGGAAGGCGGAAATCTGTTTGTTAGTTAGATACTTGAATTGTGCTACATTTCTACATAATTACAAATAATATAGTTAGATGTCCCTTCAAAATTGCAATTCAACGATACCTCAACCAAGTCTGTACGTCAACCCTGAAAAAATGTTACATATTTTTTTTTCTAATGAATTTGACATCAAAATAATTTACATTGAAACATATAGGAAAAATATAAATAAAACTTGTGACCACAAAATGTACCCAAGCTGATAATTTCTAACTTATCTTTGTTATTTTCAATAATGCAAGCCACAAACTATACGTTTTTTTGTTTATGAAGACAAGACACATCTGTTGATCCTATTTCTATAATGTTTAGGTGCGCACACAACTAATTATTATTAAAGACGGCAGCAAATTAGCATAATTAAAATGAAAATAAGTTATCAAACTATTGAATATAATTAAATACCACAGAAATTATATATATTTGTGTTGGCAAAGGCAAGACGCTTTTGTTGATCCTATTTCTATAATTTTTAGGTGCACGCAGAACTAATTAATATGAAAGAAGGCAGCAAATTCACATAATTGAAATGAAAATAAATTATCAAACTATTGAATATAATTAAATACCACATAAATTATATATATTTGTGTTGGCAAAGGCAAGACGCTTTTGTTGATCCTATTTCTATAATTTGTATGTGCTCACAGAACTAATTAATATTAAAAATGGCAGCAAATTAGCATAATTAAAATGAAAATAAATTTTCAAACTATTGAATATAATTAAATACCACAGAAATTATATATATTTTTGTTGGCAAAGGCAAGACGCATCTGTTGATCCTATTTCTATAATTTTTATGTGCACTCAGAACTAATTAATATTAAAAATGGCACCAAATTAGCATAATTAAAATGAAAATAAATTTTCAAACTATTGAATATAATTAAATACCACAGAAATTATATATATTTGGGTTCAATACAAGAATCCATGGACAAATCACATGACAACATACCCACTTTTTAATGTCATATGCTATTGTACTATCTCTGAAACTTAAAAAGTCATTACTTAAAATACAGATCTAGCGAATTGCACACAATGAACTGGCCATCAACCTCCCACTCAGTGTGCAACGCACATGTTGAGTGGTCATGGGCTCTCATTGTGCAACATGTTGATTAGTGGTCGCGTCTGTATATGCAACTTTTAGGAATTTCATTCCGTCTAATTACGTTAGTTATTTATTCTGTAGAAACCTGTCTACTGATTCTTGTAGTGTACCTATATTTGTATTGGCAAAGGCAAGACGCTCCTGTTTATCTTATTTCTATAATTGTTAAGTGCATACATAACTAATTAATATTTTAAAATGGCAGCAAATTAGCATAATTAAAATGAAAATAAATTATCAACTATTGAATATAATTAAATACCGTAAATACTGTAATTTCTGTAATTTGATAAATTACAGTAGATGAAGAGGTTTCTATGAACGTTAGGATTGTCAAGTCTGTCTAGTTATTTATATGTAGTTACTTACTAGTTACTCTTCTGTGTATTATGTTATTTATTTCTTACGTGCACTTGACAATTTATCTTATGAAGTTATGCCTATGCCAGAATTCTCCATAAATATGCAGAATTCTTCAGTAACATTCGACCACCCACATTTAGTACTAATTATGATTAAGTTACTTGGTTTAAAAAAATAGTGGTCCAACACAACACCTTTGCCTTTGGGGTTTTTGCTTTTATATATGATATTATTATGATAAATAAACTTGTTATTGTTTCACAAAATAGGGGCCTCCAAATTCTTGATTAGGAACCAACATAATTAGTAATTAAATTACACAATGCTGATACATTTCCATTCATTCTAAATGCTCTACTTGCCATTCCGTCCATCATCTAAAAGTAGTCATATGCCTAGGCCAGTTTACAAAAACCATGTATTTTATGTGTCTTGCTAAGTGGGCTGAAATGACGTAATTTCCTTGAGGGAATGAAAACTGAGTACCATACAAACTAGAAATGAACCTGTGCATACCATATTATTTTGCTCATAATTCAAATAGGCGTACTGGCTACATAGGGCTTATAGAAAGGCATGCGTTCCAAACAAGTACCATCTGTACCATTTTTTTGAATATGTAACATTATAGGCCCCCTATTATACCTTTTCGAAATAAAAAAATTGTTGGGTGATTTAACAAAAGTTGAACTTTCTAGTGCAAACTATGCAAAGACTGGCCATATTTAGTACTGTTTCACTTGGACAATACCTCTGTCATAAAAATATGAACAGCTCAAGGATATATAATTTCCTTCTTTATCACAAATGTGTCCAGCCACAGTTGTTGCACCAAATTAGGGTAAGCATTTTTCTTATGTCTAGCCAATGGTTAAAATTGCACTATATACAAATGAGTACTTATATTGTTATGTATTGGAAAGGTATTTTCATATTTGGGGATGCAAAACCAATATTTAAGAACTGTGCTGCAATTTGGTTTATGTAGAGAAGTAAATAAGTTGTCCAGCTCTGTGGAGAAGTGGTAAACAGCACGTCTCTGATGGCCAAGGTACTGAGTTTGATCCCCGTCACTAGCATTTGAGCATCCAGATAATTCAGAAAGCAATGGCAAACTACTGAACATATTTATATTGCCTAAAAAATTATTACAGCCAAAAAATGCTTGGTTGATGGGGCTATGTCGTGAATAGGATACACAACAATTTTTTTAAAGAAGTTAATGTCCAGCTTCCAAACGTCTCAGAGCATGAATACTTATCTAGAATACTTTTTTCCCAAAGAAATGCACATGTCACCGGAGAGTGCTGCTGTGATAGAAAGTATCAGGTCTAATTGCTTTGAATCCCAAATAATTGAGAAAAGATTACTTATATGTACTGGGTAATTACTTTCCTAGAGATAAAGGGTTAGGCTACTTTTAAACAAATCCTGTCTCACCACAGTCACTGGTTACCAGGGTTAAGCAAGGTACAGCCAGTGTGCCAAATACTGTCTGCCAAGTAAGTTTTACTGGTCCAAACAACTGATTTAAAATTACTGTGTATACAGTAGTCCTTCGTATGTTGCAACCTGGGCCAGAACTTCTAGTTTAGGGTGCAAAGAATAGGGCCACTGTCTTATTTCCAGGCATGTCGTAGGAGGTTTGGGGATATTAGAAGTTGGGGGATAGGCTGACAACCTTTCACCTGTGAGAAATTCATTGTCACTGTATTTTTTGTCTAATTTCTTAAAAATGACTTCTGTAATAATTATTCACCAGCTGTCTTATTGGTTAGCACAGGAGTGCCTTAGGCTAAGGGAGCAAACCTTTACAGAAAATCCAGAGGGGAGACCATAAGGCAGTTGACTGTATTAAACTATCTTCTTGCATCTGCTGTAATTCTGCTTGTTTCCACTGATATTGGCATTGTCTTTCCTTTGGAACTAATCATCAGAGCCCAGAGGGTGTTCGTTACAAATGAGCAAGGCATTTTTTCCATAAAACCTGGCTGGGCAAGCAATCATGCATAAAATTTTGAGGGCCTCATAGTCCATTTGAAATTTTACACTGACTTGCTGTATAGATGCAAAAAGCCAGCATCGTCACCAGGACCAGAGCTCATAAAATACAAAATCATAATCTTTCTGAGCCAAATTGTAAAATACCCTACTTCAGTGTTCTCTCAAACTCCTGCTGATCTCACTTGTAACAGGACAATGGTCCAACTAGATTTCCAGCAGGATGTGGTCCAGAGAATGGAAATGTGTTGTGTGGCTGTTTTATTTATGTCAGAATGCCAGACACATCCATCGTTGGTGGTGAACATGTCCAGTGTGTAAAGACATATATGTGTGGCTGTTTAAGAACCAACAAAGAAGTAATATTGTATTATGATCCAACATCATGCCATCAACTGAACCCAACAGAAGATCTGATCCAACATCATGCCATTAACTGAACCCAACCGGAGATGTGATCCAACATCATGCCATTAACTGAACCCAACCAGAGATATGATCCAACGTCATGCCATTAACTGAACCCAATGGGAGATATGATCCAACGTCATGCCATTAACTGAACCCAATGGGAGATATGATCCAAAAGTATGATGTTAACTGAACCCAAGGAGAAATGCAAAAAACATTTTTAGGCTGTTCCGGGGTAGTTGGGTGAGCTAAGAAGAGGTAGATGAAGGATGAGTTAAGATAAGCCTGATCCATTGATGATGTAGCATGAGTCATTCAAGAAAGTGTTAATCTAGGGCAAATCAAGAAAGTGTAGATTTGGGATTAGTTAATAATAGTGTACAAGTAGGGAGCAGTGGTAGCGTAGTGATAAGTCACTTGTTCACTGACCAGCAGACCTGAGTTTCGAGCTCACTTGTTACTCGTGGTTTGAAATAATAATTAATCCCATGGGCCATCCAGCCACATAAAAGTAGGTTCCTGAGCTCATATTCTGGATAGGTCAAGGAATTGCACCAATTGCACTGAGGAAGTATGATGACTAGGCAGCTGAAAACTTATGGAAAACCATGTGTTATGACACTGGATCATAACTCAGCATACCTTTACCTTTTATTAGTGGCACAAGTCCAGGAAGTTTAGATGTAGTATAAGTTAATTAACCCCTTAGCTGCGGATATATTCATAAGGTTACAATAAAAAGCCACCGTCATTTTACAAAGATCCTCCTCTTCCCAGAAGAAATCTGCCTGGAAGCTTACAATAAAGTATCCAGATGAATTGTTTCCCTGAAAAACTAATAAGAAGAAGGTCTCAGCAAATGGCGGCATCCCCTTATTGTATCCTTAAGGATACCTCCACAGCTAAGGGGTTAATAGAGTGTACTGGTAAATGTTTTATAAGTTAATAGAGTGTAGATGTAGGATGAGTCAGGAGAGTGTAGATAGATAGTAACTTGTATGCAAACACAACCCTCTTATATTACTTTACTATGTGTGTACAATTACAATGGTCAGAACTTCAATCTGAGGATCATGACAGTTCAGGTTTAATTGCAATAAGGGTCTGCAGTTTTTTTATTTCAATGGTAAAATTAATAATCCGCTCTGTACACTGCCTTTTGTTTTGTGTCTGTCCATCATTTCAGATTCCACTTTTTCCAATACCAGAATGTCAAGCTGTCCAACATCTTCCTCTTGGTCTTCCACTATCCCTCATGTTCATCATCCTGCCTCTTGTAAGTATGTATTCCATCTTTCCCCTTCTTAATGTGTCCAAGGAATGTGGACTGTCTTCTTGTGCCTTCAAGGAGCAGACGTAAACTGAGATTTAAGGACATCTGCAAAAGTCTTGAACAATTTCATAATGCTTACTTTCAACACAGTTGCATGTATACAATTCTTGTGAAGAACTTGCGGATGAGCATATATCACTATGTTGAGGCATCTAATCATCTGAAGGGACCTTAGGAAGAAGTCAGTAGACAAGTGATGTAGATAGAAAACACCTTTACCCTTAAACACATATTTGTTATGTATATTTCTATTAGAGGTAGAAAATTCGCACAATCAGCCATGAAGCTGCAATTTGAGGGCTTTGTAGTCCATTTGTAAATTTTGCACATACCTGATCCTGACCTTCTGTAAAGATACAACAGGCTATCATACTTGGGAAAATCAAAGCTTTTCTTTAATGTTGGACACCTTGACAACAAGGACAACAATGCCTAGATTACCTGGCAACAAATACTGATCTGCAGTTTTCATTGGTTTTTCATTGGTCCCTTTCCATATAAAGTTAAGTACTTTCCATACTTCTGTACAGAATCAATTAGGACTACATTCATTACATTTTTTATTGTTGTGATTTTCATTGATCAGTATTTATATACATTGGAGTCACATGTCAAAAATAGCCAAGGTGATTCCAAGTATATAAATAGTGGCCAAAAAAAATTACGACAATAATAAAAAATGCCTTATAAGTACTATCAAAGGTCATGGGTTAGCTAACAGCTGTGACCATTTGTATCTATTTGCTATTTCTATTCCCTAAACCCTTTGTTGCATTTCAGTGTCAGGAGTAGAAGAGTTTTCTGGAGATGGCCCTCGTGTGTGCTGAGTATATTGTGAAATTTGTTGCCTCTTTTATTTCGGTGGTCCATCATTTTCATGGACAGCCTCTAGGTCTGCCTTCACTGTATCTGTGTAGCATAGCTTGCTGTGGTATGTTGTCTGATGGTAGTCTGTTGATGTGTGCAAACCATTTGATCTATTGTCTTAATATATTCCAAGATTGGGGTGGTGCTGGTTCTTTGTCTAATGTTCTACTCCTCACACTGTCTCAGCGATATTCCTAGGATTCCGCGTAAGTTGTAAGGCGTTAATAATTAGGAAACAACTGAGATGTAAATTGTCTCCAAGACACTATAACCAGTTTGACAAATTTTCACCATTGTAACTTAAAGATTTATATGAAAATTGATAGTAGAGGCTTTACTGTAGAGAAACTCCCATAAATGATTGTTCACAACAACTCTTACATCACTTGGTAGTTGGTGGCATATATTTGTATCTAGAGATGTGATGGTCTAGTTTTATGCAGAACTAATTCTGTCAACCTATTCCTGATATGATCTTGAGTGTGTAATGTGTCCTATCCACTTCAACTACGCTGTGTCAAGAAGGTGTACCTAATACCCATTAACACAATAGTGCAGACTCTGTTTATGCATTACCACAGATTTAGGCTCCTGCACTTTAGTGATAATGTGAAGGTCAAAGTTCAGATTATAAAATGATATTTGAAGAATAGACACACATGACTTTACTAATTTCTACTTGTGAGAGGAAAGCTCAGGGAATTTTATGCAATCGGTGAATATACTTTTCTTACAACCTATATGAAGTACAGTACATAGGCTTTTGTTTCACATAGTCTTAGAATACAGAAGTGGTTTTTGTTTGACATAGGCCTACTCTTCTCATATACATGAGATTGAATAATTTTAATTAAAGCAGAGATCTGATTAAAACTGTCTACTTTAATAGTGTAGGAATCCTACAAATCGTGATTGTTAAGTCAACTTTTATCTTCTGTGGTGTAAAACTGAGTTTAATTTTCATTAAAATTTTATTAGTCGATCTCGTAGTACCCTGGTTGCTGGTGCACCCTTTTAGCCTAGTAGATGTCATAAAGGCAGATTGTGATCGTGCATTTCCCTTGTTTGGTGATCTTAGTAATTTTCTTTCATTGATTTACAAACCATTTGTTAAAGATAATTGACATAAACGGTCACACTAGAAGAGCAACCATACCAAGGAAAGGGTTAGCGTATGGCCATAATAATTGTTCTATGGTGAATCTATTGATAATGTCAACAAATAATGAAACACTTTGCTCAGTTGTAGATTAATATGTTGAAAAATATGCCAAACCTCTTATTCCAGAAAATGAGTTTTGAAAAGAAATTTGAATTATCAAAACGATTACAAGGAACAGAGCAAAATATTTGGTAAGTAGGGCCTTCAATTTTGTTTCCCTTGTTCACCTTCAGACTTTTATAGAGTTGTTTTTTAAAGTTGTATATTTCTGTTTTCAAAGGCCTTTGACTGTGTCTGGCATGATGGTCTCTGGAGCATAGTAAGATGATTTAATTTTTTACACATCCATCATAAACATTGTTGATTAACTTTACAGAAATGCAAGTCTTATTAAATTAACCAGTTCTTTAAACCAGATGTGGGAGTTTGACAGGGATGAATAATATCTACAGTACTATTCAGCATATACCAAGAGCATAAAAAACAATTCTATATATATTTTTAGAACGATAATAGAGAGGTCTATAGAGGTGAAAACATACCTGTACCTCTGTTTTATAGACTACACAAAGGCATTTGATAAAGTTAAACATAGTGAAGTTATACACTTGCTAGGGAATTTGAACATTGACAGTAAGGATTTAAGGATCATCAAGAATATGTACTGGCAACAAACAGCAGCAATAAGAGTAGGAAATGAAAATGGCCCCTTTTAGCAAATAAAACAAGGAGTTATACGGGGATGTGTATTTTCACCAGACCTGTTCTTTTATACAGTGAAAACATAATGTGTGCAATAATTGATATCTCAGGAATATCGGTGGGAGGACATAACATAAATAATTTAAGATATGCCGATGACACTGTTCTGATTGCTAATAGTGAGAAAGACTTTCAAGAATTAATTAATGTAGTAGTGACGAAGAGTAAAGAGATAGGGGGCTTCCTAAACATCAAGAAAACAGAAATAATGGTTATTTTAAAGAAATAAAACACCACAACATGTAAGATCAAAGTGAATGATATAGTATTAAAACAGGTCCACCAATTCAAGTATTTAGGTACAACGATTACAGCAGATGGAAGAAGTTCAACAGAACTCAGAAGCAGAATAGGACAGGCAAAAATAACATTCAAAAAATGAAAAATATATTGTGTAATATGACCTTGTCATTAGAGGTGAGGAAGAGAGATCTGCAGTGCTATATAACTCATATACTAACAAATAGATGCAATTCTTGGACAATAAACAAACAAGTAATTAGGAGTTTAGATGCAGTGAAGATGTGGTTCTACAGAAGAATGCTGAGAATACTATGGACTGCCAGAAAAACTAATGTGGAGTTGTTGAGTCAAATGCGAGATGGAGCTTAGTCAATAATATAAGAATAAGACAATCTTCATTGTTTGGCCACATTATGAGACAAGGAGGTTTGGAGAACATAGTCACATCAGGCAAGATTGAAGACAACAGAAACAGAGGATGACAACGTGAGAAAATATTAGACAGTTTAAAAACCTGGTACAGCAGGGAAACAACAATGATTCTAATACATAGTACTGGAGACAGAGAGCTGTGGAGAGCCATGATTGCCTACAACAGGCGCGGCACCTGATGATGATGACATAGATGTATGAAAGGTGCCCACACAGACATGTACAAGCATATAGATATATAAATGGATACACACAATAATGGGGGTCACATATTCTTCTTCTTCTTCTTTTGTTCACTTGAAACATGTCTATATCTGTAATTCTATCTCCTTAATAAAACTCACTGTCTTTTGTAGTTCATACAGTGTCCCATAGAGCTTTGATTCCAGTGTTGTTTCCTCTGGCCAATATGTCTGCCTCAGCGTTTCATGCTCAGAACACTCTTGAAGTATATGTTTGGCACTCTGTGCTGCCTGTCCACATGTACACATGGCCGTGTTGCCAATATTGAACTTTGTATACATGTGACTGCGGAGTCGGTTGTGTCCTGTTCTGAGACGTAGAATTATAACTTGTTCTGGTCTGTTCATAATGTGATAGTCATCTTGTGTTGGTGTTTGTGGATTTGGGGTCACATATGAATATGTACACATAATCACATACAAATCCATCCACATACACACACACAAAATACATAAACATTCACACACAAAGATATATACATGCATTAACATAAAGCATGCATATAGATGTGTTCACATACAAACATGTGACCCAAAACAGGTGTGTAAATACATAACAAAATAAATGTCTACATATGTTCATACCAAAACATATAGGTGAGCCCTTGCCTGTTTCTTTTAGAAAACAAAACAATAACAACATATGTATAAATATGTAAATGAAGAAACAGATTTGTAAAAATAAGTATTACTGTGCATAAATATCTACGAATGGATGAACAGATGAGAATACAAACAACTATATATACCTACACATAAATACAAACAACAGAATAGCACAAATACAAAAATAAGATAAAACAAATACCTATCCATGAATAATGTATTTGTTTTGTACAAGCTGTCCAGCTTCTTCCAGTTCAGAAGGTCTACAATATCTTTTGTCCATCATAGTCTTAGTATGCCTCTTGTTGGCACACTTTCCTGGAACTTTTCCCTCCACGATTAATCTTCCTAAACCATTTAATATTTTAATATGTCCAAAATATGTCAGCATGCATTTTTTTAATACCGGGGTATATTTTAGGGGCTGGTCTTCTTATACATTCAGGTATTTCCAGAAGTCAGTTTTGGTTCGTCTTTCTGTCCATGATATTCTTATGACCTTTCAATAACATTTAATTTCAAATGCCAATATTTTCATTTCCATTGCGAATGTCATTTTCCCCACATCTCACAACCATATGTTGTCACTGGAAACATATAAACATATAGCTTCTTAATAGTTTTAGCTTTGTTTTTCTGCTTTCCCCTTGCCATTGATTTTTTTCCTGTGATGTTTTTAATTGTGGTCATCACAAGTTTTTTGGCATTGTAATTTAGCATGCATTTCCTTTTAAATCTGCTGAAAGACACTGTGCTTCTATTTTCTTGCTTAGAATACAGACAATACGTAGATAACTCATTAGAAAATAATGAAGAATACTATAACAAATTGATATGCTGGGAGCAGAGCACAATGACGTGACATGAACAGAGCACTTATATTCCAACTGACTAGCCAGATGATGATATCAGAGCACAATGACGTGACATGAACAGAGCACTTATATTCCAACTGACTAGCCAGATGATGATATCAGAGCACAATGGAATGACATGAACAGAGCACTTATATTCCAACTCACTAGCCAGATGATGATATCAGAGCACAATGAAGTGAAATCATAAGATTAATTCCACATCAGTCTCCAGACTGATAAACATTCGGACTAGCAGGAAGTCTGTTTAATAACTGAAAGAAAGGTTGAAAGGGTGTAGAGACTCCATTGTATTCAGGTTGATCTATGTGTACATTGTCCCTCTCAACAAAGCGGCATACTATCTGCTAAAAGTACCACAAAATGCGCAGCATGTAGCTCTGTAGTTTAATCGATAATCCCCAGGGATTTTAGAAAAATTTCTCTGTATACAAGATGTCGAGAGTCAAATCGGCAAACTCTTGAACACAAAGTGAACAGCTTAACAACTATGCCAGGGAGATCCCCTAAGTGTTTATTAACTTATCAGCCTCAATGTGCCAGATTGTCCTTGAATACCTACTTGATTGTCCAAATACATATTTCTATTACATGTTTTATATTCATATTTTCTTCATGTTGACATTTTATGCACAATTTTTCTTCTTGTTGACATTTCATGCACAATTTTTCTTCTTGTTGACATTTTATGCACAATTTTTCTTCTTGTTGACATTTTATGCACAATTTTTCTTCTTGTTGACATTTTATGAAAAAATTATCCTGTTGACATTTTATGAAAAAATTATCTTGTTGACATTTTATGAAAAATTGTGCTTGTTGTACTTTCTTTCTATAAATATATTCAGTGTTACATGCATGATACATATGGAATGATTAAATAGGGTTGATGTATCCAAAATGGCAGTGGAAAACAATGCAGTAAATCTTGGTCAGGGCTTCCCAGATTTCATGGCACCAGAAACCATTGTCACTTGTTTGAAAGATGTAGCCACTAGTGATGCACCACAGACTCATCAATATACCCGTAGTTTTGTAAGTTGATTGACAGATTAACTTTAATTTATACTGCTTTACTTCATCTCGTATTCCCCTGGAATGTGTCAATATTCTAAGAACTTCTACAAAATTGACTGTTTTGTAATTCGTACAAAGGTCCATATAGTTGTTTTTTTCACTGTTGTTTCTCTGGGTCAGTATATATGCCTTAGCATTTCATATTCAGGCTATTCCTGAAGAATGTGTTCTGTTCTCTGAGGTGCCTGTCCACATATACACTTGGCTGTTTTGCCAATCTAGAACTTTGGCATTTTGTGGCATTTTGAACTTTGAACTAAGCAAGACATGTGGCTTAAATGTCAGTTGTGTCCTATTCTGAGGTGCAGAATAACAACTTAGTCTAATCTGTTCATAATTTGGTAATAATCTTGTATTGCTTTCTAATTATTTTTTTTCCTAATTATCTAATAAGACTTTGAATTATTGCATATTGCCTCCCCATCAAGACCCGATCCTTACAGCAGAGGAGTCAGCCAACAGAAGCTGAAAGCTAAAACTAGCCAGGCCCTCCTAAAATGAGCAAGACCAGTCTACCCTAGCAAGTACGGGTGCTGAAGGTGAAGACAACTAGCAAAAAGGCTAGTTTTTTTTGTTGGTTAGTGCTAGAGGCTAGCACAGCAATTAGGATGCCACGTTCCAACCCACACAATGGGAATATGTTTATTTAAAAATTTGCACCAACACACACACTTTGTGTGTGAGCTCAGAACTGCATCACCATCATTTTTCTTTATTCATTAATATTCTATTTCTTTCAAATCATACAATTGCTAATACTTCCTTCTCTAAGTTTATCTAATTACCAATATTCCTTTCTCTTAAATTATCCAGTTGCTAATATTACCTTCTCTCAAATAATCCAGTTGCTAATATTTCTCCTCTCGATTTATGTAATTGCTAATACTTTCTTCTCTCAAATCATCAAATTACTAATATTCCCATTCTCTTAAATCATCCAATTACTAATATTCCCTTCTCTAAAATCATCCTTCTTCTGCTTCATCAGCATTCATTCTCAAACTCCCGCAAGATATCTTGTTGTAGGTTAAAGGCCTACTAGATTTCCAGCAGGATGTAGTCCAGAGAATGGAAATGTGTTGTGACACCGTTTTATTAGCACCAATGGACCGATACATCCATCTTCAGCTGTCTAAAATCATCCAATTGATAATACTCCCTTCTCTCAAATCATCCAATTGTTAATACTCATTTCTCTTAAATCATCCAATTGTTAATACTCTCTTCTCTCAAACCATCCAGTTGCTAATACTCCCTTCTCTCAAATCATCCAATT
This sequence comes from Meghimatium bilineatum, assembly GCA_034231615.1. Lineage (NCBI taxonomy): Eukaryota > Metazoa > Mollusca > Gastropoda > Stylommatophora > Philomycidae > Meghimatium > Meghimatium bilineatum. The sequence continues at coordinate 19,454,747 of CM067307.1, forward strand.
GCTAATACTCCCTTCTCTCAAATCATCCAAATGCTAATACTCCCTTCTCTCAAATCATCCAAATGCTAATACTCCCTTCTCTCAAATCATCCAAATGCTAATACTCCCTTCTCTCAAATCATCCAAATGCTAATACTCCCTTCTCTCAAATCATCCAAATGCTAATACTCCCTTCTCTCAAATCATCCACTAATACTCCCTTCTCTGAAATCATCCAAATGCTAATACTCCCTTCTCTGAAATCATTCAAATGCTAATACTCCCTTTTCTCAAATCATCCACTAATACTCCCTTCTCTTAAATCATCTAGTTACCAACATGTCCTCTTATAAAAATAACAAGGATTTTTTTTTATATTTCTGTCAATGTTATTTATTTCTTTTTCTTTAAAGGGACATCCTCGATTGATTAATGCTCTCGCCAAACTGTATGAGCCATATTTAAATCATAAGGTGGACCCAGCAACAGATATTCTCATCAGTTGTGGAGCATATGGGTCTCTGTACTGTATGATACAGGGTCTTATTAACCCAGGGGATGAGGTAAGTTCTGCTGCTTTCAACAAATTACATTTTTTCTAAAATAGTCAGTTATTAGTTATGAACCACTGTCCTTACACTCCAGACAAACCCATAGGTGCTTAATCTTCCCCAGCAGATATTAAAGGATATGCATGCTGATAGTTCCTGTGGCTTGCTGGTTAAACATATGCCTCATTTTTCCCTTTAGGTGCCTAGTCCTACTCTTGCCACACTAAACTCTTTTGGGACCAAATTAATTTTCAGTAGTATAAAAATATAATCACATTACAAAAAAATTTGATCATGAGTTATCATAATATTGATAAATGGCGTGCATATTGTATATCATTGGAAAGGAAAATTGTTAAAAAAAATCAATATGGTTATAAATTGTTGAATACTTGTTCTTGAAAAGTATAATTACAATTTGTAAAATAGAAAAATTATTAGTATCATTAGCCGCCAGTGTGTTGCCAGGGCCCGAAAGGGGAGCAAAGAATAGCAATACTGTTTACCTTCCATGCATGTCGTAATAGACGACTAAAAAGTTATGGGATGGAGTTGGCTGACCCATCCCAAATAGGGTCAGTGACCCAAAGCCATGCTGAAGTTGGATGTGTCAGGCTGAAAGGCACAGATATCGCAGCACTGCTGTAAACAATGACACAGCGCATTCCGTTCTCTGGACTACATCCTGCTAATCTGCATGAAGTATCATTAGCTTATCATTTTAATAAAAAGTATTGCAACCTACCTAATTTGTCATTGTTTGAGGTGTTCCCATCATATTATCTGGTATTTTATTATAGGGTATTTAGTTGTAGATAATACACAATTTATTCAGTGCATTTATGTCCAAAAAATATGTACCTTATGAATATTTATGTCAAAAAATATGTACATTATGAATATTTATGTCAAAAAATATGTACCTTATGAATATTTATGTCAAAAAATATGTACATTATGAATATTTATGTCAAAAAATATGTACATTATGAATATTTATGTCAAAAAATATGTACCTTATGAATATTTATGTCAAAAAATATGTACATTATGAATATTTATGTCAAAAAATATGTACCTTATGAATATTTATGTCAAAAAATATGTACATTATGAATATTTATGTCAAAAAATATGTACATTATGAATATTTATGTCAAAAAATATGTACATTATGAATATTTATGTCAAAAAATATGTACATTATGAATATTTATGTCAAAAAATATGTACCTTCTGAATATTTATGTCAAAAAATATGTACATTATGAATATTTATGTCAAAAAATATGTATATTATGAATATTTATGTCAAAAAATATGTACCTTATGAATATTTATGTCAAAAAATATGTACATTATGAATATTTTTCTGAATGACATCATAAGTCATCATCACAATTTTATTATTTACAAGCTTGTTTTACTTTCTACAACTTTCCATAATTTATGTCTATATAGGTAAAATATCTCTCAGTGCAAACTTATCACTTCCACTAGTTAGAAATGTACTAGGTGTTCTATCTTCCTAAACAGTTATGTCATCACCGATCTTTGATGTTTCAGAGGTGTTGCATACCTGTCAACCGTATCAGACAAAAGTCTATACCACATACAAATAAATCCTGTAAATATCATACTAAAAAATAATCTGGTCTATCATGCTTATTTGTACGAAAATTTCTCCACATTTGACTATTGTGAGAAAAATTGCTGGGGTCGGGTTAGCAGAAGTTTGGCAAAGTTCTAGTACGACATCATATCCCCTTATCTATGGCTTTACCACCCCCAAGAAAATATATAATTAAAACAAGCAAATAGACAACTAACCTTTGCTACAGAAAATGGTATGGATAAAAAATGACTTGTGTTAAGGAAACAAACCATTTAAACCTACCAGCATGTCCATTTCAGTGGATTAAGATGATAGTCAGACCCTAGAAGTTGCTGGTTTTAGTCCTACTCTTCAATATATCAAATTGATAGTAAAAGTTTGCCGTTAGCAATCTCCTCAAAAGTTCTGACATACTAGTCAACATCAGAAAGTATGTTGCTGGTGATAATACAAAATGTGAATTATCAATTATGTATGTCCTATAAGGGCATACTATTTTAGAACTATGTATTTCATTTGCCGTGCATATGAGTGGTCCTGGGTTCATCCCCAGTTGAGGTGGAAATATTTCTTATCAAATCAATCTGGAAATTTCTGCTGAAGATGGATGTGTTGGGCCATTGATGCAAATAAAACGGAGACACAACGCATTTCCATTCTCTTGACTACATCCTGCTGAAATTCTAGTAGGACAATGGTCCTGCTACAAGGGAGATCCAGCGGGAGTTTGAGAATAAACGCTGAAGAAGAAGAAGAATCTGGAAATGAAAGACTGCGAGGGAGAGAATATGGCTACTGCCCTTATATAGCAGAGTCTCTGAAATATTAGATCGGTAACATCTCACACCTCTTCAGCAGTTAAATGCTATGGGCTAGTTTACTTTCATGTACTTTAATAATTTTTTTTCAGGTGATCATCATAGAACCATTTTTTGACTGCTACCAACCAATGGTGACTGTTGCTGGGGGAGTGCCAGTGTTTGTTCCACTTAGACCTGTAAGTTCATTGTATATTGAATCAATTATATATTTTGCTATATAATTAGATAAATATAAACAAAAAGTTCATTATGGAATTATATGCCAACATTTTTAATGAAATAAACCATACATTATTTAATGAAACAAACTTTTGCTAAAGGTGCATTCAATGCAGCATTCAGTAGATCTGTGCGCAACGCACTGAGAAGCCCCCCCCCCATCCCTCTTCCCTGGCAGACACTTGTGGGAGGAGGGGCTCTCCAGGTATTGCACGCACATCAAATCATCGCTAGCAGACTGCATATTTTGTATCTCCTTGTCACAGAAGTTGTATGAAATCAAGCCTATTATTAAAAAGTTGGAATATGTGGGTATATCATTCTATCATTCCGTATACAACCAAACAAAATTATAAAATAGAATAAGTTAAATAGGTTCTACAGATATAGGTTTTTGCTTTTGTTTGTCCTTATGAAGACATTATTTGTTGAAATGTTTTCTGTCAATGTTTCTTGTTAGTATATTCTGTTTATAAATATACTTATAACTATTTCTGATCATTTTAACCTTTGTCTTGTGTTACCCAAGTTCTCGCAACTACAGAGAGCCTACAACAGAACAAATTGATGTTTTGACCAAAAGGTATGTATCAATATAGGGAAAAGAAAAGAAGAGAGCACCAATATAGAAGGGGACTGCATTGAATTATGTAGCCTCCTATAACCCTTAACGCACATTGAATTATGCAGCCTCCTAAAATATAACACATTGAATAATGTAGCCTCCTATAACCCTTAGATTTTACCGATGATCTTGCACTATTGAGTGAAAACCATCAAAATGCACAAACAAAAACTGATATATTAAAACTCATTGCAGGACAAATAGGTCTCCAAATCAATTCAGCAAAAACAAAAATTATGGACTTCAACAATTCACATAATGAAATTACTTTAAATGGACAACAACTTGAAAAAGTACAGAAATTCTCCTATCTAGCAAGCAAATTAACACTCGACGGTGATGTCATGCCAGAAATTACAACTCGCATTGCCCTAGCATCAAGTGCATTTAACAGACTGTCTAATATCTGGAAGTCAAAGTCAATCAGCACACGCACGAAAATGCGCTTATTTAATTCCTGCGTTATTCCGGTGCTATCATATGGATGTGAGAGCTAAAAGCTCTTTATTTTCAGAAAAGAAATTACTGAGTTTTGAGAACAAATGTCTTTGTAGGATAACTAACACCCATTGGAGTGAATTCAAATCTGATGATAAAATCAGAGAAGAGACACATCAAAATTTCATCACAGATGTTATCAGAAAACGCTGTTGGTCCTACATCGGGCATGTCCTACGCGCAGACACCAACAGAATACACCACCAATCTCTTGAATGGATACCTACAGGCAAAAGAGCAAGGGGTAGACCAAAAGAAACACTCAGAAGAACAATACTTAGAGAAAGTAAAACAACCAATATTCATACTATTCAAGAACTGCACAGAATAGCTTTGAACAGACAGAATTGGAGAGATCTGACCTCTGCCCTATGCACTGACTTCAGCGCAAAAGGAAAATGAATGAATGAATAACCCTTAACGCACATTTAATTATGTAGCCCTTATAGTCTAGCACACATTGAATTATATAGCCTCCTATAGCCTAATACACATTGAATTATGCAACCTCCTAAAATATAACATACAGTGAATTATTTGGCCTCCTATAAACTAACACACATTGACTTATTTAGCCTCCTATAACCCTTAACACACATTGAGGTATGCAGCCTCCTATAACCCTTAACACATATTGAGTTATGCAGCCTTCTATAACCCTTAACACACATTGAGTTATGCAGCCTTCTATAACCTAATACACATTTAATTATGTTGCTTCCTAAAATATAACAGACATTAATTTATTTAGCCTCCTATAGCCTAACACACATGGAATTATGCCGCCTCCTAAAATATAACACACATTGAATTATGTAACCTCTTTTAACCTAATACACATGGAAAAATGAGTATGATAAATTAGAAAAAAAAAAACATAATACAAGAATGAGAAGATACAGGATACAGCATGTAACAGAAAAGTGAATTTCTACTTCTTTTGTATTTGTTCTCAAACTCTTGTATACTAATAGGATGTAGTTCAGAGAATGGAATACAATGTGCCATGGTTTACAGTTTAGCTGTGATATCTGTGCCTTTCCGCCAGACACATCTGACTTCAGCTTAGCATCTAGGGTGCTTTGACCCTCTATAGGATGGAACAGCAAATTCCACCCTGAGAACTTTTTTATTCGCCACCAACAACATGCATGGCAGATAACTGATTGTAAAAGCAATAATATAATTAGTAAGTAGTAATTGTATAATAAAAAAAATACAGAAGAATTTCTGTCATTATCCATAATTCTGATCCACATAATAATGTTCATTTTTAGGTTGAAATTTATGTTTTGTTTTTTTTCCATTGTAATAGTCACTCAGTGAACTCCATTTTTTTTTTTGCAGTTAAATATTTGATGTATATTTTATTTTCACCTCACCAGACTAGAAATGGAAAAATTACATCCAGTGCGGACTGGAAACTTGATCCAGAAGATTTAGCCAGCAAATTTAACAAGAATACAAAGTTGATTTTAGTAAACACTCCAAATAATCCACTGGGCAAGGTAAGGTAATCTGTGCATAAGCTTGTTTAAGATTTTCTTACTTTGCATCATGCTTCATAGATTCAACATATCATACCCTTTCTTGGGGCAGTTACCTCCTATTTTCAAAAACAAATATGTGAACATGAACACCAAAGCTGCACTATATAAAATGATCATCATACTATCATTATGCTACCAATGTCAAATCTGGACATTAACAACAGAATCCAAAAGAAAACTTGTTACAACAGAAATGACTTGTCTACGTAAAATCTTCAGAGTCACAATAAAAGACAGAATCAGGAACGAAAACATCAGAAGACTAGCAAACACAATGCCAATCCTGGATTACATCAGAATACAACAGATTAAGTGGTTTTCACATTCTTCCAGACTACCATCAGAAAGTGCCCCTCCCAAAGCATTACTATACAGACATGATGGATACAAGCCAGGGGCAGACCTTGCAAACAATGGATTACAGAAATAAGAGTCAACAAAAACAAACATATATGAAGTACATAAAAAAGCCATCTCCAGAGAACTCTTCTACCCCTGATGCAGCAAGACATAAGGGGATATAACGCGAAAAGAAAATTAAGGTGAAAAAAGGCAATCTCCAGAGAATTCTTCTACCCTTGACGCTGCAATACATAAAGTGGAATAAAGCAAACACAAGAAAAAGAAAGCACTGTGCTTCTTCTTCTGGCATGATGTAGTCCAGAGAATGGAATGCTTTGTGTCAGTTTTGATATCTGTCCCTTTCATTGTCTGACACATCTGACTTCAGCATGACTTTCCTGTCACCCTTTTTGAGATGGAATACCCAACACTACCTCAAAACCTTATTAGTTGCTCTTACAGCCATAGGTGTTGTCGCCTAGTACGGATTTTCCGTATTCATAGGGATTTCTTTTTGTGGCCCTCCCCCCTCCCAGGCCATTTTGTGTTAAATTTCCTAGTAATTATTACTAATCTAGACATTTTTATCTCATATGTTCATATTGAGGGACTAAAAAATAATAATAAAAAACAAATGGTGTTTTTAAATTTAGCAAAAATTTTAAATTTTTGGTGTTTTTAAAAAACAAATATAAAAAAAAATTTGGTGCTAAATACGGACGTTTCTATTGAAATATGGAAATAAATTGTTAAAATACAGATTTATGAAAAAAATAAGTTGACAGCTATGTCTTAAAGCATACACTGCAGATCACAGTGTAGGAAGAAAGCTGCTCATCTCAGTTCGTCATCCTCAATCTCCATATGTACTATGACAAACCTCTGTTGAGCCTGACCACCTCATTCTTTCCAAAAATCAAATGTACCAAAATAATGGTGCATATATTTCAGCATTGCTCTGAACTAGTAGTACATTGTAGGCCTACGTGTACTCATCTCTCAAATCAAGGTAACAAATATAAGTAGTTGTACTGGAGCGAAAGCAAAAGTAGAGTTAATACTTACAGGACGATAACATCTGACATAGGACATACATCATTACTCATTAAACCCATAACCTTTCAGGGTTGTAAGAGTGCCACTTTGGAAACATCAACACAAAAATCCTGTTATGCCTCTCTGAAATAAGTTCCTTGCTTATGTGTGGAGAATCTTAATCCTGTTTAGTCTTCAATATTATCAATCCATACTTTCTTGTACCCTCTTATTCTTCCACTCTCAACTGTCCTCTGCAGGAGAGTTTTGGAAAGGAAATCCGTATTAGGAAATGCCAGTATCTTGATGAGGCCCAAAAGGGAATTAACTTTTCATGCATGTCGTAAGAGGCAACTAAAGAGGTTTTGGGGTGGAGTTGGCTATCTCATCCCATATATGGTCAAAGTAACCCAGAAACCATGCTGAAGTTGAATGTGTCAGGCTGAAAGGTGCAGATATTGCAGCTGATCAGTATACCATGACACAACATATTCTGTTCTGTGGACTACATCCTGCTAACCTGCTGGAGTTTGAGCACAAATGCAGAAGTATTAGGAAAGACAACTTAAGAATTGAAAATGACATTAGATATGAACATAAACAAAATAGTAAACAAGATTATGAATCAATGCAGATTGTTGACTTATGAATCAATGCAGATTTTTGACTTATGAATCAATGCAGATTTTTGACTTATGAATCAATGCAGATTGTTGACTTATGAATCAATACAGGTTGTTGACTTATGAATCAATGCAGATTTTTGACTTATGAATCAATGCAGGTTGTTGACTTATGAATCAATGCAGGTTGTTGACTTATGAATCAATGCAGGTTGTTGACTTATGAATCAATGCAGATTTTTGACTTATGAATCAATGCAGATTGTTGACTTATTTTGTTTTACTATTTGCAGATGTTTACTCTGGAGGAGCTAACATTGATATCAGATCTTTGCAAGCAACATAATGTTGTATGTATAGCCGATGAGGTTTATGAGTGGCTGACGTATGATAACAAACATATTAAAATAGGTGAGGCACATTCTTTTCCTGGACCATGGACTACTGATCCTCAACATAAGATTATGTTTTGTTGATTGATTTAAAAAATCATGTATCTGAGTGTATATCTTATCGAGTCTGTCTATCTTCTTTCGTTCACTTAAAATATGTTTATATCTGTAATTTTGTTTCTTCAATAAATAGAGATATAATTTTCATTGTATTTGTGCATGGCTTCATTATTGCTGTGCCGTGCCTCTTACCTGGTTGCCTCCATCTTCAGAGCATGCACAGTCAGTTTCTAGGGTAGACTGTGGTGTTGCTTGATTATCACCATCATCAAACCTATAAACCTTTAGGGATGTAGGGGTGTCACTCTGGAAAAATCCACACACAAATTTTGCCATATCTCTCTGTTATCAGCTCTTTGTTTGAGTGTGAAGAAAATTAATCCAGTTCAGTCTTTAATATTATCAATACATACTTTCCTCTGACCTCATCTTCTTCCACCCTCAACTGTTCCCTGCAAGATATTTTTGGAAAGAGAATCATGCCTCATTACATGGCCAAACAATACAAGTTTGCGGCGCCTCACCACTGCCATGAAATGTTCTTGTTGGCCTACAAGAGTATTTATTTTGCTTCTCACGTGCTTGATTATAGGAGGGACTGAATGCTCTTACTTTTCAGCTCTGTTGGCTGAACTAAGCCCCATGTCCATGGCAAGGGTCTGGCCTCAGTGGTGGTCTCTCTTTCACCTATCACATCAAGAATCAGAATAGTAGCAAATTTGTGAAAATCTTGAATGGCAAGAAATAAAATGGTTTGAATCACAGTAAGATACCTATAAGTATGTAATACAATCTGGACACCTTATAAGAATGAATCACAGTAAGATACCAACAAACATATAATACAATCTGGACACCCTATAAGAATGAATCACAGTAAGATACCAACAGACATATAATACAATCTGGACACCCTATAAGAATGAATCACAGTAAGATACCAACAAACATATAATACAATCTGGACACCCTATAAGAATGAATCACAGTAAGATACCAACAAGCATATAATACAATCTGCTTTGATTATATACCCAAGGGGTGACAACTATATTTATCTGGATATACACTGTAATATTATGTTTAGCATACGTAGCATGGCTCTTGATTGCTTGATTGATTGAAAACTGCTATTTAACTCATTTTATTTTCATTTATTTTATTTTGGTTCTCTCTCAAGCTTACACTGGATCTCTCTTATGGCAAGACAATAGTCTTATGATATTTTATACGGGATATAGTTCAGAGAACGGAAGTGCGATGTGCCACCATTCTATTTATGCCAATGGCCAGACACAGTGTCCAGCTTTGACAGTTTCCTTTCTTATATTTGTTCATGATCTAGTGTTTTAATAAGGCAATTAGATGCATATGTGTTTCTGGGGCCCGAATGTGGAGCGAAGAATAGTGACACTTTATCTACCCTGCCCATTGTAAAAGCACAAGTAAAGAGGATAGGAGAATATAGTTGTCTATCCCATCCCATAGATGGTCATTTAAAGTGACCCAAAAGTTGTATTGAAATTGGATGTGTCAGACCAAGTCAAAAGATGCCCATATCACAAACAAGTTGTAAACCATGACGCAATGCATTCTGTTCTCTGGACTACATGTTTCTGATATGCAGGAGTTTGTGAACTAACTCAGAATAAGATGCAAAGAGAAACTCATTTTTCCATGATATCCCATTGATGTTTTTCCAAGAAGCAAGTAGAGTAGAAGTGTAGAGTAGAAGAATTTAATAGATTTCCTGAACCACAAATAGACTATAACTGTTATCTTATGTATCCATTTTGCAGCTTCACTTCCAGGTATGTGGGAAAGAACTGTTACTATTGGCAGTGCCGGTAAAACATTTAGTGTGACAGGTTGGAAGATTGGTTGGAGTATAGGACCTAAGCATTTAGTTCATTGTGGTCAGATAGTTCACCAGAACTGCACCTATACTTGTCCTACTCCAACCCAGGTTAGAAGAATATGTATGTCCTGTGTGATGAGCCGATATCTCATTGGATGAATGAAGGAATGCATCTAAGTGTACTGATAATTATTTGTTTGACATTCTAGACTTAGTGTCAGGCCAAAGTATGTGCACAGGTTACTGGAGACAAAAGTCACCATAATCATCATCAAGTGCTGTCTCGCAATGAAGGTTGACTGCAACAGACCTTCAACATCCCCTGTCCCTTGTTTTGGTGGTGAACTCTGCTAGATTGTAACCTGTCCATCTCATGATGTTACTCTTCCACTTGTATCTCTGCCTACCTCTTGCTCGATTCCCCTCAACTTTACCTTCAAGTACGGTCTTCAACAAGGTGTCATGTCTTTTAATGTGACCAAAATATTTTATTTGCTTGAGCTTTATTTCCTTAAATAATTCTTTCTTCATATTAAGTGTTGTTAGAACCTCTTTGTTAGTTTTCTTCTCTTTCCATGATGTTCTCCCTACATCTGAAAAACATAATTTCTGTCTTCTAATTGTTTGTTTATTGTCCATGTTTCTGTGCCATACATTAATATAGAATAGATGTAGCATTTTATAATTCTCAGTTTTAGCTTGTTTGTAATGTTTAGATGTTAATATTTTCCTCATGCACTTTTTTCTTCATGCACCTATTCTCCTTTTAACTTCTGTTTCCCATCTGCCATTATTTGTGATTATGTGTCCAAGATATTGATAATGTTTTACTTCTACTTGTTGTAGTTTTCTCCATGTATTTTATGTTTAGCAACTGTTCTTCTGTGACTTTACTGATCATCATGTTTTTGTTTTTTGTATGTTTATATCACAGAAGTATAATTCTTATTTCAATCGCTGTTCAAGTGTAGTAAATTGTTATATCATGAATTTACTTCAGTATTGTTTTGTCAATTCTGTTTTAATAAATTTCACATTACCTGGCAGTTTCATTGGTGCTAGTTTTCTTTAATCGTTTGATTTTCTTATTTTCCATGATCTTTCCATCTAAATATCAATTTAGCCTGTTGTATTTTGGGGTATAGTGGTGAAGCCATATGTCTTGTGCTCTTGAGATCGTGGGTTTGATACTGGACCATGATGTCTTGTTTAAAAGGGCCTTTTTCAGATGTCCAATAACCTGGAGATTATTTCTTGAAACTTTGGAGTTGAAGCTAAAAGTGATAATCTCTGCAGGCAGTATGCTGCTTTGTAGAAAGGGATGGAGCACATAAGGGGAAGCCAAGTACAGTGAAGTCAGTTCATTATGTACTGTGAGCCATTTTTGATTGTAGAATAGTTTACTGCAGTGTCCTCCACTATTGATATCCATAATTATTGTAATTTGCTATTTACATTTTATAACTGGATGGTTACTGATCCAGCGGTCTATGGGTGCGTGACCTTTGTCCCAATGCTATTTTGTGATGCATGTGTTTGTGAGCTGTTATTGTTTTTCCATATATAGGCAGTTTATAAATAAATAATATTACTTCAATTATTACCGGGGTATATGTTCTATTTTTTTAATGAGTATAGTATAATCTGTTATAAAATAATATTTTATGAGTATAGTATAATCTCTTATAAAATAATATTTTATGAGTATAGTATAATCTGTTATAAAATAATATTTTATGAGTATAGTATAATCTGTTGTAAAATAATATTTTTGAGTATAGTATAATCTGTTGTAAAATAATGTCACAGGAAGCTATAGCAAGAGGACTGGAAATAGAAATGAACAGAGCTGGGACTCCTGAATGTTATTTTACAGCACTCTCTGAACAGTTGCGGCCTAAGAGGGATAATTTGGCAAAAGTTCTTGCAGAAGCAGGCTTGAAACCAGTCATACCTGAAGCTGGATATTTCATGCTAGCTGATTATTCTAACTTGAGTATGCAATTTTTCAATTTTTACATAGAGTTACTTGTAGCCCAGTCCTCACTAGCTTTTCTTGGCCTGTCTTGTTCATTAAAAATGTCAGCTGCCTACTATCTCACAGCTTTACTTTATTGATAGCATATCCTATCCAGGACGTAGCTATCAACCCAGCATTTGTTGGCTGTGGTGATTTTCTAGGCAATATAAATACGTTCAGTAGGTTGCCATTGCTTTCTGAATTGAGTATGCAATTGAGTCCGGATGCACAATTGCCTGTGGTGAGGATCGAACTCGGTACCTTTGCCGTCACAGACGAGCTCTGTACCACTTCGCCACAGAGATCTCAAAGCATTGCTATATATCTTTCTGTTTTCTTACTAAGACATTATTTTCAATTTTGTTTTTTTTATTATCTTGTTTACATGTTAACAATTTTGTTTCTGTTTATGTTATTTATGTTTACAAGTAGATTTAATGGTCCTCGTAGTACTGATGCCTAATGGTACATACTAGTGTTAAATGTTTGTGGTTCTTGAGGAATTTACATATCTGTGCAGTATGTATGTTGTTCTCAATGTGTCAATAGACTAGTCCATATTCATAGTAACTGGAGAATAATACAAATTGAAATTTTTGACTAAATTTACATCTGTTTTAGGGATGCGGATTGGTCTAATTCGAATTCAGTTTTAGGGATGCAGATTGGTCGAATTTGGAAAATTTGTTGACTCAAGTTGTGAGGTCAATATATGCCAGCTGAATGTACCTGGCTTAAAACCTATCTGCTGTCTTCAGATTGTTTCTATAACTCATTGATGCTTGCTAATTATATTAACAGTATTTATTTACCCATGTTTCTTTGTTATGCATATGATAAAGACCAATTTCAGATGAAAACCAATTTTTTTTCTAGGAATGTCAGTTTTCTATTGTATGCATGATTTTTAAATTGGTGCATAGACCAGTTAGACATGTCATTGGCTGTAGCTGGTTGACAGGTTTAGAATTGTGAGTTTATCAGAGTACCCATAAAAAGGACTACTTTCTGGAAATAATATGTTACCTGAATAATACAAGAGATTGAGTAAATCTGATCAGTCAATCAGTCAGTTCTTCTTTTGCCATGTTTGGCACATAGGGCGAATGACATAGATCTCCATGCCTGTAGGTAGTTGCTAGGGATTGCAGGTCTTGTGTATTTATGCCTGTAGATTTTAATTCATTCATAAATGTTCTTCTGAGCGCTGTTTTTGGTCTTACCTGTTTTCTTTTCCCGTCTGGTGTCCACATGAAGGCTTGTCGTGGAATTCTGTCTTCCTTTATTCTAATTATGTGGCAGATGTATGTTCAGTGGCGTTTTCTGATGATGTTCGTCACGTATTCTTGTTTTGACTCTTCTCTTAGTATGTCGTTTGATTTGAAGTCTTTCCAATTAGTATTTGTGATTTTTCTGAAGCATCTATTCTCAAAGGCAACTAGCTTCTTATGCATTATTGCAGTAGATTTCCAACTTTCACATCCATATGTCAATAATGGAATCACACTTGCATTGAATAGCCGCAGTTTGATGTGTTTACTTCCGATCTTCGATCTCCAGATGTATGAAAGTTTGTTAAAGGCGTTGGAGGCGAGAGTGATTTGAGTCTTGATTTCTGAGTTGATATCTCCATCTGCTGTTATCTTGCTTCCCAAATATACAAAATTTGAAACATTGTCTAGTACTTTGTCTATCTATCTATTTGCTGAAGCCCTTTATTGCCTTTCGGCATCAGGGATAGAAGTGTTTTCTTGTGATGGCCCTCTTGTGTGCTGAGTATATTGTAGAATTTATCACCTCTTTTATTTCAGTGGTCCATCGTTTTCGTGGTTGACCTCTAGGCCGCTCAAGTCACTTGTAGAAAATGGAGGGTTTCCCGGAGACAAACTCAAATGAGTACATTGTCATCTAGTTTAATTGATAATTTTACTTAGAACTATACATCCGTTACAGAAACACTGGGAGTTTTACAATGACAATTTGATCAATCTGATACCACTTGTAAATCTTATATCACCTGTGTCTCCTAGGATTCTGTTCTGAAATGGTACTAGTGTCTTTTGTCTATCCCAAGGTGGAAGCTGTTTGATAGCATCCACACTTTCCGTTAAGCATAGGGATGGGAACTGTATGTTTCTGTTCAAGACTATATATGATGACTGAGACATACTGAGTCTGTGTTTGTGATGAGTGGTCATGATGTTATATATATATCATTTTCGTTCTTCCCTTGGCTCTGTATCCAGATGATTGTTTATCATAAGATCTCAGTAGTAATTAGCTTGGGTCCATTCTCACGAGGTGACAAAACCACTTTTATCTGCTGACTTTCTATATAATCTATACAAGGCATTATTCCTACTCTTTTTCTGATATCCTCGTTTCCTACTCTGTCTAGTTTGGTGATCATAGCTGCTTTTCTCAAACATTTCATCTCCATTGAATAATAAGACTTCATTCAGTCAGCATCATTTGTAAATTGAGAACAGGCAATAACAGACTCAAATAATACATTTGTAGATTGAGAACAGGCAATAACAGACTCAAACAATACATTTGTAGATTGAGAACAGGCAATAACAGACTCAAGCAATACATTTGTAGATTGGGAACAGGCAATAACAGACTCAAGCAATACATTTGTAGATTGAGAACAGGCAATAACAGACTCAAGCAATACATTTGTAGATTGAGAACAGGCAATAACAGACTCAAGCAATACATTTGTAGATTGAGAACAGGCAATAACAGACTCAAGCAATACATTTGTAGATTGGGAACAGGCAATAACAGACTCAAGCAATACATTTGTAGATTGAGAACAGGCAATAACAGACTCAAGCAATACATTTGTAGATTGAGAACAGGCAATAACAGACTCAAACAATACATTTGTAGATTGAGAACAGACAATAACAGACTCAAGCAATACATTTGTAGATTGAGAACAGACAATAACAGACTCAAACAATACATTTGTAGATTGAGAACAGACAATAACAGACTCAAGCAAAACATTTGTAGATTGAGAACAGACAATAACAGACTCAAACAATACATTTGTAGATTGAGAACAGACAATAACAGACTCAAACAATACATTTGTAGATTGAGAACAGACAATAACAGACTCAAACAATACATTTGTAGATTGAGAACAGACAATAACAGACTAAAACAATACATATATAGAAGATTTTGAATTGTGATACCGATATGTGGACAATCTACAGGAAACATAGAACATAGAATATAAAACATATTTTACAGAACTGCCTACTGTACCACACCATAAAAAGAAAACTATGGTCATCTGAAACAGCTTTGATGGACAAGATCTATGGTTGTCATGGGATGATGACCACTGTACAGTGCATGAAGAATGACATATCAGCATCTGAATTTGTATGAAAAATGAGAAAGAGGAATAAGATTTAGTCAAGCTTTCAACCATGACACAAAACATTCCATTCTCCAGATCACATCTTGCAAACAAAAGAAGGTGGAGAACAAACCACAGAATAAGACGTTATTCATTTGTGTCATTCTAAGTTGACAAGAGACTTATCTCAACTATTTCAGATGTTGATATTCCTGAAGGTGAAGAGTCTAAAGATTTCAGATTTATTAAGTGGTTGACCATTCATAAAGTAAGTTCATTCAAATCTTTCTTTAAGTAGTTGACCATTAATAAAGTATGTTCATTCAAATCTTTCTTTAAGTAGTTGACCATTAATAAAGTAAGTTCATTCAAATATTTCTTTAAGTAGTTGACCATTAATAAAGTAAGTTCATTCAAATATTTCTTTAAGTAGTTGACCATTAATAAAGTAAGTTCATTCAAATATTTCTTTAAGTAGTTGACCCATAATGTTAGCTCATTCAAATCTGTCTGCTTTTTTTTCTCGTCCTTAAAAATAAACTTTTAATAGTCAACTTCTCAATAATTAGAAAAATTATAAAAGCAGAATTAACACATAAAGCTAGTGATGTCTGTTTCTTGAACCACTTTGTATTTTACTTTAAAAAAAATTTATTTAATAATAATATTTATTTTGAGTAAATCAATGTTGATTATGCCTTACAATAAAGTGTAAAAAAAGCTGTTTAATGACATCAATTTTGTAACATTATATTTTTCGAATTTTTTTTCTCGTTTTGGCGAAGCTGCCGCTGCGCCCCATGAGACTTTTTGCAGCTCCCCCGGGTTCCTCTGCGCACACTTAGGGAACCTCTGTATTAATATAACAGTGACTATCAATAAACCTGTGAATGTATCCATAAAACGGTTACTATTCATAAACCAGTGTACTGTATCCATAAACCAGTGACTATTGATAGACTTGTGTACTGTATCCATAAACCAGTGACTATTGATAGACTTGTGTACTGTATCCATAAACCAGTGACTATTCAGACTTGTGTACTGTATCCATAAACCAGTGACTATTGATAGACTTGTGTACTGTATCCATAAACCAGTGACTATTCAGACTTGTGTACTGTATCCATAAACCAGTGACTATTCATAAACTTGTGAACTGTATTCATAAATCAGTGGACTTTATCCATAAACCAGTGGACTGTATTCAGTTTATTGACACAATATATTTTAACAGAATCATCTACTTACTGAGGTTGGAATAGTTCCAGAACTTGAACCACCTTTTCATTGTTTTAACAATGACACTTTCAATAAGCTGATGATGAAAGCATACCAATGGAGCTGTACAGTGTGTGTGTCTGATGTTCGTCCGTCGTGATCGACGATGACCAAAAACTCAACCATGATAATAATAACAATAAATAATAAAATTAATAAAAGTTAATAGTGCGTTTTTAAATGACTAGCAAGTCCAATGCGCGCACAAAAAGTTCTTTTACAGAATTGACAACAATAGAGGGTATCTGTGTGAGGTTGAGATGTTTTTTCTTTTCTACGTGTCTGCTTCTGTCTTGCAGTATCTTGTCTGAATTCTTCCGCCGATGGTGCTCCCGTTCTAATGCTGTAACGCCATGCTGTTCTATCCTGAGTGAGGCTCTCACAAGCACCTACGTCAATGTTAAGATGTTTCAAGGATGACTTGAGCGTGTCTTTGAAGCGCTTTGTGTGTCTACACTGCTATTGTCAAGTTAAATATTATAGTTCATATGTGTGTCCCAAAAAAAATATTCTTCGCAACAAGTCCATATTGATGGATACTAGAAAATGTGTCCTCAAATGCTACATTGAACCAGTGCTACTCTATGGAAGTGAAGCATGGACAATAAATAAGACCTCACAAAAATCATTGGAGGCAGCGGAAATGTGGTTTATTTGAAGAATGTTACGCATTCCTTGGACAGCAAAGATTACTAATGAAGAATCTCTTAGAAGGATGGATGTGAAAAGATGCATTATTGATAATATAAGAAAAATTCAACATTTATTGGGCACATAATGAGGAGGCATTGAGAATATAGTGACAACAGGAAAGATAGATGGGAAAAGATCAAGGGGACGACCCAGAGAAATGATATTGAACAGTTTGACTAAATGGCTTCGATTGACGACATCAACAGAAATGATGACATATATGAGAGATTGATGTACATGGAGAATATGATTGCCAACGCCATTCAGCATGGCACTTGATGATGATGATGTGTGTCCCAACAGAAATATTGATTTAAACTATATTAAAATTGTTTCAGTGTTTTATATTTCTGTTTTTTAACAGAAACTAACAGTTATACCCTCATCAGCATTTTATTCTAAAGAACATCAAAAAATGGCTGAGAATTTTGTGAGACTTTGTTTCATAAAGGTGAGATTTGATATAAAGTTTTATTCCCTGATTAGAATTTACTCTTTGAATCCCTCATACATATGAAATAGGGTAGCCGGGGATAAAGATGCGTGCAGGGCAAATATTCACAATGTTTTTATTTTTGGAATATGGGTTTTCCCCGCACACCACATGACTATGCCAGACACTAACATCCGATTCTGTCGCACAATGAATTTTCATTTGTCAAGGGCAGGTTTTGGTTTGGGATGATTTGGGGTAAAGCTGCGCACAGTTTGTGGGGCAAACATGCGCGGCAGACTCACTGTGCACATTTGCCCCAGTCACTGCCCCTTCATGTTGCATAATATTTAAGCAAGTATTTTATTGTCACGTTATGTTTCTTTTTAGGAATTACAAAAAGAAAAACGAGAAAATGAAACCGCAGACTGAAAATAAAGCCATCACTGCTATAGATGCACGTTCTCCACCAGTCATAGTTGCACGATCTCCACCGGTCATAGATTCACAATCTCTGCTATTCATAGATGCATGATCACCACTATTCATAAGTGCATGGTCTCTACCGGTTATAGTTGCATGATCTCTGTTATTCATAGATGCACAATCTCCGCTATTCATAGATGTACGATCTCCGCTATTCATAGATGTACGATCTCCGCTATTCATAGATGTACGAAAGTTGAAATTATAATCGAACACTGTATAGAGCACATCAACACGTTATAATTTCACAACCTATCTAAGCATCCATTCTTTGTATTAATGTTTTTTTTCATATTTGCTTTTTTCATTTTTCTTATTAAAGTAACTTAGGCTTAGTAATAAAGATACATAGGCCTAGTCTTTGTGTTCTATAATTTTCCCACAATGTGACTGAATATGTTAAGATAGGAAGTGATATTGTTATTTTGCTGTTTTTGTCAATTCTCCCTTGATTTCATAATTATTTTTGACTGTGCATATTTGCCCCAAAAAATGAGGCAAAGGTGGTATTTTATAAATGCTCATAAAATCTCATTTCATGGACTAAACGTAATTGTATGTTGTAAATACTCTCATTATTGTTAGATGGATGGATAAGCTAGATACTACTGCCAATTTGGTCTCTCATAGTTAGATCTAGTTGTCAGATCAATATGGTGAAAAGTGTGCATCATTGCCACCGACTATCCTATATATTGTTTTCCTTTGTGTTACCGGTCATATACAGGAGAGCAAAGAATAATTTATAACTTTGCCATCTGCAATGAATATTGTAAGATTCAACTAAGGATGGAGGGTGTGGGGGTTAGATGCTGTCCCAATACATGATCTCGACTTTGATGAAACTACTTATAACCCATGTCTGGACTGCTGGAGCATTAGTAATCTACAAATTCTTGGCTGGGAATTTATTGACAACCCATGCACTAACCACTAACCACTGTGCTACCAAACCTCTATTTTTCGTTAACGTTATTTCTGTTTAATATAAATGTTGTTTCACTAATGAAATAATGATTTCCTTTTGTATAAACTCCACCAGGAGGACAGCACTTTGGAGAAAGTCAAGGATATTCTGCAAGAATGGAGACAACACGATCTACATTAGATTCTTGTCCTATTTGATGAAACATGGCACATTGAACTCAAATTCAGGACACATAATTTACAGGATAACTATGTTTGCAGAAATCTATCCACATCTCCATTTGAACTTTTGTCAAAATTTAAAAACAATATTCATTATAGATCTAATATCTGTTTTATCAATGATCTTGATATGCCAGAGATAGAGAGCTGTGGAGAGCCATGATTGCTTACGCCAGCTGGCATCTGATGATGATTAATATCTGTTTTGGAATTGAAAAATGAATCAGAGCACAAAGGGGAAATAATTTGTTGAACAGATCCAGCTAATTTCTTTAGTTGTCAGAAATAAGAATCTGCCGGAGGTGATTAACGTGCACATACAAAAGAAAGATAGAAATGGGGATCACTGGGGGGGGGGGGGGGGTGAGAATAGAAAGTGTGTCCTCTCTGGGAAGATCAAAATATCACATAATCGACATCTGACTATTGAGAATGAGTCTGCATACTCTTGGATGGGGTGCTGGAACAGAGAGAGGAGCACTTAGGGGAATGTGTGCCATTATGCTGGCTTCTAAATCAAGAATCAAGTTCTCAGATTTCTAAGAGACTGATTCTCAAGAATCAAGTTCTCAAATTTCTAAGGAGACTGATCCTCAAGAATCAAGTTCTCAGATTTCTAAGGAGACTGATCCTCAAGAATCAAGTTCTCAGATTTCTAAGGAGACTGATCCAGGCCCTGAAAAACCTGTTGCAATATGAATAGGAATGAGGATATTTTGTAAGGAGGGAAAACACTCTGACTTCTCCTTTTATTTGTGTTTCTTTCAAGCACTAATCTGTTCAAAGCTTTCAATACCCACACTGATCTCACCTTGCTAGGCTGGGTGGTCAAGAGCATAAGACAATGCTGCACTTTCCCAAAAGTTTGAATCATGCGGCAGTGAGGGATGTCTTCACATAGATTTTTATGGTCTTGTCTTGATTGCCGACATACACATAGTGAACAAGGTCTGACATGCAGATGATGTGACAGTCCCAATGAAGTTGAGACCTGATCAATATGGCATAGATGCTTTCCATCTTAGACTTTTTGAGTATTGTCAGGGATGTTCCTCTTCTTCTTCAGTGTTCATTCTCAAATACTCAATGGATTTCTCTTGTAGCAGTAGTGCTACAAGATTTGCTACTACAATCTGGTGCTACTAGATTTCCAGCAAGATGTAGTCCAGAGAATGAAAATGAATTATGTTGCAATTTTATTTGCAACCAATGGCCCAACACATCCATATTCGGCAGAGTCAGGGATGTGATCCTACCATTGCACACCAAGAAACTTTCTTAGGCACTAAAAGTGAAAAGAATTAATCTGCCTTGCATGTTTAGCTTAGACAGTACATGATTCAGCTGCATATAACAGCGAAGGCAGAACACAGTAAACAACGAAGGCTACTTCACTGTAGACCTTTGTTTGGTTTCCAGGCTCATCCTATGCCATATTCAGACATTCGTACAAAGACCACCAAACGTTACATTGGCATGAGAAATACACAAGGCAACTTTCTTATTCATTGTTATAGTATTTGATATGGTTCTACTGACATCCACAAAATTTGTATTGCTGAGTTTTGTACCTTGAACGTAATGGAGAGCTTGGCATAGTCTAGTGTTAGTTGGTGCATTACAGCTGATTTTGATATACTAATGGTGAGACAAAAATCGCTACAGGGCGAAGTGATGAAGTCCATACTATCCTGCATTGAGCGCACGGTTGTCTGCAAACAAAATGTCTGCCTGAGCTTTTGTCCTTGACTTCAGTCTACGAAGATTGAACAGTCCACCATCAATACAAAATTGATTCTAGCACTGTTACCTCTAAAAGAGGCAACTAGATAACAGAGAACACCATTGTAAAGAGTGTTGGAGCTAGGATACATTCCTGTTTAATACTGTTTGTCACTGGAAATGATTTTGAGTGCTTGCCATCGTCTTGCACACTTTCTTTCATACCGTCTTAAAACATGAATCCTAGCAATAAATGTATCAAATTGGTATGATCTTCTAATGGCCCACAGTTGATGGGTATCGAAGGCCTTGATGAGGTCCACAAATGTGATGTATAGGCAGATATTCATTTTTCCTGTAGTGTTCTGGTAGGAAAAATCATATCCCACCTATTTCTCTTCCATGTCTGAATCAACGGTAACTCTCATGATGGAAACCTGCTTGAGGTATTAATTTCAGTCTATCAAACAGAAATCTAGCCAGGATCTTACATGCATGTGATAAGCCAGGATCTTACATGCGTGTGATAAACCAGTGTCTTATCTGCATGTGATAAGCCAGGGTCTTATCTGCATGTGATAAGCCAGGGTCTTATCTGCATGTGATAAGCCAGAGTCTTATCTGCATGTGATAAGTCAGGATCTTATCTGCATGTGATAAGCCAGGATCTTATCTGCGTGTGATAAGCCAGGATCGTATCTGCCTGTGATAAGCCAGGATCTTATCTGCGTGTGATAAGTCAGGATCTTATCTGCATGTGATAAGCCAGGATCTTATCTGCATGTGATAAGCCAGGATCTTACATGTGATAGAAATAAGGGGATGCTTCTGTTCTTGATATAAACAATTCTGAAGCAAATGTTATATATTCTGCTTGTTTTCCTACATGGCAACATGTCTGTCTGATCAATCTTCAAAATTGTGCTAAGATTGCAAAGACCTCTCTCTAATGTCTGGATAAACTTTCCATATTTATTAACCAAAATATTACTGATCACACAGGCTTCATAGATGAATCATTTTTCTGCAATTTTAATTTGACCTAATTTCATGCTCTCTTTGATAGTCTTTTTCAAACATAGAGGCCAGATTTTATATTTTATTTATTATTTGAGAGAAAAGAGTCGTTGTAATCATCGACCCAAGGTTGTAGAATTCTTGTGTTGTTAAATGCCACTTGTTTATTTACCCACCAACCAAAGACGTATTTATATCCCTGTGAGACATACCTGTACCTCATGATTGAACTTACCTTGTTTTTTTGTTTTATTTTAACAATATTTTCAGCAAGATTGTAAAAATCTTGATTTTAAAATTCTTCCATATTGGTTCTTCCACATCAGCTTATAAATTGTGACTTACGTAAATATTATGTAAGAATAAAGAGAATGATTTTGCTATGTTACTGCTGAAAAAAAATATATTTATACATGTCAATCCCTTTTTATATTTGTTTTAGGCAGTGCTTTTTTTCTAGAGAAAAAAAAATGAGTAAATGCTGAATTTGCAAACAATTGCCTAATTTTTTAATGGTAAAATCCCATCGTGTAGCCTGATTCAATACATACAAACACAATTTGAAAATATTTATAACAATGTTGATTTAAGAAACATAACTTTAAAAAGTCGATATTTGGCTAGAAAGCATTATTTTTCCCTTACTCAAAAGTGCTGTTTGAAGGATGAATCCTGATTAGGCAGCAAGACTGTGTAAATGATGAAAGACAAGGTGAAATTGTCCAGTTTTTGTCAGAGGTGAAATCAGATATAACTAAATGGAAAACTAGTTTTGTTATAAATTTTACAACCAGGGGAATGTGGGCAATGCCAGCTATAAATCCAGAATCTGATACTTTAGCTAGTCCTATTCTGTGATTCAAATGTCCTTGATCATTTAGCAAAAATGAAAAAAAAAACGATGAGATGACCTTTCGAGTGTTTCATGGTAGAGTTTTTGTTTTCATGGACAGAACATTTTTTTTCTGTAGGTTGATAGAACCAAAATAACCAAAGAAAAAAAGATGGGGATATGTCATATATATATATCCCTGAGTATCTCCAGATAAACAGTACTTAATTACTTATGTTTAATTACTTATTACTTTAGGTATAATTACTTATGATGACGTATGTATATATATATATATATCCCCAGATAAACGGTACTTAATTACTTAAGCTTAATTACTTAGGCTTAATTACTTATTACTTTAGGCTTAATTACTTATGATGACTTGTTACCGAAATGTTAATATTATGATTTTGTGATTGCCTTTTTGAAAACTTACTGTATTTATGAAGTTGTATTTTTGTAATTGTAATCAGAATTTTTAACTAACGTCGGGCTTTTAAATATAAGTTATAAAGTGCTTCAGACGTTTGTTAAAGCATTAATTATATAGAACTTGCCTTGTATTTGAATAAATTAACAAATATATTCATCTGGTAGAGAATAAACAACTTACAGGTTAACAAGAACTACTTTTCGCATTGGTGAAATGACATAAACGTTTTTTGGTTTGGACATGTAACGAGTCACGATTCAGTTGCTAAAAATATTTTGCAAGGAACGGTTGAGGATGGAAGGAGAAGTGGTGAAAGAAAATTCTGGATTAACAACACTTAGGAATGATCTGGGCGTGATTTTTGTACACTTGTCTGAATGGCTGTGG
Source organism: Meghimatium bilineatum (assembly GCA_034231615.1). Classification (NCBI taxonomy): domain Eukaryota; kingdom Metazoa; phylum Mollusca; class Gastropoda; order Stylommatophora; family Philomycidae; genus Meghimatium; species Meghimatium bilineatum. The sequence continues at coordinate 19,478,753 of CM067307.1, forward strand.
ACAGTTGTTTTAGAGAGCTTTTTTATGCTGGTGTCTCCAGTGTTTATACAAGTAAATTTAAGTAGGAAGCCAGAGAACAATTTTTAAAAATTATTGAGACTAAAGGGAATTGAACCAGTCCATTCAACAGCACCAAATCGCCTAGCAACTATTGAACACGCGTTCTTCAGTACTTGACTAACCGCATCTCCAAAGAAAGATGCGATTTCATCAAGCCATTCAAACCGTGCACACAAAGTCACCAGAACGGACCGATCGAGACAAGGACTATTACAACAAACATCCCGTACAGGTTTTTGAAATATCCTCAGTAACAACAAACATATAACATAATATCCGTATTAGTTATACAAGGGCCGATAGGTCTTCTTGTAAACATGGATAACATATATAGACAATACAATTTTGCTTCGAATAATTGTTTATACAAGTAAATTTAAGTAGGAAGCCAGAGGACAATTTTTTAAAATTCTTGAGACTAAAGGGAATTGAACCAGTCCGTTCAACGGCACCAAATCGCCTAGAAACTATTGAACACGCGTTCTCAAGAATGTCTCCAGTGTGGCACACCTACGACACTACCTGATTATGCGTCTTATTATTACTATATTATTCAATTAATCAGAATACAGGCTCTCATCAATGGGTGTTTGTGTAGAGTAGGAGGTATAAAGTTCCAGACAAGCTGAGTTATAACACACAGTTGTCCAATAAGTGCTCAGCTGTCAAGTTAGTGGTGGACAGGAAACCAGTATATGACAAGCATTGCCGACTGCATTTGTTTGATCAGTAGTGATGCCGTCATTCCTTGATTCCCAGAAAATGAGCCCTCGTACCTTGCTTTCTGGATTAACCACAGGAGTAATGTTTATTTCAAGCTACACATAACTAGTGAACTCGAAACCTAGGTCTGCTGGTTGGCGAGTGAGTGGCTAGCACTAGATTACCAATAGGTTTGAAATAATATAAGACCTTTATGGTGATATGGAGAATTGCAGTGGTAGAGAGAGATGTGAAGAAATAATGTTCAAGATGTATAAGACATAGGCCTATGTTATGAAGACCAGCAGAAATCATTATTCTTGAGTGGCTAAGGAAAGTGAGAAAAGAGGAAGACAGAAAAATATTGGGAGAGAGTTAAATAAAGAACTAATTGTTCTGTCAGAAGAAGTCATTTCACAAGAGAAAATCATGTCCATGAGGTTTAGGTAAAACATGGAAAGAACTGGAGGGATTTGATAAAATACAGGAGCTCACCTAGTAAGGTCTGTATGTTGCCCTATTCAGTCGCAGTTCACCAACAATAGATACAAGTCCATTGTATCACCTGGTGATGTCTTGTAGGGCAGTGATTTGACCAGAGACTACTGAAGCAATCAATGTACAGCATACTTGATGTCTTGTAAGGCAGTGACTTGACCAGATACTGATAAAACAACCAATGACCATCAGACTGGAGTCGTCTTTTAGTAGAAGCAAGAAAATTTACCTATGTAGCTGTTTCTGTTTGACAGCATGTTAGCCCATTGCTGACTTACAACTTGGGGTACGAGTGTGTTTGACCTGACCCATACAGATCTGTCCATTTTGATAGTATCTGCCCAGAAAACTTTGGTTGATATCAGCAAGATCTCGATATTTGAAATAAATCCTGTTCATAATTATATTTGCATATAAATACTTTTGACACTGCTTAGAGAAGGGATTTGTGTGTGTGTGTGTTACCAGGTTGCCCCAAGTTGTGACATGATTTCTAGAATGATTTTTCAAACTTTATCCATTTCTTCCCAAGATTTTGGATCCAATATTCAAGAGCTACTCTGCTTTCTATATATGTTTATAACAGAAACCATGGTTTATTTTTTTGCATTTATCTTGTAAAGAAGTATTTTGTTTAGTTAATTCTAAAATCTTGTTTTATGGAATGAAAATTGATTACCCCGGTATATTTTTCTGTGATAAAAATTACATTTTAGAAATATTTATCTGAATGATTTACAAAATATTTTAAGACAAATAAATGGTCAAACTGCTGTTTGTTACTCACAATGATGACTTTTCTCTGATGTTTTTATATTGTTGTCTTGCATATCTCCTTGGTGTAGTGGTTAAGCCATTTGCTTTGTGCTCAAGAGGTGGCGGATTATAATCTTCCTTGCGATGTCTTGTTTATAAAGTGGAGATTATCGCTAGAAGCTACAGAGTTACGTGCTATGAGTGGTACTCTCACAGGTTGTGCACCGCTTCATTGAGAGTGATGGAGTACATGTGTGGCAACCTGAGAACAATGAAATCAATTATCTACAATTTATGAGCAATTTTTTGTCTCCATATAGAATTTTATTGTTATATTTAATAGAATTTAATAGTGTTTTATTGTTGACTTTAAAAAAATTTGATGTTTATATTTGTCTATTTTTAAATCTGGTGATGTTTATTTTTTGCCTTATGTTAGAAATGAACAAACAACTAGAAGACAGAATTGGTACCTTGAGTCATGGAAAGAGAAGAATCAAGATTTTCTGAGAACAATGCATTTTAAAAATTAACTATTAAGAAATAAAAATCAAAGAAATAAATATTTTGGACATACATTCAACTTATATTCAGTTAAAGACATTATTTGAAGGCACAGTCAAATAGTAGCAATCATGAAGTTGGCAGAGATAAGCGTGGGAGCACCACCAGGTGCACATACACGTGCACCACTAAGGCAAAGAGAAAGATATTGAGGTCTGTTGCAGCTAACCTTTCATGTGGAGATGTCACCTGATATGATAATGTAAAAAGTTCTGGAACTTTTACAGTTGCCTATAAATATTAACTTAATTTATAACACTGTTATGTATTAGTACACGTGTGTAAAAATGCTAGTTTGTAAAAGCACTGATGTCATTTGTGATGTGTACCAAAGGTGCAGAATGTTGGTATTGTTGATGCCTTTCTGAACTTGTCAATCCACATTGCTGGTCATTCAATTATTAACAGACTGAATCTTGATAAATTATAATTCAAATAGATTGATAAAATTTGATTCTCTAAATTAGAATTATTCTTCAGTGTTCATTCTCAAACTCCCGCTGCATCTCTCTTGTATCAGGACATTCTCAAACTCCCGCTGCATCTCTCTTGTAGCAGGACATTCTCAAACTCCAGCTGCATCTCTCTTGTAGCAGGACATTCTCAAACTCCCGCTGCATCTCTCTTGTATCAGGACATTCTCAAACTCCCGCTGCATCTCTCTTGTATCAGGACATTCTCAAACTCCCGCTGCATCTCTCTTGTATCAGGACATTCTCAAACTCCCGCTGCATCTCTCTTGTATCAGGACATTCTCAAACTCCCGCTGCATCTCTCTTGTATCAGGACATTCTCAAACTCCCGCTGCATCTCTCTTGTATCAGGACATTCTCAAACTCCCGCTGCATCTCTCTTGTATCAGGACATTCTCAAACTCCCGCTACATCTCTCTTGTATCAGGACATTCTCAAACTCCCGCTGCATCTCTCTTGTATCAGGACATTCTCAAACTCCCGCTGCATCTCTCTTGTATCAGGACATTCTCAAACTCCCGCTGCATCTCTCTTGTATCAGGACATTCTCAAACTCCCGCTGCATCTCTCTTGTATCAGGACATTCTCAAACTCCCGCTGCATCTCTCTTGTATCAGGACATTCTCAAACTCCCACTGCATCTCTCTTGTATCAGGACATTCTCAAACTCCCGCTGCATCTCTCTTGTATCAGGACATTCTCAAACTCCCACTGCATCTCTCTTGTATCAGGACATTCTCAAACTCCCGCTGCATCTCTCTTGTATCAGGACATTCTCAAACTCCCGCTGCATCTCTCTTGTATCAGGACATTCTCAAACTCCCGCTGCATCTCTCTTGTATCAGGACATTCTCAAACTCCCGCTGCATCTCTCTTGTATCAGGACATTCTCAAACTCCCGCTGCATCTCTCTTGTATCAGGACATTCTCAAACTCCCACTGCATCTCTCTTGTATCAGGACATTCTCAAACTCCCGCTGCATCTCTCTTGTATCAGGACATTCTCAAACTCCCACTGCATCTCTCTTGTATCAGGACATTCTCAAACTCCCGCTGCATCTCTCTTGTATCAGGACATTCTCAAACTCCCGCTGCATCTCTCTTGTATCAGGACATTCTCAAACTCCCGCTGCATCTCTCTTGTATCAGGACATTCTCAAACTCCCGCTGCATCTCTCTTGTATCAGGACATTCTCAAACTCCCGCTGCATCTCTCTTGTATCAGGACATTCTCAAACTCCCGCTGCATCTCTCTTGTATCAGGACATTCTCAAACTCCCGCTGCATCTCTCTTGTATCAGGACATTCTCAAACTCCCGCTGCATCTCTCTTGTATCAGGACATTCTCAAACTCCCGCTGCATCTCTCTTGTATCAGGACATTCTCAAACTCCCGCTGCATCTCTCTTGTATCAGGACATTCTCAAACTCCCGCTGCATCTCTCTTGTAGCAGGACATTCTCAAACTCCCGCTGCATCTCTCTTGTAGCAGGACATTCTCAAACTCCCGCTGCATCTCTCCTGTATCAGGACATTCTCAAACTCCCGCTGCATCTCTCCTGTATCAGGACATTCTCAAACTCCCGCTGCATCTCTCTTGTATCAGGACATTCTCAAACTCCCGCTGCATCTCTCTTGTATCAGGACATTCTCAAACTCCCGCTGCATCTCTCTTGTATCAGGACATTCTCAAACTCCCGCTGCATCTCTCTTGTATCAGGACATTCTCAAACTCCCGCTGCATCTCTCTTGTATCAGGACATTCTCAAACTCCCGCTGCATCTCTCTTGTATCAGGACATTCTCAAACTCCCGCTGCATCTCTCTTGTATCAGGACATTCTCAAACTCCCGCTGCATCTCTCTTGTATCAGGACATTCTCAAACTCCCGCTGCATCTCTCTTGTATCAGGACATTCTCAAACTCCCGCTGCATCTCTCTTGTATCAGGACATTCTCAAACTCCCGCTGCATCTCTCTTGTATCAGGACATTCTCAAACTCCCGCTGCATCTCTCTTGTATCAGGACATTCTCAAACTCCCGCTGCATCTCTCTTGTATCAGGACATTCTCAAACTCCCGCTGCATCTCTCTTGTATCAGGACATTCTCAAACTCCCGCTGCATCTCTCTTGTATCAGGACATTCTCAAACTCCCGCTGCATCTCTCTTGTATCAGGACATTCTCAAACTCCCACTGCATCTCTCTTGTATCAGGACATTCTCAAACTCCCACTGCATCTCTCTTGTATCAGGACATTCTCAAACTCCCGCTGCATCTATCTTGTATCAGGACATTCTCAAACTCCCGCTGCATCTCTCTTGTATCAGGACATTCTCAAACTCCCGCTGCATCTCTCTTGTATCAGGACATTCTCAAACTCCCGCTGCATCTCTCTTGTATCAGGACATTCTCAAACTCCCGCTGCATCTCTCTTGTAGCAGGACATTCTCAAACTCCCGCTGCATCTCTCTTGTATCAGGACATTCTCAAACTCCCGCTGCATCTCTCTTGTATCAGGACATTCTCAAACTCCCGCTGCATCTCTCTTGTATCAGGACATTCTCAAACTCCCGCTGGATCTCTCTTGTATCAGGACATTCTCAAACTCCCGCTGCATCTCTCTTGTATCAGGACATTCTCAAACTCCCGCTGCATCTCTCTTGTATCAGGACATTCTCAAACTCCCGCTGCATCTCTCTTGTATCAGGACATTCTCAAACTCCCACTGCATCTCTCTTGTATCAGGACAGTCTCAAACTCCCGCTGCATCTCTCTTGTATCAGGACATTCTCAAACTCCCGCTGCATCTCTCTTGTATCAGGACATTCTCAAAATCCCGCTGCATCTCTCTTGTATCAGGACATTCTCAAACTCCCGCTGCATCTCTCTTGTATCAGGACAGTCTCAAACTCCCGCTGCATCTCTCTTGTATCAGGACATTCTCAAACTCCCACTGCATCTCTCTTGTATCAGGACATTCTCAAACTCCCGCTGCATCTCTCTTGTATCAGGACATTCTCAAACTCCCGCTGCATCTCTCTTGTATCAGGACATTCTCAAACTCCCGCTGCATCTCTCTTGTAGCAGGACATTCTCAAACTCCCGCTGCATCTCTCTTGTATCAGGACATTCTCAAACTCCCGCTGCATCTCTCTTGTATCAGGACATTCTCAAACTCCCGCTGCATCTCTCTTGTAGCAGGACATTCTCAAACTCCCGCTGGATCTCTCTTGTATCAGGACATTCTCAAACTCCCGCTGCATCTCTCTTGTATCAGGACATTCTCAAACTCCCGCTGCATCTCTCTTGTAGCAGGACATTCTCAAACTCCCGCTGGATCTCTCTTGTATCAGGACATTCTCAAACTCCCGCTGCATCTCTCTTGTATCAGGACATTCTCAAACTCCCGCTGCATCTCTCTTGTATCAGGACATTCTCAAACTCCCGCTGCATCTCTCTTGTATCAGGACATTCTCAAACTCCCGCTGCATCTCTCTTGTATCAGGACATTCTCAAACTCCCGCTGCATCTCTCTTGTAACAGGACATTCTCAAACTCCCGCTGCATCTCTCTTGTATCAGGACATTCTCAAACTCCCGCTGCATCAATCTTGTATCAAGACATTCTCAAACTCCCGCTGCATCTCTCTTGTATCAGGACATTCTCAAACTCCCGCTGCATCTCTCTTGTATCAGGACATTCTCAAACTCCCGCTGCATCTCTCTTGTATCAGGACATTCTCAAACTCCCGCTGCATCTCTCTTGTATCAGGACATTCTCAAACTCCTGCTGCATCTCTCTTGTATCAGGACATTCTCAAACTCCCGCTGCATCTCTCTTGTATCAGGACATTCTCAAACTCCCGCTGCATCTCTCTTGTATCAGGACATTCTCAAACTCCCGCTGCATCTCTCTTGTATCAGGACATTCTCAAACTCCCGCTGCATCTCTCTTGTATCAGGACATTCTCAAACTCCCGCTGCATCTCTCTTGTATCAGGACATTCTCAAACTCCCGCTGCATCTCTCTTGTATCAGGACATTCTCAAACTCCCGCTGCATCTCTCTTGTATCAGGACATTCTCAAACTCCCGCTGCATCTCTCTTGTATCAGGACATTCTCAAACTCCCGCTGCATCTCTCTTGTATCAGGACATTCTCAAACTCCCGCTGCATCTCTCTTGTATCAGGACATTCTCAAACTCCCGCTGCATCTCTCTTGTAGCAGGACAATGATCATACTAGATATACAGCAGGATGTAGTCCAGAGAATGGAAATGCGTTGTGTTGCTGTTTTATTTGCGTAAAAGGACTGACACATCTGCTTTCAGCAGAAATTAGAATTCAAACAGGCTGGAAATAGAATACAGTAACCATGTCTTTTTTTTTTTTAAACAAACTTTATTTCAGACAATAAATGAAGTTTAAAAAACAAACTTTATTTCAGACAATAAATGAAGTTTAAAAAACGAGTCACATTTTAAGAAGATACCATTGAACAGTTACAAAAAAATGTAAAAATTGTAAAATGAACAGTATAATAAAAGTTAATATCTGTCAAAGTAACATTTATAAATTTACCATATATAGTTAAGTAACAAGTTATAAAAGTATTTTTTTAAATGTTGCATTCTAAAATAAACAAAACACAATTGCAGCTATTTTGATAATTAAATACCAACCAAAAAAAAATGACTGGGAAGAGGGAAGGAGTGTTAAGATATTTGCAATTTTGCAGAGTGTGAAGAATAACATCAATCCATACTAGTGGTATAACAACATGTATAACTCTGATGTGATAAAGTGCCACACAGACATAAGTGTTTGAATGGTTCTTCAACAAGTTGCATACCTTTTGGTACACTGTAACATGACTATTATTATTAAACTAGCTCTTGATGTTTCCATCCCCCAGTTAGTGTCATCTTTCTCTTGCTCTATACTTTACTTGATGTTTCCATCCCCCAGTTAGTGTCATCTTTCTCTTGCTCTATACTTTACTTGATGTTTCCATCCCCCAGTTAGTGTCATCTTTCTCTTGCTCTATACTTTACTTGATGTTTCCATCTCCCAGTTAGTGTCATCTTTCTCTTGCTCTATACTTTACTTTCTAAAGTTGTTTAATGCAGAATGTCATATCTCTTCACATGTATTTGATTAGTCTATTTTCTTTTTATTTCTCCCTAATTCAAAACTTCTAGTTTACCAGGCTTGGGTCCTCAGAACCCTCCTCTATGGCTGTGAAGCATTGTCACTCAATATGCATCAGGAGAGATGGTTAAACAGTTTTCACATGTGATACCTACATTGCCATCTGCTTTTATCTCTATTCTCATTTAGTGGAGCAGTGGTGAGTGTAATGTTGCCATTCACTCGCTGACTAGCAAACCTTTCCCTTTATTATTTCCCTTTGAGAGTACCCAGTAGACATAGTTTTCGTGGAGGTAAGAGACAGATGTATAGATTGGGGGGGGGGAAGAAGGAGGAAGAGAGAGATGGGATGGGTGTGGGTACTGATTTTTGGAAGGGGCAAGGGGCTGGTGTGGGTACAGATTGGTTCATGAAGATGTCAAATGTTCGCTGCTGTATCAGCTGTGGTTTGTGTCTTGCGGAAGTGCAAAGTGGCGAAACAAGAAACAGCATGACACCAATTAAAGAGCTACCTAACAGAGTTCATGTAGTGATGTAGGCTCCAGAACAATATCAACACATTCTATACCATACTCAAGGGGATGATCAGATACCAACCACAGCTGATTACTAGAACAATATCAACACATTCTATGCCATACTCAAGGGGGATGATCAGATACCAACCACAGCTGATTACTAGAACAATATCAACACATTCTATGCCATACTCAAGGGGGGTGATCAGATACCAACCACAGCTGATTACTAGAACAATATCAACACATTCTATGCCATACTCAAGGGGATGATCAGATACCAACCACAGCTGATTACTAGAACAATATCAACACATTCTATGCCATACTCAAGGGGATGATCAGATACCAACCACAGCTGATTACTAGAACAATATCAACACATTCTATGCCATACTCAAGGGGATGATCAGATACCAACCACAGCTGATTACTAGAACAATATCAACACATTCTATGCCATACTCAAGGGGATGATCAGATACCAACCACAGCTGATTACTAGAACAATATCAACACATTCTATGCCATACTCAAGGGGATGATCAGATACCAACCACAGCTGATTACTAGAACAATATCAACACATTCTATGCCATACTCAAGGGGGATGATCAGATACCAACCACAGCTGATTACTAGAACAATATCAACACATTCTATGCCATACTCAAGGGGGATGATCAGATACCAACCACAGCTGATTACTAGAACAATATCAACACATTCTATGCCATACTCAAGGGGGATGATCAGATACCAACCACAGCTGATTACTAGAACAATATCAACACATTCTATGCCATACTCAAGGGGGATGATCAGATACCAACCACAGCTGATTACTAGAAAAAGACTAGAAAAGTAATCGTTTGTGCAAATGTGTACCCTTATCTACTCCACCCAGGAAAAAATGTAGTTTAGTTAATACAGTGGAATCCCTTTATAACACATTCTTTTATAACACATTTCCCTTTATAACAACGCTTTGAAAATTCTCAATTATATATCTATTTACTATTTGTACTGTATATAGAAAATTTCTGCTATTACATAGATATTTTATCGGTCCGTACCAAGTTGTTATAATGGGATTTTACTGTACTTCTTATGCTACAAGTAATTCTTTATCTCTGTATATCCTATATAAATACATCACAAATAAAACATTAGATAAAATACCAACATCTATATATAAATAAAATATCATTTCTTGCACAGCCCCCAGAATACTAGTTGCACTTGAATAAACTACTGGACAAATAAGGTACTATGATCGCAGTACAACCCCTGTTTTCAATCTTGTTTCCCATTAGTGCCTACCTATGTATTTTGTGGTTAATTGATCTAAATATTATATCAATAAATAATCAATAATTAATTGAAATATTCATTTTTTAGGGCTAGGGTTAGACTAACCCTAGCTATAATTATATTTAAATTAATAAATGATAAACATAAACTGATAAACAGGCAAGGGAAATAGTCACACAGGTAGGCACTAATTTGTGCAATGGGCATTGGACTGCAATCGTAGTACCGACAAATATTATAATTAAAAGTGCTATAATATTCTCAAATAAGAATGAATACTTCAGACTAGCAAAGTGAATAAACAATGTATAATATTATAAATAACAAATGTAATGTGACTAGGTATCATATCTCAGAATAAAGTTAGCAATGACATTACATATATTGAATGATGTGTGTTACCAGTGTCAGTAAGGGAAGTATAGAATAGCAACTCTATGCATATCACAAGACTTGCATGACATGCATAGAGTTGCTATGTAGTAGTAAAGGACTCTTTTCCTCACTTTATTGATAGAGATCTACTGCACATGATGCTTGTATTTTTATTTAAAAAAACTGCTTTTGCCTGAATTATTCTTTCATATTTTTAGACATACCTTTTCCAGCTGATGTTATCAGGGTTTCCAGATATCTAAACTTGTGAACTTGTTTTGTTGTTGAGCCATTCGCTAATTGTGTTATCTTTATATCTATTGTCTTTTATCTGCTTATGCTGTAATGTGTCGCTGGATTGAATGACGGTAGGTTTTTGGGCTATGGCACATTTGGTCACTTGATATATTGAGATGTCTCAGAATTTTGGTAACTCCTTCAATCCACCTTCTTTTTGGTCTTCCTCTGCATTTTGCTGTTTCCATTTTCATGTTGTATGCTCTTGTCACTGACCAATAAAGGTTTATTCTCATTAAGTTGCGAACCATTTTGTCTGTGTTTTTCAATATATTTGACCACAGTTGTTCCAACAGTTCTTGTAATATCTTCATTCCTCACATGATCTCTTCTTATTCTCTTTGCAACTTTTCTTAGACATCTCCTTCCACATGAAGTAAACTTTTCTCTCTTGTTCTTTAAGTGTCCATGTCTGATATTGATAACACAATGTTGGCATGAAAATTGAATTTATGATTTGCCTATTGGTTAACATCTGGATAGATTTGTGTTTCAAGACTGGTGCAAGTTTGTAATGTACATAGTTGGCTTCTTAAGTTCTTGCACAATATCTATAGCAAGTTACTGTGAACACTCAATTGTGATATAAAACACTTACATTTTATAGCTGAAATACAATGAACAGTTAAAATGTTCAGGATGAACTGTACTATTTATTCCAATAATAAAAACTCATGTATAAAATAAGAGTGCATTTATAAAATATGAATCAAATAACAATCATTCTGTTATGTTGCACTAATACCAAGTAACATGAACAGGTGTCCCATCTACAGCAAATTCCACTATAACTTCTTAGTATGGAAGGGCACCAGGCATATGTAAAGCACACAATAAAGCAATGCATTTTCACCTTATTGAGGCGTACATATAGGGCAACATGGTGCTAGGCATGTGTATTTCTCACCAGCCATTTTACATACTAAGTGATGATACTAATCAGCATCCTGTCAGCTACATTCACTTTTCCAGAAGATCTGGTACCCATTTTCTTAGGCTGAATTGACCTAGGAACTTTTGTTGAGTAGTACATACAAAACTTCTAGTTCAACTGGACAACTAATTATACAATACAAAAATGCAGAGACACAAAGGTACTAATACAAGCAGAAAAGTTTCAGTGCATGCCAAGTTATCCAATGAAGGAAAGATTTGAAAATCTAGCAATGAGCGACTGAAAAGAAGTAGCTTTCTCCACCAAGCTAACGACTCCGTAGACAACTTACAGACCTACCTGAAGTTGACAGCCCCATAAGGTGTGTACCAGAACAAACCCTTGAGCGAAAGTTATGGAATACCAATATACATTAGGACCCATGTGAAAGGAGAATACTAAGTGAGGACGAACAGAACAGTGTGCAGAGAAGGGCAGTCACCCTCAGTTTCCTAGATGAGGAATATCCACAAGACGTATGGGTCAGACTATACACAGATGAGTCAGCACAGAATGCAGTGAGAAATGGAGGTGCAGGTGTATATATAGAATATCCACACAAGCCTAGACATAAGATCAGAACACCAACAGGGAAATTCTGCAATAATTGATGCAGAAATCCAGGCAATTAGTGTGGCAGCTAAAAAACTGCTGAACTCCAATGCCTACAGCCTGTGGTATTCCTGACAGATGCAAGGTCAGTGCTTCAAGCTCTCCAGTCTGGAAAACTAACAGACTTGAAAAAACTACTTAGCGAATTGTCGTACCAGTATAGGGTAACCATGCAGTGGATACACTCTCACTGTGAAATACCAGGTAATGAAAAAGCAGACCAACTGGCTAAGGAAGGTGCTGCCGAAGACCAACCAGATATACCAATCACCTACCATCAGAAAAAACAGATGATCAAGTCAATAAGAAAGCCACAAACACCAACACAAGATGACTATCACAATATCAACAGATCAGAACAAGTTGTAATTCTACGCCTCAGAACGGGACACAACCGACTCCGCAGTCACACGTACACAAAGTTAAAGATTGGCAACACGGTCACGTGTACAGGCAGCACAGAGTACCAATCATATACTCCAAGAGTGTTCTGAGTATGAAACGCTGAGGCAGACATATTGGCCAGAGGAAACAACACTGGAATCAAAGCTCTATGGGACACTGTATGAACTACAAAAGACAGTGAGTTTTATTAAGGAGATAGAATTACAAATATAGACATGTTTCAAGTGAACTAAAGAAAAAGAAGAAGTAGACAATACATTATCTACTATGTATGTATGGCTTGAGACTGAATAGGTTATAAAGCTAAATTGAAACAACTGGTATAGATTTATCTAAAGATATGGTGAACATCAAGGAGAGTTTGCAATTACACATTAAGATATCATAATTCATGATATCCAAATATGATGAACATATAGCATAATTCATGATATCCAAATATGAACATATAGCACAATTCATATCCAAATATGAACATATAGCACATTTCATATCCAAATATGAAGATATACCGTTAAATTCCGTGTATAACCCGAGAATTTTTGGACAATAAACAGAGATGGCTTCATACTCCTAGGCTTATTTTCGAGAGTAAGATCAAATTAAAAAAAAATTACGTCCAAATCACAGTAAAAATGGAGAAAAACACTTTTAAAAAAATTACAGTCACATGTCCCGATATATTAAGCCAGGATAAAATGACTAGGGCTCACCAGCAATCTAGAGCGTACTTACCATAATGCTAGGCCTCTAATTACATTAATTTCTATATATCATACAATATTTCCTTCGAAATCTCCGATATTTCTTGATAAAAACTCACTTACTAGGTCTATATCGTTATTTCCAACACGCCGCCATTTTTTTAGCAAAATTTCCCGGAAATGCTATTTTTAGCAATGGGTATTACCGGTTTTTTTTACCGTTTATAGTACATATATTTCTATCATAAAGGTTTCAATTGATCATCGAAATTGGTCAGAAAAGTATACCAGTATCTGATGTTATTTATTAACTACAGTAAAGTGTAGGTACCGGTAGTTACCGGGTGCATATAATGTCTGTGATAACAAATGACATCTATATAACGGTAACTGGCGTTTATAGTCTAGCCTTACTGGGTAGTGTTTGATAGTAACAGACTAAATTATAGGAGGTTTGGCTTGCGTACAGCAAAATGTTTAAACACAATTATCTGTAGTGTAGACACAAAAACAGAACACAGAATAACATCAAATATCGATACAATTTAGGAAAAACTTACCGGTGCCAGTCGAAACAGTCATTGAAATCCTTCGAAGTCCGAATCACTGTCTGAAGTCTGAAATAACTCATGAATGTCATCATCTGTCATGGAAACATCAGGGTGGATATCGTCAGTCTCTGGTACATTGTCATCGTCGGCATCGTCCTCAAAGATAGCGTCGTCCTCACTTCCATCCATTGCGTTACTTATTGAACACTTTTTGAAAGATCTGATGATCATTTCGGATGAAATATCAGACCACGATTCTTTGACCCACGTAACGATTGTGGTGATGTCAACTTTTTTAATGTTACCACCCTTCGTCACTGCTAAATCAGATGATGCCATCCAGTCATTCCATTTTGCTCGGAGTCTGTCCTTGAATGGTTTGTTCAGGCAGACATCTAGTGGCTGTAAGAGGGATGTAAGTCCCCCAGGAATGACGGAAACAGACAACCCCATCTCACGGCATCGTTGTACCACTTTCTCTGTGAGATGCGCCCTAAATGAATCCCAGACTAGCATGGATGGTTTTTTTAAAGCGGCCCCCTTCCTCTGCCCCCACACTTTATCCAGCCATTCCAGAGTACCACTTTCGTCCATCCAACCTTTCGTGTGAGCACGCACAAATACGCCACTTGGGAATTTAATACCCTTAGGCAGAGTCTTGCGTTTAAATATAATCACGGGGGGCAAACGTGACCCATCTGCCATGCAAGCTAACACAACAGTGAATCGAGTTCTTTCATGCCCAGTTGTCTTTACAAAAACTGTCTTCGCACCTTTGCATTCAACGGTGCGATTAGAAGGCATATCAAAGCAGACAGGTGTCTCGTCCATGTTTCCTATTTGAGATAGATCGTAGTTAAATCTCTTCCTCAGGTTGATAGTGAAACGTTGAAACAAATCAATTTTTGTTTCTAGCTCCTTCGGCAACTTTTGCGCCAGCTTAGTGCGTGTTCGTAGACACAAGTGATGTCTGTTCATAAAGCGATTGCACCATCCCATTGACGCAACGAAGTCCTCAGATTTGTTATTCTGGAATGCAGGATCTTTCAATATCGAGAGCGCCCTGATTCGAATATTGGTGCGGGTTATAATTAATCCGTTCTGTCTAGACTCCATTATCCATTCTGATAATTTCTTCTCCAGCGCAGGGAATGAAGCTGTACGGCCATGTGATGCTCTCTTTGATCTTGGCATCAAAGACAATTCTTCCTTTTTTTTCCTCCATTCTCGCACTTGCTTTTCATTCACAATGAAGTGGCGGGAAGCCATGGAATTGTTGGACTTCTCCGCAAAAGCGATAACATCCAACTTAAAACCAGCAGTATACGATGTTCGTTTCTGTCCAGGCATCCTTCTTATAAAACACGAATAAAATCAATGACAATAAAAATGTATGAACTGGAAGCTAAACTACTTGTGCAGTATTCTTGGCTAGCTAAGTCAGCCTTATATTCTATTAATTAGTCCAGCCCACTGAGGCCGCAGATGGCCTACTGGCCCTACCCATTTCAATCGGCTCAACCAATCCAAGTTTCCCTCACATTATGTGATGCCATTCAGATAAGTGACTAAATGCAATCTTTCTTTATAGAAGATTTGAAACAAGGTTCCAAATCACAACACATCATAGGCATTTTGTAGTAAAATTGCGCCGTAATTGATTCCCTCCTCCAACCACTGTACATTTAGTGGAAGAGGAGATCAATTTCACAATCCTCTGTTATGTTTATTTTATTACCGTATTCTCCCCACACGGTAAACATAACCAGGAACAAAGTTCAAACTCTTCTGTATCTTATAAAAACAAACGTGATTTCGCTGTCTTGCCTTTCATCATTTCCCACTTAAACGTCACTGTCAGAAGCCGGTGACATAATAGTTACGTAGTAATTACTATTCACTAGGGCTGTTCCGCGTCATAACGCCCAGACACCCAACACAGACAATTCATTCAGGAAAAACTTTGTTCCCCAAAGTCTCGCCACCTCATAAACCATCTATAGTCATGGATAGGGAAGTCAGCCTACCGGGTATTCATTATTTTCGGATATATTGATCCAGAATACAGTAGCCACCGGGGTTTCATTCCTTGATTCATTCAAGTTACGTGAGTGAAGCAAATGAAAGGAATGCTATTTTCTTAGAGTTGCAAAAGTTTGTGTTAATTTCCATTTAGCATGTCGGTTCTTTCTTATGATGATGAAGTTCATTATTGCCGGCTTTGTTAAGTTGGGGATGTCGGTCTATAGTCGGACTTTCGACTTTCTCCACTTTTGGGAAGGGATAGTTAGGTTATCGGCCTACAATCGGATGGGTTTATATTCAGAATTTAACGGTAGCACAATTCATATGCAAATATGAACATATAGCACAATTCATAATATCAAAATATGAAAATATTATAAGATGCATTTTGTGATATGATCATTAGAAGTAAAAGATAAAATCCTAATGTATATAATATGACCCATATATAAAATAGTTACCATTTTGAAAAGATATCTAAGTCTACAATACTCTAGATCATGAATTTAAGCCGTTCTCAAATTTATGTCCTTCTCATTGACCTCACACAGCATCACTTATCTTGGCTGATATAAGTTTTCCCATGCATGTACAAATATATTATTCTGGGGCAGAAAAATAGAATGATTCTTCTGGAAGTTGACAAGTATGAATTCAGTGTCTGCTGTAAGGTTAACATAGAGTATTTTTAGACATATAGTTTAGGCCTGTTGATTATCGCCTTCACATGCTAAACATGTTCATAGGCTGTCAGATCTCCGCTTAATTAAGAGGATAACATTTTGGTACTGGTTTGACTAATGTGCCTACCATTCAACTTTTTATAAAATTTGTGCAGATCCAAAATTTTGTGGCGTCACTGACTGCCAGCAGAGTTCTAGATACAAATGAGCTACCGTAAGTTTCTTAATCCTACCAGATACACAGATTTACATGCCACCTACTGAGAGCCCTCCCCAATGTATGCACCACCTACTGAGAGCCCTCCCCCATGTATGCACCACCTACTGAGAGCCCTCCCCCATGTATGCACCACCTACTGAGAGCCCTCCCCCATGTATGCACCACCCACTGAGAGCCCTCCCCCATGTATGCACCACCTACTGAGAGCCCTCCCCCATGTATGCACCACCTACTGAGAGCCCTCCCCCATGTATGCACCACCCACTGAGAACCATGCCCATACATCCCTCCTAAATAAATATCTCCACATTCACCTACTGATCAGTAATTATAGCCAAGGAAAACAATCACTGAAAAAAAAACTGAAGGCTGCAGATTTGCCTTCTCCTTATAATTTATTTCACTAACCAAACATGAACCAACATTTTAAAAACTAGAAATAATACAATCAACAAATAAATTACTGTCATAAATTCATGTTAATTGTTTGTTATTAAAAGGTGGAGAATTGAACATATGACACGTGCAATTAAACAAATATATTCATTATGTAAGTGTTATTCCTTATACAACCTTTTATAAAAATCTGATTCAAAATGTGGATAGGAAAACAACTGAGAATAAAACAGTCAAGTTGAGAGCCCATAATACACAATATTACCAAAACTAGTGGGGGACTGAAATATTTCAAGTGGCACCGGGTGTACCAGGAGAAATATGAAATGTCTAAAACATAGTCATAGATACTATTGTAATGTACAGGAGGTCCTGGCAGCTCAAATATTAACTCTTAGGTCCACCGTGATTTTGCCAGAGGTCTAATATGGTCGAGTCCATCCCTGACCAAAACTGAGTTAAAGTTATCAGTGATTAGTTAAAAGTAGCTAAAACAATAATTTGTACAATTCCAGACAAATTCACACTGTACAAATTATGTGAGCAGTCTTGCCCATTTGGCAACTTGGACCTGGACATCTAGTTCAGGGTACAATGAATAAAGCCATATCTTCTATCCAGAAATATCATAGTTGCCTCGATTAAGGAATATTGGAAACATATCTGAAGTTTGGCATCTTCTATAAACATGACAATGTTTTGTAACACATGCAGAGGTCCATAGAGTTTTCCTTCCACTATTGTTTCGTCTGCAGGACTGCAATGTGAAGCTATCTCTAATAGAAAATGATGAAATTTGGGTCTGTATTACATAAGGAATGTGCCATACGTTATTGCTGCTTTGTTTCTTTTTTCCCTGTTATTAAATGTCTGCAGTCTTGTCCATTTGTAATATTATTATTTGTATAGTTTGTCCTGTATTTTTCTTGACTGATAAAGACTGTATGGTTAAAACGTTGATTTAGTCAATTTTATGATTGGTTAGCTGCTGATCAAGCAACTTATGAACAGATGCCCTTTGACCCAACGCCAGTGTGTGATCTATGCAAGTATGTGTTTGTGAGCTGTTATTTCCTTGACATTTAAGGCATTTCATTTAACTGATCTTGGAGGGAGAAATATTTTTCTATTATCATCCTGCGCTGGACATTTAAAAAAGTGATGGTCAACAGTTTCATAAAGATGAATACACAGCCAGCACCCTATTATGTTCAGGTAATTGTTAAGCTGTACATTTTTAGTATGAAGTCGGAAGATCTATAACTGTTCCTGTCTTGCTCTCCTCTTTACTAGTCTGTTTCCTTGTCATTGTTATTGTTGGGTGTGTTGGAATGACTAGGAATCTAATGCATACCAATAATGACCTCATGTAATATATGCCGCTTGTTAACAAATTTTTTCATGTTTCTCTGTGTATTTTTATGCTTTGTTATTTGTGTATATAACACACACCCTGAGATTTGAAGGGACCTAGAGATGTACTGACAGCACTGGGGAGGGGAGACTGGCTACACTGTTTTCCTCTGGTTAAGGTCCAATGGCGCAAGATGTCACAATCCATTTGCTTTGAATATTTGGTTACATGTCTGGAGCCAAAGATAAATTCTATTACAATCAATAGGCTAATGGATGGTGGGCAATGAGCACGGTTAACTCTATGTTGGTGGTGGGCAATGAGCACGGTTAACTCTATGTTGGTGGTGGGCAATGAGCACGGTTAAATCTATGTTGGTGGTGGGTAATGAGCACGGTTAACTCTATGTTGGTGGTGGGCAATGAGAACGGTTAATTCTATGTTGGTGGTGCTTTTATAGATACAAAGCTATCTTCCAGGTGATGTAATAGTTATTTTCTGGCCCTGGATTTGTAGAAAATCCCCAGACTTTCTATCATAATAATGTCATTACAAGTCTGTTTTGTATATCAATAACTATATTTTTTTTCTTGTCAGTCTGTCAGCTGTAAAACTTATTACTTTGTTTTTTAAATACCTAATGGTAAGCAGTTTTACAGCAATCTCATCAATCATTGTATTATGTAAGCAAATATATCACATCACTGATATCTACTACAGGTGGTGGCACAGTGACAGAAAATATTGGCAATGAGGTGACAGATGTCCTTACAATTCTTGTCACATTTGTAGGCACCTTAAAAAATACATGTCTGAGTGAGGATCAGATTGGAGAAGATACTCTATTGGGCAGTAGTGCTATGGAGATGGGAGATAGACAAATCTGCCACTGTTTGAGTACTACAAATGTTATTAATGGTGTCCTGTTATTTAATACACATCCCTAGGGCCATAGATATGATCTCAAAGGGAGGAGTTTTACTTGTATAAAAAATAATTTCATTGGAAATTTTATGGGATTTCATTTGAGTACTCCTTGATAAATCATGTTAAGTACATTATTCTGATTTGTAAATGATATTAAATATAACAACACTATATAAATATATTTTTATCAAAACAATTCAGACACCAAAGATGAGACATTGGTAGCTAGAAATCATAGATAAAAGATTCAGTCCTCAAAGCTAGCATACTAACATGATAGGAAGCAAAATCAGTGGAAGTACCCAACATGATCGAGTTTCAGTTACAGCTTTCAAACAACAGAGTTAACTATTGGTCCATATGTTGCATTATTTGAATGGTCGCTTTCAGGACTGCCTGAGATTGGTGTAAAGATCAGAATAGCCCATGAAGAGAAACATAATAGATATACGGAGAGACTGATAAATCAACAGTGAACTGGAACTGTCTGCTCTGATGGATTTATTGAGACGATCGGAGAACCAATGGAATTGTCCGGTGTGCACTGATGATAACCTGCATTCATAACTCATATTAGTCTAATGGTGAATTGGTGTTGTTAACATCACAGATAAATGAATTACTATTGGAGTTGCGTTTCTTCATACAAGAATGTGCAGTTTTAACTATGAGTATTGATCTGACCCTCAAGTAAAAGTTCGTGTGATTAGTTTGTCCACTGTGCTACTTGTTGGCTTGTTCTGTTTACAAATAAATACATTCAATGAAATATTCATTAATCTTCAGATTAACATAATATTAATGTTCTATTATTTATAATGTTATTGGAAGCTGTAGAAGATCTATCTATTAACCTTTTAATTCCCTGTGGAGGAAAGAACTTAAATATGTAGCATTTCTATGTAGCAATAACTCCACTGTGCTACAAGCCATTTACCTTTGCACAAAATATGATTGACATGATCTGTAGGTTTTTTTCCTCATAAATGTGTAGTTTTAATGTCACAAGATATTGCACAACATACCCCCAATTCATGTGATGTGTCACCAGCAATGTAAATGAGTAAAATACACAGTGACTTTATGGATAACAAAACAGATCATAAACTACAGTCACTAAGGCACAGTGACTGTATATGTTTCCATGTCTTACCCATCTCCATTATATATGAATCCATTGTTTGAGACATTGATATATGTTGTCTGCAAGTCACTTTAATATATGCACTGAACTAATTTTTTCAAGATATTTTAAAATGTCAGGACTAAACATCAGTGGCAGAATGATCATCATTATTATTTGTCATGTGGTCTGTCATTGATCTTCTCAATATTCTATTCGCTTCTATCTACGATGTCCTGTGGTTTTTCTCTCACTTTTGCCTGCTGTTACATTGTATTACAAACCTACTCTTCTCATGATGTGGTCAATAAATATGAACTTTTTAAAATCAGATGCTGGTAAGAATCAGAAATGAAAATATCATAAGACTAACAAACACATCTTTTGCCTGTCTTATTTCATTTCAAGTTAATGATGTGACTCTTTCATAAGATATTCAAAGGGTCCCAGGGATCTTTAAATTGGTGAACCCGTTTTATTGTTGCACTCTTCAATTTGATCTTGCAAGCTTAAAAATAACCATCACTTCTGTCTTTTTTGTGATTTAGGTGGAGACCCTTATTTGTACTTTCTTTTACTATTGTGTTGATCAAATGTTGAGAAATTAAAACTTGAACATTTAGTAACCACTGGAAAGATCAGTGGGAGAAGAGACAGAGGAAGACAAAGAGAGAAATTTCTGGATGAGTTGTCATTGTGGCACAAAAATATGTCACCAACTGAACTTATTAACAGCACAAGAGAGAGTTGTGGAGAACCTATGCCACTCGTAATGGCATTTGATTGACTCATTGATTAGATGTTGCAGATTGACTTTGCTTTTAACAATCAGGACGGGGTGTCATCATTATATCTCAGGTTGTTTAGGTTATGTCCACCTACAAGTATTCCAAGAATGTTATTTATGAATCACATGATTATTTCACTGAAGAATAATAAAGTCTCTTGCATATAAAAATGTAAAAAATATTGTATAGTAGCCAGCAAAGTTCAGCTGATCAAGTCATTTATCTAAATACATTTGTGTTTAAATATAAGTTATACTTTACCCATCTTCTTGACTGCAAAGAAATTATGATCCAGACTTATGAGAAGCTACTGACAATTTGATTTTTGCACTGACACTAGCCCGGCACAATGGGCATTCCTTAATAGGCTGAGCACATGAGACACAGCAACAGATATGACCGCACATCAGAAAAATTATGCTGGACTGAAAAAACAAAGATGAAATAATACAGTTTAAATGTCAGTAATTTATCATACATAAAATGCAGAGATTTACTGAGAAATACTATACAAATATTAAGTTAAGATTTACTGAGAAATACTATACAAATATTAAGTTAAGATTTACTGAGAAATACTATACAAATATTAAGTTCTTTAGCATGCAATTTCATTTTGAGAAGTCTTTGGATACAGAATGTGTGGAGTGATTAACACTATGGTATGTCTGATTTTACAATGTCCATGTTTCATAAGCGTATAGCAGGATAGTTAGCACGATGATACAGTAGACTTTTAGTCTTGTGGCTGTTGTTGTTCTTACATATTGCTACACAGTTTACCTAATGCAACAGTCACCTTAAAAGAGTGGGCAAAATACGACCAGTCAGCCAAATCCATACTGATACGCCATTTTAAATGGTCCGCGAGCTGATGTAATAATACTATATGCACTGGCCTGAGCTCAGAAAGCACTATTTAGGGTTCAAAAGGGCTAAATTTAAAGCTTATTGACCAAACCCACACAAAAATAGCTCAGTCAACCCATTAACCCAAAAAGGTTGCCTACCATTGCTGTAGAGATTTTACTGTTGAGTTCAGCACTAGTGTTATCTGCTTTGTAGAGAGTACACCCACAAAAATGTCGACTAGTGGGAGACAATTGTTACTGACCTTAATGATTGGGTCATGGTACTGTTCTTTGGGAGCAGGTTTCATGTGAACATAATCATCATGTGACTACCAGTAATGATGGCTCACATAGCAGTTTTCTGGATGTCTCTAACACTTTGGTGTTCCAGCTGTCAATTCTTTATTATAGTCTTCAATTTCTATCAAAATTTGGTCAAAATCGACCTACTTATGATTCAGATTAAGTTGATAGTGAATTATTTGCTAGCATTTAATTGAACAAGAATGAATCACACATTGATGTGGAATTAGTTAAGAATTTCAGAGATGAAAGTAGCAATGATTCTCTTGCCACCATGACCTAGACCTTGTAAGGAGTAATGATAAAGAATTGTCAAAACAATTGGTCTATGTCAATATTGAGCAATTTCAAGAAAAATCAGGTCATGCAAATGACATTGATCGCAAACAAAAATACTCTGCTTTTGAATAAGCTTAGACCTATCAGCATGGTAGCCTAGTTTATAGTGAGTTTGCTTTCTATCACTGGATTACAAACATACCAGGTTCGAAACCACATCCGGACAAAAAAAACAAAACGGGTTGTGATTTCTCGCTTGAACGACCACTCATCCAGTCGACTCAACTGTTTGTTTGTTTGTTTTGCGTTCGCTCCATTGTAACCATCACGGATATCCGTGCAATTTCCGCCGGGAGCGGACTCAACTGTAAATTAGTACCTGACGCATGAGTTAGGGGAGGTAAAGACAGTAAGAAAGGGAACTGGCCACCCCACCTAAAAGTTGCTGTGGCTTAGTACATGAAGTGTTATCTTCAACCCCAATGGCTGATTTCTGTCATGGGACATACCTTTACTTTAGACCTATCTTTCACTATTTCTACGTCAGCCATTCTTTGAGTACAGTCCAGACAAAATAATGTGTATGCTGGTATCAACATTTTAGAAAAACAAAATCCTTCTTGAAACTGGTTTCACCTGATAATATCTAGGTTTTTCTTTTTGTGAACTCAGCTATATATATATTTGAGATTCACCAGCTACCCTCCTACCAAATGTTTTGGTCTACTAATGAACTGTTGAATATGTCTGCAGTGTCAAGTGTAATGTCCAGAAATATATTTGAAAGTATTCATATCACATTGATAATTCAAAATGTATTCCACGAGGACATGATGCAATTTTAAAGGTTAAAATAAACCCTGAAAAATAAAAATTAGCTGCGCTGCAGATATTAAATCCGGATATCTCTAAAACTTTGAGGTGTATACTGGAAAATCAGACATATAGATGAAAGATGGACTAGGATATCGTGTTGTCATAATGTGTAAAGGAGATTGCTTTGCAGTTTTTCATTTAAATATTTATCAGCGTGCAAATTGACACTAGTAAATGAAGCTGATATAATAATCAAGCTCATTTTGTTTCCTCTAGTCTAGCTTATTACATGATAATGTCTCGCATAACATTCACAAAAACATGCTCACACATCAGTACTTCTTCCATGGCCGTGTAGCGCAATGGTTAGCATACTGGCTTCGCATATGAGTGCTCCTGGGTTCATTCTCCAATTGAGGCAACAATATTTTTAAGACCACAGCGGATCATACCTTAAATGGATACAGGATTAATCCGGGAAGTAAAGACTGCAATGGAGAGGAGATGGCTACCTCCCTTATATAGCAGAGCCACTGAAATATGAGATTACTAACTTCTCACACCCCTACGGTAATTAAATGCTAGGGGTTAACTTTACTTCTTCTGTTTTACCTCTTCCATTTATAACCGTAAATTGGAATTTGAATCATAAAAATTGATTACAAATTGTATGTTTTATTCATATTCTTGCATAATCATTTCTAATTTTTGTGGAATTATTTTCCTTGCCCTGGGAATTAAAGCTCTTGAGTTTTTTCAATCGGCAGGGACTGAAAAGATAACGGAGGACTCAGTCTAGCATCTTGTCAGCAATTTACAGGAGCGAGATCCTCCTGTAGTTGTCACAGGACTGGAGAATGTATTTGCACCTGTATTGGTGAATGATGGTAGTATCTTTCATTTATTGTGGGATAATTGTTTTGCTTCAGATTGAGTGGAACACATCGGTCAGCTTCTGCCAGCAATAAATGAGTACCAGATGTTTTCAAATTTGACAGTTAGTGGGTTGTTTTAATCACTTCTTCCACGACATTGAACTTGCTTGCTGTTTAATTGAATTTGTTGCATTTGTGTTATGGTTTAATTACATATATAGTTCATTGAAGATAACCTGAAAGTGCTCTGTCCAAAATTCTGATATCTCAGGTTTCTCTGTTCCTGGTTCCATTGGCATCTAAGATTGGTGTCTGGTAGGAAGACTGCGGTCTATAAACCATCTGTAAGACATCATAAAAGCAATTTGACTTATTCCTTTCATCTGGTTGCAAAAGTGTTTGAAACTGCAGCTTATGATGTATTTCGATTTAAGTGATGAAAAGTTGCACTGTTCAATGACTTCACTCTCTTGTCCAGGCTTATTTTACACTAGTGGCAAAACAAAGTTGAGATGAGTGGAAATAGTGCAGGATGGTAAGCACTATAATTTCAGAAACAATGTAACATTACCCCAACTCACAGAACATTGACTATATCAAAAGCTGAACACAGTTTGCTGGTGCACAAATTCAGCTAAATGCCAGTGAGCTATTCTGACTCACTAAGCTACTTTTGTAACCATAGAAATTAGCAATACATTAGTTTATAAATAAGATCAAGAACATAACACACCCTTTTATCTAAACAGATTGTACATTCTGAGTTAAGTCCCCTCGCTGTCACAGATATCTGTCTCTCTAGAAGGGCAGTTGGAAGCTTGGGAGCTCTGTGGAATTCTTGGGGTGGACCTGATGGTGCAGCCTCTTGAGGTGGAGCAGTGGGTTCCTGGATACAAAATATAAGAATCAATACATCTAAATATTGAGCATTTATATATCTCCATTAATTACTTGCAAATAAAACTAGGTTCACTGTGTTTCTTTCTTGCTTCTTTAGAGGATTAGACATGCCTCATGGAATTTATCTATAGGAGCAGCTTTAGTGTTTTATTAAGTCACTCACCCGCCAACCAACAGACCCAGGTTTCGAGTTCACTCATTATTCATGGTTTGAAATAAAATATATTTCTGTGGTTCATTCAGTCACAATGCTCCTGGAATGCTATGTGATGGTGCCATTGCTACTGATCAAGTGCATAGACGACAGTAGTCAGGCAGTTTCTGGTCAACTACTGACTAGGCAGCTAAGCACTTATGAGAAAAACCAAGTGTTATGACACTGGTTGATAAATCGGTTTCATCATCATGTGACATATTTCCAGAGCATGGTCTTCTTTATGGATTCTTATAGATCCTTATGAAACGCACAGATATTGCAGCTAAGCTTGTAACCATGACAATGTAATTCTTCTCTGGGCTAAATTCTGATAATCTGCAGAAGTTTGGAAAGGAAGAAGAAGAGAATAAATCAAAGACTGTCCTTGTTAAATCATCCATCTTCACTACTGTGCCATCAACCACAGCATTGTCTGCCAATGAGTCTGCTCTTTCATTGCATCTGATGCCCTGAATGACCAGGGCAGCATATCTATGTAATAATTTAGACAACTAATTGTTCAGTAATGTGACCCATTCCTTTCTTAACATACATCTTTCTATCCTACCAGCCATGCTTTGACAGTATGCCCGTGTCAGTTGACATTTCAGTCACCAACCGAAAGCCATCATCTGCTTTTATTTCCATTTTCAGACTTGATGTTGTAGTGGAGTAGGCAGATGATTACATAAGCACCTTTCTGTCATTCTCTTAGGCAACAAAATGTCATTGACACTTATTCATTTCTCTATTGACTGAGCCATCTGTGTATATGCTTATTTCCTGTAGTGTTGAGTGTAATTGGACAAATTATTGCATCATCACCTCTATCCTGATACCAGTCCATTCCTGACAAGATTTTACCAGTTGTAATACATTTGTCAGAAACCTTTTTCTTTGATCACTTCCACCAAATCACTACATTTTCTACTTCTCCCAGTTCACATACTCTGAGAAATGTGTCCTCTGCTTCTGCCATCCATAAGTTTTAATTCTTGATTTTGTTTCCTTTTCTTTCATCTAGAAGTTGTGTAAGGATGGTGGTCATCATTTGATACATTGAGGTATGACCTAATATGCGTCAATCAATGTCAAATCTTAATGCTGGGGCATCTAACAGGAATCTCATGGCAGCGATGATATCTTTAGTTCATCTTGGCATTATCCTCATTACCTCATTTCAGATTATTTCCAATATATTCACTTGTGTCTATAACAGTATGAGTAGACCGATGCCAGATAATCAATGACAGATAACACAACAATTTGTAGCAGCAGAAGAAGTTATCAATGTTGCATGTCTGCAACTGCCATGACTTTAATAGCACTGATCTCCCTCTTTGCTTCTCGAATCATGTAGTCAATATGTGCTGAATGAGAGAAATCTGTTGAAATTTATCCCTAAATATTTTAGGATGTTTTTCCTATCGATAATGTAGTCTATACAACTGATAGTGTGTCTGTAACTAGCTCGCTATTCATGGAAAATCAGACTTCCTCTGTTGAATTAAAAACAGCATTATGGATAGTGCAACATAATGTAAGGTGGTCTAATTTGCTCTGTACATGACCAGCAATATCAGTTCTGGCTCTGCTTAGGTTGTAGAGCAAAATGTCATCAGCATATGTGAGAACCTTACCTGGCCCTAAAGTTAAAAATTCTTCAATTTATAAGGTGTACATTTAATAACACAGGAGACAATGTTCAGAAGGTTTTCAATGTTCAGTAGGTTTGTTCCTTTAGTAAACTGGGAACTATCTCAGAGATCCAGGACCTGCACCTCAGAACAACCTCCCTTCATAATGAGAACATTTGCTATCCAGTGCAGACTACCCCAAGATCTATATTTCATTCCCTTACTAGGTTGACAAGATGGTTGCAGTTAACTCTGTTGTACCTATCTTTTAAGTCTATTGCTGCAAATGCTATTTCCTCTTTTTTCCCCACCTCTTCTCCCTCATTCCTCAACTGTTTCCAATAGGACAATATTTGAAAGTGAATTGTGTCTCGTTACATGTTTAAACCACTCACGTGTACATTATTTCACCACTATCAACAGTCGACCTGCAAGTATAATTACTTTGTCTCTGACAAATACATCAGTTTATGTTCTCTAAAGCATATTTATAACACAATCCTGTTGCACATGTACTAAAACACCTGCAACCTTCTTTATCTATAGCGAGTGTCCAGCTTTCACATCCATACAAAATAATAGTCTTTACCAATACCTGCCAATGTTGAAACTGAAACTTGTAGGTATTAATCTAGTTTAGATGTATATCACTGTTTTGTTCTTTATCTTTGTGTGACAATGTTTGTACAACACAAGCTATGAGAAAGACTTCTGTGCTTGGATTGTGTGTGACTCATGATTCATGGCATCCATACCACAAGGTATAACCATGGTGAGCTCATAAACACCCTTTTACCACAAATTCAAAATGATCCTTGATTATATAGGGTGTCTATAAAGTCGCTGTGCACTGAAATCACACAGATCCGCACTAAATACAATTCATATGATGTAGCGTCACCACCAGTGTACATGAGTGCAGAGACTTTGTAGACACCTGGGTATCATTTATATTTATTACTATTGATAATTATTTATTAATTATTTTATTAATGGACGATATGATGCCATAGGGATGCAGTGTGGTTGAAGATGGACAACATGTTGGTTCAAGTTGCGAGGCGAGTGGGTGCAACCTGAACAAACCTGATTCAAATCTTGTTTGCTGGATGATTTTCTTTATTAATGGACACACTTCCATACTAATCTCTGTTAATCTTAGTAAGCTAATTCATAGCTGTTAACTTATTTTTTCATAAATCCATATTGTTTACTTAAATTAACATCAAAGTTAGAAAAAGTTACCAGCAAGTACGGAATGGAAATCAATTCAGATAAGAGCAAAATCTTGGTAAACAGCAGAGACACTGAAAACCAGACTAATATCATGATGAATGGACACAAGCTTGAAGAGGTGAATACCTTCAAATACCTCGGATCCAGTATATGCAGCGATGGTAAATTCAAAGCAGAACTACAAATAAGGCTGGAGATGGCTTTAGCGTCCTTGTCAAGGCTAACTGTGATTTGGAAAAGCAACATCAGTGTTGGAGTGAAAATCAAACTGTATAGGTCGCTGGTGCTTTCTGTTGTGTTGTATGGTTGTGAGAGTTGGACACTCACTGCGGACATGGAGAGAAGATTACAGGCTTTCGAGTATAAATGCTACAGAAGAATTATACGAATTTCCTATAGGGAACATAAGACCAATGTGTACGTAAGAAATAAAGTAGAGATGTGTGCATGTGTCCGGGAGCCATTTCTTTCAATAGTGAAACGACGAAAACTAGCATGGTTTGGACATGTATGCAGGCACGATTCCTTGTCAAAAACAATACTGCAGGGAACTGTCGAGGGTGGAAGAAGCAGAGGAGGTCAAATAAAGACATGGACAGACAACATCAAGGAATGGACAGGGCTAGATATTTCCACACTCATCCGCATCGCTGAGGATAGAATTCACTGGAGGACTCTGTGTGCTGAAGCATCCAATGTGGTACCCCTACGACCCTGAAGGGTTATGGGTTTATTGATATTGTTTACAATTTATATGCGTACTTTAATAAAAACGTCCATATTTAGCACCAAAAGACCTATTTTTGTGTTTTTTCCCTACTAATACATTCAAGATAAAAATGTCCGTATTAGTATTAATTTAGCACCAAATGATCTTTTTTTCAGGCCTGTATCTATATCAATCTGTATCAATACATAAAACTAATACAAGTTGACACCTATGCTAATTTAGCAAAGCTAGACTGACATGGCAAACCTACTGAATGTAAATATTGCCTACAAAATCACTACAATCAAAATATCCGGGATTGATCACTATGTCCTGAATAGCACATGCTACCAACACTGAAAATGTACCTTTTCTTGGTTTACTACTTTCCCTTCTTTATAATGCATATTCCTCTGCATCTCATCAATTTTCTGGCGAATTGATCTCCGCAGGCCCACCTCATGTATGCCCAACCTCTGTAGATCAGACTCAGTCAGGGTCATGAGTGTTTGTATGGTGATACAATGTCTAGCAAATATAGGAAGGTAATCTTCAGCACCGGAAGAGATGACAATATCCTTAACTGCAATCTCCAATTGGCTCTCCTGGGAAAGAGAGATAGACATATAAAAAAACTGTATGGAAGTCAATAATTAGAAAGTACAGACACTGAAGATTTTTACTAGTGTCAGTGTTGTCCAGTGAAATGTACTTCAATTGCTGGTCTTAACCTATTTATATTCTGTATCACATTCCTTAGCTCTGAGCTTATTTCAGGATATATCATTGCATATAGCATGAGTAGTCAGCCACCATTTTCTTTCTCCAGATGTTCTCTGTCTTCTTTTCTTCCCCAAGTTTGTAATAAATATTTTCTTCTTTCAGCTCCCTGTGGAATATAGATCCACAAATGTTATTCACCAAAACACTGTTTATATATAAAATGTATATATACTAGTAGGGTAGCCGGGGGCAATGATGCACATTTTTCACTTTTTTGCGTATTCTGACAAATAGACTTACATATGAGAAACCAAACTAGCAGCAGCGTGTAGCTTATCCATCCATCTAACAATCATCAGAGTATTTACAATGTACAATCATGTTTAGTCCTTAAAATGAGATTTTAGGAACATGAGTAAAATCCCACACGCGCAGGCAAAAACAATTAGGAAATCATGGGAAAATTGACGAAACCAGCAAAATAACAACGTCACTTCCTATTTAACATAGCCAGTCATAGTGTGGGAAAATTATAGAGCACAAAGACTAGGCATATGTATCTTTATGTAACTTCCATACGAAAAAAAATGAAAATACGTAAATATGAAAAAAAATTAATACAGAGAATTGGTGCTTAGATCCGTTTGAAACTATATCAGAATAGCGGAGAACATGCATATATGAATAGCAGAGAACATGCATCTATGACCGGCAGAGATAGTGCAGTTATGACCGACGGAGATCGTGTATCTATGACCGGCGGAGATTTTGCATCTATGAATGGCGGAGATCGTGCATCTATGAATAGCGGAGATTGTGCATCTATGAATAGCGGAGATCGTGCATCTATGAATTGCGGAGATCGTGCATCTATGAATAGCGGAGATCGTGCAACTATGACCGGCAGAGATAGTGCAGTTATGACCCGCAGAGGTAGTGCAATTATGACCGGCGGAGATCGTGAGACCAAAATCACACTGTTCACAATTTTTATAAAATATCATTAAAACAAAAATTATCTTGACAAGGTAACATGCTTAATAACTTAACAATACAATATAGTTTTCAGTTTAGATATGTAAAATAACATGACAGTAATGATAACAGAGGACAAAGAGTGAGAAGTGGAAAAAAAGTTAGATAGAGAACGTTAAAAAATGAATTTACCTCATGGCTCAAAAATGACCTGCTCTTGACCGATGAAAATTCGTTGTGTGACAGAAATGGATGTTAGCATCCGACGTGGCCACGTGGTGTGTGGAAAACCCATAGTTCCGGAAAAAAACGACTGCGAATCTTTGCCCCCAGCGCATCTTTACCCCCGGCTACCCTATATATACTTCATTGTCCATAATTTTCACTTTTTTTAAACATACAATTACATTCTTGTTCTGTGCTTGTCCTAGTACAATGATATTGATCTCTCTTTGTGATTTTTTCAGACCAGGGAATAAAAAATGAAAGTGTTGGTTGTCAGGTCAATCCAGGAATAGGATAATAAAGTTTTGCTAGTTAGAGACAAACATAATAACACACACACAATAATAAAAACAGTGTGGTGTTATGTTTGTCTCTAAATAGCAAAACTTTATTACCCTATTCCTGGATCTACCTGTTGGATTTCAGTTTTGCGCAGTAAGTACATTTTATCGATTGTCAGGTCAGTATATTTTTAAGCAAACATACCCCAAAATGACATTGCGTTATATTTACACTTGCAGGAATGAATATTTGGAAGTATGGAGTGTTTTATTTTTTTTTTAGTTATGGCTCATAGATGCATAATCTATACCTGCAGATATTTGAGGGTATGCATGCTGATGGTTCCTGTGGCTCACCAATGAAACTGTTAATCTTTCTACCCCGCATTTGTAATTTTCAACTAGTTGGTTACATGCTGACATCAATTTACATTAACATGAAGTGTTGTATTTTTTTTAAGTTATGGCCCATGAATTCTTAGTCTCTTGTACTACCATGTCTAACAGGGCTTGAAGTTTGTATTCGCTCTCTTAAATCAGAACGATATCGTCAGCATATCTTTGTACTAGTACCACACTTATTGAATCCCCAAATTAAAGCCTAAATTTGTTAGATATTTCAAAGGCAACATGTCCATAGATGCGTATTCTTCCCCAGCAGATAATAAAGGGTATGCATGCTAATGGTTCCTGTGACTTCCTGGTTGAACAAGTTCCTCATTCTGCCACACATGCAACTGTATTACCAGTATAGCATATATTATTGAATTTCCTCAATCTCTGCTGAAATGTCAAGCTCAATCAAAGTGTTTTCATCCGGCAGGTGTTCATGAAATAGTTTCTACACATACTCCTACACTTTCACTATTACCATTATTATCCGTACACGAAAATCATGACCCGTAACTGTCAAAATGTCCTGCAGCAAACCTACTAGTGGCAGTCATTTTTATAGCTTATTTGTTCACTGACACTATACCTTGCCAGTCAAATTTTATTTTCATACCACATGTTCTTGCATCTCTGTTTCCAATTTGGTCCAAGAAAAATTAGTACAAAGGCGTGTCTCATTTTCTGGGCAATCGACCTTAAAATCAGTCACTTTTATGCATGTCTTACTGGGTCAGACATTCAACAGGAACGGGGGAAAAAATTGACTTACTAGGTTGGTCAGTTGGTCAGAAAAGATTATGCCATTTGAATAAATAGATACACAAGTATATTTTGCTGCTTGTTTATCACATAGAAAACAAAATTTGTCTCTTTGGCACAGCACACCCATTTTCTGCTATTTTTATCTTTGATTGGGATGGAATAATTCAACCCTCCTTAGTCCCATATTGTAACATGAGATGCACAGCAGGTCACAATGAGACTATCAGTTACTTATTTTGAGGCCCTATTAACACACTGGTGATAACGTAAAGGTATGTCCCATGGCAGGAACCTGCTCTCTGGGATGAAGGCAACTCTACATGTACTAAAACACTTTAATTTGGGGTCACAACTTAAACTCCCCATAAAGGTCAGCTCTTTGAAGCAAAGATGGCGCCTAGTTCATCCAATAGGGGCATCTTCTTCTGCGATCAAATTCTATGCATCAAATCTCACATTCATTATGTATAGAATGATTTGTTTTAGGACATTGTGGGTTCCAACAATGTATTTTTCAGAGACATTAATGAAGGCCAAGCTATCGTTCTATGAATAGCACAGCTATGACAGTCTTATAGGATGTGTTCTGCTTTCTGAGTTGTAGTTCTAAGGATGCAGGTCAAAGAGTCACTAACACAGATTCAGTGTGTGTCTTTAGGAGGTGCCCCGTTCTCAATAAAAATATCATAACTTGTTCATATACATTAATTTTAGAATGTTGCCTTGCTGTCAATAGAGACTGAAAAGTAAGACTGTCCATGCTCACCTATAATCAAGCAAGACCACAATCTGCCATAGTGCAAGTAAGAATGCTAAAAATTGAGACAACCAGCCAATAGGTGCACCACAGATATTAGGATGCCAAACATATATGCAATGAAGCAAACAAAAAAAAATAACTCAAACTAAAAACTGACCTTATCTATAAGAGACTGTGGCTTCCAGTCCAAAAGACGTTGGTACTGGACTAACCAAAAGTCTTGCTGTCCATCCTCTCTTTGCAGCTCCATTTCAACCTGGTGTGAACATTGCTATGATCAGTCAATCGCAATGATTGGTCATCACAATAATTAGTCATCACAATGATTACTACAATGATAAAGATGATAATCTCCTGTGTATTGCCAGAATTTGAACGGGAGCAAAGAATAGCAATACAGTCATCCCTCGCTACTTCGAGATTCATTTATCGCGGCCTCAGTACATCACGGATTTCTAAAAAACATATTTACAGTATGTACACTTTAGTTACATCTACGTATGTTACATACACACACGTATCATATTTACAGTATTTATACATTATTTTATGTATGTTATTTATTAATATTTTATTTACATGTTTGAAACTATTCTTTAATGTTCTAATGATCACATATGCACTTATATGGTTTCATATACACATATTGATATTATACATACACAAAAAATGTACGTTTGTTAAAAATGAGAGGATGACACTACTTCGCGGTTTTTCACTTATCGCGGCCGGTTCTGGTCCCTATTAACCGCGATAACTGAGGGATGACTGTACTGTTACCTTATCAAGCATATCGTAAGAGGCAACTAAGGAGGCTTTTGGGGTGGAGTTGGTTGCCTCATATCATAGGGTCGACTATGAAGTGACCTACAAGCCATGCTGAAATTGGATGTGTAAGATTTAGCTGAAATTGGATATGTAAGATGTAAAGACTCAGATATCATAGTAAAACTGTAAACCATGATACACAGCATCCTGTTCTCTGGAATACATCCTGTTAATCTGCAGGAGTTTGAGAATGAATGCAGAAGAAGAAGAACATGTGAGTAGTGAAGATAACTATAATAGACAATATCTTGATTCTCCATACAATTTGCTTCTTGTGTGGTACAGTGGGCAGTACTTTTGAAAATATTATGTTTTCTGCAGATTGTCCACAGGGACACACAATTGTGTCAACATTAAACCTCCTATACATATGTTGTTTGAACCAAGAATTAATGAAGAAGAAGAAGAACCAAATATTAAGTAATTATTAAAGTGCAGGGTTCTTTCCTAGGAGACGGGTCTACATATTTTCCTGGATGTGAGACAAAATTTAAGAAGAATGGGGAATAATATTGTGTTCAAGTTTTTACTGATTATTTCCCTGGCTTTAATATTAAACACTAACTCTGTGTTTATTATTTATCCCACCAGCTCAACCTGTTTATAGTGCTTTTTAACAGTGCAGTTTCAGGCAGTTCTTCCTGCACCAAAGTAGGTTAAGATCACAGTATGTCCACCATGTATATCTTAGTATCTGGGACCAATCCTTGCAATTGGAATCCTTGCAATTGTAATAAATTCCTTTATCTGTCAAAAGAAATTACAGTACAATTATGGCAGCCACTTTGTAACTAGGAATGCAGCGACAGAGTGATGTCACAAATTAAACAAAAATTTCAAATTAGTGTAGATATCTTAGATAGTGTAAAATGTAGATCTGTTTCTAGGAAATAATCAGGAGTAGTTAGGAAGGCAGGAATACAGGTGAGAAGGGAACATTATGGCATGGAGAAAATACAGTCTGTTAGAATTGAATACCATGAGAGAGAGAGAGAGAGAGAGGAAGTTGGAGATAAATAAGAAACAATCTTTGATGAGATGATGACACTTAATGATAAAGTGCAGTTAATATTGATTGGTACTAACTTTTTTTCTGCCACTAATAACAAAACTGTATTATAACTGCTATTAATGGCATTAGAAATTCAATGGCGTAAAAATTAGCAATAATAGAAGACAGACAACCTTCAAATGCATTTATTGATCTCCAATACCCAGAATTTTAATCCATAATTCAGTTTAAATTGTCACAGAGCCATTTCTTTGACTGTCACAACTGTAGATTTCTGCAGCTACAATCTCTCACCTATGGTTTCAACATATAAAATTCTGCTCTCAAAACAACCTTTGGTCAATGTGTGTGAAGCTTAGAAATGTAAAAATATTACCAGTACATTGTTGAATGAGTTCAAGCAAGTCACTTTCATTTTTCTTTTGTTATGCAGCAAATGGCACTTAAACCAGGTATGTTCAATTGGCATTGGTTTTCCTCGCAATTTGAGTGAACATATTCCTCGCATTTTACCACACCGCATTCCTGCGGTAAAATGGGAAAAACTCATGTACTGACTCAAGGTACAAGGTGAATAGGTGGCAGCTGAATGGACCTGGATCAAATCCAATTTGCTGCAGAAAGGATATTTTCTATAATAATAAATCTTCAATGTTTCTATATTATATTATTTATTTTTATTTTGTAATTTTGTAAAATCATTTTTTGAGATGAAGAGTTCAGGTGGCAAGGACAGCTGGAATAAGGTAAGACATAAATAACATGTATATATTGTATATATATATATATTGGACATTGTATACCAGTCTCTTTTTGAGTTCCACCTGTCTCTTCTCTTTCTCTTCCAACAACTGTGACAGCATGGCAGAGAATGCCACTCTCTGGTCTGCTATGATATTCTGTAAAAAAAAATAATTTATAATTTCTACAATATATTTTGCTTAAAAAAAATATAATACAAATAAAGATTGCAGAAAGTAGAGAAGAATAGAATGTTGTCATATAGGGTTCTTTTTTATTGCTGTGGGGGTAAGCTGGATTTGATAACCAGAATGTCTTGTCATAAATCTTGTCTTATCTATGTGTGCCGCTGGGTCTCATGGGGAGCAGAAGTCTTCTTTCTTTAGTTACCTGTGACTTCCAAAGTGCAGCCTTGGTGTTCTAGTATTTCTTTGATGTCATCTATTCATCTTTGTCTGGGTCTTCCCCTGTTTCTCTTTTCAGATAATCTTTTATTGAAGGCTATCGATGGAATGCGATTTGGTTCCATTCTGATTAGGTGAACAAATCATTTGATCTTTTGTGTCCATGTATTCTTTGCATGATTTTGTTTTTATAAGATTTCTTGTAGTGTCATTATTTATTCTATCTTTTTTTGTTACCCCCCAGTGCTGTTCTCAGGTATTTCATTTCATATATGGCAAGTTTTTGTAATTGTTTCTCTGTCAGGGTCCAGGTCTGGCATTGGTAACACAGTGTCGGCATAAACACTATTAGCGTTTTTTTTGGAGATCATGCCAATGTTCTGGTGTTTCAGCAGTGGCACTAATTGATATAAAACTGTGTTTGATTTCTGACATCTTGTCTCCATTTCTCTATCTAGTCTCCTGTCTTCCGAGAATACATTGCCTAGATACTTACATTCCTTTACTTGGTTGAGTTATGTGCCATCTATGTATATTTCTAGTGACGATTAATTTCTGCATATCTTCAATGTTTCTGATTGTGGTATGTTGATTCTCATGTTGTTGGTTTCACAATGGGTATTTAGTGTATTTAGGTGTTTTTGCAGCTTATATATATTGTTGTATATCAACACCTGATCGTTTGTGAGTAGCGATCACCAATGTATGGTGTTAAATTTCCAATGTAGTCAGTTTCTAGTCTAAACATCAACAAAAAAAGTTAGTATATCCTATTTAGGATGTAGTAATCAACCTAGTATTTTTGATTGTCACAATTTTCTAGGCAATATAAATATGTTCAGCAGGTTGCCATTGCCATCTGAACAATCTGGATGCACAGTTGCTTGTGGTGACGTTTAAACCTGGTATCTTGGCCATCTTGTATACTACTATTCCACAGAGGCAGACTCCAGTCTAACTCCAATTAAAAATACAAATTCCTATCTTTGAATTGAGGATCTCCCAAAAATCCCCTTTATAAATAGTACACAGTGAGCAGGATTCGAATCAGTGACCTTTTAAGCACAAAGTGAATAGCTTAACTATTATCCCAAAGGAGATCTCCAAGACGCCACATTGTGCTCTGTAAATGCTAATAACAAAACATATTCTCAGTAGCTCATGCAACAGTTACAAAAAAAACCAAGATATGTGACATACATGGAGAATACTCACAAATTCATGTGTCATGCTTTCAGCCCTCTGCTCTATTTCTAAAGCTGTTATCTGTGTGAGTTCTGATTCTATGAAAGCAATCTGTGATCGGATGCGAGAATGAGCCAGGTCCTGGGAATAAAGCAGTGCCTCAAATGCTGCTTTTTGTAGCTCATCCTGATATCAGAAAGCATTAGGGTTGCAATTCAAATGTTTATGTAGTATATATAGCAAATTCAATTAGATCAACTAACAGCAAAAGTTCTGCATGCAGGTCTTGTACTACATTCATTTTCAAGCTCCCACAGATTAGCAGGATGTAGTCCAGAGAACAGAATGTACTATATCATGGTTTACAACTTTACTGCAATATCTGCGCCCTTCAGCCTGATACATCTGACTTCAGAATAGCTTCTCCCGCTGAAGACGGATGTGTCGGGCCATTGGCGCAAATAAAACGGCGACACAACGCATTTCCATTTTCTGGACTACATCCTGCTGGAAATCTAGCAGGACCATGATCCAGCTAGATCCAGTTGGAGTTTGAGAATGAACGCAGAAGAAGAAGAATAGCTTCTGGTTCACTTTAAACCTAATGGGATGGGACAGACAGCTCAACCTAGAACCTTCTTAATAGCCTCCTCGACATGCATGGAAGGTAACCATTGTTGTATGTTCTTTGCTCCTCTTTTGGGCCCTGGCAAACACACTGGTGATGCATAAGGTCTGAAGGTCTGACAATTGGCCCATCAGACCAACCACCATAGTAGATGTCATGTATATATAGTGACACTTTCTCTCCTATGGAAGTCAACAACACTCATCCATACAATTAATGTTATTTATTCCCTGTGAGTAGGAAGCTTATTCTAAAAACATTGCACATCACTAAAAGTTTGAGCCTTCTTGGTATAAAATAAAGCTCTGGAGAAATCTCCACATTGTATAAAAGGATAAAATAGCTATATTGCTTGTAGTTCCTGGGATAAAAGTAAATGTAGGTACCATGGCAGCATTCTGTCATCATGTACATCATCATGATATCTCTTCATGTACTGAGCTGCAGCAATATTAGATGAGGAAGCCAGTTTCCTTTCTTGTTGTGTTTACCTTCCACAACCCATGCATCAGGTACCCATTTACAACTGGGTCGGCTGGAGAAATGGTTGTGTCAGGCGAGAAATCAGGACCCAGTTGTTGTTTTTGTCAAGACGTGGTTTTGATCCTGGCAAGTTTTAACCCATTGATAGTAAGAAAGCTCACTATCAACTAGGATACTGCGCTCCATGTTAATACACAGCTGTCTGTTCTACTCATTTATAAATATGTTTTAGTTTTACTTGCAAACTGTACACATTTTCTTCTAATATTGTTTCCTGGAAGTCAAATATAAATAACCAAAATAGGCACATAACGGTGGCACAACGTAATCACGCTCCCGGCGGAAATCACACGGATATCCATGCTGGTTACAATGGAGCGAACGCAAAACAAACAAACAAACAATAACCAAAATATCGGAGGATGTCAGACAAAATGGGAAGTGCCGCAGTAACCAGACAAATAAGAGGTAAATACGAAGTATATAATAAAAGTTACTGAATATAGCCTAACTATCAATATAAATAAATCAGAAATAGCAATAAAATAAAGAACAAAGTCACAGCAGCTCAGTGGTTAGTACACTAAGTTCTAAGTTGGGAGGTCAAAGTTTGATTACAAGTTCAACCTAATATATATAGACGGCAAAATGCAGCTACGCCAATCTTATCTCAGAGAATAGGTGTTACATCCATTATGAGATCAGAAGAGGGAAGGTTAATGAAACTAATGCACTGAAATGTAATACCATCCATGAGTGCTCTATGAAAATAACTAATATTATGATTGAAGTGATGGATGATTTTACTTACCTGGGCAGAATGTTTAATATAACAGGAAGAATAATTGCTAAGAAAAACAATAAACATTAAAATATTAGGTGGCAGGACTGACATTATTAAAGATAAGTTAGGTGGAAAGATTGATGGAAAATATAAAAACAACACTACTATAAAAAATGTCAGATTATCCAGCATAATAGACAAAAAAAAGGTGTAGATCAGTTATAACCAAAAACAAAACTTTGATGTGGAGATCGCACTTGATCCAATTTGAAAGTGCTGAAAATATTCAATGACAGCAACAGCACAAAATGTGCTTCTGTAACATGATTCATGCAACACTAGTAGTGATATTCAAAAGAGATAACTAACCTCTTTGGCCAATTTTTCAACAATAATCCTGCGTTCAAGGTATGTATGATCAATAAGGCTCTCTATCTGTCCAACATCCAGAGTTTCTCTGAAACAGAAAAAGATATAGATAACATTGCTACTCTACTCTCTATGTTCAAAAATAATTTATAGCTCATCAATTATAAATGATCAAACTAAAAATTCTAAGTATTGCAAAATCAGTCTTTGTGGCAGAGAACAACCTTCCTAGATCATGAATCCTGGTACCCATTTCCAGGTGGCTGGACAGACCATAGAATTAATTTGTGTAGGCTATCCATGTGGTGAGTTAAGTCAAAACATATTTCAACTTGTTGCCAGGAAAATGACTGACACTACACTATGCAGCTCTTAAAATACAATTAAAAAAAGTGTTGTTGTTCGTCCATCACAAGTGATGATGACCATTTGTTACATTCACTTTTGAAAATTCAATTTTAGTTATGTCCTTGATTATGAGTTTGTAAATGGCTAATGAACCCTATTCGTACTGTAAATGTCTTTGGACAGTTCGGACATGGAATGACGACTGTAGACGGATCTTGGTCTATCCGTGACTTTCTAGCTGCTCTCCGCTGTTGAGCTGCTGGATTCTCCTCTTTTCACAAGATGATGCGCTCTTTTTGATTTTAGAACACCATGTAGATCTATTTTATGCAAGTTCTTCCCATGTATCATGATCTATTTCAAAGGCTTTCAGCGAGTTTTTTAACGAGTCCTTGTAACGCTTCTTTTGGCCACCTTGAGATCATGTACCCTTCTAAAGCTCACCATAGAGAGTATCTTTGGCAGACGCACCAAATGATCTGCCCAACGAATCTGTGTCTGCATCAGGATCATGTCAATGCTGGGATACCAGCTCTATCAAGGACAGTGGAATCTGGAATCTTGCCATCTGATATTCAGAACTTTTCTCAGACAAGATGTGTGAAAATGATTGAGTTTTTCACATGACGTCTATACACAGTCCATGATTCACTAGCGTATAACAGCACTGGAAGTACCACTGCTCTGTAAACTTTCAGCTTTGTAGGTTAATGCCATTTCTACGCCAAACATTTTTGTACAATCTGCCGAAATATTGTATACAATATTAAAAAAGTAGTGTATGGATGAAGGGTGAATGATTCAGATACTACATTATGCAGCTCCCAATAGACTTCAGCCTATGGTTTAAGAACAAATCTAGATAAAAATGTATATAAGAAATATGCAATAAAACAAAACATGACAATTTTCCTACGTTGCGGTCCTATTGGGACCTTTTTCAAGAAACACAAAAAAAAACAAAAAAAAACACTAAACTATAAATATATTAACTGCTAAAATGACTTGATCCTGTCTCTCTTTCACATTCCCTGTCTTCCAATAGTGTGCAAATTCATGACCGCGTATTGAATGCACTCAATGTGATATTTATTAGACACGATCTGCTGTTTTCACTTGACCTTGTTTCTTTGGTATGAGAGACAGGATCAAGTCATTTTAGCAGTTAATATATTTATGGTTTGGTCTTATTTTTAAGTATTTTTCTGTGTGTTTCTTGAAAAAAGGTCCCAATAGGACCGCAACGTAGGAAAATTGTCCTGTCTTGTTTTATTGCATATTTCTTATATACATTTTTATCTAGATTTGTTCTTAGTTAGGTATTCCTTGTAACCTGTTTATCTTATTTTTGCAATACTACATTATGCAGCTCCCAATAGACTTCAGTCTATAGTTTAAGGGTGAGTGACTCAGATACTACATTATGCAGCTCCCAATAGACTTCAGTCTATGGAAATAAAAGGGGGGAAAAAGAGCCATTGTGTTGCATGGTAAAGCCTTGGTGAATTGCACTGAGATAAGAAGAGACAGGGTTGAATTGATTAGAGCAGTGATTGATACCCTACAAGAAGATGAGGAGGAAGGGAGGGAGGGAGTAATGGCTGTTTGTAAACTCCTAAAGGAATAGTCATTATTAGACAATTTTTATGGATTAATAACTAAACTGTTCAAAGGCATCCCTTATTGTTTCATCTTTGTTCAACTCTATGTCCACTCTTGTTGCTTCAATCAGGTCAAACTCCGTCAGCATCATCTCCATGTTATCTGTTGATCAAAAAAATAATTTGACATAGAAAATCATACAAATTCAATAAGCAAATTGTTTGACATAACAGATTCAATACAAAAAATAAGTCACATAAAAATTAGAAGAAATTTCATAACGTGTACAAGGTACCACTGAAATGAACCGTGACACAATCTCAACTCTGTGCAGAATGTGATATTTTCCTGGGAGAATCAAGTCAGACAAACATGTTAGCCCTGCATAATTGGAGCCCCTCTCATCTCCAAGGATGGTGAGGAATGCATAGCTTGCTGCTACACCCATACCAGTGATCATAGACCAGAGCTGAGTTGCTATGGATACCTCTGACAGAAAAGGATGCTACGCAGGGAAGTTGAAGCTCATGACTACATCTTTACATGTTGCAAAACAGTAGTAAAGTCACAAAACCCTCAGAATATAAATCCTCTGAGCAGGAGGCTTCTTCTCAAGACATTGCACACAGCTGAGATATAGTCTCTGGATATTAAATAAAGCTCTGAGGAAACAACTCCATTACACGTAGGAAGTAAAAGCTAATCATTCATACTTCCTGCATATCAATACAACAACAATAACAACAAGATCTGCATGCATAGGGTATGACTCAAAGTAATGGATAACTTTCATGAAAACATATTGTCAGGGAATCACTATGCCATGGGGCTATGAGCCAGGGTTTGCCACAGGATCACCTCTATCTCCTGTGCTTTTCAATTTATACACAGTACACATCACTAGCAATCAAATCATTGGTGCTGGCAGAATGATGTACGCCAATGGCAGGGCAGAAATTGAGAAGTGTGTGTCGTAGAACTACAGGGGGAGCTGGACTGACTGACAAACTGGTGTGGAGATACGGGAGCAGTGGTAAATCCTTCTAAGGCATTCATGACTTGGTTTTCCTTAAACAATCACATGGTAAAGACAGCCATGCCACATGTTTCATTGACTGGGAATATGTTAGAAAGAAACAACACAATGAGATACCTGGGTGTGTTGTTTGACAGAAGTCTGAGTTTCAGCAAACATGTTGACCATGTTATTATAAGAGCAGGCAAAGGCTTAGCAGCAATAAAGGTTATGGCTGATGTGCAGTGTGAGCAGAGGTTGTTATCTCTTATGTACCAGGGTTTGGTGGTGGCTGTGGTGAAATATGCACTGGCAATTCTGACTCTTAGCCAAACTCAGATCGAAAGACTGGATAGAATTCATAATGCAGCAATGCGCACCATTCTTGGGTGCACAAGAGACACATCGATAAGAGTTATGCGGTACCTACTCGACTGTCCTACTGCAGAGCAAAGATTAGAGTATTGCCGTGCACTGGCATACCTTCAGATACATGCAGATAAGGAACATCCATTGCATTCCAAAATACAGAAAGTTAAAGGCAGCAGACTTAAGAGAGGGAAGTCGTGGATGGGATGTGCTGAGGATGTCATACAAAGCGTGTGCATATTGCAAGATGTGACAGCATGTGTGGAATGGATAGGTCTACCCACAGATTTCGAAATTTGTTTGAAAGTAGTAATAACACTTACCAGAGAATGGTGTCCCATGGCTGTGGAGCAAGAGGTGCAGGTTGTGGTCAGTGAGAATACCAAAGAGGGGGAAGTGATTATATACACTGATGGATCTGTGATTAGACATGTTCATAGTGCATGGGCCTTCACAGCTCAGTGAGCAGGTAAAACTATCAGAGAGGAGAGTGAAACCTTTGCTGTGACTACGAGTAGCATGACCATGGAGATTATGGTGGTGATCAGGGAATTTGAGTGGGTAAGCACACAGAAGGTAATGGGTCTGCATCTTGAGTGACTCTATGAGTATGATTAGGAAGTAGAAGTGGGTCTTGTTCACAAACAGTGGATTGAAGCCTTGAGAAAGGCTAGTTTGAAAGTAGCTACATTTATTTTCATTTCGGGACATGTGGGTGTTCTGGGCAATGAAAAAGCAGATCAACTTGCATCATGCATGGTTGTGGCACAGGGAGATGGATCAATCTGACGTTTTTAACTCCATAAGAGATAAAGCAAGAGTGAGACTACCGGTAGTGTGGATGATGATTCCTTTTCAATGTCCAGGATTAAAGATCAGGGCTTGAAATGTGGTGTTGCTAAAAGTGAACATTTTAGATGGTGCAGGAAAATTATACTTAACCAGCAGAGAACTGGTACTGTCAGCAGAAGTTAAATGGCAGATACACTCAGGGAGAGATTGGAGCAAATATGGACATGTGCAGTTAAACTAGAAAAGCTAAATCCCTACTACATTTCTGCAAAGTGATCTTGGACAACAAGTTGAAACAAGGCAGGAGAAAAGACCTAAAAGGGAAGTCCACATGGCACTCAGAAAGATGCAGCACCCATTTCAGATGTCAAAAGATACAGGTATTGCAAATAGACTGTAAATTTAACACTTTCGCTGCCAAGCCTGTTTTGATCCAATTGTTTCCCACAGCCAAAATATTTTTAGTATGATGAATTTTGCAAGTGATCGTTTTAATAAATCATTACAAAATCAACAGTTATTACCGTTAGGACTTTTAAACTTTCAGAAGACATTCAGACAAGAATAAACTTTCCAAAAACATTTATCTCAAGCTTTTATCGAAAAAAGTTTCCTTTCCAATTATTTTATGTATAATTTTGTCTAGCAATGCAGTACCACACTCTCATTTTCAAAGTGGGTATTCATCGCTCACTCCTGGACCCATAGAACTTGTATCAACTTATGACAGTCAATGCTTGAATCATAGTCCAATTCTGTATCTGACTCTAAGTTTGTTTTATTGATATTACTTGCTAAAAAATCTGAACAAATGTCACTTTCAACAGAGTATCATCAGTTAATCATCCATTTTAAGTGTTCATTGAAAAACCACACATCATTAAATGTCTAATTATCAGTGTCCAATAATCAGCTCTATCATTTTGGAATGATATTTGCAATAATTGAGAAGTCCAGCTATGAATAAAACTAGCAAAGAGTCGTAAAATTTCCCATGCAAAAAGTCATAACGTATATTTCCGAATATGAGGAGAATTTTGTCTTTTTTTCTGTTATTGATAAGATTTTGGCTTATATAAGCGAACA
Organism: Meghimatium bilineatum; assembly: GCA_034231615.1. Taxonomy (NCBI): domain Eukaryota; kingdom Metazoa; phylum Mollusca; class Gastropoda; order Stylommatophora; family Philomycidae; genus Meghimatium; species Meghimatium bilineatum. The sequence continues at coordinate 19,523,749 of CM067307.1, forward strand.
GAACACTTTTTTGGGGTTTAAATTAGTGGTAGAAAAACAAAAAAATAAGAACACAGGATAACATTGAAAACCAGATGATCATTTCAGACAGAATATCCTACCACAGTTATATGACCCACTTAGCGATTGTCATGATGTCATTTTTTTGACGTTGCCACCCATTGACACAGCTAAATTGGATAACTCCATCCAGTCATTCCATTTTGCTCACAGTCTGAACTAAAATGGTTTGCTGAGGGAGACATCTGCAGGAGCTGCAGGAGGTAAAGGTCCTCAGGAATTACAGATACTGACAGCTCCATCTCACAACCATTTTTTCCCACTTTTTCTGTGACATGTGCTTGAAACAAGACTCGGACTAGCATGGATGGTTTTATTTTTAATAGTTGCCCCTTCCTCTGCCCCCAAACTTCTCAGCAAAAGCGATGACATCCAATTTAAAACTAGCAGCATACGATGTTCTTTTCTGTTCATGCATCCTTCTTATAAAACCTGAATAAAATCACAATGGCAATATAAATATAATAACTGGAAGTTTAAATTATTTCTGCAATATTCTTATATACACAGTAATAGTGTGATAACAGATAATGTGAAAACGTACATACAACGATGCTTGTGGGTACCATCATGCCAGATTCACTTATAACTAGGATGGGTAAGACTATAAATCTATTTTAATGATTCTTCACAGTCAGTAAGAAAATGTGCTTTGAATGTAATGGTTGATGCTATCTGATATTTGCCAAGCTAAAAGTTGACCTGATCATTGACTAGGCTTTGAATTTATCGTAATGGCTGATGCTACAGTTACAGCCAACCTTCCTTGCTAAATGACTGAATGAATCCGAAAGCTCGGAACACTCTGGTAGTTACAGGTTTTATGAGGCTGGCAACATCTCCTGGGATAGGTCGCACTGTATTATTTATGATGTATTTTATTGTACGTGTAGAGTGGAAGAAATCAAATAAATTACCTTGTGTCTTACTATTGCTAAAGTTTGTGCTCTCTCCTTTTATTAATATTTCACTTTTCCCTTTATTTTTATAATAATGGAATTCCACAGTATTATTACCAGTATTATTATTTTATATCTCGGTCTATACACAGGTTTCCAATTTTGGTCAAATTTTGGACATTAAATTTATATCCTCAGCTTATAAATGGATCGGCTTATATTCTGAACTACACAGTATTAATGGATGGATTTTGTTGTCTATGACAGTGAATGGGACTTTGTGTTTTGTCTATAAAAGTCGTTCCTAGCAATGAAAGTGTTAACACATCCTGTTCTTCAAACTACAACCTACGAGTAATAATTAGAAGCTTAAAAAATAAACAAACAAAAAAATACATTCCCATTAAGGACAATTTTAGGGTTAAAAAAATAATTAGTTCATACTTTCATCAATGGTTGACTGATGTATGTTCAATTACCCTGGGCAGCGCAGAATAAAAAAAAAGAAATAAAAAGTCTCTAATCATTTTAGGTATTAGTGTTTTTTGGGCGTTGGTTCTCAAACTCTCATTGGAATTTTCTTTGTAGTAGGACAATGAACCGATTAAATTTTCAGTAGGTTATAGTCTAGAAAATATATATGCATTATGCTGTTATATCTATTTATTTGTGCAAGTTGCCAGACAGTAGATATTTTTGTAATGTGGAAATGGACCTAGAAGCATAAATATAAAAAACTCTGGCTGACCACCAGGTTTTTTTTGCCTTGTCATTCAGTCAAAAAAATAATTTCCTCCACAGGTGTAACAAGACCACGCAAATCTTAGGATGTCAAAGATGCACCAGAAGATCCATAAACATTCATTTCAAGGAGAACTAAGACCACAAGCTTAAGACCTAAAGTAACAGTTAAACAAAGTCCTTTTTAGGACTACATCCCTTTCTATTCCCCCAATACCTTGTCCCTCTCAGGACACGCTGACCAGACCCCAGGTCAAACCACCAGGCCCTAACAGGACAACCCAGGCCATTAGGCCATCGCATACGCCCTGATGTAACCACAGGAAAACCATTCAAAGGTTGAAAGAGCGTGTCTTCCTCTAGGAAGACAAACCCATCAACTAATAAACAAACAATTGTCATTCAGTCCACTGCTGGTTATCACCCTACAGTGTGAATGTGGGTTTTCCAATTCACCTTAGAAATAAATTGACATCATACCATGGGTTGAACTTGGCTACTGAGTCATCTTGCTAAAATGAGATATGTTGAAGACAGACCTCATATACTCAGCACAATTACATATCATATGTACTTACTCCACAAAACTGATATCCAACAGGTAGATCCAACAATCACATATAAATAACAAGAGGATATTCTACACACAAGTACAAAGCTGAATAATAATTGTCTGCTTTTCTTCTTAACAGACATTCATTCACATTTCAATTTTTGCAAACACAACTATAATTGAAAAGAATATGCAATGCGTCAAATATAAAAATTACCCACCTAGAATTTCCTGTTTACGAAGATTTTGAACCTCTTCACATCTCACCTTGAACCAACTATCTTCTTTCATTCTGATGAAATTTGACAAGTGAAATATTACTAAAAATAAGAGAATGTTATTTTATTATATTAATTCTGAATCTTCTTGTATGGTAGGTTGTATATGTGGCTGTAATGACTGCTACATCCTGTTCAGGATATGCTACCTGATAATGAGCGTTGATATTGCAATCATCCCTGATAGTGAGTTGACATTTTTTTAAGTGGCACTCTAAGACAGATTTTAACATGGCACTATGAAACTATGTCATGTGACATATTCCTTCCAGAACGTTGTCTTCCCAATGAACTCTCTGAGCCTCTCTCTGTCTTAGGCGATGTGGCTTGCATTTTCTAGTGATGTATTCATGTTATCTTTAATGTCGTCAGTCCATCGTCTTCTTGGTCTGCCCTTTCTCCTCTTCCCAGGTACTATGAAACTATATCCATATAAAATGTGTTCAGTATAAGTGATTTCAAAGCAAGTATATTAATTCATGCATTACTATTTATTGAGGACAATATATCAAACTGGATGCCTCTATCAACTAAATTACGCTGTGCAAATTGAGAATTTCTTGACAATCTGTTATTTAATGTTATGGGACTAGTCTGAAGCAAGTCAACATAATATTTATCCAAATATTTGACTATCTTGACATGCTTCAGACTGGTCTCATCTACTTTGATGTTGCATTCTAGAGGTCATATGTTCTTTGTTATTAACATTACTTTGGCTCTTCTGTTATTCAAACCTAGCCTTTCGTTTTGACTTTATTTTACAATGATATCATTTCGTGTTTAGCCTTTTTGAAGAGAAATATTCTTGTCGTTAAGCACACTTTTTAATGATGACAATAAATAACATCAACATTATATTGACAATCTATGGACACCATTACAAGAATGAACATTCCCATAGTGCATCATATTGTGTGACGTCAGTTGTCTTGGCATATTTGAGTATTCATAATATCCATATAATGTAGAGTCTATGAGGGTCTATGAGACCAACATTATTAGTCAGAAGGAAGGGTCATTTACAGACCCAAATTTTGGGATGTCAGATTAAAGAATGAACAGCCGTTACACAAGCATGTAAGAGCTTAGATCTCTACTGAACAATTATCTGTATGTTACCAGGGCCAGATAATGAAACAAAGAACGGTAACATTTTCACCTCCATGCATGTCACAAGAGGCAACTATTCTCCATAATGAAGCCCACTGAAGATTGATACCTGGACTGCTGGGAGGGAATCAACACTTTTATCTTCAGAACATCTCGAGAATAAAAAAAAAAAGGCACATTGAGTTCCCTCTGGAGTAGAAGACTACTCCATGGAATTGCACCCTACCACCACATTTAGTGAAAAGTCATCTGGGAAGTTGTTTAAAAATTTACTATCAAAATGAATGCCACACTAATACTAATCTGGAGCTAAGATAGGGAACAAAAGTGACAAACTCATACTCCCTCAGGGATTCTATTATCATGAAGCAGATCACTGTGTAAGGTAAAATACTTTCAACGTTTATATTCTTAAGTTAGTAAGAATATGGACCAGTCGATTGAAACACAGACCATGACAAGTTATTTTCAGAGTGCAGTGTATCACCTGATCATGAAATGACAACAATAAACATACCTTTCACATTCCATAACCTCCAGCAACTCTTCCATTTCTTTAGCCTTGGTGTTATAGTCCAGCAGCTGGGATAGAAGACTACTAGCTCCACATTCCACTGGAAAGATGACAAGTTTAGATCAGGTGTTACTTGTTAATACAAGGGCAGAAAATCTATAGGTGCTAAATCTTGTGCTAATGTTTCACAAATATCATGTCCATGGTCTAAATAATTCTCATTGATTTGTTGTGCAGAGATGTTTTGCCTGTTAGCTTATATTTTCTTTATTGATTACATATATAACATTATATTGAGTAACTATCATAAGTGACTCATCCATTGTCTACTAAAAATTGAATTGAGTCAACCATTTGACGGGCAAGTGGCTTAGTCACTACACTAGTGTGGCTTCCAAACATCATCATAAAGTGCCACCCCTACATTGAAGATTAACTACAACAGACCTCCAACATCTGTCTCTTGTCCTGGTGACAGACTAATTTATCTCATTATGTTTCTTTCCCATTTGTATTTCTATATGTCTATTATATACATCTTACAACCTTTCAACTTATCCTTCAAGTAAAACTTCATGAATGTGTCATGTCTTTTTATATATCCAAAATATTTTACTTGTTTTATTTTTTATTCCCTTTAACAATACATTTTTCACACACAGTGATTTTAGGACAATGGTGGGAAAAAAACCCATCTATGGCCAAATCAAGCCAGCCAAACTATTTTTATATGATTACCAAAAGGTAAGAGAAGATCCAAAAATCAGGTATAAGCCATAGTAACACAAATATCAAAGTAATAAGAGTATATATATAAATATTTTCTGCAAATACTTACCACTACTAATTAAAATATGATAAAAATAATTCATGGCCCCTGACAATAGACATAGTGAAAAAGATGTGAAATGAGATGTCTGAGGAAAGCTATAAATGTTACCAGAAGAGATCAACAGAGAAATGAAGATAGGAAAAATATAAACACCATCTAAAATCAAGACTACATCAAACGATAGAAAACTATGTGGTTTGGCAACCTTGTGAGAATAGAACCAATGCAACCAGCCCTTCATGCATACAACAGCAAAAGATCGGGCTACAGGCATGTAAAATATTAAGAACTAGATGGGCAGAGCCAATCAAAGAAGCCTTAAAGAGACATAGGTTGACGTGACCATGGTCAATATGACCCAAACTGCCAAAGATTTCAACCTCCCCCATGATACTTATAGCACAAGTGGAACTGATAATAGATTGATAGATAGAAAAACAATTATAGCACAAGTGGAACTGATAATAGATTGATAGATAGAAAAACAATTATAGCACAAATGGAACTGATAATAGATTGATAGATAGAAAAACAATTATAGCACAAATGGAACTGATAATAGATTGATAGATAGAAAAACAATTATAATTAAATGAATAAGAATCAAAACAGTTGTTTTGAAATGAATTTTAAAATGAATAATGAAGAAAACGGTTGATGTTTCCATCTAAGATTTTTTTTTTAATTCATTTTATTATAACTGTTTTTATCATCATTTTATTAGCAGTGGTAGGTAATTGTAACACATATTTATTCATTTATTACTATTACAAACTATTTTGAATAGTCTGCCAGAAGCACATCATATATCCTTACCACAAGATATCATAGGTAAGAAGTAAACCACAACGCTAAACAGTATTTTTCATCTTCTTTCGTTCACTTGAAACATATCTATATCTGTCTATTGGATATAGACATTTTCCCATTGTGTTTCGTACTTGGCATCCTGATTAATTGTGCACCCTTTGGCTGGTTGCCTCCGTCTTCAGCACCCTGCTTACTTGGGCAGAACTATGGTCCTGCTCCAGTGGGGCTGCCTGACAAGTCTTAGGTTTCCAGCTCCTAATGAGAGAACTAAGCCCCTTCATCACTTCAAGGTGCTGGCTTCGATGGGGCTAAACAGTGTTAAAAAGGAAATGAATAATAAAAAATCTGTGATAGCACAAGTGCACAAAATGAACACAAAAGAGACTGACAAATGTTCTATTTCTGCATGAATCTGCATCAATGCTTAAATGATGGACATGAAAATGACACGGCCACATATGACTTTACTATTAACTTTGGGTGATAGTTGTGATGATAGAAACTAAAAAAAATAGCAGTACAGGTTAAGCAAATGTGGCCTTATGTGATAAGTCCAACTTATTACTATTACGTGTAGTGTCATTCATAGTTCGTGACCTAGCTGACCTCAGATTAAAAAGTCACTAGATATGCTTCTAACTGCGTTCTTATATCTCAGTTTTACATATGTCCTTATATCTCATGTCAGTTTTTCATCCAAAGGCCCAAGGGAGGGGGGCGGGGGGAGTGTGCTCTCTCTCTCAGTGTGTAGTGGGCAGATCAGTGGGTCCACAAGTAGACATAGCTTCTTTGAAATGCGCCTTCATCGATATTTCGTTAAATAACGTACGCATTAGTTTCACTAAAAAAGAAGCCACATTTGTTTAACCTGTATCAAAAAGCTCTTTAAATATTCCAAATACTAGATTTGCTCCCAACTCAATCTGACCAACCAGAATTTTGCCAGTCAACCTAAATAGGTTGCCCACTTCTGTTCTAGAACCTCAGTATATTTTTCCTATTTTGTATCAAAAGAAAACATATTTTCTACTGAATGTGACTCACAGTCCTCTAAGTATGTAAGAAATTCTTTCCTTTCTTCTTCCTTCTTATTGTTCAGGAATTCCAGATTACTTGTATCTTGTTCATCATGCTGAAAATATAGATAAGTTTTTTCTGGGTTTAAAGACAACAGAGACCTGTCAGACTGAATATCATGTATATTACACATGAGGATCTTAGTGTTCCTTATTAGTGAGAGGATTTTATGGAAATAATTAGACATCAAAACAAAGAGAGAGAGAGAGAGAGAAAACTTTTAAAAAAAACATGATTCTGGAATCATTAAAAAAAAAAGATACAAAATGGAAGACCAAAACACCTGAAGTAAATACAGATACAAGAGATGAGTTGGATATGGAATGAACTGGAAGAAACAGCTGTGGATAGTAAAAGATAGAAAAGGTTTGTTGAGGATCAAGACAGTGTTAGAGAACAGACAGATACAAATCAAAGGAAAATGTTCACAACCATGTCTATAAAATTACATGACATAGCAATGAAAAAACAATGACAATCCACAATCTGACACAGTCTTGAATCAACACTTAAGTATACTACTACGTCAACAAATCCAACCTGTGTGATAAATGTCACCAGTTTACTGTGATCTTCTGCAGCTTTAGCTGCAAGCTCAGTTTGAGCCTCCTGCTCTGCATACAAAACTCTGTCCAGCTCTTCTGCTTCCTTGCGCTTCTGATCCTAAATAGATTAAAATGTAAATGCATGTCATTTTAAGTTCTAGAAATATTCTTCTCTTTCCTTTACATTACTTTATCAATGTCATATGGAGTCATCAATGTCATATGGAGTCATCAATGTCATATGGAGTCATCAATGTCAGACATTTATTGAGGTATACAATGGGTCTCGGAAACTATAACAATTAGGGTAATTATTGTGTCTGATTATCAATCCATGTTCCACAAAATTTAGAATGGATGGCTACATTATTAGTGAATCAAGAATACCAGGGTGTCACACCTACAAGGATTTATGCGCATATTTTGCATATTTCACACTTGAGTTGAGGGTAATGAGAGAGCTGACAGACTGGCGTCAAGAGAACAGGTATTAGAACAGATGACAATGTTAAATGGCAATCATCTAAAACAGGTTGACAATTTTTGTTACCTAGACTCCACAATTACAACCATCCTTTCATTAGATGATGCAATAAATACATTTATAGGAAATGCAGATACCAACGTTAGTAGACTGTTCAAATGTGCCTGGAAAAAATCAAGTTAAAAATATAAACCAAAATACAGATCTATCAGGCAAGTGTACTGAACACACTATACTATGGTTCAGGAACATTTTGTTTTGACCGTCTATTCAAAATATAAGAGGAGACGTAACACCTTTCATCTAAGATTCTTTACAAAACCATGAACATTAAATACCAAGACAAAGTCACTATCAAAAGAATGTGGAAACAATAAATATAGACGACTATAACTGGATCATGCACTGATTTCTGTGTCAAATGTGCATTACTTACCAAGAATGTATTATTTTGTGAACTTTCTGAGCAACTGGTCTTTGGTAGAACCACTTCAAAGAGGTACAAAGATATCTGTAAATCCTCAATGAAAGATTTCTCTATCAACCCTAAAAACTGAGAATTTCTGGCCAAGGATAATGCTGCCTTAAACAAACTATACACTCAGAAGTGAAGCCATTTATAAAAATATGACAAAAAAAGTCATACTAACATGCAGGTTATTGTTCAGACTATTATGCTCTGTTCACATACAAAACAAAATAATGTGTACTGATCAATGTGGTGAGTCATATTTTTGCTATTATATTTGCAAAAAAAAAAAAAAAACCTTGCCTTGGTACGAGACTTTTGACATTCCCTGAAGTGCTACATTCATTTTTGCATGTTCTGGCAGTATTTCTATTATCAGCAAGGTGTCTCATTACAGAAAGATCAGAGAATGTATCAGACTAAAGAGAGATACAAATCTATTGCCTTGCAGGCAGGTGTGAAATCAAATGCTCTGAGCCAAAGTCTATTTACTTACTCTATAAACTTACTTAAATATGAGCAGAACATCATTTTCTTTAAAATTATCTTGTCAACATTTTCAAATACACATTTTTATGAGCAAATAGTCTTTATAAATTATAATATTTGAACTATGAACTTACAAGGATGTTTTGATTTTCTTGGACACCTCTCTGTCAAGTATATAAATGGGTATAAGTAAACATTCATATATATATATAAACATATGCGATGGATATAACATTACATATTGGGACAATCAACATACAGAAAAAGTAGACACCACTCTGTCATTCCAGAAGATAATTTCTGATTACAAATCTTTATACTAAAGAAGAGATTGACACTGAGATATCTCCCAGACTGTAATTGTTCATAAATGTAGATACCCCCTTGATATTCTGTCATCTTCCATCCTCCTAGTCTTCTTCTTCTTCATCGTTCTTCAGTCAGATATCAGGTTACAGCACCAATAGCTTCAATGAATTGTGTGATTCGCTTCAGGTCATCCATGGAACCCCTCAAGTCTGGAAGCAGTGCCGTCTCAGTAGGCCATATTTTCTCCCTTTCTTCTTGGTAGAGTTGACAGGCATGAAGAATGTGTTCTGCAGTCTCTGGGCTCAGTCCACAGTTGCACAGGTCTGTCTCACCAATCTTCAGCTTTCGGAACATGTGACTTCTCAGTCTGTTGTGACCAGTTCGTAGTCTGAAAATGATGGTTTGTTCCTTGCGTGACATTTGGTGGTGGGGTCATTTGGTTCTGCAGTTGGGTGCATTTGCTTCCACTTTTTCTTATATTCTGCTTTTAACATGGTCTTACTTTCATAGTACGTATTATCATTTTCTATTTGTTCCAGTGATCCGCCTTTCCTTGCCAGGAGATCAGCTTTTTCATTTCCAGGTATGCCACAGTGACCTGGGATCCACTGCAGTACTGTTTCTTTGGTGGTACTGCTGAGGTGTAGTAAGCAGGCTGTAAGTTCATTCATGCTCGTGTTCTTTGGATCTTTCAATGCCTGCAATACTGATTTTGCATCCGTTAGAAATACTACATGTCTGTTGTGACTCGGCAAGCAATTCATGAGCATTTTGGCCGCCTCTATTATGGCTTCCATTTCTGCTTTGAAATTTGTGGAATGTTTGCCTGTGGGTATGGATTTATCCTCCTAGTATGTCCCAGCCATTTGAATCTGCATAATTTGAGCACAGAAATGTTGTTATTGACTGTTCTTTCCAACACATCAGTATTTGTGACTTTGTCATGCCACTAACTCATGTAATTCTACAGAGGCACCACATGTCAAAGCTGCTTAATCATTTCTCCTTGGTGCATACAGATTGCCCATGTTTCACTGTTGTAGAGGTAGATGAGGGTCTTGTGGAGACAAGTCTGGTAAACCAGGAGTTTAGTTTTTACAGTTAATTTTCTGTTTCCATTTACCATTTTTGTTAGTCTATTCATTGTTATAGCTGCTTTGTCAATGCCGATGCTTATTCCTTAATCCACTGATAACTTATTGTTAACTGAGGACTCTAGATAATGATTGGTTGGTTGGTTAGTTGGTTGCTGATCCAGTGGTCCATGCCCTTTGACCCAAGATAATGATAGATAGTTAAGCATATTGACAGAAAAACAAATATTATGGAGTTCATAAAGGCATATTTATCTCACAAACACGAAAGCATGAAGGATATGAGGCACTGGAGATGTGGATCTGCATAAGAATGATGCACAATTAACAGAGAAGCTAATAGTAAGGTAAAGATAGCTTGAGGTAAATATAATGACTATCATATCATCCAATGTTAACTGTGCTGACTTCCCAGCACCTGGTGAGAAACTCAAAGAAATGTCTGCATATTGACAAGCATGCATTCTAATATCTACTGTCATGTTAGAAATTCATACAATCTCAAATTTTCACAAGACATTCATTGCTCAGAAATAAAGTAGATTTTAGTTTATATTCCAAACAATGATACTATGATTGAAACTCCATTGCAAGTGGCTGCATGAATGTCAAGGTTCATTGAATCTGATTAAAACACTACTTTTATCTGGTATTAATTTTTTAAATCTCTGTTATTACTGCCGTCATGTCTGTGTTTATTTTTCTTTGTATTTCTGGGTCATTCAATATATATATATATATATAATTATCTTCTAGATACGTTACGACTAACCATCATTTGTGACTCAATCTGTGAAATGTTGAGGAAGCCATCACTGAGGGAAGCTGTCATGCCTTTGCTGGATGTCTGAACCTTCAGCCAGTATTTAGATGGATGCTCATATTCAATTCCTACTTCTGAAAAACATAAAAGTGTAAACATTCATATACAATTAAATTAAAATAAAATGCAAGTACTGGTATAAATAAATGTTTACAAATCATAAACAAATGTATAATATTATAAAGCATCAAAGAATTATTGAAAAATATTTACATAGTAGCTGATGAGATTTCAACAATCTGTTCAGCTGGCAAATTTGAATTTGGAAAACATGTTAAGACTCAAGTTGAGAGGTGAAATTGTGACAGCTGAACACACCTGATGGAGGTATCCTCTGTTACTTTTTAATTAAAAAAAACATACATAAGATTGAATGAGTTGTACTTTTAAAACTGGCATAATTTGTGACATTTTCTGGGGGTTTTATGGTTACCTAAGCAAGTCTTGACACTATATCCCATGACATATACTAACATTAGATTTATTCTCAAATACCTTGCCGCCGCCGAAGACGGATGTGTTGGGCTATTGGTGCAAAAAAAACCGGCAACACAACACATTTCCATTCTCTGGACTACATTCTGCTAGAAATCTAGTAGGCCCATTGTCCTGCTACAAGAAAGATCCAGCGGAAGTTTGAGAATGAACACTGAAGAAGAAAATACCTTGTCCATAAACGACAAATAATTTAGCTCATAAATTACAATCACTGCCTATTGCACACAGAGATGGCAGCACACATACATCATGGTCTGTCATTGCTTATTTTTGTTACATTGTGTACTGGCTATATGAGACTGTCCAACTCATCTCAATTGTCTTTCCTTGATCTGGAAGTCTGACAGAGCAAGGCCTGTTTTGTCTCCACATTTCATCACTAAAAAAACATTTTCTGTCACTTAATATATGCAATCTTTTTTTAGTCAGTTCATGCTATTTATTACTTTTCCAATAAGAAAATATACATATATATAGAAATTATAAAGTTTACATGCAAAGTATAGACTTTGCATGTTTTTCATGTCATGCTTTATTTTTTGTGCTCTTTCTGTCATTTACCAAATTTGATCACAATTTAAAAATAATAATTTATATTTTATAAAATCAAATTCTAAACCAAATTCATATAAGAACATAATTTTGCTCAGGATATGCATAGAGAATTGTTACTTGATCAAATTGACATGTGGATACATTGCTGTATCATTTCATTTACATTTTTTACAAATTGCATATAGTTTTTTAAAAAGAATATTTTTTTTAAAATATGTAGATACTCACGACTACAAAGAAACATCATGATTGCTGCTGTGCTTTGACTGCATATTTCTAAAACAATAAACAATTAAAACATTAACAAAAAGAAAGAGGGATTAAAGATTGACAATCATTGCTATTTATATGTCATTTGGTTAAAACAAACACATTTGAGATTCTCTAAGGTAAGGAAAGCATGGACAATAAATATTATTCAAGTGACACATTCTTTCCATATCACCCAGACAAGAGACAAAGAATGTTGAAGGCGTTTGTTGTTCGTCCATCACAAGTGATGATGAGCATTTTTTACATCCAATTTTGACAATTCAATTAGAGTTATGTCCTTGATTATGAGTTCGTAGATAACTAATGAGCCCTATTCGAGCTAAATATTGAAGGTATAATGTAGTCAACTTTAGATTCTTTCAGAGCATAGTCCTCTTTATGGGTGCTCTGAACAACTTACAATTCTGGGAAAATTTACCTACTGCAGTCAAGGTCATGTTTAACCTTTAACAAGCCAGATTACAAAATACAAAACGTCTCCCTGCCACCGGATTCTTTTTTGAAAATTTGCGTTATTGATGGTGACTGTTTTGAAAATGTGATAATTTTTTGGTTGTTAGAGATATTTAAATAATATTTGCACATATAAATAAAGAATTGAATTGTGCATATATTGGTGTAATTTATGTACGTGTGTGTGTGATACCAGACGTATGAGAAAGTGGTAAAGACGTTTTTCACAAAAAACATATATTTTATAACAAATAAAGAGGGAAAAAATAAGAAAAAAAAATAACTTACCTTACATATCGAATTCCTTGGCAACACTGTCAACTAAATCACGCAAATCTGTTGTATTTATGTTCTTTCACTGCGAAATTATCAAAATATAGCCGGGGGAACTGTATAAAACATGTAGATTTGCAGTAAAATCGTTCTTTGAGCTTAGGCCTAGAGTTATTTTTTCTGCCACTTCAAAATATTCGATATCAAACGTACAAGTCCCCAAACCAACACGGCATTCTGTATATTCACTGCTGTGAAACTAAATAACCTAATAATCCATGATTCAAGCCACGATTCAATGTTATTTTATTCGAAATACGATGAAATAAAGGTCTGTAAAACCGATCCATCATCATGGCATCGTACCGGTGTACAGATTAATTGCTCTTAAACTTTTACGAATAGCTAGCCATTCTTAAAAACGATCATGTCGGAAGTGGTGGATGTACCGGCTTCGATTGCGCATGTCCCCAGCTATGTGCACGGACTGTGGTACGTGTAAATCTCACGATATTATCGTTGGGTGGGCCGGACCGCCAAAAGCGCGCGCGGCCATTTTGTTTCTCGGCGGCTGCGATTGATATAGGCTCGGTGAAGGTTAAGCACTCTGAAATGTCTTTTGTCCACATCATTATGGATGACCCATTCTGGCTACCAGAAACCATGTCTTTCATTACTAGTTTTTCCATTCCATTATGGTTATAACACTAAATATAAAACAACAAAATATAATTTTAAAAACTCCTCTCTTGCCTTATCTTTTATTGCCAATCACTTTCAGCTGTGCTTTTGGTTTTACATGTGGCCTTTGAGCTACATTATTTTCATTGAAACATCCCACCAACATCCACCATTTTATTGGTCTGTCTAAACTCATACGTGTAAAGCAATGTGATGGTACATGATGTGATAATACTGTGTGGTTATATCTATGTGGTTATTACTCTTGGTGGTTATATCTATGTATATGGTGGTTGTATCTCAGTGGTATTGGCATTTTACTCCAGTAGGTTGCCCGAGATAACAATGAATATCTTAAAAGTTATTTAATTGGAGATTATTATCACATCAGTTCCATGAATCCCAGGGGCGTTTGTGATAATTACAACACTAAAAATAAAACATCCTAAATCAACCTTGTATGTTTTTACTCCCAATGTATTATAAGCTATTTTTTTTACTGTTCGGTTCGGTTCGGGAGGGGGGGGGGTGGCAGGAGAGGAATTTGGTTGTTTACAAGGGTTTACTTTCATACCCAGATAATATTGACAAATGTTATAAATACTTTCAGCAGAAAATCTCTAACTTAGAGTGGACCTACTGTAATGATACATGTGGGAGAGTAACATCACAAGATGGACAGGTTGCAGTCTAGCAGAGTGCACCACCAAAACAAGAGACAGGGAATGTTGGAGATCTGTTGCAGCCAACCTTCATTGCAGAACATGTAATAAATACTTTGTATTGGTCCTCCAAGTACAAAGCTCTTAATAGCTGGAAGTATGTTCCCATTACAGAACATTGTCTAAACTAATGGGACACATCACTTTTAGATGTTTTGTTTTCCCCCCATTTTATACGTTACTGAGATAATGAGCTTTAGTTTCTTGGACACACGACCAGGCAGAAAGGTTGATAAGAGAGATTGATAAAAGAAAAGGTTAAAATGACATAGAAATTGATTTCATTGTACTTGGGTTAACATTAGATGTACTCTGTCTCTCTTAATGAAGCAACATACCATCTGCTGAATCACTCATAGCATATACTTTCAGTTCCAAGCATTAATCGCCAGGTAAACAAGATATCACAAGTGGGATTTGAACTCACAACCTCTTGAACACAAAGTAGATGGCTTAAACACTAAGCCAGGGAGATCCCCATCAGGCAAAGTAGCAAGCACTTTTCTATCTTGCTCAGCATGCTCTGTAAGTCTGATAGAATCAATATGGGTGTTGGTGGTGTCACCATCACTATCTAAATTTCGTATTTGATGTTGTGGAGAATAAGCAACAAATCTTACCATCTCCACCACTATCTAGCCATTTTGGTAGGTGATGAAACATCATCTGTACTCCACCATTATCTTGCCATTTTGGTAGGTGGTGAAACACCACATGCACTTGTTTATTTCTCTCCTCACTGAGCCATCTGTGCAAATGATTATATCTTGAGGCTTTGAGTACTGCTGGATATGTTCTAGCATCATTCCCTCTGTCCTGGTGGTCCCTAATCATGACACTCCTAGCTGTACCACAACATTTGTTAAGGATGTTCTATGCTTATTTCCATTTATTCTTTCAACTTAGACAAACTGATTGTCATCCCACTGTGCTCTTTTCAGCTGGGAACAAGCCCCAAGTCTGGGGCATTACTTCAATCTGTCAGATCCACATTTCATGCAACTGTTATAGATAAGATAAAAGATAAGACAAAAGATAATAAGAAGAGATAAAAAACATTAAATTGGTATCATATCTTATTCAGGAAGTAGTCATAAAACCAGTATTTATTAGCTGTAGTAATTTTCTTGGTAAAAGTTACGTTCAGTAGTTTGCTATTGCTTTCTGAATGGTCAGGATGGACAATCGCCTGTGTAGGGATTCAAACCATGTCACTTAGCCGTCACTGATGCACTCTGTAACATACTGCCACACAACCGAACAGAAAAAGGTATTTCACCGAAAAAAATATAAGTAAAATATCCCCTCTTCCCCGTCACTGACGCATATTGGAGAATACTGTACTATACTTGTATTTTTTATTGACCAATGGATGATGTAGTCAACATCATGTCCACCACCTTTATTTCCCAAAATATCTGGTACCCGATTTAGTAGACTAGGTTGACCTAGGAGCACCTGGTGATCTACAAATATTTCCAGTTGAATTGGAAATTGAATGTTAAACCACCTGATTAGGAAGCCAGTGCAGTAATAACTGACTTTCCACAGCTAACATAAATACAGAACATGGAAATATAAACTCACCCTGTGGTGGATATTTTAATTTGTCTACATCTAGTACCAAAGTCTCAAGTGCCTTTGCATAGCACAGGTTTACTGGCAGTCCCTCAATCATATTATGAGACACATCCAGGGTTCTTAAGCATCTCAGTTTTAAAATAGCATCAGGCAAAGATTTAAACTTGTTATCTGAGAAGAAAAAATAAGCTGCTGTCACAGAAAACTAAACAACACTGACTTACTCGTTTCTCATGTTACATGTGTCTGTGTTATCCATGACATGCCACACTCAATTCTCATGCCTTTAGGATCGTTAGTAACCTTGTTTGATGAGTCTGTATACTTTTGTGGTATTATGGTGAGATTAAAATGACAGAAGCACTATATTTCACATTATAATTCTCCTAATGATCTATGCCATGTGGTGTTGGTTATCATGTTTTTCTGTTTCATGTACTGTCAATCATTTCTGATACAAATGTTTTCGTATGCTACAATGGCAAGTTGTCAAGCATCTTCTCTAACGGTCTTCCCATGCTCTTCTTGCTCTTCAACTTGCTTGTTATCATGTGTTCCATCGTTCCTCCTCTCATGATTTGTCCAAAAAATGTTGATTGCCTCTTTCTGATGCAGGCAAGCAGCTCTATTTTTTAATTAACTTCTTTGAAGATATCTATATTACACACTTTATCTCTCCATGGCATTCTTAACATTCTTCTATAAAACCACATATTTGCTGCCTCTTTTTTTTTAATTAGTTAATAATAATAATAATTAATTTAATAATTTTTTTACTGTTCTGCTGATTGTCCATGATTCTCTTCCGTACATCAGAAATGCTTCTACATAACTTCTAAGAACTGTCTTTCTTACCTAAATTGACAAATATATATTAAATAAGATGTTCTTCATCTTCATAAGATGTTGCCTGGGCCTGGACAATTCTACATTTGACTTCTTTAATACAACATCCATCTGATATTGTTACCTAAATATTTGAATATGATGACTTGCTTCAGACTGATTCAATCTACTTTGATGTTGATAATTTCATCTACAAGAGTTGTCTGACAGTGTAGACAACAAGCAGCGTACAAAAGAAAGAAAGACTATTACCTCAGAATATTTTCTGCTACTCAGCCCAATATATTTACATTTTTTCTAACGTGAGCAAATCTGACGATGCCTGAGCTATGAATATTCCTGTGTGAATAGGAGAGCCTTTGGTTACAGTTTTGACTACCTAAAATAAAAACATAAAAATGAAGCTTCTAACTGTAGAAGTACCTTCTAATTACGTGTGAGGTCACTCTCCCATACAAGGTAGAGTAAATATTGATTCAGACTACATTTTACACATAGAAAACCATATTGTCAAATGCCATGACAGCCTAGAGAAGACCACAATGGAGGGGGTGATTCCAGGGAGATGAAGAAGTGGCAGGCCAAGAAGAAGATGGATGAAAATTATCAAAGACCACTCGAATATGACAGTAACAAAAGCAGGAAGACTAACTCAAGATCAACAGAAGTTTCGAAAGGCTGTGATGACTGCTGTATCCTGTTCATGATATGCTACTTGATGATGGTGACCCTTATTGTAGAGCTTAAACAATATGTATGTCTTTATTCTCCAGATGTTAGATGGTAATACTACTATGCAATAGTATGAAGATACCTAGTCAATAACCAACAAGAGACATAATCAACGAATAGAAGTCATGAAATTATTGTCCTTATTATGCAGTGACCACAGCTGCAAGTACCGCAAGACCTCACTTGCATCTCTGGCACCTTTCTGTCTTTCCAGATATTATTATTATTGTTGTGCTATAATAAATTTTAAAATTAAAAACAAACTGGAGGATACAGAGATGTGATTTCTGAGAAGCATGATGAAATACCATGGACAGCTAAGAAAACTAATGCAGATGTTCTCATTGATGCTGGCATAAAAATGTCAATCATATCAAACATTAAGGGCAGACAGTCGTTTCGAAAAGAACACATTTTGAACACTTAATAACCACTGGAAAGAACAAGAGAAGAAGAGACAAGGGAAGGCAAAGAGAGAAGTTGCTAGATGGACTAGTATTGTGGCACGGTCGAAGTTCACCAACCGAGCTTATTGACAACACAAGAGACAGAGAGTCGTGAAGAAACATGACCATCTACGCCATTCGGCATGGCACTTGATTGATTGATAATAAATATAATCTACAATCCATAGCGACGATGGATGTGACTCAAAAGATCAATCTGAGCCACAAAGAATCTTCCACAGTATGTACAAGGAATCACAGACCCACTTGTTCCAAAATTTTTTGTTGTATATTTTCTTAGGTATGCAGACCTTGAACTATGTGCTGTCACCTCAGTGCAAAACCTCACTTGCATCATTGTAATATTTATTCAACATGGTGCATGTAGAATATATTGTGAACAATAAGGAATATAATAATAATAATAATAAAGTATATAACCATTTCCAATCTGAAAACCAGCAATTCAATTTACAATTCACAGATTTATTCCACAGTGTTATAAAGATAATACCATGCTCATTTTGTTATAAGCAGAGCTCCTTCAGGTAGCAAACCTGTTCCATCAACAGGTGAAACTGCAGTAGAACTGTATTGGTTACATTAGATTAATATAAAAACCCATATTAGCGAATCACGCTGTATAAACTGATTGAAGTATGATCGATGTAAACCAAAACAAATACATCGGTGATTGGTCCTGTAGAACATCTTTATGTTGCCAATATATAGGCGACTGGTCCAGAAAGAGTTAAGTATTAACTTTGTGCTCATAAGATCATGATTTGAATCCCACCTGTGAAGACTTGTTTACGAAGTGGATTTTTCAGAGATCTCTAGGGATTACTGATTGAAACTAAAGTTACGTGCTATGAGTGGTACTGGCGGTAGGCTCTGTGCTGTTTCATTGAGAGGGACAGTACATATGGAGTAGTCCAAGTACAATTAAGTAAATTTTCTATGCCTTTTCAACCCTTTATGTTGTGTCTATTTAGGAAATTAGCATATGTTCTTGAAACACATTTGGCACTGTGGTTGAGAGGTATTGAGAATGGCTAGGGGGTTTAGTTAAAACCCTGTGTCACGAAAACAGAGAAACAAAAGTGATCACTGTTTCTGTGTATTTCCTAGTGAAAACCCTACAGTGTTGTTTTCATAAATAGTTTGTCTCTAGGGATATCACCACAGTCATATGATGAGGATGATGACGGCGATGATTATGATGATGATAGAACCCCGATGAAATATGATTTTGTCACAATTGTTTCCTATGCCAAAAAGCAGAATTTTACTTTCAGCTACAAGTTGGTATTTGGCATTCTTTTTTGATAGGAAAATGTATCCAAGTATTTATTAAGTCACAGATGAATGTTTTACTCAATCTGCAACAAAGACTATACAAACAGAGGGGTGAACACAAAGTTTAAAAATAATGCATGACTACAGCATTAAAAAAATACATGAATTCTGACACAGTCAATGTGCCACAGTCAAGGAACCTTATCCGTTTTCTGATGATTTTCAGAAGTGTTGACTCACGATCACTCCCAAGACTGTGAGAGATTGGAGTAAATATTTAGTCTGGACAGAGATAGATATATTAATAATAGATAGAAATAAATGAGAAGACTGACCAGTCTACACTGTACTGAAACTGTGATCTGTTACACTGATGGACTTATAGGGACAGGGATCATGAGCAACTATGGACTTGCCCAATGGACTTATAGGGACAGGGATCATGACCAACTATGGACTTGCACAATCTTCACTGATGATAACTTGCTCTCATTACTCACCATCAAATATTATTCTTTCCACCCCCTGTAAATATTTGAAACTTTTTCTGGTTACTGATAATATAACAGTAACTGATAAGTGATCAGAACCAGCTCAGAAAGCAATGGCAAACTACTAAGACATATACAATGCCACGAAGTTCATAATGACCACAAATAAGCATCGCAAGCTAACATATTTTGGACATGTTCTGACCTATAAAGAGACACAATGGTTTAGAAAGATTAATCATGGAGGAAAATGTTCCAGGAAAGAGAACAAGAGGCAGACCAAGACTATGATGGACACATGACATCAAAAACTTTCTGAATATGGCAATAGAAAAAGCTGGACAACTTGCACAGAACCGAGAGGCCCAGTGAGGACAACGTTCTGTAAATGACATGCCACATAGATAGAAAGCTTTTGTTAGTTTTAATAGTGTTCTTTTGATCTTGCTGAATGGTATATCAGTTGCAAATTCTGTTCAGGATCAACCCAACGTATGTTTAGGCTGTTGTGATTTTCTAAGAAGTTTGTAATTTTTTCTTCTGAACTATATCAAATCACAGATGTCTGCACTGAATTCCAACCTATAACCTTAGCTTGTGAGCAACTCTCAATACCTCTCAGTCACAGAGCTGATCGTGTTTCAAGAACATGTTATACTATTTTCCTAAGAAGACACAATGTAAAGGGTTGAAAAGCTTTCAAAATACTTCATTCATACTGAACTTACCTTACATGTACTCCATCACTCTCAATGAAGTGGCACGCCAGCTGCTGAGAGTATCACTCATAGCACAGAGCTCTTTAGTTTCAAGCAATAATCCCCAGGGATCTATGAATAAATCCACTTTGTAAACAAGACATCGTGACCGGGATTCAAACCCGCAACCTCTTGATCACAAAGTGAATAGCTTAACCACTATGTAAGGGAGATCCCCGACACAATGTAATATAATATAACACCCATGTAAGTACAAAATTTACTATTGAAAAAATTGCTTACTTCTAAGGTTTAATGTTTGAAGTGATGAGAGTTCTTCAAATGATCTGGGCAGGTGTTTGAGTCGATTGCTTGATAAGTCTAACACCTAAGAACAAAGAAATTAGAAGAACATTTATGTTCCGGTACTTGTCTTTTCCATTAATGAAAGGTTTCAATAGTCAAATAACAGTCAAACACAATAAACATATAGCATTGATAATCTGTCTGTTATGTACCTGCTTGTTGGTGTAGGAAATCACTGATCTCTAACATCATGGAACTTTCTTCACATTATGTGAAATGTTGTTGTTGTCTATGTTATTCTGCATTTGACTTCCTTAACACATATTCCATATGTGCTCAAGTATTTAAATATGTTAACATGTTCAGACAAGAATAAAAAGACTGGGTGGACAAATACTTAAAAGCAGATATATAGGAAGTATAGGAATACTTCCTATAGAATTAAATGAAATAGAATGAACTAAAATTACTGAATTAAATGAAATAGAATGAACTAAAAGTACTAATTAAAAATATACAACAAATAATTTTATCTCTTCCACCAATAATAACATTGTTTTCATTCAATTGTGCAAAATAAGAAGTAAAATATAAATTATACTAAATATGGACTGTTGAAAACATTCATACACAAATTATAACTTAAAGATATTTTTTATTAATTTGTCCACAGAATTTATCCAACATCCAAAACTAAAATTGTCTGCAAAATGAACAATAAATTTGAAAAAGAGAAACAGCTTTCATGACTACATGTTTTTATGTCAAGAGTGCTGGAGAATTTTATATACTGTGATAATAAAGGCCACTGTGCAATAGCAGTTGCCACAGCATCCACAGAGTGAACTCTAAATTTTACTTTCATAAAATAAAGATTCAAACATAACCATGATTTGAACCTGAGCCATCACATTTGTGAGACCTGTCTTCTAACCATTTGGCCCTACAGAAGGAATGACAAGCTCAAAACTAACTTGCCAGAAGAATGGACCAACATCCAAAACATGCATGTACATATTTCGTAATGATTTTATTGTTCAAGGATTATGTTGGGAAAATGCATTTAAATTACTTGGTAAAATTGACATTTTTTAAGGGATGTTACTGCTTAAGAAAGTAAAAATTTATTGTGTTACACTGCTGGCAGTCTGTCTCATAAACATCATTCCATTCTTGTGAGAAACCTGATTTTTACCTAAAACTACCTTGCCTACAAAATGGATCAAACAACAAAAACTAACATACCTGCAAGTGAATCAAACATCCAAAATCCTCAGGCAATAACTTTAGTTCATTGTTATGTAGATCAAGGACCTAGCAGAACAAAATATGCATGATAAGTCAAGGATTATTGAATATAGGCTGCAGTGAAATAGAATACCCATCATCATAAACATAAAGCATGGAGATTTTAAAAGTAAAGCAACAAACTCGACATTTACATAAAATAACTCTGCAGTTGTTTGCATTTGTAGCAGTCTACAGATGCTTCATCAGCATTTATACACTTGTCCCTCAGCTAAATGCAGCCATACTACACTAGTGTATCTACTTAGACTTACCTTTGTTCCTTATTTTCCATCATGATGAAGTCTTTTTAGTCATCCATCCTTGAGTTTTGTTGCTAGTATATCATGTTTCTATTTGGAACACTTTAATCTATTTCTGTTTATACTCATACTTGCTCTGTGTTACTGCAGCACCTACAATTCCAGTGTGTTTGGACATTCCTGACACTAGTTATTTATCACTACATTATTGAACTTCCTAAGAGCATAGGTTCTCTAAAAAACCTCTTCTATCTAGACCTATCCTTAGCGATTTCCTCCAGTTCTTTCCATGCTTTACTAATCCTTTTTTGTATTAGCATCTAAACCTTTTATTGCAGGTATTTCTTGGCCCTCCTCATTTTCTCTTTCCTTGTGGATACTAGAACAATTTTTGTCTTACAATGCTTTCCTTTGATTTTATTAATGTATGTCATTTCCATCTGATGACTGACAATATCAGTTCTTCAACAGAAAACTGAAATTATCAGCCAATGAGCAATTGTGGAAATCAGGGACATGTTCTATGTGCCATAATGTTCACAATCTGATGACTAGCTTTGTCTTGTCTGTGTACCATAAAAAACATGTCAACACTGTACTAGTTGAGATGTGTGGTAGTCCAGTGATGTCTTCACATGATACAA
Organism: Meghimatium bilineatum; assembly: GCA_034231615.1. Taxonomy (NCBI): domain Eukaryota; kingdom Metazoa; phylum Mollusca; class Gastropoda; order Stylommatophora; family Philomycidae; genus Meghimatium; species Meghimatium bilineatum. The sequence continues at coordinate 19,546,887 of CM067307.1, forward strand.
AGTATTATTTATATACTTTAAATATGCATGCGGTTGCGTCTGTGGGTTTCACCAATGGCCACTAGACAAACCATCCATTCAACAGAAAACCTTCGTAGATGACATGCCGTTATATTGAGGTTATCTTCTTATAGAAGCTTCATGGCACGTCATCTATACAATTATGCTTCTCATGCTTTTATTTTGTTGTTGCAATGTATTTTATGCTTTGTTATTTTTGTATATGTATGCACCCTCTGTGGTTGGGAGGGAGCCAGAGATGTGCTGCGCAGCAATGGGGAGGAGGAAACTGATAGCACGGTTTTTTTCTATGGCTGAGGCCCATCACAGAAGCACAGTGACTCAGGATGTGACAATCCTTTTGACTTGAGCATTTGGTTGCATTCCTGGAGCGATAGAGAAGTTCAACATAACTAGTAGTCAATTGGTGGCGGGGAATTGGCACATTGAACCATATTTTGGTTGCAGTGGCTCGGAGCAGTGCATAGGTTGAAGCCTACCTTCCTGGTGGAGTGATAGTTATTCTCTGGCACTGGCTCAGGGCAGGCCGAAAATCCACAGACTTCCCAGCAATATAATGCCATTGGGTCAAAGGCCATGAGCCCATGACCGCTGGATCAGCAACCAACCAACCATCTACTTTCAACTTGTGCAGGTAATGACTGTACTAGTGTTACTATACTGATGACAGTGTTCACACATAATATTCACATACATTCTACATACACATTTTATACACTCACCCTGATTAGCTTTAGGTCAACAATGTCACCTCCACCTGATAAATTATGCAGCCAATTGTCATGGAGAAGTAGAACCTAGGGAGATTTCAATATAAATATTTCAGCCATAAATTTTGAACTAGGTTAGAATCATCATCATCAGGTGCCATGGCGTAGGCGGTCATGGCTTTCCACAGCTCTCTGTCCACAGTATTATGTATCAAGGTCGTTGTTGTTTCCTTGCCGTACCAGGTTGTCAAACTGTCTAATATTTTCTCACAGTTGCCCTCTGTCTCTGTTGCCTTCAGTTTTGCCTTTGTGACTATGTTCTCTAAGCCTGTCTGTCTCATGAAGTAGTCAAAAAAAGAAGATTGCCTTTTTCTTATATTGTTGATTAAGGTCTGTTTCGCATTTGACTCTTTCAACACCTCTACATTAGATTTTCTGACAGTCCATGGTATTCTCAGCATTCTTCTGTAGAATCACATCTCTGTTGCCTCTAATTTCCCACTTTCCAGTTTGTTTATTGTCCAAGACTCACACCCATATGTTAGTATAGAGGTTATATAGCACTGCAGAATTCTCTTTCTCACCTCTAATGACAAGTTCTTATTACACAGTATATTTTTCATTTTTCTGAATGTTGTTTTTGCCTGTCCTATTCTGCTTCTTATTTCTGTTGAATTTCTTCCATCTGCTGTAATCGATGTACCTAAATATTTGAATTGGTGGACATGTTTTAATACTATATCATTCACTTTGATCTTGCAAGGTGTGCTATTTTATTTCTTTGAAATAACCATTACTTCTGTTTTCTTGATATTTAGGAAGAGGCCTTTCTCTTTACTTCTGTGACTACTACATTAATTAAATCTTGAAGGTCTTCCTCACTTTTTGCAATCAGAACAGTGTCATCCGCATATCTCAAATTATTTATGTTATGTCCTCCCACTGATATTCCTGGGATATCTACTATTGCACGCAATATGTTTTCACTGTATAAAGAGAACAGGTCTGGTGAAAGCACGCATCCCTGTCTGACTCCTTGTTTTATTTGTTAAAAAGGACCAAATTGATTTCTTACTCTTAGGTTAGAATAGAACTTGTAAAACACAACTCTCCAAACACTAAAAAAATTAATATTTAAATTAATTATTGATATAACATTTAGATTAATTATTCCTAAAATAAGCAGGTAGGCACACGTTCCAGACAAGGACAGTATCTTGAATTATAATTGTTAACAATAGTTACAAATGATTATTAACGTTATCATTTTTAAATGCTGTAACATGAAATATATAGGTGAAACTGGGAAATAATAAGTGACCGTTTCTGCCAACATCCTCATGTCATTAACCACATATTGTTTACTCCTTGTGTTATGCATTTCAGTGGCGCTGATCATCATGGTGCCCAGAACATTCAGGTCACTGTAACAAAACCTTTCTCCACTGATGATAAAGCTAGGAACGCTCTTGAAAATTGTTATATATTACAGCTTGATACCCATAAGGTATGTGGTCTTAATACATATCATTCATTTATTTAGATTGGGTTATGCTGCCTTTGTTTTGTTGTTATTCATGTCTTTTTTTTTGTTACTTAATTTGTTTTCAGGCATACATATTTTGTTCTCTTTCCCCATATTTTTTACGTTTTTCTAGGACAATACTTGTGTGTACATAAGCTATTGTGAACTTGGATGTCTAATCTGTTAAATATCTGCCGGCCAATGCATTTGCGATAATCCCTTGATTTTTACTGTTTTTTCCCTGTTTGCATTGTATTTTCTTCATAAAGACCTAATGGTTGAAACCTTGAAACTATCTTGTATACTGTTATCTGTAATTTTTTCATACCTGTATTAAATAGTCTGATAGTCTGTTCATTCATTGTAAAAACTGAATGACCTTGTGTTTCGCATATTTACTATTATTACCAGTAGAACACATACATGCAATTGTGTGACTCTACTAAATTGTTATCTTTTTTCAGTTTTCTATTTACCCGTTTCATCTGACTTCCACTCACACTGTTTCTTCCTTTACAGTAGTAGTCTAAGCTCTGGTCTGGTGCATTCTGAGTATATTATTACGTGTTTAACAATTTATGCATCAATATATCACCATCCAAGCTCTCTGAAATTGTTCATTGCATTATTTTATTGTGTAAATCTCGTACATTTGTTATTATTCCTAATTATTTCATACAAAGTCCAAGTATACAATGGACACGGAGAATTTAACATAATCCAAGTTTCTACACTCAAGAAAACCATCAGTTGAATGCTTGGTCCCTTCTCCAGCTGGCAGATATACATTTAACACATTTGATTATCAAAATAGATGTAAAATACCACACAGAAAACTGACCTGTTTTTGTAAGATCTTGCAGAGGGTATAAACTCCTGAAGGTACCTTGATAAAATACACATACCGGTAGTCAATTCTCATGACAATGACATCAAATTCAGTATGAAATCACACACAGTAAGAAACATTTACCTATACTAATCGCTAAAACACACACAATTAGACTTATGTAAAACACAGGTTTATATATCGCTTCAATGAGACACGACAGACTATAACTAAAACTAGTAGGTAATGATGCGCACACAAGAAATCATACAAATTACAATACACAAATCATATTCAACGTTTCAACTAAAAGGTCTTTATCAAGACACAAACAAAACATCAAAAGACGACAAATGTTTTCTTTGTGTCTTGATAAAGACCTTTTAGTTGAAACGTTGAATATGATTTGTGTATTGTAATTTGTATGATTTCTTGTGTGCGCATCATTACCTACTAGTTTTAGTTATAGTCTGTTGTGTCTCATTGAAGCGATATATAAACCTGTGTTTTACGTAAGTCTAATTGTTGTTACGTTTCACGCAGTTACCTTGTATTGATTGTCATATTAAAACACACACAGTAAGAAACATTTACCTGTATTAATCACTAAGTACAAAACTCACAACTCTTATAGCATATTTAACGTGAACAATAAGCCATTCAACTGATCATACAAATTATCACCAATACAATCATGGGCCACTCAGATTGCTGAGAAAAGCCTCCATATTCTGCACACTAAGATGGGTCTACTAACCACTTAGCTGATATTCTATTACTGGGTTTGCGATAATTACATGCAAGAGGAATGGATACTTGTTCTGATGTTTTTCAGGAGGTATTCAAGACCGTCGTTACACTCAGTATAGAGTGCAAGGAATGTAGCCCTGTGAATTTTAATGCTGTGGTCAATGCACTCATCAACAAACATGCAGATGTGATTTACATGGATGGGTCAGTCAGTTATCCACCACCAGCTATGCACATGGATATAGGCATGGACAGACAACATCAAGGAATGGACAGGGCATGATATTTCCACACTCATCCGCATCGCTGAGGATAGAAGTCACTGGAGGGCTCTGTGTGCTGAGGCATCCAATGTGGTATCCCTACACCCTGAAGGGTTACTGGTTTATTGATTGATTGATTGATGCACATGGGCCTTTACTGCCAGATCATGTAGAAGAACAGTTCATGAAGCTAGTGAGGTCTTCATCGCAATTACAAGCAGTCTAATGATGGAGGTGTTTGCCATAACTCAGGCACTAAACTGGCTGGAATCGCATGCATATTGCCATGTGTGCATACTGAGTGGCTCAATGAATATGATTCAGGAAGTCAAAAAGAGTAATATGTGTAGATGATTGGTAGAGTCAGTCAGAGGAGAGGGCTAGAAGGTGGGCACCACTGTGGAAAATTACTCTTATCTTGTCCCTGGACAAGAGGGTGTGGAGGGAAACAAGCAAGCCAACAAAATTGCCAGCATAGCCACTATAATGATGATCAGTTTATGAATTGAGCATACTCAATGCTCTTTGGGAGTCCACATGAGCAGAGGATTTTGAGATACAAGAGCATGATTCAGTATAGTTGAGAATGTGCGAATTGCGAGTGAGGAGGGGAGTGGCGTGTAGAGAATTGGGAGTGAGGATGGGAGTGGCATGTAGAGAATTGGGAGTGAGGATAGGTGTGGCTTGTAGAGAATTGGGAGTGAGGATAGGTGTGGCTTGTAGAGAATTGGGAGTGAGGATAGGTGTGGCCTGTAGAGAATTGGGAGTGAGGATAGGTGTGGTCTGTAGAGAATTGGGAGTGAGGATGGGTGTGGTCTGTAGAGAATTGGGAGTGAGGATGGGTGTGGCCTGTAGAGATTTGGGAATGAGGATGGGTGTGGCCTGTAGAGAATTGGGAGTGAGGATAGGTGTGGTCTGTTGAGATTTGGGAATGAGGATGGGTGTGGTCTGTACAGAATTGGGAGTGAGGATACATGTGGTCTGTAGAGAATTGGGAGTGAGGATAGATGTGGTCTGTAGAGAATTGAGAGTGAGAATAAGTGTGGCCCATTGAGAAGACCTAATACAAATTTAAAATGAGAATTGAACTAACATAGAACCAGAAATATCAGCTGCTATACCCTGAGAGATTTACTGAAGTGGAGATCCGAGCACCTATGGACATGTTCAGTGTTCAAAGAGAATAAGCAATATACCTAATACATGCAAGACTATCTGCAACTAACAACTGAACAGATCAGAATAGTCATCAGTGTGAACTATAAAACAGCAAATTTTATACAAATTTATATTGCAAATGTAAATTTGAAATGAAAGAAATTAACTAATATCACTAGTATTATTATCATGGCAACTATGATGGTTAGTTTGTAGTTTGCTGACTCATCAGCCCATGGGGAAATGCCCTTTGACACTGTGATATAAGCATGTGTTTTTAAGCTGTTATTCTGTTATATATATTGTGTTTTATTTATCTATTTTTGAAGGGAGAAGCATTTCTCACCCAGTAATTGAACATTTAAAAAAGTGATGGTCATAATTGTGTAAGGATAAGTGATAATGGGTTGTGTTGTAGATGCATTCTGTTCAGGTGATTGTTAAGCTGTATATGTTCGGTGCAAAGTTGAAAGATGGTACTGTGGTCTTGCCTTCCTCTTTGGGATTTGGGCTGGACAAGTATTTGTAGATTTCTCTCTCAGTATTTCCCATGACCCATCTATTCAGCCAAGACTCTTTGTCTACATATTACAACATCATTTTAACTGTGTGCATTGTCATTAGTGTATGGCTATTCTTATCTTGTTCCCTTCTTTACTCACATGTATGCCTTGTCATTGTCAGATGTATTTGAATGGCTAGCAATCTATCGTATAACAAGTTTGACTTCATAAGATGTAAGCAGCTGACACAGCCATAATGAACTAAGCTATTATTCACTAATTCATACCTCTGTTAGCTCACAGCAAGAATAATCAAACCTTGGTTCTGGATCTTGCTGTGCCTAAGAATATGAAAACATACTTTCAACCAGCAGCACCAAATGAAAAATGCTTATGATGTTCCTCCTTCGCAAGCAAAGATGAGCAATGGCATGAAAAACAATAAAAATGTGGTGAACAAGTAGGAAAAAAACAAAACGTGTTGTTGTCTAATTTGGTTTGTGAGTTCAAAGATGCCGGAAGAGTCTGATTCATGCCAGGAAAGTTCTATTGCAGTGCATGCAGGAGTGCAGAGGGTCCCAAGTAGGACAGTTGTCAGATTTGTTCTTCCGCTTCCGTCGATTGTAAATTGCCCAAAAAGCTGATGTAAACAATATTATACGATTCGCTCATAGACAAATATATACATTAGCAAAAAGTAAGAAGAAAGAATAGTGAATCTGTTAAAACAAAATAAATGTCAATTGAAATGCAAAAATATTATTACTAGGTCCAATCCCACCATTAGTTTATTTGAACTTTGCTGTGCAATGGTCAGAGGTAAAATGTTGACAATCATATCAATGGATATAATATTTTAATATAAATATTATTTTATGCACACATAGTGGAAAAAAACCATTGTTTTGACATGACTGAATGTTGTGTTCAGTGTTCTAATCACAGAGACAGTGTGTTGTTTTTTTTTGCTGACATGCATAGAAAACAAATAAAATAATCACCACTATATTAAAAGTTTAAATATTTGTGTGTGTTGGTTTTTGTAGTTGTAATAAACATATCCATCAAATCACATAGGCCTACATAAACCTGTAAATTGGGGTGGACGGAACATGTAGGGTCTGGCTGGACATCGTGCTTGCAGTAAGGACATCATGAAGCACTCCACAACAATCTCTCACAGTCCAGGTGCAGCTGATTGCTTTGAAAGCTACTGTCCAATTGATACTAAGCTTCTTCCATTAAAGGCACCATGCACAAATTTGCCCATAGCAACACCTTCATGTGGTACCCCTCTTTCAAACAAAGCTTGCTATGGTAGTGACCGAGTACTTGGCTATATACCTAGGCCTCTCCTTCTTTCTCTTGTCTACCGCACTTCCTTGTCTAATCTCAAAGCCCTCACAAAGGATTCTGAATGGTGAGGAGAAACATCTATACCGTGAGTGGATTCGGGTCCTGCCTAATGTCCCAGCTGCAGGGAGAGTGACTTGCAAACTGACATTGAACCCACAGTCAGAACATGTCCTAATCTTGAAATACTGGAAGCAGGGTCAAGAAAACTCATGGGGAATCTGGAAACTTCATGCTGGGAGAATCATGAAGGCATAGGAAGTAGGACATGACATGGTCACAGCAAATAATCAGCCACATAATGAAGGATCAAGGCCTGCCTCTCAAATGCTTGTGACCAGCAGGGAATGCATCTCTGCAAACCCCACCCGAATCCACAAAAGTAAAGACTTTTCCTAGAGACTTCAGTAGGGCAATTGACCCCACGACCAGTTTCCGATAGAGGAAGACATTTGCATGTCATTCTTTGGGACGGAGATATCTGCAGCAAACAATCAAACCCACAATGCCAGTTTACTTCAGAAGACCTACACTTTTTAAGAATGGCATTGTGCTGACAAGAGTAGCATTACTCATCAACATTTGGATATCGACAGCAACATACCTGTAAATATACCTATTTTGTACTATATGTGGAGGCCTAATAGCCTTTTTTTCTTAGACCTAGGTCACTTCTAAAAGGTTGGAATAAATTAAATTCTACACAAGTTATATCTTGGTGCTCTTCAGGAAGGGGTTTTTAATTCTTACCCAGGCAACTCAGGGTATTCCTTCTAGTACTATATAAATACAGAAATTAGTAATGAACGGGCTATACAATAGACTGAACAACACGTGTAGATTTTTTTGTGACATATGTGCCCCTGTGGATAATCTGCAGAAAGCATAGAACATATTTTACAGAACCACCCACTATCAATAACAGTGTAATTATGATAACAAATACAAGAAGAAAACTTTTGCCATGTGAAACAGCTCTGATGGACAAGTTCTACGGCGTTGCCATGGTCTGGTGAACACAGTACAGTTTGTTAAAGAAATCCATATCAGTATCTGACTCCAACTGAAGAACGATGAAGAAGAGATAATGAAAAATAGGAGTGCACTAAACTAATTGGAAAATAGAAATTATTAATAATGAAAATGATAACCAGTCTCCTAATAAAAATAATTTCTCTTATTATAGTTATTTCACATTTAGAAGCACAGTAAATATTGTGCAGTGTTGTGTCTTAATGGTTACAGTTTTATGGTTATAAACTGACATCATCGCACTCCACGCAAACCTGACCTGTAGGTAACCAGTCATCACAAGCAAATAATGAAAGATATGCATGCTGAATGTTACTGAATGTTAGCTTGCTGATGAACCTCTCTTCATCTACCCTTCAGGCATCCAGTTCTGCTACTATACTCTAGATTCTCTCAGTCTAGTGCTACTATACTCTAGATTCTCCAAATCTCAGTCTAGATATGTCTACAACAAGCAAAGACTCATGAAGCAGTTTTAGTACCCTTTAGAAAATCAGAACAAGATTTTTAGTACTAGGAAATTTATCAAAAGCCCTTTTCACTCTCCCCCCCCCCCCCTCCCCCATTAAGGAGACTATATCTATGACTTTGCAGTAGATTCATGTGATATTCAAAATTGTGACATCGCTATAGATGCTTCATAATGGATGATTCATAATGACACATGCCATTTTGAATTTTTTGAAGCATGTACTGGGATCAAAAGATGAGAAACATTCTATGCAATGGAGTAGTATCAATGCATATGCGAGTTTGAGTGCTAGAATGTTATATTGAGCCAATCCCTCATTATGGGTACAAAGCATGGGTAAACAAAAGAGCACAAGATAAGCTGGAGGCAACTGAGATGTGGTTTTTGAGAAGAATGAGGAACATTCCATGGGCAGCCATGTATACTAATGTTCTCAGAGATGCAGGAGCAAGAAGACAAATTATAGTAAAAATTAATAGCAAATAGTCAAGATTTTTAGGGCATGTGTTGAGAAAAGCAAACCTTGTATATTTAGTAACCGCCAGAAAGATCAAGGGGAAAAGAGATAAGAAGACACTGTGAGAAATATCTGGACGGGTTGTCACTATGGCCCAAAAAGATGTCACCAACTGAGTTTATTAACAACACAAGAGACAGAGAGTTGTGGAGCAAAATGATCGCCTACGCCACTCGGCATAACACTTGATTGATTGATGTACTGGGAGTCTGGCACAATAAATGCCTAGATAAGTAGTCTAGTTAAGTGTTTCTTACCAAAAGTTCTAGATCTTGCTGCCGTTTTCTGCACTTCTCACTCTGCCGCCGAAAGAGTGGCATTATTTCCTGTTTTAATTTTCAACCTTATGGAAATGGAAAATGGTAAAAATTAAACGTACCGGTATGTGATAAAGAAATATATAAAACTGAATGAAACCACAAGAGAAACCTACATTAACTACACTAGAGCCAACTCATTAAAAGAAAATATTGATTATGCTCCCCGTTGGTTAATAGAACCAATTTAGCTAGAGTTAACCCCTTATCTGCGGAGATATTCTTAGGGATATGATGAAAAATCTCCACAATTTTGTGGAGATCTTCCTCTTCCTAGCTTCTCAAAGAAAAAAATCAGTCTGAAAGCTTATAATAAAGCATCCAGACAAATTATTTCCCCGGGAAACTAAGAAGCAGAAGATAGCAAAATAGCGGCAACCCCACATCGTACCCTTAAGGATACCTCTACAACTAAGGGGTTAATGTGAATGTGGTCTTACCTTGTAGATGGCAAAAAGTATTCATGCTGGTAAATGTTGTGGATACACTGATTAAACATGATTCTTATATAGCCTCACCTCCTTCCTATATTTAATTCTCTTTCAGACTTAGAGGGTCTGACAAAGATAGCAATCACATTGATTCTCAAGTAGAAACTAGCATCACAAGGGAAATTTCCATACATATTCTACTCTTCGTTCCAGCATCTCTCCAACCTTCAAGAGAATTCGACTCAAGTCTGTTAGATATTGATTATTACCTGTATGTGATTTTTCCAGAGAAGACGTATTCTACATTCCCTCCTGATCACTATCATTTCTATCATTCCTTGTCTATGCAAGCTATCACCTTTATCATTGTCTTATTCATTCTGTATATGAGGCAGTAATCAGAACTAGGCTACCAACATTGCTAGAAATGTTGATGTACAACATGGAGGTGCTCTAGTATTTTAATCCAGAATACAAAAGTAGTGTCTGTAAGTTGGTCATCGTAAAACTTGTGCTCTATGTAGGCCTAATTACTATTTGTTTAGTGTTTCAATATTTGAATACAGAAGAGAGCAATGTAGACATAAATAGTTTAATATTATAATGTATTACTTGTTGCACATTAGTCAGCAACAGTAAAAATTAAAAATGAGACTTGGGCTCAACTACAGATCAACTCTTCACTGTGTCCTTTGTTCTAGTTTCGAGGTATTAGCTAACCTTTGCAGTGTGATTGCAGAAGTTGTAATTAAAATTAAAGTATGTTATTTAAAACGGAATATTAATTTGACATTAGCATTTAGATTAGGGAGTGGGGTAAGGGTTAGGATTTGTTATAAAGTAATAAATAAATAAGTTATAATTTTAAAGTTTGAAAGTTCGTTGCCATTTGGCAATAGCACAGTGAAGAGTTGATCAGTAGTTTTACCGAGACTTGCAATTGTTACACAGACTAAATAGGCCCCTAGGCTACAGATGATTTCTTAAAGCATTTATTTTTGTTCGCTTTATACTCCCCTTTATGCCTTGCAGCGTCTGGGGTGAAAGAGTACTCTGGAGATAGCTTTTTGTGTACTTCATTCATGACATAGGCTTATATTTGTTTCCTTGGCTCTCAATGAATGTTATCCATCGTGTGCAAAGTCTGCCCCTGGCTTTGTAAACATTGTGCCTATATGAAGAGTAATCCTTTTTGAGGTGCACTGTCTGATGGTAGTATGGAAGCATGTGAAAACCACTTAATCTGTTGTCTTCTGATGTAATATATGAGTGAGTGATTCCAGTGAGTGATTAAAGGCCCCACTAACTATTTATTAATTATTATTGAGGCATAATAAACATCGAAACAACCTGACAAAGTTCACAAAGACTTCAAAAAAGAGCAGTGAGAACCAACATAGAACCGGAACCATCAGCCGTTATACCCTGAGAGATTTACTGAAGGGGAGATCGGAGCACCTATTGACGTGTCCGGTGTGGGAAGAGGATAATCAACAGATCTAATATCTACTGACTACTGTATATTATAATTACATTATTATATAAGTATTATTATTATAAGGCTTAGGCAGGTAATGCTTTTAACATCGAACTTAAATATATAATTATTATATATTATATTAATTTATTTATATCCAAATACACATAGTGTTCTCTGACCAACGCATATTTTAGTGGCTTACTTGCATAAATTACTATATAGTTCTATAGTCAGCTATATATGATTTCAGCGTGAAGAAATATTAGCAGAAAAAAGGCAGGAGACGCGGTTTGTTTATTGTAGACTCCAGTCTGAATGCAGTGTTTACCAGACGGCAGAAAATCATCATAGTTGCCAACTTGTCCTTTTTAAACTGCAATAGTCTACCAAATAAAGGACTAAAAGTACTAAACATTCTGGAAAAGTATTCTCTTTTTTAAGGCTTAGGCAGGTAATGCTTAGTTAACATCGAACTTAAATATAATATAATTATTATATATTATATTAATTTATTTATATCCAAATACACATTATATTTTATCCTTTTAATATTAAACAAAAATGTATGCCACATTTGTTAAACTACGGTGCTGAAATGTCATAACCCTCCGTATGATCGACAATATCATATGTACTTACTGCGCAAAACTGAAATCCAACAGATAAATCCAGGAACATGATTATAATGTTTTGCTAATCACCGAAGACACACATAATAACAAACACAAATAGAAGCTTCTATCAAAACGCCTTTATCAAGACAAAACTTGAACATACACAACAGAAAACAAGAATTATGGACATTCACGTGGCCAAGTTAACTGTAATGTGGAGATTGAACAGGAAGAGACAGCATAATTCCTGTATGTTTGTTTGATTTGGACATGCAACGAGACACGATTCACTTTCAAAAACTATTTTACAAAGAACAATCGAGGGTGTAAGACGATGACGAGTACAGAGAAAACTATGGACTTATAAACATCAAGAAATGTTCTGGGCGTGGTTTTTTTACACTCATTCAAATGTCTGAGGATAGATATATTTTTAGCGCTTTGTGTGCTTATGTCTCCAGTGTGGCACATGACGGGTCACGGGTCATATTACTATTGTTAAGCTGCAGAATTCATATCATTCATGGAACGCCGGATAATTAATATAAATAAATGCATTAATTTTTTTTCTAAACACAATCATCGCACATTTACATGTCTATTTCGTTTGAACAATTCGTCGTAGTTCATGATGAAACAATAATACAAATTTCCTAAATACGAGAAATGCACTTAAAACACTTGTGTGATAACAGAGGTAGGGAATTCTGACTAGTTCCCAGCAGAAACAAGAGGCATATAAGATTGCATTTTGTTACCGATGCTTTTTAGTATCCTAATTGACTGGGCTATGCCTAAATGTACAGAAATAATAAAACATCTAGGTATTCTATGGTTCTGAGATACAATATTAGAATATCTAGATTTCGCTGGCAAACTGGCTCTCCTAGCTCAACATGCCTTAGAAGTTAAAATAAATTCACCGCGCTGAATTCATAATTTTTTCAGAACAAATCGGCAAAAAAATAAACTCGTCTAAAACAAAAATAATGGATTACACAAACGAAACAACCAATGTCAAAGTCAACGAACATGTGCTCGAGAAAGTTATGAATAAAGAGATATCATATCCCATGACTCTGACAGCAAGTGCATTTAACAAGTTTTCAAATATATGGAGCTCACAAGAATTTAACAAGTTTTCAAATATATGGAGCTCACAAGAATTTAACATGTTTTCAAATATATGGAGCTCACAAGAATTTAACAAGTTTTCAAATATATGGAGCTCACAAGAATTTAACAAACTTACAAAACTTAGACTGTTAAATCCATGAATGCTACTTGTATTGACATATGGATACGAAGGCAGAAATCCCGTAAGGATCTTAGAAGCACCATATTTAATGCTTCAGTACACAGTCCTCCAGCGATTTATATCTTCAATATGGACGAGTGAGGAAAAAGCTTGTCCTGTCCATTCCTTGATATTGTCAGTATATGCCATTATTCCTCTGCAACTCTCCACCCCCAGATTCTCTGCAGTATTGTTTTTGAAAATATCAAAAAATATCAATTTTTTGTTTGAATAATCAAAGAATATTGAACACAAAATGGTCATATTTTAAAACAAGCAAAATACTGAAGCAAGAAACAAACCAATAAGTTGTGTAAAGTTTTGTAAAGAAAAAGACGCTGAATTACATCAGCGAAAACAAAATTCGAAGTAAACAAACCATCACATGGAAGGCAGTAGGGAAAATAAAAGTAGATCACCGAAAAGAAACTTTACACAACAATCGGCAGGTAAAGCTCAACATTGGACATAGGCAATACATAAGAGCTACATCAACTTGCAACAAGACTCTCAGCACTGAAAAAAATAACTACTATTATATGTGCCATTTTTGTCCCAAAAGGAACTAAGAAATTTTTTTTTTTAAACACTAATATTGTGGGGGCTGAGAATTCCAAAATAAATCAAGACTTCTCAATCGTCGGGCCGGTGTGCATTAATTGTAAAAATATGTATGTGTATTTATAATTTTTTTCAACTGGGCCCTGATACTTAAAAAAAATTGTTTACCGCGCTCTGCTACTATAAAAAAAAATACATGCTATGATCTCAAATGTTGAGAAGCATTGTACACTAAATGACTAGAAAAAAATCAATTTTGTTTCAAAAGCAGCAAATTGGCAACTATGAACCGCAGTTAATTATTGTTGCTGGAGAAGACTGCAATGTTCAATTCCCGTTAGTAACGTGAATTTTTACAATGTTCAAATATAATACTTCGAATATTTTTCCAGATATTAAAAAATGGTTCAGATTATTTATGTTAAAGTTATAAGATGTTCGTCCGTCGTAATCGACGATGACCAAAAACACAACCAAAGTAAAAAATAATAACAATAAATAAAATAATAAAGTTAAAAGTGTGTTTTTAAATGACTAACAAGTCCAATGCGAGCGCACAAAGTTCTTCCACACGATTGGCACCTGTAGAGGGTATTTATGGAACGTTGAGATATTTTGTCTTTCCTTACTTGCCCGCTTCTGTATTGAATTATCTTGTCTGGTCTCTTCCGCCGCTAGTGCTCCAGTTCTGAGACTAACGCTATGCTGTTCTATCCTGAGCGAGGCTCTCTAAAGAGCCTATGTCAATTTTAAGATTTTTTAGTAAGGACTTGAGTGTGTCTTTGAAAGTTTTTTCTGTCCACCAGCTTTTCGAAGTCCTGTCTTGAATACTTCATATGTTTGTTAGTTAGTTAGTTAGTCGTCGGATCATCATCACTGCAAACTGGACACATCCATAGTTGCTCCGATCTCTCCTTGAGTGTATCCGCCATCACACTTCTGCTGACAGTACCGGTCCTATGCTGGTTGACCATCATTCTTCTGCGCCCTCCAAAATGTTCACCTCTAGCAACACCGCATCTCAATCCCTGATCTTTAATCCTAGCCATTGAAAAGGAATCATCATCCACATTAGTCTCACTCTCGCGTTTTATATCTCTTAAGGAGTTCAAAACGTCAGCGCGATCCATTGCCCCATCGCCCTTTGCCACAATCGCAGACGATGCCAGTTGATCCGCTCTTTCATTGCCTCGAACGCCCACATGTCCCGGCACGAAAATAAATGTAACCGCTTTCAAGCTCGCATTTCTCAAGGCCCCAATCCACTGTTCGCGAACGAGACCCACTTGTACCTTCTTAATCATACTCATAGAGTCACTCAAGATGCAGACATGCGTTACTTTCTGTGTGCGTAGCCACTCAAATGCCTTGGTCACCGCCATAGTCTCCATGGTCATACTACTCGTAGTGACCGCAAAGGCACCACTTTCCTCCTTGATCGTTTTACCTGCGCACTGAGCTGTAAAGGCCCAAGCACTGCGAACATGCCTAATTACAGATCCATCAGTGTATATAATCACATCCCCCTCTTTGGTATTCTCACTGATTAAAGCCTGCACTTCTTTCTCCACAGCTGTGGGACACCATTCTCTGCATTCCCTGCTAAGTGATATTACTACTCTCAAACAAGTTTCGAAATCTGTGGGTAGACCTATCCATTCCGCACCAGCTGCCACATCCTGTAATCTGCACACGCTTTGTATTACATCCTCAGCACGTCCCATCCACGACCTTCCTCTCTTGAGTCTGCTGCCTTTAACTTTCTGTATTTCGGAATGCAACGGGTGTTCCTTATCTGCATGTATTTGAAGGTACGCCCGTGCACGGCAATACTGTAATCTATGCTCAGCTGTTGGGCAGTCAAGTAGGTATCGCATAGCTCTTGTCGATGTGTCTCTTGTGCATCCCATAATGATACGGATTGCTGCATTCTGGACTCTATCCAGTCTTTCGATCTGAGTTTGGCTAAGAGTCAGAATTGCCAGTGCATATTCCACCACAGCCACAACCAAACCCTGGTACAAAAGAAATAACAATCTTTGCTCACACTGCGCAGCAGCCATAACCTTCATTGCTGCTAAGCCTTTGCCTGCCTTTATGATAAAACTTCATATGTTTGTTTTGGTAGACGTGAGTCCTCTATACGCACAAGATGACCTGCCCAGCGTGCTTGGGCTTTCATAAGTAATGTGTAGATGCTTGTTAAGGCTGATTTTTCCATGACCTCGTAGTCTAGTAAAGTACTTTGTTCCACCAATGGATGTTTAGTAATTTACGTAGGCAGCTAATATGGAAGTGATTCAGTTTTTTAGTTGCATACCTAGCATACACTGTCCACGTTTCACAAGCGTATAGTAGCGTTGATATAACAGCTGCATGGTATACTTGAATTTTGGTAGATGTTCTTATACCTCTTCTGTCCCATACATTGTTGCGTAATCTATCAAATACAGCACTAGCTTTTGTCAGTCTATTGTTAATTTCCATATCGATGTTGACATCTCGAGAGAAAGAGTGCTTCCAAGTAAGTAAAATTGTCAACTACCTGCAGTTTTTCCTGATTGACGACAATAGAAGTAGCAGTATGTTGGCTATTTGGTGTTAAATGGTGCATGACTTCTGTTCTTTTTCCTTCTTTTTTTTTGGGTGTTAATAGTGAAACGAAAGTTGTTGCAGGCCTGTGAGAAACGGTCTATGATGCTTTGCATGTTTATGACACTCAGCATACAATGCACAGTCGTCAGTATAAAGTAATTCCCTAATAGTGCCAGATTTAGTGCTTTTAGACGACGTAAATTGAAAAGACCACCATCTGTTCTATAATTGATCATTATACCAATTGTTTCATTACTATGGTATGCATCTGTTAGCATGACTGTAAATAACAAACTAAACAGAGCAGGGGTCAGCACACATCCCTGCTTTACACCATTTGTGACAGGGAACGCAGGGGATACCCTTCCTTCGCAGATGACACTAGCTATCATACCGTCATGAAATTTTCGTATCATAGTGACAAGTTTTGGGGGGCACCCGAACTTTGAAAGCGCCTTCCACAGTCCTTCTCTGTTAACGGTATCGAATGCTTTAGTTAAATCTGCAAATGTTGCTAAGAGTTCACTATGTTGTTCTTGAGATTTTCCCTGAATGTATCGTGCGCGAATATCATATAAACTGTACCACGACCTGCACGAAAACTGCACTGACTCTCTGGGAGTAGCTCGTTTAATTGTGAATAATTTAATCTATTGAGTAGGCCTATAACACGAGCAAATGATATGAGTATATATATATATATATATATATATATATATATATATATATATATATATATATATATATATATATATATATATATATATATATATATATATATATATATATATATATATATATACATATATCAATAATAATAATCAAGTGCCATGTCGACTGGCGTAGGCGATCATGTTTCTCCACGACTCTGTCTCTTGTGTTGTCAATAAGCTCGGTTTGTGAGTTCCTACCGTGCCACGGTACAAGCCCATCTAGTAACTTTTCTCTTTGTCGACCTCTATCTCTTCTCCCTTTTATCTTTCCAGTGGTTATTAAGTGTTCAAGATGTGTTCTTCTCATCATATGCCCTAGAAACCTTGGTAAAAATTTGATTGCCTAACACTGCAAATGTCACAACGGTGGACGCAATCAAATTTGCGCCGAAACCTTGACTGTCTGCCTCTAATATTTGATATGATTGATCTTTTTACGGCAGCATCAATGAGAACATCTGCACTAGTTTTCTTGGCTGTCCATGGTATTTTCATCATTCTTCTCAGAAACCAAATTTCTGTAGCCTCCAATTCACTTTGAATTTTCTTGTTTATATATATATTCTTGTTAGTATATAACTATATATATATATATAAAATGATATAGTAATAATATAAATCATTAGCTGACACCAATTATAACATTTATGTATGTCTGCTGTACTACGGCTATTATGCTTATCTGTAATTAATTGTTGAATACGGAGTTCCACAACACCTAATCAACGTGTGTAGAAGTAGTTACACAAGTCGTCAATGTTGAGTTAAAACAAGTGTTGGGCTTTCATTACATCTCCTTCAAAGATATCAACAGACCACAATATTTCGCATTAGAACAGGCCACTGCAGACTGTTAGGTCACCTTTACCGATTGAGGATCTCATACACAGATGAATGTCCATGTGGATCCGGAACCCAGACCCCGGAACACAAATTTCAGGGCTGCCCAACATACAAAGAGCAGAGACAGCAGACATGGCCAGAGGATACAGACTTGAGGCAAAAAGCTATGGAGCAGCCGCTCTGACCTGGAGAAGACAGAGGACTCCGTATTGACAACAGGCCTTACAATATAGCATGACCACAGATGCTGAACGCAGAAGAAGAAGAAGATAAATTCCACATAAACTCTGGAGTGCGAGAAAGATGTATTCTATCTCACTTATTATTCATCACATATATCGACTGCATATGTAAAATTGTCAACACTAATGAATAAGTCAACTTAATGTCTATTTCTGTGACTATGTTGTTCAGCGAGAATCAGACGATCTTTGCCTTTGTGGGATTGATGACTGCCTTGTAGTCGGTGCACCAAAGTGACATATGTTCTAGATACTGACAACTATTGCCCATTACCCATTCAAATATACCCCCCCCCCAACCAAATTATCTTCGTTGATTATCGGTAGCAATCTGCCCTGTATTTTTCCTCGTGTGACCTTCCACACACACATACACACGCACGCACACGCACGCACGCACTTACACACACACACACACACACACACAATTTGGAGTGTTTTATGTTTTCAGTTATCATCCTTGCAATTAGTATTCTCCTGATCTGATTTATAACTTCTTCTCCAACTTTTGGCATCTGTTTAGATATCGCTAATTATATCTATTAATAACATGTAGGATTTCGCACAAGGCAATAAACATAATTGAACGCGTTTCTCTTAATATCCGTTTACTTTTTCTCTCTCTATGTACAGGGATATCTTGGTATACTTCTTCTTCTTCTTCTTCTTCGTTCATTCTCAAACTCCTGCAGATTAGCAGGATGTAGTCCGGAGAACGGAACGCGTTGTGTCATGGTTTGCAGCATTGCTGCGATTTCTGCACCTTTCGGCCTGACACATCCGACTTCAGCATGCTTTGGGTCACTGACCCTATATGGCATGGGGCAGCCAACTCTATCCTATAACCTTCTTAGTCGCCTCGTATTAACCACACCTGGAATATGGTTCAGCAGCATGGTGTCCTGCATCAAACACCACATTACAAGATCTAGATAAAGTGCAAAACCAGGCACTTAGAATAATGTTGGGAGCAATGAAATCAACACCCATAGCAGAGATGCAGAAAATGGGAAGAATGCAAACACTTGGCGAACGCAGAGACACAAAAGTACTAATTCAGGCAGAAAAGTTTCAGTGTATGCCAAGTCATCCAATGAAGGAAAGATTCCAAAATCTAGCAATGGGACGACTGAAAAGAAGCAGCTTTATCCATCAAGCTAAACGACTCCGCAGACAACTTACAGACCTACCTGAAGTTGACAGCCCCTTAAGGCCTGTACCAGAACAAACCCCGTGGAGTGAAAGGCATGGAATGCCAATATACATTCAGACCCATGTGAAAGGAATACTAAGCGAGGACGAACAGAACAGTGTGCAGCGAAGGACAGTCACCCTCAGTTTCCTGGATGAGGAATATCCACAAGATATATGGGTCAGAGTATACACAGATGGGTCAGCACAGAATGCCGTGAGGAATGGAGGTGCAGGTGTATATATAGAATATCCACACAAGCCTAGAGATACAATCAGAACACCGACAGGAAAATTCTGCAATAATTATGATGCAGAAATTCATGCAATTAGTATGGCAGCTAAAAAACTGCTGAACTCCTACTCTGACCTACAGCCTGTGGTATTCCTGACAGATGCAAGGTCAGTGCTTCAAGCTCTCCAGTCTGAAAAACTAACAGACTTGAAAAAACTACTTAGCGAATTGTCTTACCAGTATAGGGTAACCATGCAGTGGATACCCTCTCACTGTGGAATACCAGGAAATGAAAAAGCAGACCAACTGGCTAAGGAAGGTGCTGCCGAAGACCAACCAGATATACCAATCACCTACCATCAGAAAAAACAGATGATCAAGTCAATAAGAAAGCCACAAACACCAACACAAGATGACTATCATATTATGAACAGACCAGAACAAGTTATAATTCTACGTCTCAGAACAGGACACAACCGACTCCGCAGTCACATGTATACAAAGTTCAAGATTGGCAACACAGCCATGTGTACATGTGGACAGGCAGCACAGAGTGCCAAACATATACTTCAAGAGTGTTCTGAGCATGAAACGCTGAGGCGGACATATTGGCCAGAGGAAACAACACTGGAATCAAAACTCTATGGGACACTGTATGAACTACAAAAGACAGTGAGTTTTATTAAGGAGACAGAATTACAGATATAGACATGTTTCAAGTGAACGAAAGAAGAAGAAGAAAATCCTCGTAGTACATGCATGGAAGGTAAACAGTGTTGCTATTCTTTGCTCCCCTTTTGGATCCCGATAACACACGGGCGATCTTGGTATACATATCTCCGCAACGAAGGTTGGCTGCAACGTATCTCCAACATCTCCTGTCTCTTGACTTGGTGTGCACTCTACTAGACTAACCTATCCATCGTGTGATGTTACTCTCCCACTTGTATCTCAGCCCATCTCTTGCTCGCTTCCCTTTGATTTTACCCTCAAGTAAGGTCTTCAATAAGGTGTAATGTCTTTTAATGTGTCCAAGGTATTTTATTTGCCTGGTCTTTATTTCTCTTAGTAGTTCCTTCTTCATATTAAGTGTTTTTAGTATCTCTTTATTTGTTTTCTTCTCTGTGCATAAGTTTTTGTTATTGTTGTGTGTTTTGGTTTCTTGAAAAAGGTCATATTTGGACCATAACGTGGAAACAGTCCTTGTCATTTCGTTTATTGTTATTCAATTTTTACATTGTTTTGTTTATTTTGATAGTTAGTAGTTAGTATTATAGTAACATCTTTAACTTCATTAGTCTTTATCGCTTGAGTTTACTCACATCTATACGGCCTGATTCCTGATGTATACAGTAGTCACATTTCGCCATATGGCTAACATGAGCGACTAGTTCTAACAAGAATGATAATCATTGATTTTACTGTTTAACTATATAACGTTAGTTACTTCCCTTGTAATTCACGGCGGAGGTTTTCATTTATTTCCTGCAATGCAAGTCATTTATGTCTGAACTTAATTAATTATAACATTGGACATTGTTATCAATAGTTTTATTCATGCCTAAAGCTAACATGGTACCCTGAAATTCGATATTTGCACATTAAATGTGTTTATAGTTTTTTTCTTATTGTCTATTGTCTTTCCCCAGGTGGTTTGTTATACACTCTTGCCTTAAGCGTAGGGGTGATTAGAGCTCGAGTTTGCGTTCTAAAGCCAGATGTGTGGCCATATGTGTGACATGTCAGAGAATTACATAAAAACACCACGCATTTTCATTATCTGGACTACACCCTGCTGGAAATCTAGTAAAATCGTTGTCCTGCTACAAGAGAGATACAACGGGAGTTTGAGAATGAACGTTGAAGAAGAAGAAGAACCTAAAAAAATGTACTAATTGTACAAGGAGAATAAAACGTTAAAATAAGCCCAAGTGTATATGACAAGTGAGTTTGTACGACAGGAATCTATGGTTTAGGAGTAAATAATTATCGCAGACTAAGACTGCTAGAATTCTCTAACATTTACAAACTAATTGTGGTCAATTTCAAAAAGAAAAATTAGGAAACTTACACAATAAAATGGACATTATTGTGGTTTCTAAGAGTCGGCCATAAATCAAACAAGGACGAGATCATTTCCGGCTACTGACATAGGAGCACCAGGGCCGTAGATATGATCTCTTAAAAGTGCCTAAATTATAAAATAGACACACAAACATGTATTTAGTGCTTTTGGTTGCCAGATCGTGTTTTCGGGTGCCAGATTGTGTTTTCGGATGCCATATCATCTTTAAGGATGTTTTGATGGCCTTTTTGGGAAAAATCGCTTCTTGATTTGTCTTTTTAGCTGTCCATGGTATATGTAAAATTCTTCTGTAGGATTTCATTTCGAAAGCAGCGAATCTCTTTGCTACTGTTTTATTTAATGTCCATGCCTCACAACCGTATATTGTCACTGGAAATACGCATGTTCTGATCACACACAGTTTGGCTATGCTGCTGGTACCTTGCCAAAGAATTTTCCTTTGCACAAGTTTCAATGTCGTCATTGCAATTATTCTCTTGATTTCGACAGCTCATTCTTGATCTATATATTTTCGTGCCAAAATACTGGAAATTTGTTACGTCCTCTAATTCGAAATTGTCAATTATTATCTTTGGTTGTACTTTTACTTTATCCGTTGTCATAATTGTTGTTTTCTTCACATTTAACAGGTTTTTTTGGGTGTTTGTGAGAGTGTGTGTGTTGATAGTCAGAATATCTAAAATAGAATTACTAGGCACATTACTCCTGTAGTTTACCATTGCTTTCATGAGAAAATCCGTTTATCGAATATCACTCAGAGAATACACATTTATTCTCAACGCCATTTTGTAGCAGAAAAAATCTTGACATATCGCACTATATTATAGACATACAATGTGTATTAATGATATCAATAATATATAACAATAATTAATAACTATATATAATAATATAATAATTATATTTAATATATACACACACATACACATGCACGCACGCACACACACAAGTGTATGTATACATCCCACATCCCATGGGCGCATCACATGGTGAAGTTTATTTTCTTAGTTTATTTTCTAGAGTCAAAGTAATTTTTTGCTAATATTTGTTTCTGTCAACTATGGCGATTCATTTCTGTTTTGTTCAAGTAAGACCAGAAAATGAGAATTGAATTCCCATATGTCGTTCTATAAAGCTCACACAAACAGACTGAATGGAAATTACACCAAAACCACTTTGTCGGATAAAGTATATGCTTATTAGGTAAGATATGAATAACAGTTATACCTAAGATAAACATAGAGATCTAAGAACTGAATATAAAATGTTTAAATTATAAAGCTGAGACTGAGGCCATCAAGACAGCCATTGATCTCATGGTACAAAAACCATCAGGCATACTCATGTTTACAGAGTTCATTTCTGCTTTGTCTGCACTTAACACGAGCCAGTTGAAGATTAAGATATCATCCACAAAGCAATAGCAGTTCAGTCTTACTCCACGTGTTATATCAACGTGATCCTGCAACGGATTCCTCGACAGATCGATATAGAAGGAAATGGTACAACAGACGGACCTGCAAAAAGAGGCACCTGAATGCAGCAAAAGAAAAGAACATTTAGTATAGGAACTGTCGAAAAGATTCTCAGAAACAACACCAGTGAAATCTGGATAAACAGATAGGCAAAATGGTTGACTGGCTGAAAATATTTAGTGACAGGACGCAACCACAGGACAGTGACAACATAAACACATTGCAGAAAAAAAACGATCCCTTATATGTCAATTTCGTACATGATATCCGAGTGTCAATAGCCATTTAAACCGTATCAGGCTCGAGCAAAAAAAAACCCACATGTAGACACTGCTGTCATCACACCGAA
This sequence comes from Meghimatium bilineatum, assembly GCA_034231615.1. Lineage (NCBI taxonomy): Eukaryota > Metazoa > Mollusca > Gastropoda > Stylommatophora > Philomycidae > Meghimatium > Meghimatium bilineatum. Next base: position 19,570,449 of record CM067307.1, read on the forward strand.
ACAGTCGAGCACCTCCTTATTAACTGCCCTCTTGTCTCAACTGAAAAAGAACACCTTTCATAAACACCTAACAGTTACTAATTCACTGTATGTATCACTAAGTCAGCATCAGAGGTTGTACACTTTTCTAAGAATCTCAACATTCTTGAGTTTAACGGGAATTGAATCATGTCCGTTTCTAGCGGCACCGAATCGCCTTGTAACTCAAGTAAACGTGTCTTTTCATACATGACTACAAGAATTGAAAAACCCGTTTACTCGAGTTAAAAGGCGATTCTGTGCCGTTAGAACGGACGTGGTTCAATTCTCGTAAGTCTCAAGAATTTTTAATTTATTCTCATACTTCCTACTTGAATTTACTTGTATAAGAATGGCAATGAGTTGCAAGAATAAATCTACTCAGCAGAAATTGGATAACAATAACAACATAATTATACTTCGGAAATGCTGTATTTTAAGGCTATAGATGCCTGGATTGTTAGCTTAGAGTGAAAAAAAGGACTCATGTTTCTTTCCAGACATACCACATCTGCTAATTAAGGATAAAGTTGGAAGATGTGCTAACAACCTGTCTCCCGTGAAAAAAAATCATAAGTTACAGAAAATCATTTAAAGATAGAGAAAGAATATGCACCAGATGGCGTGTAAGCACCGTACGTAACCCATAAGTTTGATTAAGTGATAGTTGCATTATATTTATAGATCAAATGGAAATTAATATTACATACTTTTTGTGTTTTTGCTTGACAAAGACCTTTTGTTAAAATCACCGATTTAGTCTATTTGTTTGTACCTTGTAAATCTAATAGGTTCTGGTTTGGAACACGTGTCCTCTATTTAGTTAATTGACTTGGTTAGGTTTATCAGTTTAAATTTATCATGTATTGATTTCTTTTTCAGCGATCATGTATTAATTTAAATGTAAATTTATTTAGGGTTAGGATTAGGGTCAGTTATGTAAAACATAACTACACTGTTTTGATCGTGCAGGAATCAGAGATAATTATACACTGTCCTTGTCGTGCAGGGAACATATATAATTATACACTGTCCTTGTCATGTAGGGAACAGATATAATGATACACTGTCCTGATCATGCAGCAATCAGAGATAATAAAACACTTTTCTGATTATGCAGGAATCAAAGATAATAATACACTGTCCTGCTCATGCAGGAATCAGAAATAATAATACACTGTTCTGATAATGCAGGAATAAGAGATACTAGTACACTGTCCTGATTATGCAGGAATCAGAAATAATAATACACTGTTCTGATAATGCAGGAATAAGAGATACTAGTACACTGTCCTGATTATGCCGGAATCAGAGATAATAATACACTGTCCTGATTTTGCAGGAATCACAGATAATAATATACTGTTCTGATAATGCAGGAATCAGAGATAATAGTACACTGTCCTTGTTATACTGGGACATTTAAGAGACAACGAAAGTGCAATATTTTTGTCCTGCAATTCTATCGTTGCTGGCACAATATTAAAAATGACAGCGTTGACGTAATAATAACATTCATTAATTCACCGCAGAGTGAATTTGAAATGTATTTACTAAATTCCCAAAGGTTTAGAATAACGATTGTGTGATTCAAATATCATACCGAGACACAAATTATTTTCTTCAGTGCAAAGAAGTGAAAAAAATGCATATCAACAGAAATTAACTCACATCTACAATAGTCATTAAGAAAGAACAACTAAAATATGTCAACAACTTTTAGTGTCTCGGTAACACCATCAGCACCACAATCTCTTTTTCTGATTTCTAAGCAGATATCATAAAGCGATTAACAATGACCTTACAAAAGACATTATATATATATATATATATACAGAATCTATGGTAAAGGGTAAACAGAAAAAAAACTACAACTATTAAGAAGCTATATTTTCCAGTACCAACATATTCTTCTTTCTTCTTCAGCATTTATTCTCAAACTCCTGCTGGATCTCCATTGTAGCATGACCATGGTCCTACTAGATTTCCAGAAGGATTTAGTCCAGAGAATGGAAATGCGTTGTGTCGCCGTTTTATTTGCGCCAATGGCCCGACACATCCGTCTTCGCCGGGGTAGCAACATATGAATGTGAATAGTGGGAAATGACATCCACAAAGAAAATGAAAATATCTACATTTGAAATTGTATTTTTTTATATTTGTTTTTTGCGTTTGCTCCATTGTATTCAGCACGGTTATCCGCGCGATTTCCCCCGGGAGCGTGATTACGTTGTGGCACCGTTATGCGCCTTGTAGGCCTAGCACATCCGATTTCGGCATTCTTTGATATGAAATGTTATAGAAAGTTCATAAGAGTACCATGGACAGAAAGACAAACTAACGCAGATGTCCGCAAAGACCTGAATATAGAAGATTTCAATACCCCTCCGTCACATCGAAGGGCATTAATTATTTGTTAATGATTTTATTAATTAAAAATTTTTCATTCAATTAAAACACTTCACCTTCACCTGGACGACAACTGTAATAATCTTAAGTATCTTGTCTTTCACAGGACATTCAATTGATCTCAAATTGTCATTTCCATGTCTTCATGTTTCCACTTCAATTCGACTTCTTTCTTGATTTCCCACACTTTCCCCTCTGTACGCTTCTGACTACTATCCCTTCATAACTCGATAATTTCTAAATAACACTTAATCGAACCAAATGTTATTTTGTTTGTCTTGTGTCAGAACGCGCAATGACATTATTGATTCAGCTAGTCGCTGATCAATGTTTTCAATACAAACAAGCTTGGAATAAAATAGCAACAAACATTTTCTCATAAATTATAGCCCTTTAAATGGTAATGTTCATGTTTTTGATGTTTCTTCATTACTGGTTCAATCGTTATCATGGATGGCTTGAAGATAATTAGAATTTGTGACATGTAATATGGTTAAGGGTTGGCTCATAAACAGCATTATAACAAGAAAACTAAGATATTATGAGCATATAAAGAGATACACATAAAATCTTCGAAAAACTAGTAATGGAAGACATGGTTGCTAAAAACAAGGTAAAAGATTGCACACGATACCTGGACTTTTGTTTGTTAACTTTTGTTTGTGTTTATAGACGTCCTTCTGGGAACAGCTGGCACAGAATTGGAAGTAGTTTATAGCGTCTATACAGAAGACTACGCCGGGAACAGACAATATCAACTGAATGTGTGATCCTATATATTGTGTGTGGCTAAAGGTTGCTATATATGATATGTGACTAAAGGTTGCTATATATGTTATGTGGCTAAAGGTTGCTGTATATGTTATGTGACTAAAGGTTTATATATATGTTATGTGGCTAAAGGTTGCTATATATGTTACGTGGCTAAAGGTTGCTATATATGTTATGTGACTAAAGGTTGCTATATATGTTATGTGGCTAAAGGTTGCTGTATATGTTATGTGACTAAAGGTTTATATATATGTTATGTGGCTAAAGGTTGCTATATATGTTACGTGGCTAAAGGTTGCTATATATGTTATGTGACTAAAGGTTGCTATATATGTTATGTGGCTAAAGGTTGCTGTATATGTTATGTGACTAAAGGTTTATATATATGTTATGTGGCTAAAGGTTGCTATATATGTTACGTGGCTAAAGGTTGCTATATATCTTATGTGACTAAAGGTTGCTATATATGTTATGTGGCTAAAGGTTGCTGTATATGTTATGTGACTAAAGGTTTATATATATGTTATGTGGCTAAAGGTTGCTATATATGTTACGTGGCTAAAGGTTGCTATATATGTTATGTGACTAAAGGTTGCTATATATGTTATGTGGCTAAAGGTTGCTGTATATGTTATGTGACTAAAGGTTTATATATATGTTATGTGGCTAAAGGTTGCTATATATGTTACGTGGCTAAAGGTTGCTATATATGTTATGTGACTAAAGGTTTATATATATGTTATGTGACTAAAGGTTGCTGTATATGTTATGTGACTAAAGGTTTATATATATGTTATGTGGCTAAAGGTTGCTATATATGTTACGTGGCTAAAGGTTGCTATATATGTTATGTGACTAAAGGTTGCTATATATGTTATGTGGCTAAAGGTTGCTGTATATGTTATGTGACTAAAGGTTTATATATATGTTATGTGGCTAAAGGTTGCTATATATGTTACGTGGCTAAAGGTTGCTATATATGTTATGTGACTAAAGGTTGCTATATATGTTATGTGGCTAAAGGTTGCTGTATATGTTATGTGACTAAAGGTTTATATATATGTTATGTGGCTAAAGGTTGCTATATATGTTATGTGACTAAAGGTTGCTGTATATGTCATCCACGATATGTTGTGTTACACTCACCTATTGTTATCACCTATTGTGTATGATCTCATCTGGTCACACTGCACCAGTTATGACAGTGTTTAATGATGAAAGAGTCATGCCTTCTTGTGATGATATTTTTGTCGAGGATGATAGCAAATATGTAGCGATAACAACACGAGTTCTCATATATATAGCCTGTTTATTGTTTCATCACAACGTCCAGGTTTACAACATCCACTACTCAACATTCAGAATTACGACATCAGTAAGTCAATGTCATCATAGGATATATTAAACATTTCTTATTTCACAGAATTCTAGATACTTAATCCGTTTCTCAACTGTGAGCTTTTCAAGCTCTCATAAAACTTCCTAACTACAACTTTGAAGCTAAACTTCCCTAACTATTACTTCTAACACTTCCTAACTCCGGTCTCAACCTCAACTCGAACCTAGTCCCAACCTCCTAGTCTCCGGACCTAGTCTGATCTAGCCTCCCTCTGGGCCTAGTTCTTCGTCCAGTCCATTGGCTTACTCCCTGAAAATTGGTAGGTAGGTAGTTAATGAGTTTGCCTCTCTTTTGGAGAGCGTGCCCTTTCAACCAGCGGACAAAGTCCAATTAGTTTATATCAGGACACGCTACCATAAAATATTAGAGGTAACAAAGTTAGGTAATTATTATTATTATTACTCCCTGAAAACGCAGAGTTCCCCTGTATTTGGAAAAAAAACTTCTGACCAATCAAAATGCTTTCCTCTGACATTCTCACGTTCGTTTTAAAGTCCCGCCATCTTCGTCATTTAATTGACGACTGCAAGTTACCTACATGAATATAATTCTCCCCGGTCAATTTGCCGTCAGATTTCGCACATCCAAGACATTCCGTCTATAACTCTTTTGTTCAAGCTACTGGCATGTATCGTTTCCCACCAGAGGTGACAGACACTCCTCTATACTTTACCACTTTGTTAACTTTTACTGGCAATCTCTCCGCTATGTTTATTTTGATCCCAAGGTATTATGAATGTCTCATACACATATATAAATTCATATGACACAGTGCATTTCCTTCTTCGGACTACATCCAGGTAATCTGGAGGAGTTTGAGAATAAACGAGAGACGACAAAAAGATAAATACAGAGGAATCCCTCTACAGCGCATTATTATAACAAATTTTCCTTTATAACATAACTTTTCAAAATCCTTAATTACATTTACTCTATATTGTTTGTACTGTGTATAGCGAATATCGGTTATAACATAGATATTTTGTCGGTCCGGACATTACCTGGTTTCAGTTAAAGGCCTGTTCGGTAAATTAAGATGGATCAAATTCGTCATGTGTTTTGATTATTGTTTGCCTATAGTTGGTTACTATTTATATACTTGGAATCGCATACCAAAAATAGACAAGGCGATTCCAAGTATATAAATAGTAACCAACTAAAAGACAAACAATAATTAAAACAAGTGACGAATTGGATCCAACTTAGCAAACAGGTCATCTATATCTGCCCACGGTCTAGGTCCAGACAAAGTTGTTGTAACGGATTCTACTTGTAATGTAATCCTTGTCATGTCTCAGACATCAAAAGTGCCTAGCTATAGCGAAAAGACCCACACGTACTCAAAACGATCACGGAAAAACCCACGGATACTCAGTCTTTGATACAATAAACAATACGCTAATTTTGGAAGTTAGATGTATGCTGGGAAATTATTTACTAGCCAAATAAACAATTAAAATAAACAAAAGAATAAATATTTGCAATTATAATAGATAACGTATATTTGAGAATAATGAGGTAGGCCAGTGCATCAAAGAAGTTGATACAAATGTAAAACATATGGCTGTATCACTGTAATAAAACTAACTTTCCTTAGAGCCTGCATATTCACATTGCCGATATATAAATGGCAATCTTGAACAATAGCTACTAAAGTGAAAAGATTTCTGCTTTTGAAACAAAATGTCACAGTAGAGTTCTCGAAATACTATGGAGCAAATAGATTACCAATATGAAAATTTCGAGAGAAATGAATGTAAAAAGAAACTGGTTAAATAATAAGGTCATTTTCATAAAATTACAATATATCGGTGATTCCAAACAAGACAACCAGTTCTTGTTTGGAACGCGTACCCCCGGTGTGATTATTAATTTGATTATTTCCCTTGGCCATGTTTGCCAATTGATATCTATCAATTATTAATTTCTTATGGGCTATGCCTAGGGTGTGTGTTAGTAAGGTTTTGTTTTATATAACTAAGCCTAACCATAAATACATTTATATTAAAATTAATAAAGGATAAACATAATCTGAAAACCATTGCCAAGAGAAATAGTAACATCACGGGGTACTCGTTCCAAACAAGAACCAGATAACATTTTTTTTTTAAATATCGTAATGAACGGGATGATGCCAGGGCGACTAAAAAGAGACAGACTAAATAGATGGACACAAGATATCAAAGACCACCTGAACATGGCACTCACTGAATCGGCAATATTAGCTCAAGATCATACAATTTCCTGTAGGGAGTTGTTTCCCAAGACCAGAGTTTTATCTCTTGATTAACTCAAGATCGGTAATAATTTGGAAAGACAGTGTTGAGTGCTACATCTTGCTCAGAATATGCTACCAGATAAGTACACATATGTGGTCACATGGAGCGCAGTTAGCCCATTTGTGTTAATAAATAACACAATTGCTATCACTGTCCTTTGATCACATTAATAACAAGACGAAGACGTTATAGCTTCCATTATAATGATAGAAAACAAAAACCTGTTAAAATCAAAGAAATAGCTGCAGGATTGCTTGCAAAAACTAAGACAAAGTTATGCAGAGTACATCAAGGGGTATATAATTTATTCACTTGATAAAAACTATATGGCTTATAATTGTATATATTATGTATTTGTTTTACTATTATTTAGTGTTAATATTTTGTATTACTATAATAATAATAATCTATAATATAATATCCGTGTTCTGATATTCTCTCCGGAAAGCTCTATAAATAACGTATTTACGTCACGGAATTCCGAGTAACATACAATCAAAACTATCGGGACCAAATTTTCCCTCGCACTACTCAAAGTAGACGCCTTTATTTTATGCAAATCTTATTGTGAAACGCGATTGTCAATCTGATCAACGTCGCTATAATGAACCAACATCAATGGTTTTCGTCAACGAAGATCGCGAGTCACCCTTTCACCGCGACATTCGCAATTATTCATTCATGAAATATTGGTTATGGACTGTATTCGATGAATTAGTTATGGATTGTATGACTTCATACTCGCTATTGCTTCCATACGGTGAGCCGGGTTGGCAAGCACATGGACAATGTGAGGCATATCAGGCTAAGCAACCCAATAAATTTCGTCCCGACGGAGTCGAACGAATCTAGTAATAATAATAATAATTAGTATCATACCTTTTTTGGACAAATAGAATATCGCTTCCGGTTCATTTATGTGATCCGAGAACGTAGTTCACCATTACCAATCATTGGCTTTTTCCCAAATTCTGGTCTTGTTCTATAAAACCTGGGGATCTGAGTTATTTTCCAGGAATCTTGACGTTTCGTCTGGTTTTTAAAAAAAAATGAGAACTTATATCGGTCAATATTTTATTAATTGTTTCCACATGTATATCGAGGAATACCGGTCAATTGCAACAGTTTGAGGTCGCTACATCCGCCCCATTAGGGCTCTCTGTGCCTATATTTATTAAGACAGCTATTGTGTCAGATTCTGAGTCCGTGCTTCAAAGTATCAAAAAATGGGCGGTATCAATATGAATTATCGCATTTATAACCAATTACAACTTAATGAGTACCACAATGCATATGCTTATTGACATAAATGTGTATGCTGTAGTGAACAAGCAGACTAACCAGCATATATAGACAAGCGGGAAAGGGAGAGGGAGGGATTAACAATAGATAGGGCAGAAACTGCTGCATAGGGCATGCAGTGACGAACATTACAATTGAGCAAATTTCTAGCCTAGAGATACGATCAGAACACCAACTGGAAAACTGATGAACTCGAACCTTGGTCCACACCCGTGGTATTCCTGACAGATGCAAGGTCAGTACTTCAGGCTCTCTAGTCTGTACAACTAACAGACTTACAAAAACTACTTAATGAACTGTGTTACCAGTATAGGGTAGTTATGCAGTGGATACTCTCTCGCTGTGGAATACCAGGAAATGAAAAAGCAGACCAACTGGCTAAAGAAGGTGCTGCCGAAGACCAACTAGATGTACCAATCCCCTACCATCAGAAAAAAAACAGATGATCAAGTCGATAAGAAAGCCACAAACACCAACACAAGATTACTATCACATTATGAACAGATCAGAAGAAGTTATAATTCTACGTCTCAGAACAGGACACAACCGACTCCGCAGTCACATGTATACACAAAGTTCAAGATTGGCAACACGGCCATGTGTACATGTGGATAGACAGCACATAGCGTGAAACATATACTTCAAGAGTGTTCTGAGTATGAAAAGCTGAGGCAAACATATTGGCCAGAGGATACAACACTGGAATCAAAGCTCTATGGGCCACTGTATGAACTACAAAAGACAGTGAGTTTTATTCAGGAGACAGAATTACAAATATAGACATGTTTCAAGTGAACGAAAGAAGAAGAAGATTATATTTCTAGGCAGCAGTTAAGGGAAGTCGGTATTATGTGTGGTACTAGTAGAAATTTCTGTCAATTTTGTACAATTAGGAGTGTGTTGTTCGACCATCGTAGTCGACGATAACAGTACAGCTCAACTGGGATGATGATGATGTTTGCGGTGTATCCGACTTTGACTAATGAGTCCTATGCGTGCCTGAAATTATTTACTGCAATCTACACTCTGAGCATATGAGGGAGGTATCTGTGGGACATTGAGAAACTCTTGCCTTTCCTCTAGTGCGTTTTTTGTTTTGCAACATGATTGTCTGAGGGTCTCTGCAACTGCTGAGCCACTCTCGGTTCTGCGACGTCAGTCGAATCTACATTGTGCAAGAATCTCCCATGAATTTGTGTATATATTGTAGTGACAACGATGTTTTAAGAGTGTCTTTAAACCGCTTCTTCTAACCACCAGCATTACGGGAGACAGTCTGGAGTTCTCAAAATAACATCTTTTTTGGTAAACGATGATCTTTCAAGCGAGCCACGCGTCCTGCCCAGCGTGTCTTCATCAACATTTTGTGTATGCTTACAGACTTAGATTTTATAAATACTTCATGTACTGAGTTCTTGTATTGACATATTCTTGATATGGTTTTCTTGTATGGACATATTCTTGATATGGTTTTCTTGTATCGACATATTCTTGATATGGTTTTCTTGTATGGACATATTCTTGATATGGTTTTCTTGTATCGACATATTCTTGATATGGTTTTCTTGTATCGACATACTCTTGATATGGTTTTCATGTATGGACATATTCTTGATATGGTTTTCTTGTATGGACATATTCTTGATATGGTTTTCGTGTATCGACATATTCTTGATATGGTTTTCTTGTATCGACATATTCTTGATATGATTTTCTTGTATCGACATATTCTTGATATGGTTTTCTTGTATCGACATACTCTTGATATGGTTTTCTTGTATGGACATATTCTTGATATGGTTTTCTTACATCTATATATTCTTGATAAACATTGTGTGTATGTTTACAGACTTAAATCTTATCAGTACTACACTGTCTAGTATTTTATCCTACCAATGGAGGTCACGTATCTTACGAAGGCAGCATAGGAGGAAATAGTTGAGTTCTAGCGTGTCTGGCATATACTACCCATGTTTCGCAGTTATAGAGAAGTGATGATATTACTGCTGTTTGGTAAACTATGAGTTTGATGGAAGTTATTATTCTCCTTCTGGCCCATATATGTATGCGCAGTCTTCCAAATGTGGCACTAATTTTTGCTATTCTGTTGTTTACTTCGGTGTTAATGTTTAGGACTTGTGAGCGAGTGCTGCCCAAGTTGGTTGGTTGCTGATCCAGCGGTCCATAGGCTCATGCCCTTTGACCCAATGCCATTAAAATGGCGTTATATTGCTGGGGAGTCTGTGGATTTTCGGCCCACCCGGTACAGAGCAAGAGAATAACTATCACACCTCCAGGAAGGTAGGTTTCAACCTATGCACTGCTCCGAGCCACTGCAACCAAAATATGGTTCAATGTGCCAATTCCCCGCCACCAATTGACTACTGGGTATGCCGAACTTCTCTATTGCTCCAGGAATGCAACCAAGTGTTCAAGTCAAAAGGATTGTCACGTCCTGAGTCACTGTACCTCTATGATGGGCCTCAGCCATAGGAAAAACAGGGCTGTCAGTTTCCTCCTCCCCAATGCTGTGCGGTACATCTCTGACTCTCTCCCAACCACAGAGAGTACATACATATATAAAACACATTGCAATAACAAAATAAAAGCATGAGAAGCATAATTGTATAGATGACATGCAATGAAGCGTCTATAAGAAGATAACCTCAATATAACGGCATGTCATCTATTAAGGTTTTCTGTTGCATGGGTAGTTTGTCTAATGAGCCATTGGTGAGACCCACAGACGCAACCACATGCGTTGCTGCCCAGGTAGGTGAAACTATTTACTGTTTAAGCTCTTCCTCTTTGATCCTTATATGGGTATTTAAATGTGGGTTGCTTGATGTGGGTTGAAAAATAGATGAAATCTATTTTCTCTGTATTGATGGTGAAACCAAAGTTGTCGCAGGATTCAGCTAATTCGTTGAGAGAGACATGTAAACTGTCTGCAGAATCAGCATACAGTGCGCAGTCATCTGTATAGAAGAGTTCTCTAACCATTGTGTCTTGCACCTTAGTTATGACTTGAAAACGCAAAAGATAAAAAAATGTTTGCTGAAGATTTTTTTTTTAAAGTGGGACTTATTGAACAACTCAGTTGTCCAGAGTATTACATGGATATAGTGCCCTGGTCAGAGGAAACGAGAGAGTCGACTTATTGGCAGGCAATGCGGCGATAGACGGCACATTGCTGAGAATAGATAAAGCAGACTTAATGAAATCAGTAATAAATTCATTTCAAGATGCAGATGATATTTAACGAGGTTGAGAACATACACATACAGAGAATGTTAGAAATGGGAGTATCTAGAGGTGAAGGAAGGAAAAGTAATTTTTTTGGAAAGTCCCGAAGATCACACAATCAACACCTGACCGGGACTCTTGAGTCTTCATACACTGGGATGACTGCTGGAGCGGAGCGTGGAGCACTTATGGGAATGTCCCGCGTGCTGTGAAGCCAGTTTTTAATCAAGAATCAAGAAAAGTATGCCGTCTGTTCTGCATTTTAATTATATGCCTGTTACGTAACTTGATCTAGATGCGTCTGTCAGCAGGAAAGAAAACATCATGCTGAACAGTGTTGGTGCAAGCACGCATCTTTGTTTGGCCCAGTTTGTTATAGGAAAGACTAGTGATGACATTTCATCACTGATAACATCACTGATGTGACAATATGAGTGTATATAATCATAGAGCTACAGAAACCATAAACGACCTGAATATTTTCGATAAATGTTGGATCTATCTATTCCCTGAAATCCTTTTTTTGCCTTTCAGCTTCAGGGGTAGAAGAGTTTTCTGGAGACGGCCCTCTTGTGTGCTGAGAATATTGTGGAACTTGTCTCCTCTTTTATTTTAGTGGTCCATCGTTCTCGTGGTCAGCCTCTAGGTCTGCTTTCGCTGTATCTGTGTATCATAGCTGGATGATATTCCAAATATGGATCAACCAAAAGTGTACTTATTTTGGATCACAACTAATAACCAATTATTTTACAATGATTAGGATGAACTATTTGTCCTTTTTATCACGTCCCACTTGTACAATTTCCTTAATACCACCTGATGAAATATTTTCAACATTGTATCTGAGAAATGAACCTTTGTGCGAAGTGAATGAAAATTGCTGATTTTTTGGTATATCATATTCAATGATTTTTTTTTTTTAAAACGAAGAATATTGAGCCAGAAACTTTCTGTTTAAATCTGTGTAAATTGATCAATAGCATACGACACATATAGAGTGTGGATTGATTTTAAACATTTTTGTGCGTAATTTTTTGTATTGTCATATTTATTTAACTGTGTGGATGGTGAAATATTGCAACACACACAATACAGAAGGGGGGGGGAGAGGAGAGGGTACACATACTAAAATATTGTATGCCCTTGTAACAAATAGGCCATTGACAAAACAAACCATGCCAAGAATATGTCGATACAAGAAAACCATATCAAGAATGTGTCGATACAAGAAAACCATATCAAGAATATGTCGATACACGAAAACCATATCAAGAATGTGTCGATACAAGAAAACCATATCAAGAATATGTCGATACAAGAAAACCATATCAAGAATATGTCGATACAAGAAAACCATATCAAGAATATGTCGATACAAGAAAACCATATCAAGAATATGTCGATACAAGAAAACCATATCAAGAATATGTCGATACAAGAAAACCATATCAAGAATATGTGATACAGGCAGCGCTGTTGAGCGTTTTATTTAGTGAAATATTTTTGAAAATGTATGTATATATATATATATATATATGATTATTTAAAATGTCCCTATTTAACAACACTTTTGAACATCCAAATTATATATATTATTTGTTTTGTTTTTAATACTGTATTGCAAACATAAACAGTTTGAGTTTATGGTATTCAAGAGAAAAATGTCGTTACTTCAAGACTTTTGAACACATGAAAATATTTGACAACTCATCAGCTGCAAAGCTAAGTTACATATGATTAGAGCAGGCATATTTCTAGTATAGATTTATGATTATGAAGCATGGATATAATACATAAGTGCCAAAGAGAATAGCTGTCTTTGAAATCAGATGCCACAGAAGGATTTTGAGAATACAATGGACAGCGACAAAAACAAATCAAGAAATTATAAGAACGTTAACCGTTCTTGAAGAGGGTTGGCTTTCAAACAGCATTATAATAAGAAACCTGAGTTTTGTTTTCGTCATACAAAGAGACATATCTGTCCGTTGGGTCTGTTTGTCTGGTCTGTCTGTCTGTCTAGTCTGTCTGTCGAAACTATCTTTTTCGTCGAAACGTCGTATGTGCCTGTATCTTGTTGTTAGGTTGTTTTATGTTTTATTTGTTAACACATCTACCTATTTTTTTTAATCTTGACATTTGCCCTGTGTTACTCCAGCCATCTACTCCCTGTTTAGGGTTGTTACCCTACACTGGAACATATATTCCTTAATTTAAAAATATTCGTGAACAATAAACACAAGAATGATGAAACCTTTAATGAAATTGGTGTCACATCCAAAAAAAATGAGGATACAATATTTTGAAAGATCTAAAATTATGGAGGTACTTCAGAAATGTTAATAGTTTCTAAATGATTTTTTTTCTATCTCTTCTTACGATGGGGATATGGAGTGACTTTTCTTCATTATGTTGTCTCATTTGGCATAAGTTATTTTATTTTTCCCAATCAATAGTCGAATACTAAGTATTGCTTCTCTGGTTCCTTTGTTTTTTCCTAAAACCGAATTGTTCTACACCGTCCTCTGCGTCTATCTTTTTTTTAATTCTTTTATTATCTTGAGTAGTATTTCCAAATAAAACAAAGTTCAACTAAAACAAAGGATTATTCCAATATCAATCAATCAATAAACCCATAACCCTTCAGGGTCGTAGGGGTTCCACATTGGATGCTTCAGCACACAGAGTCCTCCAGCGAATTATATCGTCAGCGATGCGGATGAGTGTGGAAATATCTAGCCCTGTCCATTCCTTGATGTTGTCTGTCCATGTCTTTATTTGTCCTCCTCTGCTTCTTCCACCCTCGACAGTTCCCTGCAGTATTGTTTTTGACAAGGAATCGTGCCTGCATACATGTCCGAACCATGCTAGTTGAAACCTGATATTCCAATATATTGGAAAGGGAATATTTATATTTTAAGGGAACAGACTATGAAATATTTAAGAATTACGATAGGTGTATCACATGATAGATGTGCCTTTCTTGTATCATACATTTCGATAGTGTCTTTTAGGAAGCTAAGAGGGGTATCGGTAATTATATCTCTGGAAGAATGCATAACTAACGCAAGAGACAGGGGATGTTGGAAATCCGTTGCGGAAGCTGCACTTGATGATGATGACAATGATGATGACAATCTTAAAAACCTTGAAACTCAGTAGTATTTAGAAAGAGAGTCGAATTTACTTTGTAGAAATAAGCTAAACAACTGTGAAGGTGTATAAGATGTTTCTCTTATCTGACTTCAAATATCATCATCCAATCATAGCCACACTGTGCTTTCCTACGTATAGTATATACTTTATTTCGTGTTTTGTTTTTCGTCCTTATGAAGGCTTTTAGTCGAAACGTCGTCCGTCAATGTTCTTCGATGACGGACTGTTTTATTTACAAATATTGGTAATAAGTATACCTATTTCTGTTCATTTTCCCCATTTGCCTTATGTTACCACAACCTTCGCATTTCCAGTATCCGATTGTTTTCCTGTTAAGCCATGCAGGAAATATATTTGCCAAAATTGTATAGAAAAAAACTAAGACCTGTACTAGAATAACAGCTTAGCAATACACAAATAGGTTTTAGAAGAAACAGAGGATGTACTGATACAATATTTATTCTGAAACAGTTGACAGAGAAGTCAATAGAATACAACCAAAACTTATACATATCCTTCATAGATCAAGAGAAAGCATTTGACCGAATAAACAGTGAGAATTTCTGGCAAACATTGAAAATTTATGGAGTACACCAACATTTAATTAACGTCTGCAGAAGTCTCTATAACAACAGCAGTTGCACTGTAAGAACAGCAGCAGACTACACAGAAGACTTTGTGATTAGCAAAGGAGTAAAACAGGGATGTATATTGTCTCTACTACTTTTTATTACATACATGGACCATATAAAAAAAACAGCAAATTCTAATGAAACAAATTAAACTACTTTTTGCAGATGACCAGGTTTTATTTCACTATTATCTATTGTCTATCCCCAGGTGAATGATTGTTGATCGCATTCACACTTGCCGTTAAGCGTAAGGGTGGTATCTTAAGCCGTCGTTTCAAGGCTAGATGTGTCGCCGAGGTTGCATTTAGTCCATGTTTGTTCAAGGTTATCTTAATGTTTTCTATCCACCGTTTTCTTGGTCTACCTTTGCCTTTACGCCCGGATATTCTTGTATTATATGCTCTTATTGGTATTTGGTTTGGCTTCATTCTCATAAGGTGACCGAACCATTTTACTTGCTGTCTCTCAATATGTTCGATACATGATATTATACCAACTCTTTTCCAAATTTCTTCATTTCTTATTTTATCTAGTTTGGTAACCATTGCAGCTTTTCTCAGACACTTCATTTCACATGTGACGATTTTTCTTTGCTGCGAAGCTGTTAAAGACCATGTTTGACATTGGTAGCACAGTGTTGGTATAAAAATGTAGATATTATTTGTTTTTTAATTTCCATCTTGATCTTTGGATGAAGAAGTAATGGCGAAAGTTGGTAAGTCACTGTGTTTGCTTTCTGGCACCTTGTTTCTATTTCTCTGTCTAGTCTTCATCTTCGGAAAAAATGCTGCATAGATACTTACATTCTTTGGCTTGTTTCACTTTGGTGTTATTATTGTTATATTCATTGGTGATGAAGACTTGTTAATTTTCATAACTTCTGTTTTTTGTACATTAATTTTCATGTTGTACTTCTGACATGCTAACAATAATGCATTTATGTGCTTTTATTTCACAACAGCATAAAAAATCTGCAAGATCACCAAAACTAATAGACACAACAGGCATGCAATTTGGGATAAACACAGATAAAACAGAAGTAATGAATATTGCAAGAGAAAAGGAGAACATCAACATACAGATAAAAACAACTAAAACAAGTAGATGAATTCAAATATCTCGGCAGCATATTGAAATATGACAACAAACAAGAAGCAGAAATAGATGCAAGATGTAATAAGGTCTTTCTGGTCATCGGTCAATTAACACCTTTACTACAAAACAAATATATTCCACTAGAAACAAATAAAGCACTATTCAACATCATTTTTCTGCCAACGTTGTGTTATCAGTGTCAAACTTAGACATTAGATTTTAGAACAATTCATAAGATTAATGAACACTACTGAAATGAAATGTGTGAGACGTATGATTGGAGTTAGCTTGAGAGACAAAATCAGGATGAAGAACTAAGAAAACAATTAGGGATCAAGTCAACATTAGAATATATTCAGAAACAACAAGTTAAATGGTTAGGCCACATAACAAGACAGAAAGAGCAAAGTATCACCCAAGAAGCCTTTAACGAACGATACGAAAGCTGCAGGCCCTTATTGGACACCCTCGTAAAAGGTGGATAGATAGTGTATTAGAGGAATTCGGAAATATAACAGCAGAAGAGGCATATAGAAGAACAAAAAACAGTACACTCACTCTCCCTTCAACACCGAAAGGTACATGAGGACAGAAAGAAGAAGAAGATTATTTCCCATCATCAAAGTTTTATCTCTTTGGCCTTGGACCAACGCAACTTCTACTTTTCCATATGTGTTCTGTACTCACTTGGTGACGCGGGATCGACCGTTTCTTATTGATAAATACATCTCATATTGATATAGATCCTGTATCATCTGCCTAAGAAGCCACATGACTAACCAACGCGAATGCTACTTCGAGTTGGCTGAACCCGTGGAAAAATGTAACAACTTTTCCCCCATTTTTTATTCTCAGAGTGTAGACTTACAAGTTGTTTGCCAAGACCCAATTATTACCTGGTGTGAAAATAGGTCACATCGATTATTTTGAGGTCAGTTGCAACTGTTCTATTTGCGAAAATTTGCTCAAATATCAGCTTAATGGCGTAGAACAATTATTCAAATAATTATGTCACAATTAACCATTTTTAATAAGAATCGTGCAAAAACATGCACAATTTATAGCAAACTTGGAAAGCTTTGACTTCACCGCAAACCCAATATTCCTGTTAATAGGTGGCACTGCATCCGGAGATCGTGACGTCACGCATCCTTATATGGAGCGAGGTTAATTACGTCCCTTTCCAAACGACAACACTTCCAGTGGTTCAGTGGTATATTCAACACAACAGATCATTCATCGTTTGATGGAAGTTCATTCATTGTGGATTAACAAACATATTTTCATAATTTTTGTAAATACAAAAAGGCTACGTTGACAGTGCAGGGAACGGATTTCAAGTATTATTATCCTGTGATATAATTGGATAGTTTACATTTCTGCATCTTCTGCTATTGTCCTGTTTCTTCTCTTGCTGCGGGCAGAACCAAAGGGATGGAGATTCCCTAAAAACGTGGTAGGTTTTTTTTTTATTATATGAGACCTAAATCGTGTTTTGTGCGTGTTAGAATTTGATGCATTCGTTTGATGTGTAAAAATAACGAGCTAATTTCGAATAATCATCAGTTGCTGAAAGAATACATGAGGTAGTATTTGAAGAATCTGCTCCAATAATCATGCATTTGCGAGAAATTATAGACTAGTAGTAGTATTATTATTATCATAAGAACTGAAAAGTGGTTATTTTCATTTGTCAACATTTCATCGCCATTTTTTGTGACCTATTAATTTCAATCATTGAAATATACTATACACTATTTTCATATTTTTTGGTATACATTTGGACATTGTTTTATAACATTCATACTAATCATACGAATACTTTGTTGTTACTACAAAGATAGCTTCTCGATATTGTTGCCAAACCCCAATGTTTTTTTTCTCACTAGCTATTGTGACCAGCAGATTAATGTACCACTATTGGCATTAAAATTAATTACATCGTTGCCATTGTATAAAAGAACAGCCGCTAGCTGCTGATGTAGGCATATAAAGGCTTTATATTTGCACAAAATTTGAAAATGTTGTGCAAATCTTCGCTATATAGTACTATGTTAATGTTACATGTACACTTTACACAGCTTTATTATATTATAAAGCTGTGTAAAGTGTACATAGTACTATATAGCGAAGACAATCATGTAGGCCCCTGCTATTTTGAATTGGCCTACACGTTATTATTTTATCATGATGTGTGATGTACAGATTCAGTGTAGCATAGTAATAGGTCATATGTCTATTAATATAGTTTTCAGAACAGGTTTTGTGTTATCCCACAAAATTATAAAAAAGTGTATCCCTACTTTTGGGAGCAATCGAAACACAGCTGTATTCTCATTAAAGTTGTAGATATCCGAACTTGAAAAGGAGGTATGTAATTCGACCACCCCCTCCTTTTTTTAAAAGCCTAGATAAATAAAAAATCATATTTTATTCTTTGGGGAACAAGAAGGACATTATAGGCTAATGCATATGGGGCATCCAGCACCCCCTAATAGGCCTAAAAAAACCAAATTCATTAAATAATACTGTTCGCCATGTTTACCAGCCAGTGGAAAAAATAACCTAGTTCTATAATCCCCTTCTCTCCCCGGCCTTGATTATTTTTATTGGCATTCATTTCGTTACACTAAACTTGGATTAAATTTTAATGAATGTTAAAAGCAAAGGATGTTTTACTGTTTGCTGGGATTTAATTGTCTACATTTGTAAAATAAAAAAATTAAGCTTAAAAACAAACATTCACATAATACACATTATTTTGTTTGCTAAGAGATTGAATGTTTAAATTAAAAATAATAGACAGCAGATATTATAGTAATAGCCATCATGCAATGATAAAACATATAGATCTAGTTGTTTTTTTAAAGAGAACTCTTTACTGTCCCACAAAATGAAAGATAATATAAATAAATCACAACAAATATGATTGAATAGGATGAGAATGTTCTAAATAATACCAACAAATATGATTGAATAGGATTAGAATGTTCTAAATAATACCAACAAATATGATTGAATAGGATGAGAATGTTCAAAATAAATCACACAACAAATATGATTGAATAGGATGAGAATATTTGAAATAAATCACACGAAATATAATTGAATAGGATGAGAATATCCAAAATAAATCACACAACAAATATGATTTAATAGAATGAAAACAGATATTATTCTCCTTCCAAACATTGTTATTCCTGTGTTGAAATTGTTTGTAAAGAATAATGTGCCAGACACAATACATTTAATTAGATCTGTTTATTTTTCAATTTGTTCCTTCTTGAATTTCTTAATTCTATTTGCTGAACCTTCCTTCTTTAATTCACTTATTTATTTCCGGCATATTTCTGAACTCTAGAATCCACACATGACAAAATTTGAATATAATTTGACATTTGTCATCATAATCGTAATTTATTACAATGCAGGATACAATTAAATTCTTCTTTTTTTATATTATATTGATATTTCTCTTAACAGATGCATTTGCTAAATAGCAAAGAGAATCAAAATACATTTCTCTTATTTATTCACCAACCGATATTATGCTGTGGATTTATGTGATTAATTCATACAAGGAATAAGCTATGGGATGTTTACAATATCTTAAAGTGGTGGTCTCATATTGTAGAGAGAATTGCTGAAGTTGACAGATGATTATAATTGACCACAATGACATATACACATTGGCTCCACATATATTGTGCATCACTATGTGCTTATCATGTATACTATCCGATGTACATTAATTTGTACATCTAGGTTTACTACTACTACACAACATACATTAACTGTATATCTAGGTTTACTGATGATGATGTTCCTCCTTCGCAAGCGAAGATGAGCATGGCATGAAAAAACATTAAATGCGATTAAAAAAAATATATATATATAATAATTAAAATTAGTAATTAACTAATTTGGTTTGTGAGTTCGTAGATGCCCGATGAGTCCGATTGGTGCACGGAAAGTTCTATTGCAGTGCATGCAGGAGTGCTGAAGGTTCGGGGTAGGAGAATTTTCGGATTTGTCGTTGCGCTTGTGGATTGCCTGCAGTGTTCTTTCTTTTTCAAATTTCGTGATGCCAGCAGTGATCTGGGTATGCCCGGCTGAGCGATCAAGTGCTGTAGTCTCCCAGGAGCTAGGATTGATGCTGCAGTTCTTGAGAGAGCTTTGTAGGTGATCCTTGAAGCGCTTTTTCTGCCCTCCACTTGAACGTTTACCTTCGCACAACTCTCCATAGAATAATCTCTTTGGAAGGCGCTTGTCTTCCAGCGGAGTTGGGACCTAGTCAGCATTGTATGTATGCTTTGCATACGGGACTTCTGAAGAATTTCCGTATCTGGTACATGATCCTGCCAACGTACTCCCATGAGGTTTCGTAGGCACCGAAGATGAAAAGAGTTAAGCTGTCTAGCGTGTCTCGCATAGACAGTCCAGGATGACGCAGCATAAAGCAAAGTTGGTAGAACCACTGCGTGGTACACGTCCAACTTAGTTGTCAGACTGAGACCACGCCTGATCCAGACGTTGGCACGAAGGCTCCTGAATGCTGCACTGGCACGAGCAATACGCAGGGCAACATCCTCATCAATTGTTGCAGTTTGTGATAGTGTGCTGCCGAGATATACAAACGTACTGGCAGTATTAAGTTTTTGTCCCTTTACTGTGATCACTGGCTCTGTGTAGGGGCCACCTGGTGCTGGTTGATACATTACTAAATTCTTCGTGGTGCTGATGGTGATACCGAACGCATCACAGGCCAAAGAAAAGAGGTCCATGCTGTCTTGCAGACTGGTAGCATTTAATGCACAATCGTCGGCGAACAAGAGTGCGCGAACAATGTCTGTCTTAGTTTTGGTCTTGGCCTTCACTTCAATCTACTAAGATTGAATAGTCCTCCGTCAGCTCGATAGTGAAAACAAATTCCTGCACTGTTATTCCGGAAGGCATCATTTAACATGGCAGAGAACACCATGCTGATGTGCGTCGGAGCCAGGACGCAACCCTGTTTTACGCTGTTGGTCACTGGAAGGGGGTGAGTGTGCGCCTTCATCGTGCACACATGCTGTCATACCATCATGGAACTAGCGAACCATGTTGGTAAATTTTTTGGGACATACACATTTGGCCATGATCTTCCATAGTCGTTCGCGATTGACAGTGTCGAATGCCTTAGTTAGGTCGACAAATGTGGTGTAGAGACCAATGTTCTGTTCACGACACTTTTCCTGTAGTTGTCTGGCAGTGAAAATCATGTCAACAGTACCTCTGCTCTGTCGGAAGCCACATTGGCTCTCTGGGAGAAGACCTGTCTCAAGGTGGGCTTGCAGTCTGTTTAACAGGATCCTAGCCAGAATCTTGCCTGCTATAGAGAGCAAGGATATGCCTCGATGGTTGTCGCAAGCTAGCTAGGTTTACTACTACACAACATACATTTTTCTTCTTCAGCGTTCATTCACAAACTCCCTCTGGATCTCCATTGTAGCAGGACCATGGTCCTACTAGATTTCCAGCAGGATGTAGTCCAGAGAATGGAAATGCGACAAAGTGTAGGTTTATAACCCAGCATACATTAACTGTACATCTAGATTTACTACTATTACACAACATACAATAACTGTACATCTATGTTTACAACACATCTAGGTTTACTACTACTACACAGCATACATTAACTGTACATCTAGGTTTACTACACAGCATACATTAACTGTACATCTAGATTTACTACTATTACACAACATACAATAACTGTACATCTATGTTTACAACACATCTAGGTTTACTACTACTACACAGCATACATTAACTGTACATCTAGGTTTACTACTACTACACAGCATACATTAACTGTACATCTAGGTTTACTACACAGCATACATTAACTGTACATCTAGGTTTACTACACAGCATACATTAACTGTACATCTAGGTTTACTACTGCTACACAGCATACATTAACTGTACATCTAGGTTTACTACACAACATACAATAACTGTACATCTATGTTTACAACTTATTAAAACATGTAGGTTTTGCAGACAACATACATTAGCTGTACTTCTAGATTCTTTATTAAAAACTGGCTTCACAGTAGGTGTGGCATTCCCATAAGTGCTTCGCCCTTCGTTCCAGCAGCCATCCTAGTGTATGTAGACTCAAGTCCCGATCAGGTGTTGATTAAGTAATCTTCGGGACTTTCCCAAAAAATTACTTTTCCTTCCCACTCCTCTAGATACTCCCATTTCTGACAAATTCTATATGTGTACGTTCTCAACCTCATTGACATCATCTTCATCTTGAAATGAATTTATTACTGCATTGATCAAGTATGCTTTATCTCTTCAGAACATGGTACAGTCTATCGCTCATTGCCTGCCAATAAGACGGCTCTCTCGTTTCCTCTGACCTTAGCATGACCAGCGCCGTATATCCATGTAATGGTCTGGGCAATTGAGTTGTTCAATAAGTCCCACAATCCTTTTCCTAGCATGTACTTTTCTATCTTGTGCAGAATGTTTTGAGAGTCGAGTATTACAGAGTATGTTGATGTATTAGTTATCGGTCGCCCAGATATTAACCAATTACGTCCTGCTGTAACTCCCTCTATCTCCATCCTCATGCTTGATGTGGCAGTTGAATATGCTGAAGATTTCTTAACCAACTTCACACAATTGCTGTAGGCAACAAAACCCCCAACCGCTTTTATTTGTGTTTCTGTTAACTGAGCCATCTGTGTATATAATTATGTCTTGTGGTTTTGAGTGTAGCTGGGGGAGTTCATGCATTAACCTGGGCCTTGACAACCGTACATTTTCGACAAGCTTTATCTAGTTGTATTATTACATTAATCAGTGTTTTCTTCTCAGTGTCTACCTCCACCCATTCACTGCTCTTTCCTATTTCTTCAAATTCACATACTCTTCGCAGTGTGTCTTCAACCTCTGCCATCGATGATCTGCCGCGCTTAATTCGTTTTCTCTTTGACTCATCTAGATGTTGGTGTAATGGATGGTGGTTGTATTCTGTCACTTTAAGGTACGACCTAACCTGTACTACCTAATACTGGGTACTCAAGCAGAAATGTCATTGTACCCTAGTGTATCTCTAGTACACCCCAGTACCGCTCTCATTGCCTCATTTTGAACTTTTCCCAATCTATCAACTTGTGTCTATGACAGTGTTAGTAACCAGAGGCCATAATCTATGACAGATAGCACCATCACTTGTAGAAGCAGAAACAGTACCCGTTGCTGCACGTTGAAGGTTGCCATAACCGTGATAATACTGATCCCCCTTTTAGCCTTCTGAATCATATTTGTGATAAATTTTTTGAATGAGAGACTTATATGAAAGGCTATCCCATATTTAAGGCCCTGTTCTTTCTCAATTAATGAGCTAATGCAACTGACAGCTAGCAGTGTCACCAACCAGATTATTATTTAAGGAGTACCAGACAACCTTTGCTGTCGCGGGATTTATCACAGCGTTGGATGTTCTGCACCATATCGATAATTAATCTAGATTCTGTTTTCCTGTTTCACTGTTTACCTTCCAAGCATGTCGATCGAGGCGACTAAGGTGGTTATGAGATGAAGTTGGCTGTCCCATCCTATATAGGATCAGTGACCCAAAGCCGTGCGGAAGTCTGATGTGTCAGGCCGAAAGGCGCAGATATCGCAGCAATGATGTAAATCATGACAGCGCATTCTGTTCTCCGGACTACAGCCTGCTAATCTGCAGGAGTTTGAGAACGAACGCAGAAGAAGAAGAGGAAGAAATTCACAAATACACCCCAACATCTATTTAACTCACAAATACGCCCCGACATCTAATAAATGCGCGTATACTTTACTAGCCAACATACTTGTAACAGATAAAAAAGAATTACAATTATAGATAATAGTAAAACATGAAAACATCCAGTAAAGTACTTTTTACAAATTGAGAAGTAAAGTTTTAACAAAAACCCTTATCAAGCAATAAATCAAAACAAAGGAAACTACAACACATAATGAATGAATGATTAAAGAAATCCTCCGTGAACGTATTTTCTTTCTCCTGTTTGAAGCCAACTGTGAGGTCCTTGACATCGATTGAATCTGCTACTGAACTTTGTAAAAAAAAAAAAACCAGTCTTATTTTGTAGCCTTAATGTTTACTACAAAAATATGAGAAAACTTCATATATACAATACCAATATGTTGACTGCCACAGAAGAGAAAAACAAAAAACTATGTCAAGTGAATCTTTAAAGTGCTATTATTGAAATGAAAATATACTTGTTGCGATAATTGTTAATAATAAGAATATTTCAGTTTATTACCAGGACAACCAAGCCTAGCTGGAATTGTTGTTGTTCGTCCATCACAAGTGATGATGACCATTTGTTACATCCACTTTTGAAAATTCAATTTTAGTTATGTCCTTGATTATGAGTTCGTAGATGGCTAATGAGCCCTATTCGAGCTGTAAATGTCCTTGGACAGTTTGGACATGGAATAACGACTGTAGACGGATCTTGGTCTATCCGTGACTTTCTAGCTGCTCTCCGCTGTTGAGCTGCTGCATTTCTCTTCTTTTCACAAGATGATGCGATCTTTTTTATTTTAGAACGCCATGTAGATCTATTTTGTGCAAGTTCTTCCCATGTATCGTGGTCTATTTCAAAGGCTTTCGGTGAGTCCCTGTAGCGCTTCCTTTGGCCACCTTGAAATCGTATACCCTTCTCTAGTTCACCATAGAGGAGTATCTTTGGCAGACGATGGTTATAGAGTGCTGTTGACGGTTATAGAGTGTGTTCCTTCAGCGCCGAATACGATGCGTAGGATAAATTACCACTGGTCTCCAGTTTGAGCGATGTGATACTACTACTACTGCTTGTAGTTCTTGTATGCTATTGATATCCATAGCCGAAATAAATGGTTAACTACTGAAAGTATTTATATTGCCTAGAAAATCACTGCAGCTAAAAAATTGAGTTTATGGCTATGTCCTGAATTAGGATACGCTATAAAAAATGTTGGGTTTATGGCTTTGTCCTGAATAGGATATGCTAAAGAAATTCTGGGTTTGTGGTTACGTCCTGAATAGGATGCGCTAAAGCAATTCTGGGTTTGTGGTTACGTCCTGAATAGGATGCGCTAAAGAAATATAAAAAATAAATGTTTATTCTGCAAAGAGTTTCTCGTGGTCGCATTTCCTTTCTTTCGTCACATGGAATCTATGTTAAAGTCGCATAGTGGATTTTCCATTGCCAATACATCGGTAGTTGTTCGCCGAATCACAACCTCAATTATTTTTGATGGTAGAAAGTTGTTATATAACCAAATTGGACTAACATCCGTGGTTGAAAGAAGCGTGCTTCACTATGGGAAGTACATTTTACTTCAGAAAAATGATTGTGGTACGCTTCCAGAGTTAACGTGCTGGCTGCTTATACACGCTTTCAGTTATAAACAAAGACATTGTATGTTTCATTTGTGTCATGCTCCTTTCCAGGCCACATAAACCAGACCGTCGAACGTAAAGACCTCTGTACAGAAAATAAACAAGACTTCATTCATTACGGTTATGATTATTGTTGTGATTTTTCGTTGGTCACAAGTTATATACTTGGAGTCGCATGACAAAAAATATTTTAAAAATGACTAAAGCTGACCAGTGGAAATATTAAATGAAATTGGCCGTTCAGGTCATGTTTACTTACTATATACATGTCTTTATTGGGCCCGTTCGTGACGTAATGGTCACTTCCCCTGGCTTTTCCAGAAAGCAGAGAGGGATTTCCCCCAAAGACGCCTGGCGTAATGAATGTGCTTACTCATAATTTCACGCTTTATGACTTTGCATTTATCTTAGACCAGTGTCTCCCAACCTTTTTTTTTTTACTGTGCCCCACCAAAGTCTTTCTAAAATTCTGATGCCCAGTATATATATATATATATATATATATATATATATATATATATATATATATATATATATATATATATATATATATTTGTAATTTTCAAAAATTGAATTGTTTCCTACAATTTGTTTTAGAAATCCCCCCCCCCCTTTTTTTGAACAATCAAATTGCCCCCCCCCCTGAACAATCAAATCGCCCCACGTTGGGAAACACTGTCCCATAGGTTCCCAAACTGGTGTATATGGATTTTAATTTGGAGGGGTGCATGTCAATTACAATTAATATAAATTAGGGATGCACGATTTTTAATAAAGGTATGAATAAACATTGTGCATGTTCGTCTATTTTTTACAATTGTCCACTCCACCATTTTTTTGGGTGTAAATTCGATCAAAATTAGCGGCAACGTGTCAGCTGACAAAACCACATTTGAAGTTAATATATTTAGGAAAATTCATTATTAGACAGGCATGGGGTCTACGGAAAACAACGAAATCGGTAAGGAGCAATAAAATGTAGAATTCACTGTCTAGACTCTAGACCATAATGTCACACTAAAATCTAACACGTTTCGATATAACCAAAATAGACCCCTATCTAGGTTGAAAGGCGTGTCTCAGGAAATAATGAATTTGACTACAGACATTTAGATACAAGGACTAGGAAGTCGTCACGCTTAAAGGGGTTATTTCTTTCGGAATTTCTCGTGTGGACTCAATTCTCACTAGTAGCCTTGTGCTAGAAAACAATTCCTTCTCCATGATGATTTTGTGCTTGCTGATCACATGCAGCATCACTTATCTTGATATATCTGCCCTTTTCGTGATTTTCGTTGGAAGGCGATACAAGGTATACACAGTGACCAATGATTTTTCGCATCTGCCAAGATTAGTGACACTGTGTGAGATATGCACGCGCTGTTTTAGAGGAGTTCGTAAATACTGTACTTGAAATCCTATTTTGAGTGACAACCGACTTTTTCTGTGACGTATAATAATGTCATGTATATTCTTTTTCTTTCCTGGCGTCCATGGTTTAATCCCTTAGATAATACACAACGTGTTAGTAGTCGCACGATATTGAAATTTTAATACATGATTTCTTTGGATTTCATCACTTAGTTTAGTATAGGGCTATTCAATTGGTGGTCCGCGGGCCAAATCCGGCCCGCGGAGGTCTAGTAAGTAACACGCGGATCATTGCTAAGACCGTGAAATAAATTTATAAAAACCTAAATGTATACTAAAAAACTAAATTTTACAGTTTATTAAACTTACCACATGAAATTTCTTCAATTGTTTGGTACTATACTAACTATACTCCTATAGTATGAATATAAGTAATTTTTTTAAGGCTGGGATTCGAACCTCTACCCCGTGATGATCCCCATTTTCTACATGTTGGCCCCCGAGTAAATATAGTTGAATAGCCCTGGATATATTTACGTATGATTGATCGTTTCCAGATATTTGTTAAGTGATTGAATGCACTGGATGTCAGAGCAGTTCTGGTAGAAATCTCTTTTGCTGTATCTTTATCTTGTGTTATTTTACTGCTCAAGTAGGGAAAGTTATCAGCAGTTCTCCCCATCGAAGCCAATTTCTTGAAGTAGAGATGGGGCTTAGTCCAGCCAGCAGAGGCTGAGAACTAGGATTGGTCGGGCAATCCGTGACGTAGAACAGGATCACAGTCCTGCCCAAGTAGTAACTGGTGCTGATGTCGGAGATACCAAGCCGAGAGGTACACCAGCAACCACGGTATCACGCAAAACGACAAGATACCATGTCTTCACAACAAAACAATCAAATATCAGAATTGTTTCTCCGTTGATAATAATAGTAAGTTTTTAATTGGTTACGTTCATGATCTTAGTTTTGGGAATGTTCACTTACAGGACTATTTATTCTGACAGATGACGAAATCATTCATCATTTCTTGTGCTTCATCAGGGGTTGAACCTTTCATAGCGCCAAATCTTCTGCAAAATCAAGATCACTGTACTATCATCTATCCATTTCGCTCGAGTGTTGCCGGGGACCGAAAGGGGAGCAAATAATAGCAACACTGTTTACCTTCCACGCGTGTCGTAAAAGATGACTACGGAAGTTACGGGATGGAGTTAGCTGGCCCCATATAGGGCCAGTGACCCAAAGCCATGCTGAAGTCGGATGTGTCAGGCCGAAAGGCGCAGATATCGCAGTAATGCTGTAAACCATGACACAACGCATTCCGTTCTCCGGACTACATCCTGATAATGTGCAGGAGTTCTACTATCGTCTATTCATTTTATTCCAAAGTGTGCGTTTTCGGTGTAGTTTTTCACAATCCAATTTATATCCAAGGTAAAAGGCAGTAAATAAAATAAACATTTGTAAGTTACAGTAATTAAAAAAAATACTGCCGAAGCTAGATGTGTCGGACTATTGGGACAAATAAAACTGCGACACAACACAGCTATGTTTAAAAAAAAAAACTACATCTCTTCCTATCAGAAACCTAGTAATTCTATTTGTGGTATGAATATAGACAAGAGAAATATCCAGTGGGAATTTCAGTATAAACGCTATACAAACAGCAATAGAATAACTTATTTTTATGTATCGTAGTTAGGAATATTTTATGGTCGAGGTACCAAATTCCGAAGCACCCTTTTGAAGTTACCTTTGTAGTTAGGTATAACCGTTGTACTTTGTTAGTGAATATATATATATATATATATATATATATATATATATATATATATATATATATATATATATATATATATATATATATATTATATATATAAATCATGTATATATACTATATATATATATATATATATATATATATATAATATATATATATATATTATTAACAATTAACCAATATTGACCAGCTGCAAGTGCATACAACATGAGAATTCAAACACCAAGAGACAGAGGACAACCAAGAAATAGGTGGAGTGAAGGAAGTACCTCGTCATGAGATGTAAAAATATTACTGCATATCAAGCCACCAAACGCGTCATAGACAGAAAACCACTTGTCACACTCCATCCAGTATGAGGAAAGTGGTCGAGGCGGCACTGCAGCCCTAATGTTGCTCTCCGTTACTCTATTTACTGAGGTGGTTGTCTTGTCAGACTCCTAGTCCATACTTCGAAGATTCAAAATGGCATGTCCCGTTACGAGGGATGTGATTGCTTCGTGAGCGGTCCGGACGCTCAAATTCATGTGGCCAATATCTATATAGATGCTTCTAAACCCCAATGTGTGGCAATATATCTACTGTCTGTGACTGCCGGTGTGTGCGGTAATGAGAGAGCGGATAGACTTGCGTCATGGATGGGGAGTTGATAATGAATAAGAGTCTTGTGCTGAAACTAATTCATTCCTGCTTGATGTGGACACCTCTGTTGCGCTGAAACTAATTCATTCCTGCGTGATGTGGACACCTCTGTTGTGCTGAAACTAATTCATTCCTGCTTGATGTGGACACCTCTGTTGTGCTAAAACTGCTTCATACCTGCCTGATGTGGACACCTGTATTATGCTGAAACTACTTCATACCTGCTTGCTGTGGTCACCTGTATTGTGCTGAAACCTTCATATCTGCTTGCTGTGGACTACCCTATTATGCTGAAACTGCTTCATACCTGCTTGCTGTGGGACACCTGTATTGATAACATATCCAGGATGAGATTTGAACACGTTGGTATTGTGCGGCAGTAGTAGAACTGAAAGGCTGCGGCAGAATGAGAATTATATGTAATAAGCGGGCCACGGGAAGTATCAGCATGCAGAACCTTCGATGTATATTGGGAGAGACTGAGCATATATGGGTTTGCATGGAGTGACATGCTATTGACCAATAATACAAAAGTGGACTAATCATTTCAGTTTCTATCGTCCAATGCATTTTATCACAGGCGTTGTTCCAATAGTTCTTGTAATCTCTTCATTCCTCACATGATTTCTTTTGCTTCTATATTTGCTTCATTCACCACACAGTAAGCTTTCTCATTTGTTCTTTAGTTAAGTGGTCCATGTCTGACATTGATAACATAATGTTGGTATGAAAATTGCATTTATGATTTGCCGTTTCGTTTTCATTGAGATAGATGTGTATTTCAAGATTGTTGTAAGTTCATTTATGTAGTTGGCTTTTTGGATTCTGTCCTCAATCTCTCTGTCCATTCTTCCGTCGTGTAAAACATTACTACTGCTTTATCTGTATTGATCTAGACGATTTTATAACCTTAATGCGGATATTTACATAAGATCGCAGAAGCGAACATCATTGCATTGGCGACTGTCTGAGATATTTCATCTTGTATGTGGCGATGCGTTGTATGCAAGCATTTAAACTGTTCAGTTAATTTTAGGTACCATGACATCATTTTTTTAGCTTGCTCTTCTCTAATTACAAACAGTCGTAACCCACCGAAGACGGATGTATCGGGCAATTTGCACAAATGAAACGGCAACACAGCGCATTCTATTATCTGGACTACATCCTGCTGGAAATCTAGTAGTCCTGCTACAAAAGAGACAAAGGAGTATATAGCAGATTTGACACGCCCACTGTAACAGTTGGTTGTAAATAAACATTTATGAGAGTACACGTAACAGTATTTTCTAGCTATACTGATGATGAAAAGTGTGTCAATAACGTTATAACCAGTTTAAGAAACTTCAGAGCAGTAGACACGACTTTGGTATGAGCGGTTTGACCTAAAACGAAAGCTAAAGCTAATCACTTTATTTTTGTGCAATTTTTACAGAATTTGTGCGTGGGGAAAATCGCTACGGTGGTGGTGAGAAATCATCCTCACTTTTTCTTGTTTCATAGTATAAATTTCATGCCTATTTTCCTAAGGGGTGGGAATTCAACACTACAACCCCCCCCCCCCTTTCTTCCACCGGTCTGACAATTTCTCCCATGTATAGCTCAAGATCTATAGACACTCAGCACTGTAAAGCAACTCACAGTCTTGTTTGTTTGCAGCCAAGTGATACCTTGTCGTTACACATCTCCTAAAATGTCCTTGTATTTAGAAGATCCACTGTTAAAGAGATAGTAATGAAATAAGATTCGCTCCTGTGCAGAGTATGTCATACCTTTGCTGATTATCTCAGGTCTTTGTCTCCTTAAGCCATTAAGACTGCTCGTTATATTTGTTCAGATATAGACATGTTTCAAGTGAACAAAAGAAGAAGAAGATGTTATATTTGTGTTGGTATTGATTCTATTTATCTTCAGACTTTATCTCAGCCCCCATTAGGTTTTTTTTTAAAAAAGGGAGATGAATATCCATGACAGGAGGGTCAATGTATTTTACCACGCGTCAGGTATCGGAGCTTGACTTCCTTCTTCCAGTTGGTAGGTAGTTAATGTGTTTGTCTCTCTTTTGGAGAGGCGTGCCCTTTTCAACCAGCGGAGAAAGTCCAATTAGGTTATATCAGGACACACTACCATAAAATATTAGAGGTAACAAAGACCCCTGTTAACCCCAAAATAGCTATCTCTTCCAGTTGATGACCACATCTGTTGAGCTAATACATTGGCTCTCAGCGTGGGATATATGCTCTGAGGGCCACGTATACCTGGGGAAAAAAGGGGGGGGGTAACTATTTTCAATTCAGGGGGCCACAGCAGAAAGATAACGATATTAATGATAAACACGATTTATGCAGATCTATTGTCTTTTCTCTGCTTTTGCTGTGTTGTCGTAGGATTGAAGGAAGATCGGTTTTCTGGTTATTGCACGTTTGATCACTTGATTTATTGTCTATCCCCAGGTGGTTTGTTATCCACTCTTTCCGTCAAGCGTAGGGGGATTGGAGCTCGAGCTTGCGTTCTAAAGCCAGATGTGTAGCCTCGGCTGTGCTATGACCGTGTCTGTTCACGATGTCCCTGATGTTTTCTATCCATCTTTCCTGTGGTCTTCCTCTGGCTTTGTACCCTGATCTCATTTGGTTATATGCCTGTACTGACAACTTGTCGTGATGCATTCTCATAATCTGGCCAAACCCACTTGATCTGCCGTCTTTCTATGTAATATGTACACGGTATTATACCTATTCTTTCCCTTATATCTTTGTTTCGTCGCTTGATATGCAGCAATATTGTGACAACTCAGAATGTTGGTAACTCCTTCAATTTATACAGATAAAGCTTAAAAACATCAGTGACTAACACAAAGATTGACTGATTTATTTTGTATGCAACAGACGATTTGTTCCTAAAGAGAGAGAAAGAGAGGTGAAGGGGGGGGGGTTACAGACCAATGAAGGTTGAGAACCTCTGAACTGGTACATATATTGAAATTGCTATATTAATAAGCAATTATAAGTCAATGCTCACATTAAATGAGACACATAAAAATTTCATCACAGATGTTATCAGAAAACGCCGTTGGTCCTACATCTGGCATGTCCTACGCGCAGACACCAAGAGAATACACCACCAATCTCTTGAATGGATACCTAAATGCAAAAGAGCAAGGGGTAGACCAATATCCATACTATTCAAGAACTGCACAGAATAGCTTTAAACAGACATAATTGGAGAGATCTGACCTCTGCCATATGCGCTAACTTCAGAGCAAAGGGAAAATGAATGAATGAATGATCTCACATTAAATATTGACGTTGAGTGAACCACTAATCCTTATACAGAATAGTATAGTCGTCTTCGGCTGCGTTATTATTTCTTTGGCAAAGCGTCATCTGCCACTGATGATTTGTTCTCTCGATATGAACAGAAGAAACATTCTTGGACTCCTAAACCTGATGCATCCGAGGCTCTTGATCTTTATATCAAGTGCAGCCTTCATGACATCCAATCACTTCATCACAGCCGCATCAAACGCTCTAACATCACCCCTGACGAATCTCGCACCTTGGGGAAACTTCGCCGCCGGGATGATTTTGTCATAAAACCAGCTGATACGGGTGGGGCCGTTGTTGTGTGGCGCAAGGACCTTGTGTGGAGGGCCACCAACAACTCTCTAACCCCTCTTTCTACACTGCTCGTACATCAGACTCGACGGTATCTAACCAGAAGGTGGTCAACAACACTGAACACCCTCATCTAGGACAACCACCTTCCCACCACTGCCAAGGCTCTTTGCATCGATAAAAGCTGTTTAGGCAGACTTGTCTTCTATATGCTGCCCAAAATACACAAGGAATCGAATCCCGGCAGACCTATTGTCTCAGCTTGCTCTTGTCCTACAGAGCGCATCTCGACAGTATTTTGCAGCACTTAGTCGAGGCACTGCCTTCATTCTTGAAAGACACCAAGCATGCTCTCACCATTTTTTCGTCTGTGCATTTGTATACTTATCGCACCTATCGTCTGTTCTTGCTTGATGTTTGCTCTCTGTACACGTCTATACCACATGCCGATGGTCTTATGGCGTTGCAGTTCTTTCTGGACAAGAGTCCGCATCCTTCTGTATCTACTCCCACCCTTATCCGCCTTGCTGAACTGGTGCTCACACTCAACTCTTTTGAATTCAATGGACATTTTTTCGATCAGATCAGTGGTGTGGCCATGGGCACTATGATGGGGCCTAGCTATGCCTGTCTTTTCATGGGACATCTAGAACATCTAGTTTGGTCTACCTACGATGGTCCATTCCCATCTCTTTTCCACAGATACATTGATGATGGGATAGGCATCACTGACATGACAGAAGCAGAACTGTCTCGCTTCATCAACAATTTCAACCCCGCTATTAAATTCACATTACCATTTCCACCACCTCTGTCCATTTCCTGGACATCATTGTCACTATTCATCCCCTATACCTCAGCACATCAGTCTACTACAAACCTACTGATGCACATGGCTTTCTGCTCTACACTTCTTCTCATCCTCCCGCCTGTCGTAACTCTCTACCCTACTCACAGCTTCTTCGCCTTCGTCGCTTATGTAGCGATGACGACGATTTTCTCGACAAATCATCTGAGATGATTGAGTTCTTTCGTAGACGCTCCTTCCCTGACAGCATTCTTTCATTGGCTTGGCTCCGTGTACGCCAGCTATCTCGCCTTGATACCTTGAATAATTCCCAGGGTTCTTCCTCCTCCTCTGATATGGTTAAATTGGTTCTTACCTTCCATCCCCATAACTCGACGGTCCGTCGCATTCTACTTAAACATTATTCCCTTCTCCAGTCTGATTCTGACACCCGTGACGCTTTCCACAAATTACCTCTGGTGGCCTATGGGCGCGACAAAAATCTGAAGGACATCTTGGTCCACATCCACCTCAGGTCCTCTGCACCTGACCATTTTGGTACCGTGCGGTGCTCACGCGGTCGTTGTTTCACATGTCCTTATGTGGTTCAGATGCGCTCCATCTCATTCCCCAAGGCCAGTTTCTCCATCGATGAGGCCTTTACATGTGAATCCCGTAATGTTATTTACGTGATCATATGTAAACGCTGTGGTAAGCAATATATCGGTGAGACTGGCCTTAGACTGAGCGACCGCTTCTGTAACCACTTGCATGCTATCAAACACAGAACACCCACTCCTGTGGCCAATCACTTCAACGGCGATGGCCACCGTGGTGTCCTTGACATTTAGGTCACTGCCATCAGATCCTGGACCATCGATGATAGATCTAGGTACGCCCTCGAAAATCGTCTCATTTTCGAGTTGGGTACCATCAAGCCATTTGGACTCAATTCCGACCACTCTTTCGCTTAGTTCTCAGTCGTATTGGTCTTTGTTACGTCATCGTTTTGTTCCTCTCGTTCCACCTGTATTATCGTCTTTGTGTACTTCCTGTTCGTATGCTTTCGGTATCTATCTTACTATCACATTTCACTCGGATACGCATTCATTTCTACTTGTGGTTTTTTTATGTTTGTATGTTATGTCCGTATCTTGAAAAATGCATATTGGTCCGAAACGTCGACTTTGTCCTGTGTATTGTCATTTGTAGATTATATTCTGTGTTTTGTTTTGTTATATGTACCATATTTACATCCGTTAGTGATAGTGTGTAGTGTTTTAGTCGTCATTCAGTAGGACTTCATTACCTGTCTTCCTCGTGAGTATTATTTTCCATTATGTTCTACTAGCAGTACCACCTTCTATTGATATACAGAATAGCAACAGAGTTTTGAGTAATAATCAGGGACGTAGGTACATGTTCGGGAAAAAAGAGGAGGGAGGGGTGTTACATAAAGTCATTTCTTCGTTTGCATTGGGGGGGGGGGTAAATAGTTTATGGGTAGGAATGTTTCAATCATTTTGGCTTAGACCCTTTTACTAAATGTCGTGTACTGACTACCTAATGTGGGAGGGGGGGGGTGACGCCTAAGTCACACTTAGACTACGACACACGCTTGAAACCCGCACCCACCCCTCCCATAATGTACTGACTTGAGAATAATACATAATTTTATGGACATTTTGGGCTGACATATATTGTTATAATTTTGAAATGTTGACAGGTAGAGGTGACTTTTTGGCAACTATTGTCGTGTATGTTGTATGAATAGTTTTCTTCAAAGTTCTAGATTGAGAAATGCGCTTGGCTTGACTTATTGTGGGTGTAGCTGGTACTCTTATTATAGTTGAACAGACATCTGTTACCGGGGAACGTAGACGTGACTTTCCGACCCCGAGGCATGTTGTAGATGAAAAGGTTGATTTCCTCTCAGCAGTCAGTCTAGGCGTGGGTAGCCAGCAGAAGTCATCATATAGGTGATCTGTCGATCATTAATAACATTTCACAGGCCATTCAGTTGATTGCCTTCTCCCATCCTTTCCCCTCGATGAGAGCTCGGTAAATGGTTTTCATTAGTGTGTATGCTGTCACTGACTAGCGACCTTCGTATTTCTGCTGGGGGTGGCGTGTGGAGAGAGAACATCACACGTTTCTATGACGGATAGCTATAGATTACATAATCACCTTCTGTAGTTAACAGGTGGACTGGGACCTATTTCAGATTAGTTCTATAAGTCTCGTCTGCTTTTGAAAGGGCATGCTACGCCAATTTGTCTTGTAATCTCCCAACTGTTGGAGAATTACCCGTTACTCTTTCAAAATATGTCGGCTTCTAAAGTATATCAATTTATGTTGATTCCCTAATGTTTTGTAACCAAGGTTGCCGCTCACGTTTTGAAACAAGTGCAGATTACCTTTTAAAAGAATCGTCCTTCTTCATTTCTCGTCAGCGTTTAGAATATTTTCATTGACCTCACGATTCCTACTTGAATTTACTTGTATAAGCTATTATTTGAAGCAATATTGTCCTGACTAGGTTATTTATATTACAAGTAGGCCTATCGGTCCTTGTATACGAATACTGATGTTCAATGTTTGTGCTCCCGAGGGCGCGTCAATAACTTGTACAGGGTGGGGTGTTCGTTGTTGTTGTAATAGTCCCTGTCCGCAACCGATCGGCAGTAGAAGATCTGTTGACTATAATTATCACGTGACCAGGCGAAGGCCTCCTTTTTGTAAACAATGTATCATCATGATGCGACGTGGTTTGATTAATTTTGGTTTGTTATGGTATATTTAAGAAAGTATGTTTCTTTTCTTCTAATATTGTCATTAATATATCACATAATACTATTATACAAGATAGGCAGCAGATATGCCTCTGAAGTGTTGTGTTCCTAGCTGCAAATCTAACTATTGTGCAACCAAAGTTGATGTGTTGTTTACATTTTCCTCGGATATTGATCTTAGAGAGAATTAAATGTATCCAGCGATATGACTAGACACCCGACTAAATCAAGTGTCGTATGTAGCAAACATTGTCTGTCAACTGAACTTGTTCATTCAGACAAATTTACAGATAAACATGGTGTTGAACATGTAATTCCACGACAAATACCTACTTTACAAAAGAATGCATACCCAACTGTCTTTCCTGGTGTACCATCCTCATCATTTTCAGGTGCCATGCTGGCTGGCGTAGGTGGTAATGGCTCTCCACAGCTCTCTGTCCACAGTATTATGTATCAAAGTCGTTGTTGTTTCCTTGCCGTGCCAGGTTGTCAAACTGTCTAATATTTTCTCACGGTGTCGCCCTCTGTCTCTGGTGCCTTCAGTCTTGCCTGGTGTGACTATGTTCTCTAAACATTCCTGTTTCATGAAGTGGCCAATAAAAAAAAAAGATTGCCTTTTTCTTATGTTGTTGATTAAGGTCCGTTTCGCATTTGACTCGTTCAACACCTCTACATTAATTTTTCTGGCAGTCCATGGTATTCTCAGCAATCTTCTGTAGAACCACATCTCTGTTGCCTCCAATCTCCCACTTTCCAGTTTGTTTATTGTCCAAGACTCGCACCCATATGTTAGTATAGGGGTTATATAGCACTGCAGAACTCTCTTTCTCACCTCTAATGACATGGTCATATTACACAGTATATTTTTCTGAATGTTGTTTGTGCCTGTCCTACTCTGTATTTTATTCTGTTGAACTTCTTCCATCTGTTGTAATCATTGTACCTAGATATTTGAATTGGTGGACCATCTTACCTTTTAATTAAAAAATAACCACAGCTTCGTAAAGATCCCGAACAACGTACCGCACACATTACTAGTATTCATGAACACAAAGTTAATGAATGGTTGTCTTTAGATGTTCTTAAAGAATTTCCATACATACATCACAGATAGTATATAGGGCCTAAATTGAAAGAGCAGTTAGGGAAAAAGAGCAGCTATACTGCTGCTGATGAAACCTTAGCATGCGTAGTGTTGTAT
Source organism: Meghimatium bilineatum (assembly GCA_034231615.1). NCBI lineage: Eukaryota > Metazoa > Mollusca > Gastropoda > Stylommatophora > Philomycidae > Meghimatium > Meghimatium bilineatum. The sequence goes on from CM067307.1 coordinate 19,608,403, forward strand.
ATACTTGATGTAAAACCAGACTTTGCACCTTCCATAGTAGTGAGTGTACAAGTTAAGCCTGATATGACTGCAATTTGTTTTTCTCAAAATGAAAAAAAAAATAGATAAACACCGTAACTAGATTACATGTATAGATAACAAATTAGAGAGATGGTCACTGCTTGAAAGTCGTTTAATACACTATAATGAGTGTGAGTGTTTTCACATTAAACACAGAAATACCTTCAAGGATTTCATTGAAAAAGCTAAAAGTAATTTACAAAGTTCTGCCGAACAACAAATGTTTCATAGTGAGACAGATGCGGAAATAAACTGAGACGCAAATAAGAAATTTTGAAGAACAAATGAATTTGTTAATCGCTGCAAAATCCAGAAGAAGCTATAACAGTAGCAGACTGTTTTGCTTTTATGCTGTTTATTAAATCTCCATCTTGTTACAGATTTATTAGAACATCGCAAATGTTATGTTGTTTATTAAATCTCCATCTTGCTACACATTTATTAGAACATCGCAAATGTTATGTTGTTTATTAAATCTCCATCTTGCTACACATTTATTAGAACATCGCACATGTTATGTTGTTTATTAAATCTCCATCTTGCTACAGATTTATTAGAACATCGCACATGTTGTTGTTTATTAAATCTCCATCTTGTTACAGATTTATTAGAACATCACACATGTTATGTTGTTTATTAAATCTCCATCTTGTTACAGATTTATTAGAACATCACAAATGTTATGTTGTTTATTAAATCTCCATCTTGCTACAGATTTATTAGAACATCGCAAATGTTATGTTGTTTATTAAATCTCCATCTTGCTACAGATTTATTAGAACATCGCAAATGTTATGTTGTTTATTAAATCTCCATCTTGCTACAGATTTATTAGAACATCACAAATGTTATGTTGTTTATTAAATCTCCATCTTGCTACACATTTATTAGAACATCGCACATGTTATGTTGTTTATTAAATCTCCATCTTGTTACAGATTTATTAGAACATCGCACATGTTGTGTTGTTTATTAAATCTCCATCTTGCTACAGATTTATTAGAACATCGCACATGTTATGTTGTTTATTAAATCTCCATATTGCTTCAGATTTATTAGAACATCGCACATGTTATGTTGTTTATTAAATCTCCATCTTGCTACAGATTTATTAGAACATCACAAATGTTATGTCTACCCTACTGAAGCACATTACAAAATTTAACATCTCAATTATCAGTGTCTGTTAATAATGGTAGTATATCTCAGTACCTGAAATGGAAGCAAAGCCATCTCACTGGACTAGAAAAACTTGTAGTTTTGTTCAACTGGATGAGATTCCTGTTACCTCCTCAATAACCAACTACGGGGGCAAACTAATGGGCAATGATAATTCAAAAGAAGCTGCAATCGATGTACCCATATCTAGATATGTATATATAGGAAGATAGCCCATAAGATGTTTACTACAAACAAGCCGAAGAATTACCAAGACACACTGTTTGACCTGTGTGACAGCAACACCGGCTACATTGTAAATCTTCGAACTTTTGTCGTCCGTAAGCCGCTAATATCTACATTTTAGAGAACCGCTATGCCAAATGCCGCTCACATCACCTCTTTGTTAAATTACATTACTGTCACGACTTATAAACATCTTCAGTTTGTGATAAATTTTACAACTTTATTTGAAATAATTGAATCTAGTCCTCCTCGGCATGCTTTGAAAATATTCCAAAATACTCTAAGCAAGAATTCTTAGTTGTCAAGTACGGAAAACTTGTTTACTTGAGTTGCAAGGCGATCGGTGGCGCTAGCACAGACATGGTTCAATTCCTGTCTGCGTTAAGAATTTTTTCATCGATCCTCATGCCCCAACGTTTTTTTTAAATTCTTCATAGTAAATGGTTGAATTGTTGACATGCTATTCGGTTCTATGTAAAATTACGGAGAGATAGATAGATGGAATGATGTATTCGATGGATGGATGAATAGATAGATATACAAATACGAGTTTTGATATACGTTGCGAAGAAGTCCCTTAATTAGTGCCAGTTTCAAGCCAAAGTAAACTGTTCGATTTCTTGATTGGTCTTTACTGTATTTGTGTGTTTTATGTTTTATGTAATAATGATAACACATTTTGATGCAGTTTTGCCACGATTGCTTTAGGAAATGACAATTTAGTGCCGTATAATTTCCTCACACATCAAATAAAGTAATATGGTATTAGAAGACACTGCCGCTCGTGTAATGCCGGAACCGAAAGGAAAATAAAGTAAAGCGTTACCTTGCTATGCAATCAAGGCAGTAGGCAGTAAATATGATTTTAGTAATTGAGGAGAATGTATTCGTTAAAAAAAAAACCCCAGCATAGTTTACGTGAAATTTATCTTAATATTTTTTTTGAATGAGGGACGGGGGAGTTCAGTAAAGGTTTACCCTCATTTTTATTTGTTTCATACTACTAAATGTCATGGTTTAGTCTCCAAATGGAAGGGAGTTGACCACTCACATTCATATATACGGGCGTAGCACTCAGTAGCTATTGCACCTTCCACTTTGTTATACCCAGGATATGGGTATGAACACATATGGGAGTGTCATTTGTTTTTACCCCATCTTTGTTATTGATACTTTCATATGGGTATGAACACATATGGGAGTGTCATTTGTTTTTACCCCATCTTTCGTTTCCGAGATACCAGTTACATTTACCTACAGAATGACGTTTGATACGCTGCGTGATCTTAAAGTAGACAATTACCATCTTAACAATGGGTGCTTTAAAAAAAAAATAGTTTGGAGATTTCATGTAGTTTAACCGAAATGACGTTTTCTTCAATATGACTCTTAGGCATATGTTCGAGGCATGACACGTCATGGTTGCCATATAATTTATCAGCACGAAAGTACATATTGAAGACGTGCATCGATTGTGGGACATGTACACACACTCATAGAAATGTTATAGTATTCATCATACACAAAATAACAAGTGTTACAGTATTCATCATACACAAAATAACAAGTGTTATAGGTAAGAAAGTATATGCTGGGGAAAATGGTGGATGCAGGACTCAGAGGGAAAAAAAATGCAAGTGTGAACTTTATTGTAAGTAAATTAAAGTATTACCAGTGATTAAATGACATTCTAAGAATGCAAGACAAGCACCGACGTTTGGACTATAATTTGTGTTATCACAACGAAACTATCAATTCCACTATCATGTCAGGTCTTTCGAAAAAAGGTTTACAAGAACCTCTCCCCCCCCCTACATGTCTAGGTCTGATATTGGAGTTTCTTGTATCTTCTTCTTCAGCGTTCATTCTCAAACTCCTGCTTTAATTCTCTCATAGCAGGACCATGGTCCTACTAGATTTCCAGCAGGATGTAGTCCAGAGAATGAAAATGCGTTGCATCGCCGTTTTATTTGCGTCAATGGCCCGCCACATCCGTCTTCAGCGGAGTTTCTTGTGTTATTCACAACCACTCACTACGTCATTTAAAGGTAAAGGTATGTCTCACGACAGCAACCTGCCGTCGGGGATGAAGATAACTCTTCACGTACTAGGCCGCAACAATTATTAGGTGGGGTGGCCAGTTCCCTTGACTACGTCATTTACTTGAATATTATTCAGTTACCTCATATGTCATTAACTACTATATTATTCACAACCACCCACTGCGACATTTAGTTGAATGCTATTCACAACCACCCACTACGTCATTTAGTTGAATGCTATTCACAACCACCCACTACGTCATTTAGTTAAATGCTATTCTTCTTCTTCAGCGTTCATTCTCAAACTCCTGCTGAATCTCTCTTGTAGCAGGGCCATGATCCATTCTAGATTTTCAGCAGGATGTAGTCCAGAGAATGGAAATGCGTTGTGTCGCCTTTTTATTTGCGCCAATGGCCCGACACATACGTCTTCGGCGGAAAAAAAATGCTATTCACAACCACTCACTAAGTCATTTACCTGAATGTTATTCACAACCACCCTCTGTGTCATTGCGTTGAATATTTCCTATTTATGAACTATCATATGTGACAAATTGTTTCTAAATTATGCAAACACCACCTGTCCCTACAGTGTATCAGCTATACTCCCTTGGCATTGGTCAATGTTAGCATCCTCGTCTAATTACAATTCCCATAGTCCCTTTTCCCTGTCATTGGAAGATGCCAAATGTCTTTCAATCTACATGTATCACATTCACATCGTTGCCATTCTCTTGATACAGAGCTGGCTCAAGGTCGCGGTACACACAACACATGCCAATGCTGACGTTTGTTATCTCCACTTTTTAAAAAAAATGTAAAACCTATTTGTCTTCACGCAACCCTTTCTGAGCATTGATTTTGATCATTGTTTGTCATCACTAATTGAAATAGGGCCTTCATTCAAGAGCGTATTTTTGTAAATCCACTACTCCACAACATTTGCAATTCTTCTGCTTTTGTTCTCAAACTCCTGCAGATTATCAGGATGTAGTCCGGAATGCGCTGTGCCATGGCGTACATCATTGCTGCGATATCCACGCCTTTCGGCCTGACACATCCGACTTCAGCATGGCTTTGGGTCACTGACCCTATATGGGAGGGGCACCCAACTCCAACTCATAACCTCTCTAGTCGCTTTTTACGACATGCGTGGAAGGTAAGTAGTGTTGCTATTCTTTACTCCTCTTACGGGCCCGGCAACACACGGGCGAACATTTGCACTACTCTTAAACACATTCCCTAGGACTTACATCACAATTCCTATCAGCGATATAGCTACGGTCGTGTAACAATCAGCGGAAACACTGAGCTGCAATAACGATGATTCGACGACTAACTGGGCGTATTAGTTAACACCACCGAAGTTATGTATATCGGGTCAATTTAACAAATAAAACGACGACAGAGCGCATGTGTGTTCTCTGGACCAAAAAAGCATTCCTGAAAACCGCTGAGAATGTAATGAGACAATTGTCCATGACACGAGAGATTTAGGCCGAAATCTAGAATAATTCCCATCAATATGAGATTACATTTTTTTCTGTCTTTTATTTTAGTTATACATTTTTAAAAAAGTAATAAGAAAGTAGTTTACGTTCTACAATTGTTTGCGATATTCTCAATACAGGATGTCTATAAAAATCCATGTGTACTTATTTACATTTCTGGAGTGCAATCACATGATTTGTGAAAAACAATCATTAAGTGCCGTCTCCGCAACGAAGGTTAGCTGCAACAGACCTCCTACTTCCCCTTGTCTCTTTTTTTTTTGATGGTGCAAAACTTAACATAGTGACGTGTCATATTAAATATAAAAATCTGTCATATTTTGATAAACTTCTATGCACAATTTTAAGGAAATTGTAGGCTTATATAGAATGTTGTTAAATGTGTGGTTTTTAAAAGCAGAAGGGTTGAATTTTGTAACCAACTGCCTACTATATGTGAGTTGATTTTTCCTTGAACTAGGCTTTACAGTCAAATCTTCTTCTTCTTCAACGTTCATTCTCAAACTCCCGCTGGATCTCCCCTGTAGCAAGACCATGGTTCTGCTAGATTTCCAGCAGGATGTAGTCCTGAGAATGGGAATGCGTTGTGTCGCGGTTTTATTTGCACCAATGGCCCAACAAATCCGTCTTCGGCGGCAGTCAAATCTCATTTAACACTTTCGTCCGGAGCGAGGAACTATGTTCTTGATAACATAAATTCTCTATATACATTACAAATAATAAATATAATTGGGGATTTAAACAAGTGTTGTTTAATGACATTTGTTATAAAGGATGCACTATGGAGGCATTCTACTGTACTCACAATTAAGATGATGATGATGTAGTTACTAATTCACAAGCGAAGATGAGCATGGCGTAAAGTTCAGATGTTATTATGTGTGTTTTCAGTAGAAAAATTTCAAGCTTTACTTGTTGGATTTATGTTCTGCGCGGTGAGTACATGTTATCGATGCCGTTAAGTACAAGTTTGGTACTTGTGGATGTGTGGATAGTTGAGAATTACAAGCCGAGACCGTCGAAAAGTAAAAGATCTCTGTACATGACTTCCTTCTTTACGTTTTTGATTATTGTAGTGATTTCCGTTGATCACTATTTATATATTTGGAGTCGCGAGCCAAAAATAGCGAAGGCCAACAAATAAAATGCCCGGAAATAATAAAAAATCGGCCTTTTAGTTCATGTTTACATTTTCTGTACACATGTCTTTATACTAGAGACTAGTACAAACTAAGCTTGAACAGGACTGCTTCAAGAACAGGAATGAAGAATTTCTTAAGACAATGGAAATTTTTCTGACTTCCTAGGTTTTTGTCTTGTGAATTGCCCTAAATATTGTACTTTTTTCAACGTTTTCAGTATTTTGATCATGCCAGGCTTTGACAATCACGAGTTATGGCTTCGGAACAGCTTGGGTCGATCGTGCAATGCTTGAGAAATTGTCTCTCAACTTATCTGTAAAATTATTTTCTGGCCCCCATGTAAACGCTTCTCTACGCACAGCTCACAATAGAACTCTCATAGGTTAAAAGCGATGTGCGTCGGCCAGAATGAGGCAAACCTACCAGTTAGTAAACAAACAAAAGCTCACAATAGAACATCCCCCCTCCCCATTTTCAAAAGAAAGATGCTAGAATGTCATGTGACTACTGAACATCCATTGGTCGGACCTTAAATCAAACAGTCATCAGGCAAGAAGCAAAACAAGAATATTTATCCACCTATATTAGAATGATTCGCTGGAATTACATCGGACACGCGCTGCCAGTGGATACTGAAAGACTTTCCTGTCAAGCTTTGATGTGGCCACCAAATGGAAAGAGAAAATGAGAAAGACATTGCGTAGAACTATTACAAGAGAGCGCTCCACCATCGGTATAAAAAAAACAATGAAGACCTAAGGCAAATTGCAATAAAACGCGAGACATGGAAATCTATGACATCCGCCCTATGTGCCGTCTTGGCCATTGAGCAGGGATCGGGAACCCATGGCTCGCGAGCCAGATGTGGCTCTATTTATGACTGCATCAGGCTCGCAGACGAATGTTCGATTATAAAAAAAAAGTATCTTTAGACTCCTTTGATCAACATATTAATTGCATGTTTTATTTACATGTTTGAAACTATTCTTTAATGTTCTAATGATAATATATGCACTTATATGGTTTCATATACACTCATTGATATTATTATACATACAGAAAAAAATGTAGGTGTGTTAAAAATGAGAGGATGACTCTACTTCGCGGTTTTTCACTTATCGTGGCCTGTTCTGGTCCCTATTAACCGCGATAACTGAGGGATGACTGTAATCACATTTTCGTCTTGCATAACATCATTAAGCATTGGAATTAATTTTCTCCAAACTACTTGTTAGACCGAAAAGATATTTTGGATCTAATTTGAGATCCCCCCATGACCCTATAAAACAATATTTTGTCCTTTAAAAATGTAACTAGATTAAAACATTTTATCTATAAATTACACATTTATAAAGGTTTTGTGAATTTATGCAATGCGATGTGCCATTGTTTACAGTATTACACCCGAATCTGTCGACAGTTCAGGTTGATGGCGGGAAATAAACCTTATTTATTGTTTTTGTTTTCTCTAAAACTCTTCATTGGCTGTGAAGCAAAGTATAAATATACTGGCCGATTAAAGGCATGATTAAAATAAAAACACGTCGTTAGTGCCGGATATTTTTCTCGATGCAGATGAACTGTAGTGTGTACACACTGGAAAGATTTGTATATTTATACAAATAGAATTATACTGCTGTGAAATTCAACTGTTTTTGATTTTTCATGCGCATCAAGTCGACCCACTATTGTACGGAAACTACGATTTCCATGAATGCGAATGTGTCGTCCTTTGTCGTTTATTTAGAGATTTCATTGTAATTAACAGACTTCGTGAATTTATTTAGCATTAATATCTTCGTGATTCATCACAAAACTCAGAAACTCATTACACTTAATAAGGGCTATTTACTTCTGAATTTCTCGTGTTGATCCAATTCTCACTAGTATAAGTTAGAAAGCAAGTACTTCTCCAGGATATCCATTCACGCTGATCTCACGTAGCGTGACTTACGAATATCTTGATATATCCGGCTTTTCCGTGTTTTTCTTTGTCTGATAACACAAAGTATCCGAAAAGTCACAAATTATTCTCCACATCAGTCAAGAGGAAAGACCACTGTGTCAAATCACAATGTAACCAATGATCTATCAACATCAGTCAAGAGAAGTGACGGCTGTGTGAGATCAGCACGCATGTCACATCAGTCAAGAGGAGTGACGGGTGTGTGAGGTCAGCACGCATGTCACATCAGTCAAGAGGAGTGACGGGTGTGTGAGGTCAGCACGCATGTCACATCAGTCAAGAGGAGTGACGGGTGTGTGAGGTCAGCACGCATGTCACATCAGTCAAGAGGAGTGACGAAGTATATAGACTATATATACTCCCGGTATATACTACCGTATATATAGTATACTATATATATATATATATATATATATATATATATATATATATCTATATATTTATATATATATATATATATATATATATATATATATTATCTAAAATATAAGCACGTTTGACTCTACCGTAGAGTAACTTTGCAAATATTGTGCGTGAAATCCCGACTATTTTTAGTGACAAACGACTCTTTCTGTAAATTTTTACGTGTCAGTTGCATATCATTTTGTATACGTGGAGTTATCCATGGCTCAACACACATACTTGATAGATCTATATTTTCTATTTTCAGAATATCATTGTGTATACTTTATTTGTAACACTTTATTATCCCGTTGGTTTATTACATAGCACGGTTTTTAGGGATGCTGATTTTCTGATCCGATTAGCATGTTAACTCAAGTTGCGAGAAAAACGGTTGTCAGCTGAACGAATCCGGTTCGAAACTAGTATGATTACTCAATTGTTTACGAACATCAGCTATTCTGCCTACTCAGAATTGTTTCTGAACTTTTAAGGAGAATGTCCGAACTTTTACTGTGTAAGGCAGGATGTCAAAGACACAAGAACACTTATGCAGTTGTATCATTGTTTATTGATGTCCGTTAGAATTACTGTTGCTAACAGCGCAATAGTATGTTTGTGTAGAGAGGTCCGGGTACTGATGTTCAACACGTGTCCTTAAAACTCGACCAACTTGGCAGAGCTACAGACGGTTATTGATTTCAGAAGTGTGTGTATAAGTAATACATCTTTATGTACACCATCAACATGGTTCTTTGTGTGGGCTCTGCAATGTAGTTGCCTCTTGTTCTCTTCGGGAAGATCTGGCGTATTTGTAAGCGTTTACTAATTATGTGATACTTCGTTGCACCATGCTTAATGATTAGCCAATGAAACGAATTCATATTTCTTCTTCTGTGTTCGTTCTCAAACTCCCGCAGATTTTCAGTATGCAGTCCAGAAAACAGAATGCTTTCTGTCATGGTTTTACAGCCCAGCTGTGATATCTGCGTCATCGGCCGGACACATCCGACCTCAGCATAGCTTCTGGGTTACTTTGGCCGTTTATGGGATGAGGCAGCTAACTCCACCCCAATACCTTCCTAGTCTTCTCTTACGACATGTATGAAAGATAAACAGTTTCGATACTCTTTGCTTCCTAGCTGTGTACTGGGAATTTTTGTTGTTTGTTTATTGTTATGCCAAGTCTTTTTTCCAGAATAGTCAGTGAGCAGATTACAGTTATTTGACTGATTCGAATTTTTCATACTTTTCATTGGCTGATTCGAATTGTTCATACTTTTCATTGACTGATTCGAATTTTGCATACTTTTTCATAATTTTCATTGACTGATTCGAATTTTTCATACTTTTCATTGATGATTCGAATTTTTCACACTGTGAAGATTACACTTACTGAGTAGAATGATTTTTCTCAATTTGTCTTCTAGATACAAAATATGGGTCCCGTTGCACCAAATGATACAAGACAATTCCTAGGATTGAAATAACAAAACAAGTAGTACTGGAAGAGACAAATGATGAATAGCATGAGCCAAAATAAGTTATGTTGTTTCGGATCTGTGCAGGGTGCTATACCGGAGAAGGACTTACTAACTGCACACGCAAACAGATTTCCTTACATCTCCTTATATAGTATCTCATATCCTGTGACGAAGAAGTTGCGTCATGGTCGCAAATAGGGTCTGCTTACCGAAGCACGTGAAGACATCTCGGTGAACTACGCGGATAATGCCCCACTAGCTGACACAACGAGTACAAAGGTGACTCTCAGTCATGTGATGTGAACCACACAGAGAACGATGAGGAAATTATAACGATCTGGTCATCTACTGCATCCTGAACTGTTGTTAAGTTTTATCAGTGCTTTTATCTTGCCACTGGTGTCAAATAGACCAGAACGATAGAGCGTGGTTGGCGAGCAGCGCAATATTTCCTAACCTTAATCCATATACAACACAAGGTATATACATTTGAGACATCTTACAAAACGTGTTTCCTCGAAAACACAGACGAATCACACATGTGCTCAATCCCTATCATGCATGTCCCAGATGTGGGAGGGGATTTCATGCTAAGATTAGATTTCTGTAATCTGGCAGATATATGCAACAACACACATTTGAAACTGTTATCAAAGCCTGTAATGAAGAGTTGTTATTATTGTTATTCTTGAAAGTCTTGACTACGTCCCTTTGTTGAAAGTCTTGACTACGTTCCTTTGCCGAAAGTCTTGACTACGTTCATTTGTTGAAAGTCTTGACTACGTTCCTTTGCCGAAAGTCTTGACTACGTTCCTTTGTTGAAAGTGTTGACTACGTTCCTTTGCCGAAAGTCTTGACTACGTCCCTATGTTGAAAGTCTTGACTACGTTCCTTTGTTGAAAGTGTTGACTACGTTCCTTTGCCGAAAGTCTTGACTACGTTCCTTTGCCGAAAGTCTTGACTACGTTCCTTTGTTGAAAGTGTTGACTACGTTCCTTTGCCGAAAGTCTTGACTACGTCCCTATGTTGAAAGTCTTGACTACGGTATTTTGTGGAAAGTGTTGACTAAAATCGCATATTTTAATAGATGCTGATTGGTTGAATTCTGAACACGTGTTGTCAAATTTGAGAAGCGAATCAATGCCGCCTGAACCATGACCAGTCGTCAATAAAAGACCAACTGACTCAATTTGAGAAGCGAATTGATGCTGCCTGAACCAGTCGTCAATATAAGACCTGCTGACTCAATTTGAACACAACCTGCTAAAGTCTAATACATCCATCTGCAACATGGTTTCTGGGTCAGACTGATCGTATACGAGATGGCACAGCCAGCTCTACCCATAAAACCTTCTTTAATGCCTCTTACGACATGCATGGAAGGTGTTGCTATTCCTTGCTTCCATTTCAGGCTCTGGCAACATTGCTCTAGACTCTTTCAGCATATCTCTTTGAATTCTGGATTGGACACATCTACAATTGTTATTTGTGCCAGCCACATGTCGCATACAATGGCAACCTACTAAACGTAAATATTGCATAAAATAACTACGCACTAAACATCTGGGATGATCGTTTCGTACTGAATAGGATATGCTACCTACTGCATATTGTATGCAAGAGCAACCCAATAATGTAAATATTGCCTAATTTCACTGCTTCTCAAAAATGTCAGGCTGATCGATGTATCCTGAAGAAGACATGCTAGTAATTACATAATACATGCTTTATTTTATTTGTATTCAATCATTCCAATTGTCTCTACTCTTCAGACATGTTTGTCAATACAGAGGCTGCAATGCGTGCCCTCGTGACCTAATCCCTCCTCACGGTTCGGGCAATGATGCAGGTATTTGCTAATTGGAGTATTTGTACGTCACCTTTTTGGGCGATTCTGCTTCTTCTTTCATATGGACATGCTGGTGAGTACACGTGTTTGTTTGTTAGATTACGTATTTACAGTGAGCTGTTTACCCTCCTCGTCTCGGATTAATTGATGCTTTTATTTCTGAACTTGCTACAATTCTTTAGCTAACATGCTAACATTGACTAGCATTCTTTGATGTCTTGTTTAACATATATTTGATATAACTTAATTTGAAAGGAGCTTAACTCATCACGCAAGGTATTTTTTTTTAAAATTTCAGTGTTCATACACAAAATACCGCTAGATCTCATTTGTAGCAGGACCATTGTCCTACTGGATTTCCTGTAGGATGTAATCCAGAGAATGGAAATGAGATTGTATCGCCGTTTTATTTGCGAGAATTGCCTGACACATCCAACTTCGGTGGTGATAATTAATACGGTTGAGTGGTTTTTTTTTTTACCAATAGTATAGTTGGCCAGGCGCACGAGAGAACTGCTTCTCGTAGTTACACGCTGTCCATTGTGTTCACAAAGATAACCGCGGTCAAACATGCTTGACATTTTTGCTGCAGTCTGTATCGCTATTGACGTGGTCACAGACGCCCACCTTTCAGTATTATATTCAAAATTTCTTCCATATTCTATGCTGTCCATCAACGTCCTGTACTGCCTCTTGTTCCCCTCATTTCCGATCGTACAAATTGTGCATTTGATGTTTTTAAGTTTCCTAAAAATTAAACATTAGTTGAATAACAATATGCTATTCATCAGCAGTTCTCAATTCATTTTTAAATCAGCGGTCACTTTTTATTAAGGATAAAATGTCTACTTTCCAACGTCTCCCCCACCCCCGGTTTTCCACTGCCTAACAGAAGGTTATCTTTCTTCGCAAGTGACCAATAATTTTTACACGTTTTCATAACGAGGCTTCTTATTCGTCGTTTAAAATAGTGTTTCGCAACGTGGGGCCCACTCCCCATAGGGGGCAAATTGACTTCATGGGGGGGGGGCAAGTCGAACAAATTGTAATTAGGTTTCATTTAAGGAAAAATTAAATTTTTTACTATAAAGAAAATATGTATATGTTATATAGGCGGGGGGGGGGCATCAATATTTTAGGAAGACTTAGTTGGGGGCATGGTAAAAAAAAAAGGTTTGGAAACACTGGTTTCCATAGTTAAGTTCCCATGACATACCTGGTTCTAGATGGATCTCTAGGTTCCTTAATTTTTCAATTTTCTCGGGGGGGGGGGCAATATTGCACACGTTAAGAACCACTGCTACAAAGTACAGTATATGGGTTCAATTATAATTTATAATAATAATTATTATTAGTACTATTATTATTATTATTATTATTATTATAATGCTGTTATTATAATGCTATTATTGTTATTATTATTATTATTATTAGATAGTGAAAATGTACGTACATAATTTAGTTAGTTGAAAGACCATCATCGATTATTTCACATCGAACCATCGGCCCATAAGTTCTTGGATCACTTCCTCGAGATATCCCTTGACTAGCGGTTGATCACATCATCATCTCTATGTTGGTTTACCAGTTCTCTCTCATTACATTCACGTTTAGTCGTAGACAGGCTTGCTGGTACGGCAATCATGGTCACCGGATAAGTAATAGACCGAGATGACGCTATGAATGCTCAGAGATAGGACGAGTGACCGATAGAGAGTCTGAGAGAGAGAGAGAGAGTGAAAGTGTGAGAAAGTGATTGAAGGAGAGTAATGATCCAGATTGTAAGTTGGTCACATGATAAATGGATAATAATATATCCATCTGGTGGAAGTATGCGACGTTAAGTTACTGAGATGCATTTAGAATACCCATGTTCTTTGTGAGATAAGGGTACCGGAGGTCAAGCAATGAAACCAAATTGGATTTTTGTTTTGAATGTAGGTTAGCCCATGCGTAAATGTTGGTAAAATTCGATATTCAGAGCGGTGACACTCTCTCTGTAGGGCATATGCGCCCCCCCCCCGTCGGGGGTAACTGTTTTGCCGAGGACGCGAAGAAAAAAAATTGGGATCACAGACTCATCTAGGAGAACCACAGAAAGATACCTTTATTTTCTTTTTCCTCGTTCTCCAGCCGAAATGAGGCGCTGATAGTGTACATCATCAAAGAACTTTACTGTGGTCACTGACCCCGAGACAGGGGCGTGAGGCTTGTTTGTCAGATCTGTTTCCGATGGCAATATTTTTCTTCTTGTGGCTGTTATTTGGACAATATTTAAGAAAATCTAATTTTGTTCATCCAGCGAAAGTTCAGCGAATAGCAAAATTTGTTCTTAAATATGAAAAAGACAAAAATAATGGCAACTGACTAAACTAAATCAAGACCCAAAATTAATATTGAGAACTGCAATTTGGAAGAAGCGACACATTTTGATTATTTAGGAACTAATATAAACAATGCGGGGGACTGCGCAGTTGAGATCAAGAGAAGAACGGCAATGGCGCTGGCAAAATTAAAACAGATAAAGAAACTATGGCAAGGTACTAACATAAGAACCAAATTGTTTTTACTATGAACATGTGTATTTCCTGTGGCGACATGGATGTGAAGTATGGGCACTAAATAAAACATGAATACCATGGACAGCGAAGAAAACAAACCAGGAGATGTTACGAACAATTAACGTCCAAGAAGGCTGGCTTCTGAACACTATATTAAAGAAAACGCTAGTTTATTCTCGGTCATATTAAGAGACACGACGGCATGGAGAGAGTGTTACTGGAGGGGATGATAGAAGGCAACAGGGGCAAAGGCCAACCAAGACTCCGTTGGACAAAAGACATTCAAGAATGCCTGCGCATGTTACTGGAAGATGCAGGGCAACTTGCTCAAGACCGTGGAGAATTCAAGAGATCCATAGGAAAGACTACGTTCTGGAAAGAATATGTCACTTGATGATGATGAGCGTTTGTTCTCAAATCTCAGAACTGAATGCGTTGTGTCGTAGTTCACATCTTAGCTGTGATATCTGCGTCTTTAGGCATTATGTATCTGCCTTCAGCATGAGTTCTGTATCACAACTCTTTCTGAGATGGTACAGCAAAATTCATCCCAAAACCTCCTTAGTTGCCTCTTATGATATGCCTGGCGTATTAACAGTGATGCTATTCTTTGCTCCCTTTTCGAGCCCCGAAATAAAGTTTACAAGCTTTGTCTTTTGTTTTGGGTCCGTGAGCGGGGAAGAAAGTCTTTTCTAAATGGGGGCCCCAGGTGAAAAAGATAATGGGAACCACTAATGTAAAGAGGCCTGGATTCTTCTCAGTCCAGACACACTTGAGTCGATCAGCTGTAATTATCTCTTTTAAGTGTAGTTTGTGAGAAATACAACTGACCGCGTTATCTTCAAATTAGCCAAGTGCTTGGTGCAATTGTCTCTCTGCCTGGACGATACCTAGTATAGTGTATTGTTCTTTACACCACAAGGGTTCCTGTATCGACCCAGTTTCAGGAAACGAATCCGATTAACAATCCTGGGAAAGTAAAAGCTGACCTATCATCCCAAAAGCTCCGCTAGTTATAGAAAAATGCGGGCATAATACTGTGTTCCCCCTGTACTTCAGTGCTTCTTAATTCTTGATTAAGAACAATTATCACGACACTGGGGACGTTCTCATAAGTGCTTACCTCTTCAGACATCGAATCTTTGTTACCCAATCAATTATTGTTTGTGGGTTCTTCTAATCTTTCCAGAGAGAACATACTTTCACCTCTCTTCCCCGGACACTCCCGTTTCTATCTGAACATGTATACTTGATTCTTGATTAGAAACTGGCCTCACAGCACGTGAGGCATTCCCATAAGTGCTCCACCCTCTGTTTCAGCAGCCATCAGACTCGATGGTGTTTCGAGTCTAATGCCGCTGAAACAAACGTCGACATCATGACTCAAATCTGGCCCTTGCGACAGGTTTCTTTGTTGTTCCGTCCACCCAAGCCGTGCCCGTAACTAGTTCAATCACAACGTCGGCCAGTTGAAACAACATGGTAACTGTTATCGAAGGTTACGACTACGGGCATATCTCTAAGCATTCATAACGTCATCTCGGTCTATTACTTATCCGGTGTCCATGATTGCCGTACCAGCAAGCCTGTCTACGACTAAACGTGAATGTAATGAGAGAGAACTGGTAAACCAACATAGAGATGATGATGTGATCAACCGCTAGTCAAGGGATATCTCGAGGAAGTGATCCAAGAACTTATGGGCCGATGGTTCGATGTGCAATAATCGATGATGGTCTTTTAACTTACTAAATTATGTACGTACATTTTCACTATCTAATAATAATAATAATAACAATAATAACTTTATAATACTAATAATAATAGCATAATAATAATAATAACAGTACTAATAATAATAATTATAAATTATAACTACATTTACTCTCTCTCTTTCGACCTACTTCTTCTGGTGTGTATCCGCGACTACCCTAACGCAATACTACCTCTTCTCATGAATGGTATAAAAAGGAACTCTACATCTGTTAGCACTGGTTGAAAAACTGGGGTCTTTATTACCTCTAATATTTTATGGTAGTGCGTCCTGATATAACATTATTGGAGTTTGTCCGCTGGTTGAAAGGGCACGCCTCTCCAACAGAGAGGCAAACTCATTAATTATCAAGTTAACACTGGTTGCTGCCATTATAACAATGAATTAAGTAAAGTATAACAATGAATTAAGTAAAGTATCAACATCAAGAACACTAGTAAAATTGAAGGCAAGCAGAAATATTAATTATTGATTATGAACCGACTTTACTGCACGTCGGACAGACTCATAGCTGCGCAGTCTCCCCAAATAACTATCGAAGTGTGTGCATGCTGAGAGTTCTTGTGATTCTCTGGTTGAACATATTCTCGATTCTGTCTCTCAGATGCCTAATCCTACTCGCGTCACACTGAATGCCAAATTCTCATAATAGCTTTGTAGATGCATCATTTTATACTAGTGTATACCGGTATATTCAAATCAACTGCAACAGTTCTCATATTTCCATTTTCAATTCACCGACTATAGATGCATTCAAAGCATACATGTTTGTTCTCACAGTTCATGAACATTAGCGTGTCTTGAGCAGTAGACCCATACGACCAGAAAAGGTTTTAACAGGCTATATGTCCCATCCACTCATACCGCAACTAACCGATTTGAATCTTTCGAAGCATGGGCTGAGGTTAAGCAAAGACAGTTTTACTTGTATATACAAACAGTGGGCGTTGTTGCCTTCTCCGTATCAGGTGGTGTAGAGGTGATATCAGATAGAGACTTGTTACAGACAACAAGGTAGAGATAATGCAACTTTAGATTTGGGGATCCCGTTCACTAAAAGTGATTTTCAGCGACTACAAGAACACAAGATTATGTGGATTACATGTAACAGATCCAAATGCTAAAGGTGCTGTACAACCACATCCTTGCAAGCGACCTTAAACTGCCGATGTGTTTACGCTTTCAAAGAACTTGATTAGATTCTTCTTGATTAGAAAACTGGCCTCACAGCACGAGGGGCATTCCCATAAGTGCTCCGCCCTCTGTTCCAGCAGCCATTCGACTCGATGGTGTTTCGAGTCCAATGCCGCCGAAACAGACGTCGACACCAGGGCACAACTATGGCCAGTGCGACAGGTTTCTTTATTGTTCTGCCCACCCACGCCGTGCCCACAACTAGTTCAAGCACAACGTCGGCCTGTCGGAATAATATGGTAACTGTTATCGAAGGTTACGACTACTGGATTGTATAGATGACGTGCCATGAAGCTTTTATAAGAAGATAAACCTCAATATAAAGGCATGTCATCTACTAAGGTTTTCTGTTGCATGGTTGGTTTGTCTAGTGAGCCATTGGTGAGACCCACAGACACAACCGCATGCTTTCAAAGAACGTTGTGCTTTAACCCCTTTTATTTTTGGATCAATCGTTTGTAATCGCGTGTTCTTGTCTCATATAATTCCCTCCAGTGGAAGTCAAGACTAAAGAAGGAACATGGTTATGAATTTAAAACCGTTAAATACCCAACAACATGACCACACAAGTGATTTTACTAGTTCACAAAAGGGAGAAGAACACTGAGAAGGATACAGACTTATCTGGAGAAGAACAGTTGAAGAAGAAGTTCACGAGTCTCATGATCTGAGTTAGAAAGACTTATTTCCCTTGACAAAGGTGTTAGATCCTGATGAACCGAGTTAAAAACTATCACCATGCTGTAACATGACATAGATTCATATAGTCTTCTGCCTACTTTGTTATCCATATATGGATAAAGACTTATTCGGTCGAAACGTCGATTCCCACGTATTTGTTCCAAGTAAAATTGCTATTCAACCTATTATAATTTCCCCCCTTATGTTTATTTTTCATACGGCGCACAGTTTTACCGCAGCCACATCATAATGTGAGAGTATCACGAAGAAGAACGAGCTTGTATGAGTAAATGCTGTTAAATTAGACACACCATTCTTTCTGAAATTCAGACAAGAGTGTTCTGGAAAAAATAGCCGGTTATCACATGCGTTAATACAAACCATACAACGATAAATGGCAAAGGGGCATGACCTGACCGACCTCTTGATGAGCAAGCAAACAACGAACCAACAGAGTAATGGAAGATTTGGTTGCTGGCAACACGTGAAAGGATCACACAAGACGAAAGTGTACACGAGACATCAATCTTTAAAACAAGGTTTCAGTTGCAGCAAGTCAATTCGCCCACAATCGCGAAAAGTTCAGAGCACCCATTAAAACAGATTACGTTCTGGAAAGGATATGTCACCTGAATAATTGATAATATAGCGATATAATATGTATAAAATTGGCATATTGATAGTCAGCCTTGAATATCGCCTACCACTTCTGTTGCAGATGTTTATTTTGTGCTTGTGGTATAGACAGATACTTCTGGTACACATTTTTATATTGTGCTTGTGGGATCGTCTACCATTTCTGCTGCACGTTTTTATATTATGCTTGTGATATCGCCTACTACTTCTGCTGCAAATTTGTATAGTGTTTCCAAGTGATAATTTTGAGGTATGACTTGTCACTTCTGCTGCAGTTTTCATAGTATGCGGTGTTACCAATCACTCTGCTGCAAATATGAAATAAATCTTTCAGATAAACTAAACCATGAGTGTCCCTAAACTTATTTGAACTATTTTACATTGAATAATATAAACAAATCATATCATGTGCAGGAAAATGGTATTGAACTACAATTGCTTTCTCCTTCTGTGCTCATTCTCAAACTCCTGCAGATTATCAGAATGTAGTCCAGACAACGTAATACTTTGTGCCATGGTTTACATCTCAGCTGCGATTCAGCGACTTTCCGCATCACAATCTGACATCAAAATTGTTTCTGAGTCACATTCATCGTTTATGATGGAACAGTCAACTAAGAAAACCTCCTTAACCTCCCTCGTCGTCTCTTATGACTTGCATGGCATGCAAGTGTCGCCATTGATTGCTCACCATTTTATGTCCCGGCAAGATGCAAACGAACTATACTGTTAAATTTAAAGGTATCCTTTATACGCCTCATTAACATTGCCAGTGCTAAGTGAAGCGGCTCGATCTAAGCCGGGTCTCGAAACCTCATCCAGGCTCGCTCTCGTCAAAGCCATTTTATTTTAACACTACTCTCCGATGACCTCCGCGGGTCGGCGGAGCATAACTGCTCAGATTCGCATTGCCGTATTTTTAGCATTGTTGTCCTATTTCTATCCACCATTTTCAGTAGCAGCTTCTTGAATCCAAAACTCAGCCTAACTAGCTTTTGATTGTCTTACTTCTTAACCGATCAATCAGCCATTTAAGGATATATATATATATGCCGAGTCTCCCAGTCAGACGTTGTCTGTAAGTTCTTGAAATCCTCCCAGAGAGAATGCATTTTCTCCCTCCTGTGATCAATCAGCCATTTAAGGGTATATATGCCGAGTCTCCCAGTCAGACGTTGTCTGTGAGTTCTTGAAATCCTCACAGAGAGAATGCACTTTCTCCCTTCTGATCCCTCCCATTTCCATCAATCTATTAACATACACAACGTATCTTTTAACCTCCACATCCTCATTTTTTTCATGTACCAATGACTGCCGTAATTAATTCACCCATAGCACTTCTGATTGCTGTCTTTCACTATAGTTCCCCCCGTTATTGCATGTAGTCTTTTGTTGTCTTTTACGTAGAATCCTCGGAGTAACAATAAGAGAGAATCAGAGAAGAAAAACAGGAGCGAAAACATTAGAAGACCTAAAAAAAAATGCGAATCCTGGATTACATCAGAAGGCAACAGTTTAAGTAGTTTCCGCATGCTTCCAGACTACCATCAGACAGTGCTCATCAAAAAGCATTACTATACAGACATGATGGATACAAATCCAGGGACAGGCCTTGCAAACGATTAATTACAGAAATAAAAGAGTCAACGAAAAAAAAATATATATGAAGCACACACACACACACACAAACACAAAACCATCTTCAGCGAACTCTTCTACCCTTGAGGCTACAAGACATAAAGGGGTATAAAGCCGAAAGAAAGAAGATGACATGGAAAGTAGATTCATGTGATACCTTATTGATAAGTGACCCACTTCTTTCTTGTCATACACTTTGTATGCCTTGTGCAGCATGTTCTGACAGTCTTGATAAAAGTACTGTGGATGTGATGGTTAACGCTATTATCCAAGTGAGAACCGCGGTGACCACCGTTTTCACCCGTACAATAGTCAGGTATGGGCCGGAGTAACGCAATTAACAAAGTAATTATATTACACACATAAATATGTGTTACATATAAAGACAGTACTAACAAAGAGATGAAGAAAACAACTGCAATAAAAAATATGAAGACGAAAACAGGTGACGTTTCGATCATAAGCTCTTCGATAATAATATTTCATTTCTGTTAGTGTTACTCCTCTTGTTTTGCTTTTATATTATTGTGCCTGTTCGGACGAAGATCTACATTTAAGGGGCCGCGTAGCGCAGTGGTTAGCTCACTAGCTCCGCTTATGAGTGGTCCTGGGTTCATTCCCAAGTTGAGACAAATGTTTTTCAGACCCAGCCTGAATTGTGTACCGGATCAGTCCGGGAAGTAAAGACTGCGAGGGAGAGGAGATGGCTACCGCTTTCATATAACAGAGTCAGTGAAATGTGAGATCGATAACATTTCAAACTTCTATGTCAGTTAAATGTTATAGGTTAACTTTCGTGTTTTTTTACACATTGTGTAAAAGCTTTCTTTCTATAGTGAGACTTAATACTGTTCTCATGATGTCTAAGTGTGAAAGCTTTGTTACTATAGTGAGACTTAATACAGCAAACAATGGGAACTGCAGTTTTTTCGGTAGCAGAAAGCATTAGATATTAGTTTAGACAATCATTTAGCATACAATTTAGTTACTACATTGTGGAAAAATAGATTTTACTGGCATGACTAGCGAAAGCTCAGACTCTCAAAATAACATTTAAAAGAACAAAAATTAAGTTAGCAAGAACATATTACCAATTGTGGAATAAATCATGTCGAAGACGGATGTGTCGGGCCATTGGCATAAATAAAATGGTGACACAACGCATTTCCATTTTCTGGACTACATCCAGCTGGAAATATAGCTGGACCATTGTCCTGCTACAAGATATATCCAGTGGGAGTTTGAGAATGAACGCTGAAGAAGAAGAAAAAGAAATAAATTAATATTGATAATTAAAGATAGGAAATGCAAGTTGAGAAAGATGTTGTTGAACATTGAACATTCTTTTAAGTAGTTTATACACGTTTTTGATATTTGACTGCTTTTGTTACTATCAGTTTGGTCATAAACAGTTTCAACTATATGGCAACCCTGATATATATATATATATTACTTGTGCTCATTATCATGATAACAATTTACTTCAACTTCTATATGCCACTTTAAGATTACTATGTAGTGAAAGGCACCAAATCTAAACAACGATCTGGTTTGTCTCTAATGAAAGTTTTATTTTTATAATTTGTTTGCTTAGTAATATAATTTTCGACAGCGTTGAGTAGGATAAACATTGAGCAAGCAGCGTGTCAAACTTGGCAAACAGTACTATAATTCACATGTCCATCACCATTACCTGGCTTGTTTGCACAATTTTTTTTACAAATCTGTTGACATGTCAGACATATAATGCCCATTGCCATATTAAAGTAATGCATTTTTATGTGTGCTTTTGTTTAAAATACATGCTTTCAAAATGTGTCATTTGTATTAAACAGTTATGTCGAAAGATTATGATTAACATCTTAATTTCGGTTGGAAAAGAAAAGGTTGGGGGAGAGATATTGTGGAATAATTCTATACTAAAGTATAGTTACTGTATGAAAATTGAGTCACCGGGATACTGCAGTAAAACTGCATACCGTATGGTGAATACATTTTTAAAACATATATAAAAAGAGTTATATAGCATTTTTACCATGAACAGTACTTAGGATCGACGTTTCGACAAAGAATGTCTTTGTCAGGCTATGGATAAACAAATACAGAATGAAACCACAAAATCAAGCTTGCATGTAGTCAGCGTTTGAATTTAGATACTGCATAAGAGAGTACTGCACACTGGGATTGGTGGAAACACGGTTAACTAACTTAGAAAATAAATAATGCAGAATTTTGAGCTAGCCTTCAGGTGTCAGCCTTTGTGTGCACTGAAAAGATATATTTGTAACTTTATTAGATCATGGGGGCCGTGGTATCTCAGTGATTAGTCCACTGGTTTCCCTGTTCGGATATCCGTTTTATTTGCGTCAATGGTCTGACATACCGTCTTAGGCGGTTGTAAGGGAGTGGGATCTCATTGCTTTTTTTCGATAATCAGGAGACTTTTCAGTTTTCGACTGAATTCAATGCCTACTGAAGAGGCCTTCTACTCGAAGGGAGTTTACTGTTTTCTTGGTTATCTTCCCATTTTCATGATATTTTTTTTTTCATTTTAAATGCAAACCCCCCAACAAGTGGGGTGGGTAGAGGGGAGTACGTGGGGGTGTTTGTACTTATCATCCCCCTCCCCGTGTCAACATGTAAAAAACTCAATTGTGGACATTGCTCTGCGATAACCAGAAACAACGGTCAAAGTCTAGAACGATATTACTACTACATTGAGTCTGAAGTGGAGGTTTGAAGCTCGATTGCCACGGTTTTTTAATCATATCTCATGTTTATGTTGTTGTTGTTTTTTAAAATGTTGCTTCCACCTCATAGTGATGAAAACAAGTAAAATTATTGTGCCGGGATTTGAACATTGATCCTCTTGAAATTCTGTGGATAATGTGTCTTATTCATGTTGTCTTCATAGCTTCATGGTGCCGCAACTCGCACTCTCTCTCCTCCACCCCTCTCTCTCATGTGAAATTCTGTGGATAATGTGTCTTATTCATGTTGTCTTCATAGCTTCATGGTGCCGCAACTCGCACTCTCTCTCCTCCACCCCTCTCTCTCATGTGAAATTCTGTGGATAATGTGTCTTATTCATGTTGTCTTCATAGCTTCATGGTGCCGCAACTCGCACTCTCTCTCCTCCACCCCTCTCTCTCATGTGAAATTCTGTGGATAATGTGTCTTATTCATGTTGTCTTCATAGCTTCATGGTGCCGCAACTCGCACTCTCTCTCCTCCACCCCTCTCTCTCATGTGAAATTCTGTGGATAATGTGTCTTATTCATGTTGTCTTCATAGCTTCATGGTGCCGCAACTCGCACTCTCTCTCCTCCACCCCTCTCTCTCTCATGTGAAATTCTGTGGATAATGTGTCTTATTCATGTTGTCTTCATAGCTTCATGGTGCCGCAACTCGCACTCTCTCTCCTCCACCCCTCTCTCTCATGTGAAATTCTGTGGATAATGTGTCTTATTCATGTTGTCTTCATAGCTTCATGGTGCCGCAACTCGCACTCTCTCTCCTCCACCCCTCTCTCTCATGTGAAATTCTGTGGAAAATGTGTCTTATTCATGTTGTCTTCATAGCTTCATGGTGCCGCAACTCGCACTCTCTCTCCTCCACCCCTCTCTCTCATGTGAAATTCTGTGGAAAATGTGTCTTATTCATGTTGTCTTCATAGCTTCATGGTGCCGCAACTCGCACTCTCTCTCCTCCACCCCTCTCTCTCATGTGAAATTCTGTGGAAAATGTGTCTTATTCATGTTGTCTTCATAGCTTCATGGTGCCGCAACTCGCACTCTCTCTCCTCCACCCCTCTCTCTCATGTGAAATTCTGTGGAAAATGTGTCTTATTCATGTTGTCTTCATAGCTTCATGGTGCCGCAACTCGCACTCTCTCTCCTCCACCCCTCTCTCTCATGTGAAATTCTGTGGAAAATGTGTCTTATTCATGTTGTCTTCATAGCTTCATGGTGCCGCAACTCGCACTCTCTCTCCTCCACCCCTCTCTCTCTCATGTGAAATTCTGTGGAAAATGTGTCTTATTCATGTTGTCTTCATAGCTTCATGGTGCCGCAACTCGCACTCTCTCTCCTCCACCCCTCTCTCTCATGTGGAGTTGCTGCTTCCACTTTTTTTACATACATTATTCCTTCTTTTGTTGTTACTGTTACCCCCACCCATTTGTGTTATTGTTACAATCACCCATTTGTGTTACTGTTACCCCCACCCATTTGTGTTATTGTTATACTCACCCATTTGTGTTGCTGTTACCCTCAACCATTTGTGTTATTGTTACACTCACCCATTTGTGTTACTGTTACCCCCACCCATTTGTGTTATTGTTATACTCACCCATTTGTGTTGCTGTTACCCTGACCCATTTGTGTTGCTGTTGCACTCACCCATTTGTGATATTGATACCCAGTCATATGTCATACTGTTGTAATAATTACATTGCACTTTCCTAATTATAACCATTCTGCCCGTACGTGATGCTCATGACTATATTAGAGACTGTCAGCAGTAGGCATATATAAGACCTTCCAACATAATTAATTAGGACCCCATTCGTTACGTTTTTGATTATTGTTTGGATTTCGGTTGCTCACTATTTATATACCTGGAGTCGCCTGACTATTTCTGACGTGTGATTCCAAGTATGTAAATAATGACTAACCGAAAACATAACAATAATTAACGACATTCTTGCTTGCCATTGATATCGTAGGATCTCCCAATGTGACACAGCAACGCCAGCAAAGGAGGTCGCATTGTTGAGAAACATCAAACTTCAGAGGAAAAGAAAAACAGACATCCAGAAAGAACAGAACTAACACACTCTGACCATAATTGTTCCAAATGTGCAGAATTTGACTTTTTAATGATTTTAACGCACACCAGAAAGATGCGTCAACACAGGTCTGAGAGTGTTGCCGTCACCGCCTGCCATGAACGGCTATTAATTAATTTCCCCAGAGCACAAAACAGCGCTGTCCAGTATTTCCTCTCTTGTACTTTGCCAACCACTTATTTCTTCAACTTTTTCTACTGTCGTGACATTTTGTACTTCTCATCTCATGACATGTCCAAAGATCCTGGTTGCTGGTGCAAGTACTTCTCATCTCATGACATGTCCAAAGATCCTGGTTGCTGGTGCAAGTACTTCTCATCTCATGTCATGCCCAAAGATCCTGGTCGCTGGTGCAAGTACTTCAACTTCCTTAAGATATCGTTATTACACGTTTTATCTATTAATAGTATAGCATCTATCTATCTGTCGTTATTTTCAGTTGTGCCACTAAACCTCAGCTAAAGTCTGTCTTTGGTCATTTGGGTCTCATTGGCTATGGTCAGCCGGTGTAACTGTAAGGTTTCTTTGAATGTCTCAATTCATTTGGTTTTTGGTCTTCCTCTTTCCTTGCAACCCAATCTTCTGCAATATGATATCATTCATCTATAGATCCATATCTCTGATGTTTGCACATACGTTCTTATTGTCTCACAGAATATCTATGATCCATTTCCACGCATATAATAATAATATTAAAACATGCCATTACTGTATGTTTTTCTGTCAAGGAGTCCAGAGATGCTTTTTATAGACATATGAAATAAAGATTACTCTGCCATAGCAGTCGCCACGACGTGTACAGTGAAAAAAAATGTAATAAAACCCAGAACCTGACAGCGTCATACTGTTGTCACATTGGAGATATCAGCATTAAAAAAACACCAAGATTTATGTTATGTTGGCATTCCAATGGTAGCATCTTACTGAGTAGTATTTTACTCGGTGGCGCCCATCTCCTCTTCGAATATAATAATTTGTGCAATACATGTATATCTAAGAATGGATAGAGAACTCGAGACAAGGATTCAAAATCCAACTACGTAAATTATAAACTTAGGCCAATTTTAAAACACAAATCTATCTCGATGGAAACCAAGAGGCAAATCATAAATTCAATCTTCAAATCAACATTGTGTTATCAATGTCAGACATAGGCACTAACACAAAAATAAGAGAGAAAGCTTACTACGTGTGAAATAAAATGTCTAAGAAAAGCAACAAACGGAACAAGAAGAGATTTATCAACGAATGAAGAGATTACAAGAACAGTTGAAATAACATATGTGTTCAAATATAGTGAAGAACAGACACTGAAATATTTCGGCGCCAAAACGAGCCATAGACCGAGAACCGATCGTGTTTCAATCCTGCGAGGCCTTACAGCAAAAGAAAATAAAATACAATAGATAGATTGATAGATAGTAAATGTAAGGATATATTAACATTGTCCTGGACTCGCCAATAGACTCGCTTGTAGTATTAGCGGGCGGTGTTAGGAAGCGCTACAAATAGTTTAGGAAACTATAAGCAAAGACAATGCTGGGAGGAAATCTAGCATCCGGTCTCATGTTTAAATATTTCCTGATAAACTTCTTGAAACTGAAAAATGAAGGACATTTTTTTATTATTACTAGAGCTTGATTTCAGTTTTTGAGTTCTCTAAGTGAACGTATACAGAAACCACTTGACAGTCATCAGATTCATGTTCTTGACTTGAGAACTGAGTTGACGACGGGTAAATTTGCTGGAAACTGAATCTTACCCACTTACCCGATAAAAAACAATACCCGTGAAATGCTATTATCAAACTCGTGTGTATTCTTGCAGTTGTTGACACTGTGTTCCTCTGTATTCTTCTTGTTCCTCTACCAGGTTCTATATGTGCTTTTTCGTTATTTCCCTTAATAGGTTTTATATATATGTTTTCGTGTTGTTTTTCAACCAGGTTCCATAAGTTATGTATTCTAGATGTGAGATCACTATGTATGGGGAATTCTAGATGTGAGATCACTATGTATGGGGAATTCTAGATGTGAGATCACTATGTATGGGGAATTCTAGATGTGAGATCACTATGTATGGGGAATTCTAGATGTGAGATCACTATGTATGGGGAATTCTAGATGTGTGATCACTATGGATGGGGAATTCTAGATGTGAGATCACTATGTATGGGGAATTCTAGATGTGAGATCACTATGTATGGGGATAGTGATCTCACATCCAGGTTCCATAAGCTATGTATGCGTTCTTGTTGTTTCTCTACCAGGTGTTATATGTTTTCTTGTTATTTTTCTACCATGATTTATGTTTTCTTGTTTCTCTATCATGTTTTATGCTTGTTTATGCGTATTTACCAGGTTCTGTATTTATTTTTGTTGTTTCTCTACCATGCTGTTTACCTAGTTTTCTTTTACTTTCATTTTTCTCAGGATGGGTACAATGGTGATCTTTTTGGTCCATGGTATTCTGAGGATTTTTCTGTAAAATTTTATTTTATATGCTGCTATTTTATTTTTCATTTTGTTGGTGATTGTCCAGGATTGAACCACATATTTCCACTGGAAATATACAAACCCTTAGAAATGTTAGATTTGTTGTTTTGCAACACCTCAGATATATGTTTTTAGAATATTAAAATTTAACAGGCATGTTATTAAAATAAATGAGAATAGACTGCCTAACTACAAGCACTACGCTGTGTTCCTGATGGCAGAAAACCAGGGCGACCAAGAGACACTCTTCACAGAGTAACCATCAAAGAGATTATGCGTATGGGTCTAAACAACATACAAGAACTACACACATCAGCTGGTCTCTTCCTTATATTTGGCGCTGAAGGAAAATATATAGTTGGATAGTGGTAGATGGATGATTTGATGGTTGATCGAGTATCTATATGTTTACATGGGCTGCGGGTGAGTCTAAGTAACGGTTACAGCGTTTATCTCAGTAATTGTACCTGAGATAAATGTCTAAGGAAAGAAACTTGAGATACTGATGACGAAGCAACCCCTTTAGCTGTGAGCAGTTAGCTTCTGACAGCCCATATACTTTCAGACAATAGGGATTGTTTTTCAGATATAATATTGCTTTAGTTGGTTTATGGATGTATGATTGGTCCCCAGAGGGAGTCATTCCAGTACAGCTCTGTCCATGGATGGACACGCCCTGGCAGAAGTGTGGCATAATCCTTCTTGGTCTACTTCTTCATTCTTTTGGCAGATTTTATACTACCTAACGACAGTATATAGTAGTAGTAGTAGTGATCATAGTATTAATAGTAGTTGTAGAAGTAGTGATGGTTGTAGTAGTGGTAGTAATAGTAGTAGTAGTGGTAGTGATGTGGTGATAGTGGCAGTGATGGAGGTAGTAGTAGTAGCAATAGTGGTAGTAGTAGTAGTATTATTATTAATAACAATAGTAGTAGTGGCAATAATGGTAGTAGTAGTAGTATTAATAACAATAGTAGTAGAAGTAGTGGTAACAGTGGTAGTAGTTCTTGTACTAGTATTAGCGAGTAGTAATAATGACAGTGGTAGTAGTAGTAGTAGTAATAGTAGGTTTGGTGGTGGTAGTAATAATGTAGTAACAATAGTGGTAGCACCATTCATGACATGTGTAAACGGGCTATTAGAAGTCACAATTAGTTGTAGAAGTTATTTCTATTGATACTGTGATCCCTTGTTGAGTGCTCGCTGTGTGTTCGGACGCCCTATAATCTGACACTTCCTCATACATCCCTGCCAATTCAGTTGTGTACGCACTCTTGACACACATTCCCGGCGGAGTCTTAGTTACTATAGCAGATATTTTGGTCGTAAGCTGGTTAGAAGAGTCTAGAACATCAGGTGGGAACATTGTAAATTGACTTAATTGGTTAATTTAGTTGTAGGAGAGATTAAAGAGGATACTACAGTGGAAGGTCTCTCGAGTGCAGGTAGCTGAACACACGATGGAGGAAGAACGATTATAATTGAATCAGATTTGTAATGTGTGGAAGAAAAAAGTTGAGGATCAAATGAATAACAGTATACCAGTCAGTTTCAACGTTTCAACCTTAATGTCTTTTCTAGAAAATACAAGACAAACACGAACAAACAGTAAAAGCAATAAAATTAATATAATTTTCACAAAAGCATTAGACGGCAGACAGTTAACAGAAAAGACATCCAAGGTAACAATGGTGTATGTGTACACAAATATTGCCATAAAGACACACATTAAAAATGGTGAATGAGAACGGAATAAAATAACTATGTCAGAAAACAACATGAACGACAATACAACAGATGTATCCACTCTCAAATCTAAATAAATGAGTGCTCGATATTAAGATCGCATGGCTTAAGGGTATCAAACTGCAATGTTTAGATATTTTCAAGGGTGCATCTAGCTCTATCGTCAGTGGTACATGATGGTGTGCGGTGATGTGAATAACACGGGCAACACGATGAGTATTGCAATTGAAATGTATAGTGACCGGAGTAGGTATTCTGTCGTTAATGGCACTGAGATGTCGGCAGACACGGTCACTTAGTTTTTTGCCAGTTTAACCTATATATTACGTGTCAGATCGTATACAAATATTAACGTAAATAACGTTACAGGATTCACATGTAAAGACATCGTCGATAGTGAAATTGGCCGTAGGAAATGAAACGGAGCGGATCTGTACTACACATGAACATATGTAGCAACACCGTTGTCCGCAGCGAATCGTGCCAACAGGGCCAGAAACATTAACACTGAGGTGACTGAACGAAAATGTCGTTAAGATTTTTGTCAAGTCTTTATGCAACCGGAGGAAAGTGTTGGATTATGGAACGAGTTTGAGGTTCAGACTGGAGAAGGGGATAACGTTTGAACAAGATTATGCGGACAGTAGAGTTATGAGGAAGAAAAGAGAGAACAAGTTTAACTCTATAGGAAGAGGAAGTAACCTGAGTATTAATCAAGATCTCATGGTGAGAGAATTTACGGATACGAAGTCAAGCCGATGAAAGGACACTGTAAGGGTATAAGCATCTATGAAAGACACAATCATCACATAGAATTAATTTTAAAAAAAGTCATCATCATCATTACATAAACGGCGAACAAGTTACGACAGAGTTACGACGAATGACTTGATGTTACGACAAGCGGGTTAATGAGAATAGGTGTTGAAAGTAGAAAACTTTGTGCATCAGTAGGTTTGTAGTATACAGATGAGCTCGGGTAATAGCAATGAATTGTAACAATTATGTCAAGAAAGTTGGCAAATGTAGTAGAGAAGTTAGATGTGAATTGAATAACAGGGTTAAAATAGTTTAAAATGTTGATGAAACGAGACAATTCCGTCTCAGACATGTCTGTAATACCTATGTCATCATAAATATATCTCTGGAAGAGAAAGAGTATATGGCATTACTAGGTTTTCCAAACTTTATGTTCCAATTGTCCCATGAAAAGGCAAGCATAACTAGGCCTCTTCTTAGTACACATAGCAATACCATTTTCTAATTTAAAAAGTGACCATTTTATTGAAAAGAGTTGAGTGTCTGCACTCAAATAAACAATTAGAAGACATAATTGATGCCTGTGAGTTGTGGGTATATAGGAGAATAGGGAGAACATCATAGAAAGAGAAGAAAACAAATACAGAGGTGCTAACAATACTTAATATGAAGAAAGAACTACCAAGAGAAATAAAGATCAGGCAAATAAAGTATTTTGGACACATTAAAAGACATGACACCTTATTGAAGAACTTACTTGAGGGTAAAGTCAAAGCAAGATCAAGAGGTAGACAGAGATACAAGTGGGAGAATAACATCACAAGATGGACAGGTTACAGTCTAGCAGAGTGCACTACCAAAACAGGAGACCAGGGTTGTTGGAGATATGTTGCAGCCAATCTTCGTTCCGGAGACGGCACTTGATGATGATGATGAGTGTCTGCACAAGTTCAGCACGGCGGAAAAGAGTGGGGATGGATACATATGAATGATGATGACATTTATTAGAAAAGAACAGAAATGCTAAAGATCATAATAAGATGTAAAATTATATAAAGAAGAACAAACATCAAGTAAAAAAGAGACAAGTAAAAAAGAGACAAGTAAAAAAGAGACAATAAGTGCGACCAGAAGGCAACTGAATAGAAGAAAATATAGTTAGTGCATGTTTAGTGTCTGTTTAGAAAGAAGGAAGTTGTTCCAAAGAATAAAGGTGTGCCCTATGGCAGCAACCTGCTGTTAGGGATGAAGATAACTCTTCATGTACTAAGCCGCCGCAACTGTTAGGTTCCCTTCCTTGCTGTCTTTACCTCCCATAACTCATGCGTTAGGTAGTCATTTACAGCTGTGTCGACTGGAGGAGTAGTCGTGTCAAGCGAGAAATCACAACCCGGACTTTTTGTGTGTCCGGATGTGGTTTCGAACCTGGCACGCTGTAATCCAGTGATAGAAAGCAAACTCACTATCAACTTGGCGCTCCACGTTGCTCTACCAAGCGTTGAAAAATACTGTCAAGGAAATCAGATACGCGCTCGGTAGGACAAGCAGGCAGAGACAATGTGTGTACCTGGATTAGATTATGTGTGAATTTTAGGTAAATATCATTTATTAATGGCG
This sequence comes from Meghimatium bilineatum, assembly GCA_034231615.1. NCBI lineage: Eukaryota > Metazoa > Mollusca > Gastropoda > Stylommatophora > Philomycidae > Meghimatium > Meghimatium bilineatum. Next base: position 19,640,213 of record CM067307.1, read on the forward strand.
TAGGGTTGTAAGATTTTAGTGATCTAACTTTTCACTGGCTCTGCTATATGAGGGCGGTAGCCATCTCCTCTCCCTTGTAGTCTTTAATCCGGTAGCCAATTAAGGGTGGGTCGACCCTGGAGCCGTTGTGATGTGAAAAGTATTTCCTCCTCAACTAGGGAATGAACCCAGGACCACTCATATGCGAAGCCAATGCGCTACAAGCCCGCCCCCCCCCAATTGGGGGCGTAGTATAGAAAATACGTCTTCATAAACTGCTTTCAATGATGCAAAGAGCCGCAGCAATAGTAGGAAGGTTGTCAATAACAAGATGTAGCTTTCAAATTTATAACTTTGTTGCCTTCATCTGCTTATTGCACTTAGGCCTACAGAATGGCATTTAGGTTTCACAATCAAGCAGACTATATCATATGCTGACAGGTCTATTTTATATTCTTGTTTATACATTTGGACTTCACTATCAAGTAGACTATCATATGCTAGCATATGATATAGACATATGATATATATATATATATATATATATATATATATATATATATATATATATATATATATATATATATATATATATATATATATATATATATATATATATATATATATATATATATATATATATATATATATATATATATATATATATATATATATATATATATATATATATATATATATATATATATATATATATATATATATATATATATATATATATATATATATATAATCACTACTGCATTCACTACGACACAGGTTATATAAAACACTACAAAAGAAAACTGAAAAGAAAAATTGTCCCAAGAGAAGAGGCTATGGGTCAAGAAAGCCTTAGAACCACTGCTCTCGTTAACCTTTTTTTAAAAATGTTGTACGGACTCATTGCCCTAGATACAGTCTTCATCTATACTTTCCGTAACAACTGTAACATCCAAATCTGACAATCTATGTTAGTTTCTTTCAGTTGAACGAAGCGCTTGTACAGAGCCCGCCAAAACGCCGTGGTCCTTCTTGAGGAGCCTTTGGTCTCCAATTATTTTTAAAAATTCCATTTCCGCCCGTGAAGTCTCTGTGGCCCTTGAGAAATGTGGTCATATGATTCAGTTACAGAACTACTGCACTCTGGGGCATAGAGGCTTTCACTAGAACCTAAGTGATTTGTCTTGATTGTTATTGTCTATTATTCAGGAAGCCGTGTTTATTTAATACCAGTTTATTTTGTAACTATCATCACGTATAATTGTTTTTATTTGGTAAGGAAACAGGAACTATTAAATACAGATTAAATACATATGTGGACTGGCGGTGCGTTCCAAAGGTCGGCTCGTACAGAAACCAGGCATCCACTCACTAATAGTTCCCTTGGTGAAAGTGATTACCAGCGTGTGAGCACAAGAACTTGGCACGGTTTGCGGGCTCTGTACAAGCGCTTGGTTCAACTGAAGGAAACTAATAACACACAGATTGTCAGGTTGGGGTGTTACAGTTGTTAAGGAAAGTATAGATTAAGACTGGATCGAGGGCGATGAGAGTCCGTATAAAATTTTTTAAAAAAGGTTAGCGGGAGCAGTGATTCTAAAACTTTTATCACCCGTAGCATTTTGCAATTTTTATTTTGTGAGCCCCCGAAGCCTTAAGAATGTTCACATTTTTCAGATATTGGTATTACATATGTTACTTGGTCTGGTTGGATTTCTATGGTGATCCTAGACCGTGCTGTTTAACTTCAATTTAGGAATGTCTACGTCTTTTCTACGTGGCTCACAGGAAATCGTTGTGGACTCCAGGGGTTTCATGTCGCCCACATTGAGAGCCACTGATTTAGAGTACTCCTTCTTCTTCTTCTTCTTTCGTTCACTTGAAACATGTCTATATCTGTAATTCTGTCTCCTTAATAAAAATCACTGTCTTTTGTATTTCATACAGTGTCCCATGGAGTTTTGATTCCAGTGTTGTTTCCTCTGGCCAATATGTCTGCCTCAGCGTTTCATGCTCAGAACACTCTTGAAGTATATGTTTGGCACTCTGTGCTGCCTGTCCACATGTACACATGGCCGTGTTGCCAATCTTGAACTTTGTATACATGTGACTGCGGAGTCGGTTGTGTCCTGTTCTGAGACGTAGAATTATAACTTGTTCTGGTCTGTTCATAATATGATAGTCATCTTGTGTTGGTGTTTGTGGCTTTCTTATTGACTTGATCATCTGTTTTTTCTGATGGTAGGTGATTGGTATATCTGGTTGGTCTTCGGCAGCACCTTCCTTAAGAGTACTAACTACCGTCTATTGTTATATTAGCGGAAACTGGTATTACTAATCAGTGTTTAGAGAAAATATTATATCGTCTATTGTGTACCCTTTCAAACCATGCAGACTACAGAATGGTGGTACGAAGAACGAACTGCTTGTACCATGGTTTACATTTTGGCTGTGATATCTGCACTTTTCTGCCTCACACATCCGACATGTGCATGGATCTCTTTGACGCTATGAGATGGGACACCCATTTAACACCTCTAAAACCCCCTTTTAGGGGGGGGGGGCGGAGAGGTAATGTCTTTCTAGTAGTTTTGTCGTAATGTATTGGCGACCCTCAATTTATGAATAGTGTTATAACATTAAAATGCCATCTTCCACTATCCTAATAGAAGGACAGAATCCGAACCACGCATATTAACTCCTTGTATCTACGGGTCTAGTTGGAGGTTGTTCTCAATTCACATATGATTCCAGTTAAGAATAAGTCATATGTTGGAGCACAGACGATTTACGATTCAAAGAAGTAGATTCTGTTCGTGGATGTAAGATTCAATAGTCCCTTCCCTTAGAAAAATACATTTTATGTTGAGCTTAAACAAGCAAAAAATAAATGGTAAACTTATTTCGTTTATTGTTTATATTAACCTAAAAATATGCTGAACATTTAGTTTCGTTATCTCCCAACTGTTTTGAAATATTTGAAAACAAAGTCGTACAAGTTTTTCTGAACAGGTTATAAGTTTACTGGTTTTCAACGTCATTTCGTGTTTCACTGTTATTACAAAGTAGCTTTTTTGGCTTCCAAGGGACCTAACAATTTATCATTTTAAAAGATTGTACATATATATTTTATTATCTATCTTATTTCTCATCCTTGTAATTTTAAATAGTTACCTTTGTGCGATCCCATTAGACAAATGGTGGCTCCCCAGCCCCAAAATTGTTTTGTGAAAATGTTTAGTGATTTGGCATATAGTCCATGTTGAGAGCCACTGTACTGGTTGGCCGAAAGAAGTTATTGCCAGAAGTCATCATCAATCGTCACATCCGTAATAGCAGGCCTGTGTGCAGCGTTACTGCGTATACATTCTCAGTACTGTCATGCTTTTCATTGGTATTTTATGTATACTTTATTTAGCCAACCAATTAAAAGCACAGTAATAGTTAGATTGGCATTGCGCAGTGACGTAAAATGCGTTAATGCTAGGACCCAATTTAACGAAGGTCACGTATCAGTGGTATGAGATATGGAACGTTTAATTTTCTTTTTAAAATAAAGTATGCCTTATCATCAACCTGACCACATAACCTTGTTTGTGCCCTGACCACATAACCTTGGTGGTGCCCTGACCACATAACCTTGGTGGTGCCCTGACCACATAACCTTGGTGGTGCCCTGACCACATAACCTTGGTGGTGCCCTGACCACATAACTTTGGTGGTGCCCTGACCACATAACCTTGGTGGTGCCCTGACCACATAACCTTGGTGGTGCCCTGACCACATAACTTTGGTGGTGCCCTGACCACATAACCTTGGTGGTGCCCTGACCACATAACCTTGGTGGTGCCCTGACCACATAACCTTGGTGGTGCCCTGACCACATAACCTTGGTGGTGTTCATAGTCAGACGTTAAGTTTCTAAAAAAAATTCACCATGTTCTGACAGTATACACGGTTCGTTCGTTCTCTTCTCGCAGGGCATACATCAGTCCCAGGGTCAGAAACAGGACAACTTTATTCAAAACTGACATCCATCAAACCTAAACACTCTTTTCAGAAACATTTTTATAAATCTAGGGCACATCGTCTTTATGATGTATTTTTTGTTTGTTCTTTGAATTGGGTTAATCCATCTTGTACCCGATACACTTCTTTCAGTCAAAGTCCTTTCGGTCATGTCCGTGGCGTTTGATCATTCGAGATGAAATATTATTCACAATATTCATGGCTCATTTCTTGCCTGAATTTTTATACTCAAAGAACATGCATTATACCAATCTCTAAGACTATACTACCTATCGCGACTATAAAAACTCTCATTTACTACACCAACGTCCAAGACTGTACTATTCATGACTAAAAAAACACCTCTCCAATTTCTGTTATCGGTTCCATCGACTATATATTAATCGACACTATACACACTTAAGATTATACAGTCTCCTTGACTATACTATTCGTGACTACATGCTCTACAGAATATACTGCACCAGTCCCCTCGACTATATATTACTCTCGACTATAAAAACTTTCCAGATTATACTGTACCAGTCCTCTCGACTATACAAACTCTTCAGATTATACTGTACCGGTTCCCTCGACTACATATTACTCGCGACTATATAAACTCTTAAGATTATACTGTACCAGTTCCCTCGAATATATATTACTCGCGACAATACAAACTCTCCAGATTATGCCAGTCTCTGACTATACTATTTGCCACCACGGTTACCACCGACTTTTTAGAAATAACCCCAGATTATCCTGCAAAATTGCCTCATAATACGCCAGCTAATTCTAAAATACATGTGATTAGATGCTGCTTATATAATCTTTGTGTACAACTTTAGCCAATCGCGCTTAGTCCTGTGAATGTGTGCATATTTGTTCATTATTAGTTAGTTCTATAAATACATCACAGCTGTATAAAAGCTGATATCATCATCAAATATTGTACACGAACTCTTCAAAACAACATATTGTAACATTAGCATATGTTTTTAATATATATATATATTTAATGAAATATTTATCAAATTAAAAAAAATTGTAGCTTGTTGCTTACTAAATTTGTCACTTGTTAGTACTGTGACATTCCATGTTGACAATATTCCGTGTCAAAGAGCATATCTATATATTGATACAGTAAAATTTTAATTGTAAGATTTCAATTAAATTACGGGCGTCCCATTTGACGTCACATGAGCGTCATTACTTATAGTTTGAAAGAAGATTCAAATTTAGACAGAATACGTAAAACATATAAAATTATGCATTTAATAATAATGTTGCGTACAGTATAAAGATATAATAATTGTTTAAAAAAACCCAGATTTGGCCGAAATAACTATAAACGATGACAAAAGAAAAAAAAACCCAGATCTAGTGAAGCAATCTCAGATATGGGCATCACTGCTCTGACAATATAAACTTTCACTGAAGATTCAACATTATTATACAACAAACAACACACTTGGCTCATATCCAAGATAACAACTCATCTTGAAGCTAAAAGTGCCACAGTGGAAAACAAAAATTATGTTAAACGTAAGTTTTCATCAATAATGAATAATTCAGAACTAATGGGAAATACGTACTAGTTTCAAGTGTTTTGTTAGGGATATAATTGAAGGAATCCAAGAATTTGGATTGGTTGAAAACAAAAAGTAATATATACTCTTATGTTAGGATATAGTCAAGTATCAACAATAAACATTCAGTGTTTATGTGTATTATGTTGATGTACGAGTCCTTAGAATCATCATCGTGTGCTGTCGGACCGCCTCCTCAGCGTCCGGCTGTGGCGAATCTAGGATACTGTATGTCATCCTGCTGGTACTCTCTACCATCTATGACAGTTGATATGTCATCTGGAAATCTGTATTCTTCCTTGTCTCTTGTATCACTTCATCTTTCACTACAAATTGCATATGTTCAATATCATCTCTCGCGCAGTGCAAATATTGACTCAAGCTGTCGATAAAACACATACCCTGATCTCTCAAACGTGGATGTTCCCCCCCCCCCCCCCCCCCCACACGCACACGCATACATAATATATATATATATATGAGACCTGATGAATATTTGGAAAACAGCCTTCTAAAATGAGTTATTGACTTTTACATGATTTTTATTGGTCACTATTTTTATACTTGTATCGACAAGCTAATGAAAATTACCAAAAAAAGTAAAATGAGACATTTTTAGAAGACTGTTTTCTAATTAGCCAATAGGTCTTATATATGTTGACGGGAACAACCCAGCTGACATATTCACATCAATGTCATTATTAATAGCAGTAAACGGAGATATAAAAAAACGCAAGCGATTCAAAATAGTCAAATGTGAAAAGAGAAACCAAATTTTCTCTTCTCCAGATCTTCAATCATTACTGTTCACACTACAATAGGATTTTCAGAGCTCGTATTGGACTATCTGACGTGTTACGCATGTGGTTGCGTCTGTGGCTCTCACCAATGGCCCACTAGACATACCACCCATGCAACAGAAAACCTTAGTGAATGACATGCCGTTATATTGAGGTTATCTTCTTATAGAAGCTTCATGGCACGTCATCTATACAATTATGCTTTTATTTTGTTGCTGAAATGTGTTTCATGTTTACCTGAATATATATGTATACATCCTCTGTGGTTGGGAGGGAGCCAGAGATGTACTGTGCCGTACTGGGGAGGAGGAAACTGACAGCACTGTTTTTTCCTATGGCTGAAACCCACCATAGAGGCACAGTGACTCAGGACGTGACAATCCTTTTGATTTGAACATTTGGTTGCATGCCTGGAACAATAGAGAAGCTCAGCATAACCAGTAGTCAATTGGTGACGGGGAATGAGCACAGTGAACCCTATCTTGGCTACAGTCGCTAGGTGCATAGGTTGAAACCTACCTTCCTGGAGGTGTGATAGTTATTCTGTCTCTGTCCCAGGGTGGGCCGAAAATCGACAGACTTCCCAGCAATATAATGTCATTTAATGGCATTAGGTAAAAGGGCATGACCCCATGGACCGCTGGATTAGCAACTAACCAACCAACCATCTGACCTGTTCAATGTCATTCTCATTTTTGCTTGCGAAATTGGATCATCATTATGTGCAAGTTTTTTCCCCAGAGTCTTTTTGTCATATCCAGAAAACTACAACTTTTATTGGTATACATTACTTTAGGAAGAATCATCCTTCTCAGAGGCAGTTTATGTGTGTATGTAAAAGGTATGTTCCAGCATCTTGCATACAAACATCCAGTCGCATAAACGCATGCAGACGTTTTGGGTGATGTATCATTATGAACAGTCTGGCCAGCCTAGTTGCATGACTCAGCAAGAACGGTTACCGGAGAGGGGCGTGTCTTATAAGTGCATGACTTATACATGACCAGCACCGATTTAATTTTAAGCGAGGGGCGTAGGAGAGCATATATCTCCACAACTCTGTCTTTTTGTGTTGTTAATAAGTTCAGTTTGTAACATTCTCCAATTTCACAGTGACAACCCATCCAGCAATTTCTCTCTTTTTCTTCCTTTGTCTCTTCTCTTGATCTTTCCGGTGGTTACTAAATGTTTATATTTTGCTCTTCATCATCGATTGGATAATCATATTAGAAAAATCCAATCGATATTATCACACTATAAACATGATGGCGGAATCCCAAATATAATCGAAGAGTAGTACCAAATATTAAGGGTGAACATGATCAGACCAATGTAAAATGTAGATAGAATACAGTGATTTCGTTGAATACAGTGACTCACTGAGTATGCTGCGCAAGATAGGAAAATACATGATAAGAAACGATTAGGAAATTCTTCTCAACAACACACACACAGCCTTATATGGATCTACTGTTATATTGATGAGGGAGTCAGGGTCAACGAAAGTGCTGGCACGTTGGCGGGAAAGCTATAGTAGATGACAAAGTGATGAAAAGAGACCGATAAATTAATTAGAGCAGCGAAGGGATGCACTACAAAATGATGAAGATTATGTTGGTGAAAACAATGTACATGTTTAGAGAATGATAGAAATAGAAGTGATCAGTAGAGAGTACAGAATGAACATCCTCACTGTAAAGACCAGAAGAGCCTATAATCAACAATTGACTGTGACACTCAGCTTATATACAGTTAGATGGCTCACAGAATGGCAAGCAGAGCATTTATGGTACTGTCCCCATGTGCAGTGATGCTGATTCCTAATCAAGAATCAGACAGATCTATCCTGCTGGCTATCTGATCTGATTGTGCCAGATTAAATCCAATAATAAATGAAGATCAAAAGGATCAAAGACAATACATATAACTGATATTGTATCTAAAATATTCCAGGAACTCGGAAAATAAAAATTTGAATAGCAAAAAATAATACATAATAATATTATATATAAAAGTAGCAAATTGGTAGGCTGAATTGTGCTTTTTTGATATTTGAGTAACGGCAACAGAGGAAAGGGTGCACAGGACGACGATAGTGTAGTGATATATCAGATTGTTTAAACATGTCTCTAGCTGCGACATATCAACTCGCCTAGAATTGCCGAGTGTTCAGAGATTCCATAAGAAAAACCACGTTCTAGAAAAATATGTCACATGATGATATTTGAATATGCACACATTGGGACATATCACATTTGTTGAACATATTCCATGTTGTGGGCATATTAGATGCATTTCGTAGAGGCAAAGTGATATATTCTAATGTAATGTAATGATTCTTGTAACGCAGATAACGAGAATTATTGTGAGAATGCTTTATAGATCAAGTCGATAAATCAAGTAAAGAATATGGACTGGATATAAACATCAAAAAAATATAAACCTTGATAATCAGCGAAGTCAAAGAGGAACAATTGCTAAACAGAAAAATACATGAAAACTACAAGTAGAACACTATCAATATGTGGACACAAAATTACAAACGATGACATATGTGAAACAGAAGTTAAAAGGAGAATAGGAATGGCTAAAAGTACTTTCAATGACACGAGGAAAATATTAACATCTAAACAAATTAAAATAATTAAAACAATTAATTAAAAAAATAATTAACATAATTAAAACACGTTAAAAACAGAATTATAAAATGCTACTTCTATTTTATATTAATGTATGAGTCAGAAACATGGACAATTATCAAACAATTAGAAGACAGAATTGATGCATTTGAGATGTTGATATATAGAAGAATAGGGAGAACATCATGGAAAGGGAAGAAAACAAAGAGGTTCTAGAAACACTTAATATGGAAAAAGAATTTTTAAAGGAAATAAAGATCATCTTCTTCTTATGTGTTCGTTCTCAAACTCCTGCAGATTAGCAGGATATAGTCCGGAGAACGGAATGCGTTGTGTCATGGTTTACAGCATTATTGCGAAATCTGCGCCTTTCTGCCGGACACATCCGATTTCACCGTGGCTTTGGGTCACTGACCCTATATGGAATGGGACAGCCAACTCCATCCCATAACCTCCTTAGTCGCCTTTTACCACATGCGTGGACGATAAACAGTGTTGCTATTCTTTGCTCCCCTTTCGGGCCCCGGCAATTCACGGGCGGGAAATAAAGATCAAGCAAATACAATATTTTGGACACACTAAAAGACATAACGCCTTGTTGAAGACCTTACTTTAAGGTAAAGTTGAAGGAAAGCGAGCAGTAGTGGACATATATACAATCGCACGATAGACAGTTTGCAATCTAGCAGAGTGCACCACCAAAATAAGAGATAGTGGATGTTGGAGCCTTGTTGCATCCAACCTTCGTTGCGGAGTGAGCACTTGATGATGATTATTGTTTTTGGATCTGCAATTCTTTCTACATCTTTAATCAAAATTCAGTGTAGATGTTGGTGAAATATTACAATCTTAATATAGCACTGGGTGATAGAGGATGGGTAATAAAATACTTCATAGTCGTACTCTTTTTGTTGTATTTCCAAGCATGGGGAGTAGCTATTCTCTCATAAATATTCTGATATTGGTGAGGTTTGTGTATATATTTCTGGTCATTTTGATGCCTTTTTCATCTAAGCTTATTGTTTCGAAGCATTCAATTAATTATTCATGTTGAACTTTGTTGAAAGATTTAGTCTATAAAGGAAATCAGATAATGCAATTAATTATTCATGTTGGAATCTGTTGAAATGTTTAGTCTATGAAGGAAATGTAGATAATCTAAATATTGTTTTGACATCTACATATTTATCTACTAATAGTCTGATGCTAAGCATACCAGTTGTGGAAACTATTTTTACTTCTGGTAAAAATGGTTATGATATGAGATGCTATCAAATTTGACATTTTATAGATAAGTGGATACTCGAACAAGACGGAACGATAAGGCCAAGACCAGATAGATTGCTATTCTCCATATGAACTATGTTGACAGGAAACGTAAGATAATGAGTATCTATTACAATCATTGATGTATAAGCGATAACTATACGTGATTGATTGAACGTTCAGTTGTAAATGTACTGTGTAAACAGATGTATGCTTTGTATAGAAGTACCAGAATGATACTGTACCTGCGAATATAGATTTATGCTGCATATATTAATTCTTTATAACTGTAAATGTTTTCATGCTGTTTTCCTGAATTATTGTCACAATTATAAAAAAATGGAGGCTTTAGCTGTTTACCGATAAAAAGACTCTGCTTAACTGTGTGTTTTTCTTCAGTAACCTTCCTACCATATTTGTATTTACCTCTTTTAACTGTTTTAGCGGCTTGCTGAAGATAGGAGTCCATTTTTTTGGAAAGTTCAGAATATCACGCAATCAACACCTGGCCGAGACTCATACACTGGGATGGCTGCTGGAGCGGAGGGCGGAGCACTTATGGCAATGCCCCACGTGCTGTGAAGCCAGTTTCTAATCAAGAAGGAGTAAATTCGAGAGTATCCGAAGTCTTCGTGCTAAGAGGCGGCTAACGCGGGTTGGCATTGCTGTCCCATTCCATATAGGGTCAAAGTAAATCAGAATCTATGAATATCGAATTGGTAGGGACGAAAGGCTCAGATATCGCAGTTAGGCGGAAAACGTTGACACGACATATTTCGTTCTCCGTATTAAATCTTGCCAATCTATAGAAATTTGAAAACAATAGAGGCATGGGAATGCAAGCTTAAACTCATCATCATTAAGTGCCGTCTCCGCAACGAAGGTTGGCTGCAACGTATCTCCAACATCTCCTGTCTCTTGTCTTGGTGGTGCACTCTGCTAGACTGTAACCTGTCCATCGTGTGATGTTACTCTCCCATTTGTATCTCTGCCTACCTCTTGCTCGCTTCCCTTTCACTTTACCCTCAAGTAAGGTCTTCATTAAGGTGTCATGTCTGTTAATGTGTCCAAAGTATTTTATTTGCCTGATCTTTATTTCTCTTAGTAGTTCTTTCTTCATATTAAGTGTCTTTAGCACCTCTTTATTTGTTTTCTTCTCTTTCCGTGATGTTCTCCCTATTCTTCTATATACCCACATCTCACATGCATCAATTTTGTCTTCTAATTGTTTATTTAGTGTCCATGTTTCTGAGCCATACATTAATATGGAATAGATGTAGCATTTTATAATTCTCATTCATAACTTGTTTGTAATTTGTTTAGATATTAATAATTTCTTCATTTCATTGAAGGTACTTTTAGCCATTCCTATTCTCCTTTTAACTTCTGTTTCACATATGCCATCATTTGTGACGATGTGTCCAAGATATTGATAATGTTTTACTTGTTGTAGTTTCTCTCCCTGTATGTTTACGTTTACCTCCTGTTCTTCTGTGTCTTTGCTGATTATCATGGTTTTTGTTTTTTGAATGTTTATATCCAGTCCATATTCATTACTTGATTTATTGACTTGATCTATTAGTCTTTGTAGTTCATGTTCACTTTCTGCCAAAAGAACAGTGTCATCTGCATATCTAATGTTGTTTATTATTTTCCCATTGATTTTGAGTCCTGGTATATCTTCTATATTTTAAAATATATTCTCTGTGTAGATATTAAGCTTAAACTACCGGGATATTAAACTATTGAAAAAACTTTTGCGGTACTGGAGAATGTTGTGCTACATTGTTTGTTGTGTTAAAAGCACTGTATGGGAGAAGTGTTGTACTACAGTGTTGTACTACTATTGTGTTGCTAGCGTAAGATGGTGAGAATGTTGTAGACATGTGTGCGTACAGCGAGTGAATGTTGTGCTAGTAACATACATCTTGAGAATGTTAATTTTGTAGACAGTTGTACTACAGTGAATATTGTGTTAATAACGTAGATCTTGAGAATGTTAACAGTTGTACTACAGTGAATATTGTGTTAATAACGTAGATCTTGAGAATGTTAACAGTTGTAATACAGTGAATATTGTGTTAATAACGTAGATCTTGAGAATGTTAACAGTTGTAATACAGTGAATATTGTGTTAATAACGTAGATCTTGAGAATGTTAACAGTTGTAATACAGTGAATATTGTGTTAATAACGTAGATCTTGAGAATGTTAACAGTTGTAATACAGTGAATATTGTGTTAATAACGTAGATCTTGAGAATGTTAACAGTTGTAATACAGTGAATATTGTGTTAATACCGTAGATCTTGAGAATGTTAACAGTTGTAATACAGTGAATATTGTGTTAATACCGTAGATCTTGAGAATGTTAACAGTTGTAATACAGTGAATATTGTGTTAATACCGTAGATCTTGAGAATGTTAACAGTTGTAATACAGTGAATATTGTGTTAATACAGTAGATCTTGAGAATGTTAACAGTTGTAATACAGTGAATATTGTGTTAATAACGTAGATCTTGAGAATGTTAACAGTTGTAATACAGTGAATATTGTGTTAATACCGTAGATCTTGAGAATGTTAACAGTTGTAATACAGTGAATATTGTGCTAACGCAAGAACTCAAAAATGTGCAAAGTGAGATCATTTCATAATGTGTACATGAGATAGCAAACAGCAAAAACTCAACAAAACCCTGTATATTTTAAAAAAATCCCTCCCATCCGTGATGTAAATATATTAGCATCAGATAAGGCTCGTAATGTACACACATGTTTTGATATGAAACTAGAAATTCTAACAGTTGTGTCCAGTCTGGCGGGAGCCGGTCACGGTTAAGAGCACTGCTTTGCAAAACGCCTTGTATAGAAATTAGAACTGGCAATTTCATTTACATATAGCTCTATTATTAACAATGACAGATGTGTGCTTAAAATTATTAGATACATCGTCAGTTACAAGATTCTACTCTTATAAATTTCTCTAGATTAAAGCTGAAAAGTGTGCTTTTAAAATAAAAGCTTAAATAAAAGACTTTTCAATAGTTTCTCATTGATGCCTCACGTGCTGTAGACAGTTTAGACGATTTCTTTGCCAAGGGTATAGTCAGAGAGCCTCACATGACAAAGTTCATTAAGCACCATGTCATGTAGACACTTTAGCTGGCATCAGTGTCCGAAGGGTCTATAATTAGATTTACGTAAAACACAGGTTTATATATCGTCTCAATGGGACACCATAGACTATATCTAAAACTAGTGGGCAATGATGAGCACACAAGAAATCATAAAAATTACAATACACAAATCATATTCAACGTTTCAACCAAAAGGTCTTTATCAAGACACAAACAAAACATTAAAAGACGACGAATAGAAAAATTATCACAACGTCCAACGGAAATATGGAAATGATGTGCCGGAAGGTCAGAAGGTACATAAAAACGTAAATATATGTGGAAACTAAACGAACAAAAAGATGAGTAAATGACGGAACAAACAGAATAAAGACAAAGACCACACCAAACCAGTGCTAGACATAAGAGTGGTTGGAATTGAGTCCAAAAGGCGTGAGTGTACCCAATTCGAAAATGAGACGATTTTCTAGAGCATATCTAGATCTATCATCGGTGGTGCAAGATCTGATGGCGGTGACCTGAATATCCAAAGCACCATGATGACCATCGCCGTTGAAGTGTGTGGCCACAGGAGTGGGTGTTCTGTGCATGATGGCATGAAGATGGTTACAAACCATCTTGTAACCATCTTATAACTTTTTTGTAACCATCTTCATGCCATCAAGCACAGAACACCCACTCCTGTGGCCACACACTTCAACGGCGATGGTCATCATGGTGCTTTGGATATTCAGGTCACCGCCATCAGATCTTGCACCACCGATGATAGATCTAGATATGCTCTAGAAAATCGTCTCATTTTCGAATTGGGTACACTCACGCCTTTTGGACTCAATTCCAACCACTCTTATGTCTAGCACTGGTTTGGTGTGGTCTTTGTCTTTATTCTGTTTGTTCCGTCATTTACTCATCTTTTTGTTCGTTTAGTTTCCACATATATTTACGTTTTTATGTACTTTCTAACCTTCCGGCATATCATTTCCATATTTCCGTTGGACGTTGTGATAATTTTTCTATTCGTCGCCTTTTAATGTTTTGTTTGTGTCTTGATAAAGACCTTTTGGTTGAAACGTTGAATATGATTTGTATATTGTAATTTTTATGATTTCTTGTGTGCTCATCATTGCCCATCATTACCCACTAGTTTTAGATATAGTCTATGGTGTCCCATTGAGACGATATATAAACCTGTGTTTTACGTAAGTCTAATTGTTATGTTTCACGCAGTTACCTTGTATTGATTGTCATATTGAAGGGTCTATAGGAAATCTCACAAATCAAAATAGCGCGATAGTGATGAAGGTTTTGCGCACAGCAGAGGTTCTCATACAGCAAGTACTGCCTTCATGTAATCGTTAGTGTTCGCGAGAACTGTTTAACTCGCATGGTGCTTGCACATGTCTTGCGAGAGCACCAAGGTGCTCACGAGAACCAGATTTAAAACTGGGGTACAGCATAAGTTGTGGTGTTAACACACATGTTTTCTTTAAATGGTTGTGGTCGAGGATGAATTTACATACCTATGGAATGTGTGTTGTTGTCTGTGTCTCGATCTACCATTCAATGTTCATAGTGACTTGAGGATAGGCATGTTGTATGTCTTTATTAAAATTGTATCACTTTTAGGGATGTTGATTGGTCGAATCCAGAAAAAAAGGTGGTGACTTAAGTTTGGAGGCGAATCGTTGAGCAGGCCTAGTTAAAATATCGTCCGATGCATTCTAATTTTTATTTGATAGATATGCAGAATTGAAATGTAAATTACTTGTTCAGCTGAGAAACATTACTATACATGATGATCATTGACCTGCAAGACATGATAATCATTGACCTGCAGGACATGGTGAGCATTGACCTACTATACACTAACATATACGATGATCATTGACCTGCAAGACATGATGATAATTGACCTACAAGACATGATGATCACTGACCTGCAAGACATGATGATCACTGACCTGCAAGACACGATGATCATTGACCTGCAAGACACTAACATACATGATGATCATTGACCTGCCAGGCTGTCCATGGGCTGTGGAAACATAGCAGACGCCGCGACATGTACAGGAAGGATTTTGATTGTACCCCCGAAAGAAATAAATCCTGTTCCAACCGTGGACCTCAAAGATCTGAGAACGGCGTCCTAACCACACGACCATGCGCACCACTACTTAACTTAAACTAGAAAAAAAATAATTCTTTGTTGAATCATGTGCAAACTGGAGAGAGAGAGAGAGAGAGAGAGAAAGGAAGAGAGAGATAATTTTCATACGTTTAAATATAACTTTAGTAAACACAATCTATTTTTGGAAAGTTATTATACCGAATCAGTATAATCATCGCGGATCAATCAGCGGATCATCTGTTGTAATATTCGCCTAAAAACTTAAACGGTGAATGGAAACTAAACACTTACATTCACAGAATGTGAAAATCAATGACGAGGTGATAATTTGGAGCAGGAGTACCGATTCTATTTGGCCAGTCCTCAAGCCTAAATTAGAACTACACCAGAATGGTTATTTTGTGACATTCTCGTGTCTGTAGGAGGTGCCTGACATTCTGAAACAGGTGGAATATTTGGATGTTTTAGTTTTATGCAAGCAGTTGTAGTTGTTTTTCCAAATTCGATTACACGTTTAGCTTTTACATTCGTTGTTATAATTAGCTGCCAACGAATCATTCGTTTGCAAGTTATATTTAGTTGTGTCTCGTCGTTAGTATAGTTTGTTTATAAATATTGGCAACACTCGTACTTATTTCCATAAGTTTTAATATTTGTCTAATGTGGTACCAGTATTTTATTGTTTCATGACACCAGCGTTTTATCTCTTGATTAAGAAATGTTTAACTGTTACATTCTTTCACATGTGATATTTAGCTGTCACATTCTTTTACATGTGATATTTAGCTGTTACATTATTTTATATTTGATATTTAGTTGTCACATTATTTTTACATGTGATATTTGTATATTACATTCTTTTACATGTGATATTTAGCTGTCACATTCTTTTACATATGCTTTTTAGTTGTTACATTATTTTATATGTGATATTTAGCTGTTACATTCTTTTACATGTGATATTTAGCTGTCACATTCTTTTACATGTGATATTTAGCTATTACATTATTTTGTTTGTTTGTTTGTTTTGCGTTCGCTCCATTGTAACCATCACGGATATCCGTGAGATTTCCGCCGGGAGCGTGATTACGTTGTGCCACCCCCGTTATGCGCCTTGTAGGCCTAGCACATCTGATTTCGGCATGCCTTGACAATTCGGGTGGGCTACCCTTAGCCTGTGACAGCCTCTATATCTGTATCCAGGCACACGTAGTGGCGACTCTTCGCCCAGACGATTTTTGCTCTCGTCTGACTCGCACGAGGTGTTCCACTGTCTATGAACTTGCCTGGTGTAATTGGACTTGCTGTGCCTGTGCCCATTGGGTACTGAACCGTTTCTCATCCGTGAGCCTGGTTCCTTAAGGGGAAGAACTCAACAGAGGAGTTGGACCCTGGCTCTTTCGTCCTCTTAGCCGAGGTGTCATTCACCGACATCCTGTACCCCTTGTCCAAGTTCGAGTCTCATACCACGCGTTTGAGAGACAGGCGTTCTCGAGCTGAGCGTCCTTGTCCCAATAGCGCCTGAGCCCATCAGGTACTGAACCCTTTCTCTCTTCAAGTGTATTTCAGGTGTAGGAAAACCTGACAGTAGAGTTGGGCCAGGGCTAAATCGTTGTCCCTTTTGTGCCTGAGCCCATCGGGTACGGAACCCTTTCTCTCTGCAAGTGTACTTCCGGTATAGGAAACCTTGACAGTAGAGTTGGACCAGGACTACCATCGTTGTCCCTTTCTTGCCTAAGCCCATCGGGTACAGAACCCTTTCTCTTCGCGAGCATATTTCCGGTTTAGGAAGGCTCGACATTAGAGTTGGATTAGGTCTTCTTGCTTTACCAAACGCCAATGAATGGGTCTGGGTCTCTGCCTGTATGGAACACAGGTAACTAGAAGCTCGCCTCGAGCTGACGGAGCTTGTAGTTCCCCTTTCATAGGGACTTTTCACTTTTTATTTGCAGTTCGCGCTGCCCTCTACCGCTGTTCTGCCCTTTCATTGTTTCATTGTACTCGGTATGAAATCTATTTGTCTCTCGCCGTGCATCTACCTTTACGTGCATTTTACATTGGCCGCCCCTCCAATGTTCGGACTGGACTGACTAGCTTCACTGTATGTCGACAGTGTCGCTATATGTGGTGATGCTGGTGGTGTCGGAGATATTGTCTGTCTCTTATGCAGTCAAATCTCTTTCCATCTGCTACCTCCACATTCTCGGACACGATCCCCAAATGGTTTGGCCAGAATCAGCTCGAGCTGCTGTATTTCTGTTTCCAGGGTGCACCGCGTGGAGGCACATTTGGGATCATGGTTATCTGCTAACCCTGGGTCCGCCTAGAGCAATGCGTTCCCTTTGCACCCCTACATTCTTTTAAATGTGATATTTAACTGTCACATTATTTTACACGTGATATTTAGCTGTTACATTACTCAGTCACATAGGAAAGATATATGCAAACATCATTGAACAGAAAGACCTATAACAGAACTCCAGGTAAATATGACACAATTTGGTTTCAGGAAAGGAATGGGATGCATAGATGCCATTTTTGCGTTACTCCAGCACAGCGAAAAGACACTAAATGCGACCAACAAATACGCATCAACTTTGATTCTTAATCGAAAATAATTTCGATTTATAAGATCGAAAACGAAAGGCGGGATGTGGTAAATAGTGTCAATGACACATTACGAGCTTTTTATCAATACAAGTTGTTGATAAGAGCTCTCATGTGCCCTTCATTATATCACACATGTTGCACAGCCTCCTACAGATAGTTAGTCTTACAACTGGTCACATCAGTTTACTGACATTTGATTGGTCCGCGTACTTTATTGACTGGCGACACAAAATATACACCAAACTGTCAATGAAAAAAAAAATTGGATAGGTTAAGATGAGTGGTGCAATGTTCATGCCCTGTAAAAATTAGGTTATGCCATTATGTGGTGTTCCTTTAAGAATAACTATATGATGAACATTGTATTCGATAGTGTTTAGTTGGATGTCCGGTGTATTCAATATATAGACCGATGTATCTAGTACAATAATGTCTGAACAGGGCATGTCTATAAATAAGTGATCTATATCAATGGTTAGAAAAATATGGCCCGCATATCAAAATCGGCACGCTAAACAATTTTTACTGGCCCTACAGGATGATTTAATACTACTATAAGCACTGGTTCCTAAACTCAGATGGTACTATCGCGTACTGTGAAGCCAGTTTCTAATCAAGAATCAAGAAGAAGTACAGTTGGCGAAATTCTAATGCAATAGTTAATCTTCTACCCCTTTTGAGCCCTTATGCTTCAATAATGAAGCCAAACAAAATATCAATACGCGCATATAATAAAATAATATTTGGACGGAAAGCCAAATGTAGACCATGAAAACGGTGGATAGAAAACGTCAAGATAAGCTTGAACACATATGGACTTAATGCAACTACGATGACACATCTGGCCTTGGTACGACAACTGAAAATCCCAGACCTACGCTTAATGACAAGTATGGATACTATCAATCATCATTCACCTGGGAATAGACAATAGCTTCAGGAATCTGCGAATATATTGGTCTATACAGAGGAATATTCTGATAACCAATTTAAGGACAACATTTAATTTAGAAATCACATATTAAATATTTAAAAAAACAAACAACTAACTATAAAATAAATCGAATATCATTAATTTAGATATCAGAATATAAGGTCGCATCTAAAATTATTATATTTTTACCAAAACTAATACAATATGCGATGAAGTATCTTGCCATATCAAGACAGGACTGGTTGCGTCCTAGCAGTTTCGTGTTTCAAATCAGTTTTATCACGGGTTGAAAATATAGCAATAGAAATGACAGGAATAGGTACATTAGTACGTGCCAAATATGAGAGAAGTGTTATATTATGTGAGAACTGCAACTGTTATCCTGTGCGAAGTGTCTTCACGGACACTAACATATTTATATATTCAACTCGAAAGCTTGTGGGAAGTGGGCCGCTTTCGTGTTGGGGTTCAGTGTTAGCTTTTCACTTCGTAAGGATTTGAGTTTGAATCCCTATAATTCTTTTTAAAACGTGTTCAATCTTATTTCAACCAATATCTTAAGAACTCTTGCAAATATCACAATGAAATGTGCGCGTGATCTTGTATTTTTGATGATGTTAGGATGTTAAAATTTATGTGTGATATCACTATCAATTATTGAAACGCACCAATGATCTTTGTCGGCGAGATAATGACTAAACCCATGCTGTTGTCGATATCCAATTGGTGCTGAATAGTTGGTACTCTTGGCATCCAAGTAATATGTTTTAAAAGTGTGCATGTCTTGTGAAATTTATTGACTTAGTGATCCAGACAATAGTTATTGACTGTTAAAGGTGTTTGTGAAAGGGTTTTCCTGGCAGTTGAGAGAAAAGGGTAGTCAATAAAGTGGTGTTTTGGGTATTTTGTTTAGATGAGGATGGTATCTACGCGTGGGTAGTTAGTTACCGGGGTTCTGATACGGTTTAAATGGCTTTTTGCAGTACTCTTCGAAACAGAAAGATAAGGAATTGGCTTCTCCTGCACACCTTCTTTATGTTGTCATTGTCCACTACATCCTGCTGGAATTCTAGTAGGACCATTGTCCTGCTACAAGAGAATCCAGTGGAAGTTTGAAAATGAGCACAGAAAAAGAAGAAAATAGAGCCAACGAAAACGAGAACGTGTTGACGCATGTTGCGAGGAATATTAGTGCCAACTGAACGGACCTGGTTCAAATCCCGTTTGTTGCATGATTTGTCTTCTTCACATAGAGTGTGAGTGAGATCTCATATAGGAAAGAATTGAAAGCACAATATAGATTGAAGTAGAAGAGTGGCTTTATTTTAGGGGAAACTATAGAGGAACCAGAGAAGCTATACATCAGAGGTGGACAACTCAATGAGTTCGATGGGCCCAAGAAAGGCCCAAAAATCTATTTTTTTCCTTATTACTTCCTTTGATATTCTAAAGTGCGTTGTCGCTAAGGACCGACAACTTTCTCTACATAGTAAGCTTTGCTGAGTTTGAAGCCTCCACCATTAAAAAGTTGACGCTTGCAACACTGTTTTCAGTTGGTAAAGGTTCAATCTAACAATTTCTGTATCACTGTCTAACATCGTATTTTACAGTTTGACTCAGATTGGTTGGGAAATTTTATAATTTTCCGATCCCAGAAGCTAGTGCATAAAGTCATTTTAAATCATACTGACGGATGAGTAAAAGTGGCTTGGTAGACTTGGGATGTGGCCTACTCCTGTTTTAAGCTGTCCTTCGTTATGTATTTTATCTTTATGTGACCTTAATTATATATACACAGTGACATGTCAAGAGACACATATATGAAACTATATGAGTGCCGTAACGTTATAAAGTACACATATCATCGTCCACATCAATCCTCAAACTTCAACATTAGTAATGATCATTCCGAGACTGCTAGCTAACGTTCCCACATGACTTGTCCTGGAATGGTATCAGTAATGGTCACATACCTTTACAGTTTCTCATAACTCGGGCAAAAACACAACAGATGTTCTACCGAAATTCTATTTGTATCATCAGAAATGTTCTATCTTTAGTTCATTCAACAGATCGTATATCATTGTAAACTGACTGTGACCCACATCAGTCACGTAAAAATGTAGGAAACTCCGAAAATAAGAAGGTGAAATCCGATATTACATGAAAAGAAGTGATATTGCATATCGAATGAAAAGTGGGATACCGATCCGATATTACATGAAAAATGTGATATTAATGGAATATTACATTGAAAAAGAAAGTGATATCTTAAAACATGTGATATCGTATATTACACGATAAAAGGTGATATCGTATATTACACGATAAAAGGTGATATCGTATATTACACGAAAAAAGGTGATATCGTGTAATGTCACTGACTCATTATCGGAGATCGTTCTGACAGGATTACCTGAACCGAGACTTTCAATATATCACAGTCGTCAGCTCTGATATAAACAAACTGGATTTACTTCCGCGGTTGAAAGAGCGCACGTCACCACAAGCGAAACAGAAATAACGATAAAATACTATTGTCTTATTTGATGTTTCGTCATGTGTTCCTTCAATGATAAAAGAACTGTAGTCAAAACTTTGCCTTAGTCGGTTCTTGTGTTTAGTAAAACTTGCTTCATGTTTTCACATTTTACATATACTTATACAGTTCTATTATGATTTCATCTGTTATGGGTATTTTCTCTTTCTCACTCTCTATATTGCCACCAAGGTGTATGTTTGATTATGCTTCTCGTAGGTTTGTTACATTTATCGATTTATCGCGTTATAGCTTGTATTAATTGCTTGTACATTGATAGGAGCCGATACTTCTTCTTCTGCGTTCGTTTCCAAACGCATATAGAGTATCAAGATGTAGTCCGGAGAACGGAATGCATTATGTCATGGTTTACAGCATCGCTGCGATACCTGCGCCTTTCGACCCCCCCCCCCCCGACCCCCATCTGACTTCAGCATGGATTTGGGTCACTGACCCTATATGGGATGGGACAGCCAACTCCATCCCATAATCTCCTAAGTCGCCTCTTACAACATGCATGGAAGGTGAACAGTGTTACTATTCTTTGCTCCATTCTCGGGCCGCAGCATCACTCGGGCGGAGCTGATACTAATAATAGTACGTATTGCTATAATAAGTAACACGCAGTGAAGATTAATAGCCGTTGAAGTGCGCATCTGATATTTATTTACCTGCCCGAAGTTAATATTACCAAGGGTAGAGGAAAAATGCCAGTTCTAGAGCAAATAGAGCAACAAATTATAGGAACGGTGTGTACCGTCAAGGTTAAAAAGGGCAGCAGCAATTCCATAGCTTATTTAATACATTAAAGGTGTGAAGTTTAGACCTCACACGATTTAACATATAGAGGTTACCTGGCTATTCTTCTATTTTCTTGCCCAAAAAGGGGAAAAAGGCGGAGAGAATTTACTTAATTTTACCCAGGTTTCCCAATGTACTCCGTCCATCTCAACGAAGCGACACGCCACCGGCAGAGACTACTATTTATATATAGGACGTAACTCCGTAGATGCAAACGATAATCAACAGGGACCTCAAAACAAATAAATTTTATAAACAAAAAATGACATGAGCTGAACTAAGTTTTTCTAATTTTTGCAAACTTATATTACTGTGTATAAGCCTATACACGTATAAGACGAGAGGAGAGACAGAGAGAGAGAGAGAGAGAGAGAGAGAGAAAGATCGTAGCGCCAGAGAGAATCGGATATCACAATTAGAAAGTGATAGTAAGAATTGATGTGGCAGGATTGCAAGATATGTACGTAGACAGTGAGCAACTAGAAGTACTTAGCATCAGAAGTGAGATAACAGGTCTATAGTAGAATTAGTGCAAGTTTTGTAGCTACATTTGAGTTGAGTTGTTATACCTGGGTTGTAAGAGTCAACTAGCATCTAGAGATTTGCTCAAACTTGTTTGTAAATAGACAGCTACAGATATAGTTATTGAGAATGAGTCTCCTAAGAGCATTTCCATATACTTCAATTGTTGTAACCGAGCATTTCAAAAACTTAATATCGTCCAATAGTTTGAGTCTTTAAGTCTGTCTGCCTGAACTAAGAGATAATAAGATGGAAAGGCAATAGAATATCACCCAAGAACATCACATATAAACCGGTCTGTTTCAGACCAGAACTTTATCATGAAACAAACGAACATGATTTGTAGGTAACACATACGATGCATTGCTCTCATCACTGCGTTC